>CM027118.1:51598015-52198015 GCA_015476505.1 Urochloa ruziziensis
GGACCTTCCAATCATGATTATCTCAGAGATGATACTCTCCTCAAGGTCACCACATCCAGTCCCTGGTATGCAAATTTGGTAAATTTCATGGTGACTGGGTATGTGCCTCCAGGAGAAGACAAGAAGAAACTGATCTACCTCAGCAGACTTCACTTATGGGATGACCCTATCTGTTCAAGGTTTGTGCTGATGGATTACTCCGACGATGCATCCCTCATGAGGAAACACATAAGATCCTTGATCGCTGCCACGCATCACCGTACAGAGGACACTACGAAATTTTCCGAACCCATGCAAAGGTCTGGCAAAGTGGATTCTTCTGGCCGACTATGTATGGAGACGCTAAGGAATTCGTACGGAGATGTGCCACGTGTCAGAAACACGGGAATATCAACGCCCGTGATGCTATGCCACTACAAAATAACCTCCAATTGGAGATTTTCGACGTGTGGGGAATAGACTTTATGGGTCCTTTCCCTCCATCCGAGCAGTGCGAATATATCCTGGTGGCAGTCAACTATGTTTCCAATTGGGTGGAGGCACTTCCATGCATGGCTGCCGACTCGAAGAATTCAAGAAAGAAGTTCGAAGAAGTCATCTTTCCCCGTTTTGGAGTACCTCGAGTCGTGATCAGTGATGGAGGATCACACTTCATCGATAAGACGTTCCGGAAGTGCCTAAGCGACTTAGGAGTAAACCATCGAGTGGCTACACCTTATCACCCCCAGACCAGCGGGCAAGCAGAAACGTCAAACAAACAAATCAAGAACATTCTACAAAAGATGGTCAATGCAATGGGAACAGGGTGGAAGCGAAAGCTACCGGAAGCACTATGGGCATATAGAACAGCATTCAAGACACCGATAGGGATGACTCCCTAACAACTGGTATACGGCAAGACATGCCACTTACCAGTTGAGCTCGAATTCAAATCCCATTGGGCGATCAAGAGGTGGAATATGGATCTCCAGATAGCCGGACTCAAAAGAAGAATGCAATTGGCTGAACTGGATGAATGGAGGGAGAAGGCCTACCACAATGCCAAGCTTTATAAAGAAAGAACAAAGAGATGGCACGACAAGCGCATCAAGATCAAGCATTTCAAAGCGGGAGATCAGGTATTGCTCTTTAACTCCCGTATTCGTTTGTTTGGTCATGGTAAGCTTAGAAGTAAGTGGGAAGGTCCTTTTAAAGTCTTAGATGCCGCCGATCATGGTGCAATAAACCTCCAGGATAATGACGGAAATACTTTCAAGGCCAATGGCCAAAGGTTGAAAATATTTCTCGAATCTGAAATGTCGGGGCTCAAAGAGATGGATGTCTACGAGCTAACCAAGATACCTAGTCCAGGTCCGGGCGGGACCTAAAAATGACCCTTATCTAGGATAGATTTCCCTTTCTATTTTATTTTCCTTTTCCTTAAACTTTTTCTAGCCAAATCCTAAGAAACTTTTTATTTTCAGAGGCTCCCGGGACAGGGCCAGGCCGGCCGGCCCCCTTCAGGCCAATCGGCCCAGCCCAGGCTCGTCTCGGGATGCTCCTTGTTTGAAAAGGTCTCCCCGTTATCCCCTACGAGAATCTGTGGGGTTTTGAAAAAGGAGCGTCGTTTTAAATCGAAAGGCTCCCCTCTCTTCTTCCCCCCTCAGAACTCTCGAGCATCCCTTCTCTAGAAACACTCCCACCTTTGAGAATGCAAGCCATGGCCTCCCAATCCGGCCACCAAGACTCAAACTCGGTGTCCCGAGATAGCCATTCTCCATCCAAGTCCTTGAAAGGGATGCCGAGCTCCTCCAACACCAGTAGCGTCAGGATCATTGAAAGGGCGGCGTTTGTCGAAGCCGTGGTCGAGAAGCCGAAGGCCCGGCGGCCCTCTGCCCAGGCTGATCGGCCTATGGCAGGCCGGCCGGCCTCCCCTCACCTCCGTTTTGGCTCCCCTTCGAGCGAAGCCTCCCTCCTGAATCCCAAGGAGAAGGGCCAAGTGATTTCACTGGAAGACGCCCCGAAGGCCGACTACAGGACTTTTGTCCCCAAAGAAGGCCATCGGGAAGCGCCTCGTCGCCTCCCCATCCAAGAAGGAGATCGTACCGCACTTCATCTCCACGTCGCTAGAGTACTCGCCGTAGTACACCCCGCGGAGTCCTAGCCCTCCACGCCGGAGCGGCCCGGGCATTGGGAAGGGGCTCATCTCAGCCCCTATGAAGCCGATGAAGGGAGGAAGCACTTCATGTTGCCCCCTCCGATCCAAGGACCTGTCGGGCAGATGGAGTGGTCCGATGAGGAGGAGGACGTGGAGGAGCTAAGGAGGAAGCTCGCCACGCTGCAGCTCAAGGTCAATAATATGGACGAGCGTGGGCGGAGGCAAGTGATCGGGCAGATGGAGGCCGATGAGAAGATCGAGGTCCTCCGTAAGGCAATGGCCTCTAAGGTCAAGCTCCTTGCGAAGGCCACCGGCAATGAACACCTCTATCGCCCGAAGGAGGAGTAGATAGGCTAGATTAGTTTAGTTTTTGGGTGCTTAGTTTAATTTCCCTTTGATTTATTTCTTTCAAATTTCCCTTGTATTCAACACCCCATATTTGTTTCCCTTGATTTGAATAAAATAAATTTATTTGAAAGAAGCGACTCATAAAAAAAATAATGGTTGGTGCACATTTGTGTGCCAACCAAACCCTCGGACTAAATTTCTGGTGAAGCACGCAGAAACTAAGATGCACAGAAGGTCTTCTGGCCTCTGGACAAAGCGTGATGCAACTTGGCACAATGCCAGGTCGGCCGGCCTAGGCCAGGCTGGCCGGCCTCCTGCTGCTGCACTTCGAGGAGATCCCGTGCCTGCTGCGTAATCCCGCGAATCACATATGCGAGGAACCTGAACCGGGGTGCCTGGCAACAAGGCCAGGTCGGCCGGCCTACACTGGGCCGATCGGCCTGGGCCTGTGGCCAACTCCGCCAGCTCGAATCCAGGACACGGTTTGCGACCCCTACCTTTGATCCTTGCATGATTTTGATTCATATGAAATTCCTGGCTAAATAATTTTAAAACTTGATCAAAATTCATGAAAGTGAACACCTTTGAATGATATCTTGGATATACCTGTGATATTTCTTGAGAAATTATTTCATTGCCTTGGAACCTTTATAGGAATGCCTGATCCTTGTTAATTGATTCTTATGATATGATGATTTGAGGAGCTGAACCGTCCGATTCGAGGTTTTGGAGATTGTTTTTTTGAAAATAAACTTAAGGCTACCCTTGTTATCATCAACTTGAAATGTCCTATCCAAAGCCATATGACAAATTCAAGTTGAAGTTTCCACATAGCTACCTTCTAAATTTTGAGCTTGCTCGAATTACTTGCCTTCATGTTCGTGCTACCTTGTTCATCATGGCCATCCACGTACACGTGCATCAATAAAGTCCAAGTTGTCAAAGCTCTTCATCCCCCTGAAAAAAAAGAGAAGAAGAAAATGAAGAAGGGAATGATACACTCCTTATCTTCAGTAAAAAAAGAGAAAGAGAAGGGGAAAGATGAAAGATGCTAGAATGAGGACTCAAGCACCAAAATACACATGCACTTGGCCAAGATTTATGAGTAGTATGAATGAATAAGACAAGCTTTTCGATCTTGCAAAATAAATAAAGAAGAGTGAGCAACACCGATCCCAAAAAGCTCCACCTTATAACATAGAAATAGGAGAGGCTTGATTCTAAGCCATGGTGAGGATCCAAACACTATGAGTGATCGAGATATGTTGAGAAATAACAAGGGTATGCCTCGCTTTCTTTATAAAATTATCAAAAACTCCAAATACCATGAGGAAGAAGTGTTCGACCAATCAATGAGTTGTTCTAAGACTCAATTGATGAAGATGAGGGTGTTAGCCACCGGAATCCAAGGTATGAAAGAAAACTCAGAGATATGACTTGTGTATGCCTTGAGTTCATGACCCTGAGCTTGCTAAGTACTGATGATTTAATTCATTCTTTGCTAAGGGACTAGCAAAGTTCAGGTAGGGGGGCGTGTTGGTGGTCGTTACGATACGATTTCGCCACCAACATTCCGTCATATTTCAGGCTCATCCTGCTCACAACAAAGTAAAATTGGTTATTTCTAATGAGTTCCACAAGTTTTGTATAATTTGTGAGTGCAGGAGCAATCAAGCAAAAGATAAAGCAAATTGAGCACAGGGTCAGGCCGGCCGGCCTAGGCTAGGCCGACCGGCCCCCTTCCCCATCTTCTGGCCTTGTTATTGATCCACAAGGTTACAAACTTATCAAGGATGAACATGAGCTGTGGATTTGATGTCGGTTTGATCAAAAGACCCGGAAGGCCTAGAGTGGGATTAGCATGGATTAAAGGGCCCACAACCTAGGATTCTTGGACAGCTTTAACCGAATGCAACAACTACCGACTTCAGGACATCATCCAGGCCGTCCCTGCAAAGGTCGGTGCCACATGGCACCAGGGCCAGGCCAGCTGGCCTAGATGAGGCCGACCGGCCGACCACCGTGACATCCACGCTTCCCCTTCGCGTGGATGCTAAGCAGGAGGTGTGCGTGACAACTACGCTGGCTTCTACCCTTGGGAGGCTATAAAGGTACCCTTCACCCCGATTCAAGACACCATCCAAAGGAGAGAAGAGTAGCTTAGTGATTTTTCTCTCGTCTTTAGAGTTAGAGTAGGGAGAGAGTGGGTGAGTTGCTCGGGTGACAGCCGAGCTTTGTAGAGAGAGTCCGGGATTTCTTCCTCGGTCTTGTCACAACATTTCCGCCCCCGAGGAATATAATCAAGAGTTATCTTCGGTAAGTCCTCGGTCTCTTGCCTTTAGTACCTCGCTAGTTTACAACTTACTTTTCAGCAAGTTATCTTATTTATTTGATCTGTGGGTACCTGAGTCTCCGCGAGTCACAGCGACTCTTGTTTGGGGTTTCCTCTATTGCCCTTCGCGTTGGGTGGAGGTCAGTGGCTGAAAGCTTAGGCGTGGTGCCTGTGCTAGCTAGCCACCTCAGGTTGTGTTGCACCCCATGGAACTGCAGTGGTAGGCAGCGGGTGGTGACAGTCCTGTCTGTCCTTTGTACTCCACCACGTTTGGGTGTACTCATAACAGTAGTGCTGAGCCCGGAAGAACCCCTCGCTCATCCCGTTCTGAGTTCTTCCCGTTCTAGCCGTCGAAGCAGATCAGATTAGATATAGATAGTTTGTCTGGGGTAACGAGTAGCTAACTAAAGTCAAGCTCTCTACCCGCTTACCTTGTGCTCCCTGGTGGGTCCAGTTAGAAAAGTTCTAGGCTAGTCGCGTCTACCGTTCCTTGGATTTGATATCCAGGTTCTTACTCCCCTAGTGAGAGGCTACATCGTACTCCGTGCGCTTGTGGATTTAGTTAGGCTAAGGAGTGCCAACAAGCACAAGGTACCTAAAGGGTATACACATTGAAGCAACTCCTGACCCATCGAACCTAGAGTTTTAGCCTTGCTCGAGGACAAGCAAGAGTCTAAGCTTGGGGGCGTGTTGACGGCCATTATAACCTAGTATTGACTGTCAACATTTCGGTAAAATGAGGATGACCATACCATGTTCCATACATAAATGTGTTTTTACTAATCAATTCCACAAGTTTTGGATGAGTTGTTATTGCAGGATGAAACAGGTGAAACAAGGGCCAAACCTGGCACAGAGCCAGGCCGGCCGGCCTAGCCCAGGCCGACCGGCCTCCCCTGGCCAGGTCTGGCCACACCACTGATCCATAAGCTCATTCAAATATCCTAGATGATCAAGAGACGTGCAATCAATGTCAGTTTGATCCAAGGACCCGAAAGGCCTAGAGTGGAATGAACATGGATTGAAGGGCCCACAAACCTCGGATTCTTGGACAGCCTCAACTGAATGCAACTGTTACCGACCTCAGGAAGAAATCAGGAGTGTCCATGATGAAGGCGGTGGTCAAGGGAGCCAGGTGTAGGCTGATCGGCCTACACCAGGCCGGTCGGCCCCTTGCTGCTTCCTCACTCGACCATCTTCGGCGTGAAAGTTAAGCAGGTCGTTGGCGTGACGGTTAAGCTGGCTACCGACCTTGGGAGGCTATAAAAGGCTAGCTCCTCTTCACCCCAAGACACACACCACACTTCTCAAGTTCATACTTGAAGGGAGCTCTTGTACCTTTTCCATTTCTTAGATTAGGATTAGAGTTGGGAGTAGAGTCGAGTCGAGCTTAGCTCGGATCTTCGGAATCTTCGGAGTTCTGGTAAAGCTCTTGTATCCTTTCCTTCATTTGAAGAGTGTATCAAAACAATTACTTTCTTATTTCAGAGCTTAAGTTTATCTTTTATATTTATCTCTTGCTCTTCTTTTTAGAGTAAAGATCTTGCTCTCTTTAGAGTAAAGTTTTGTCCCCCTTTAGTCTTAGTGTAGAGTTTAGTTTAGCTCTACCGGGTTTTATCTCGCGGGTTTGCTCGCCTTGACCGGACAATTTCTCTTGATAGGCCTCAAGAGAAATCTTAATCTTCGAGTGCGGACGTGGTGTCTGGCTTGTTCATTAACTAGGAAGTGTGTTGCACCCCACGGAACAGCAGTGGTAGGCGGCAGGTGGTGACAGCCCTGTCCGTCCTTCGGAGTCCACCACGTTCGGGTGTATTCATAACAGTAGTGCTGAGCCCGGAGAACCCCCTCTCTCACCCCGTTCTGAGGTTCTCCCGTTCTAGCCGTCGAAGCGAGCTCTGTTCCCAGTATCTAAGCAAGAGTCTAGGCTAAGGTTAGAGTGCCTTTTGCTCTGAGTTAGGAAGTGTCTAGGTCCAGTCTCTCCCAACATCTATCCTTTTTTATAGATTTAGGTGCTCTTGTGTGTTGCTGGTCTTTTAGACCTTCTATCCGGTCATTTACTTAACCATTATCTCCAAACTAGAGTTTGTGCCCCTGGGTTTGTGGCTTGATATTTCTGGCAAGATATATCATTTCATTCTTCAATACACTTTAACCATTCTGCTTCCCTACGGTAAATATAAATACGACTACCCTGGGATAACTCCCTAGGTGAAGTGCTACAACGAGATATATTCTGTGCGCTTGCAGAATCCATTTTGCATATAACGACATATATCTTCGCGCTCTTGAAGCGTTGCTAAAACGTGACGCTAAGGAGTGCCAACAGGGGTAAAATACATAGAAACACCAAAGACACCCCCATACCCACATGAGGACCCACCTGGCAGCCACTTGTCCAAAGGCGGTTGTGAGGGGGCCCACCATAGGTCAGCCGACCCCCTAGTTCGGCCGAACCAGGGGTGTCTTCCATCACCTCGAGTTGCCACGTGTCCTCTCCAAGGAATATTCCTTCGGTGATATCGCCTCCAAGTGCCTATAAATATGAGTGGAGGGGCTCCATTCTAAGCACCACAAGTTGAAGCACTCTCTCTCAGTTTTACTCTTTAGGATAGTGGAGTTAGGCTAGGTTAGGCTTTAGTTCAGGTTCAAGGTCTTCTTGGAGCTAAGGGTATGGCTCTTGTATCTTCTAGTTCTAGGATGACTTTGCTCTACTTCAAAGATACATCTTCTCTATATAATGTTTGTCTTAGTCTTGATATGTGTGAGATATGTATGTATTCTGCTATCATGTGTTGTTTGGCTTATATGCTCATGAATTAGTCATATACCCTTGCTTCGGTAGTATAGGACCTTATGCCCTCATGTGTGTTAGACTTTGCTCTAGTGCATTCGTTTAGAGTATGGTTTTGTGCCATATATAGCCTTCATGATCTATGCCATGTTAGTCAGTCCGATGATTTTGTATTAGATGGTTCTAGCTCAGCTCTTCCATCCGAAGGGTGGAAGCCTTATAAGGGGGTTAGACTGTTGCACATCAATGCAAGCATGGTGCTTAGATTGCTGGCCTCCAGTGGATATGAGTGTTCCCCACGGATTGGCCGGGGTAGGCCCCGGGTGGTGACAGTCCCGTTGGACCCTCTGAAATCCCTCACGTTGGGGTTCACTGTAGGAGTTCTGAAATGAGTAGCAACCTCACAAAGTGGTCACGCAAAAGTGGCGATGGAGGCTATCTCCCCGGGTAGCCCTTGGTGCATAGGCTTAGACAGTATCATGTGTATGTTTTCCTCTCTAACATGATCTGTGTAGTATATAGGAAGTACATTAGAACCTAGAGCTAACTCTTAGTCCTTCTCCCTAGCCTTAGACTATCCTATCTTGAGTGTCATTCTCTTGTGTCACACTACCCTGCTATTGTCTTTACCCATGTTGAGCTTTGGTTTATCAAATCAAGATAGAATTCATAAGCACAGTAGAATATCTTGACCGACCCGCCTTCCTTGGATTCGATACCCTTGGAATACTCCGAGGGGAGAGCTACGACGATATTTGTGTGCTTGCAGATTTATTTGTGAACGTTAAGGAACGTCAACACCAAACACCACCTATACGTATAGTTTTAACTCTGCAGAGTGTGTACACTTGGACCCACTCAGGCTGCGATCGGTAGCAAGCCGATCGAGACGCAACCCACAACCATGACTCCCTAACCGGAACAACACCAGCCTGAATTCTCGAACTTGGACTCATTCAGGCAACCAGAACGGTCCAGGATTGTGAATCCCTAGCACCACACAGGCGCTGAGAGTCTCGAAAACGAAGGGCGAGAATCGCCGGGCGCCGAACATCCCGAATTCCCCATAGGCATGTTCAGAAAACTGCCCAGTCCTAACACACTACTCCCTCAGGACTGGTACCATTGAGAAAGAGAATGGCTAGAACCCCTCCAATAGGGAGAACCATTGCGCACATTTGACATAGTCCCGTGAAGCATAGATCCACCAATACATCTAGACTAGAGCGAGCAAGTCCCCTCCAAATGTGTATCCACCACGGTGGTCCGCCAATCGGCACCCATCACAGGTATGACCGCCGAACGCCTCAAGTCCATCCTCGTTGCAATCCATCATCATATCACATCTACCCGTTACGGTACAGGAGGTGTCAAATCTGCCTCCAAACCCCGACCCGAAGGTTGGTTAATGTCTGCTCACTCCAGCCAGGGGTTCAAAACTCTCCAAGTTTTCCCACCCAAACACTCATGCCAAGAGGTTTAAAACCACCACTATATCCCACACATGCAAGTATAGCATAGCGTGTCATATATAGTAGTGTAGTAGGCAATCATGGAATCAGGTTATATAAACAGACTACGCACGGCTCAATTGACATCATCATGTAATAAGCAAAGCGTTAGCATTCTACTCAGCAATGCCTAACAGGTTAAAGAATCAGGATGGGCATGAACCTGGAGTATGATCCTTATCTTTGTCTTCAGCATAGACGTCATCGAAGAAGTCTGGGCCCTGCAGGGATCCTATTGGACGCATATACAAATAAATACCAACAACTACTAGCAAATAACTCCAAATAAGAACCAAAATAGATCCAAATGAACTCAAACTACACACCAATGGCATCACCATGATTTAAGAAAAATATAGAAACTGGTTTCATATTTTTCTGAGCTACCGTTGATGTATTATGATTTTCTAAAGTTTAAATCCTTTTTCTGGGCTTTTAATGTCAAGGGGGCTGACGTGGCTCGCCACATGGTACTGAGGTGTCGCACGCGTGGCGCCAGCATGGCGTCCGCATGGCGTTTACGTGGCAACTTCCTGTTGGCTCATCAAAAGGGTTTATCCAGGGGCTAGGTTGAAAGATCTAGGGACCTGTTCGTGAAACTACGGAAGCTGACAGAGGTTTTCAAAAAAGGGCAGAGGCCTCCTTGTAAAAGGAGTTGGATCTGGCTGTGCGGGCTGCGTGGTCCTGGTCCACTATGAGCCATGAGTATGGCTCACGTGGACCGGGTCTACGGGATCCGGTGTGGCGGCACTGGGATCTTCTGTGGCCCGGTCAGTGTGGCTAGATCACGTGGTAGAGAAGGGGGGAAAACAGGGCACGCGCCCAAGGTGCTCGATACGTTGCCAGGCTGGCGACGATGACGGCCAGCGAGGCAAAGGCTGCGGGTCCGGTGAAGAGCGGCAATTGTCCAAGGTAAGGTTCTTGCAGGACTCGTTGGTGATCTTGGTGGCCAAAAAAGGTTCGTCCTTGGTCTTGGTTTGCCTTACGTGCGCTGTCCCGTGGCATTGCCAGGGAATCGGTGGTCATGGGCATGGCGGGGCGGCACACGGACGTGGGGTTTCCCCCCGTCGTGATGGCGCAAACTAGTGCAAGCGATGGACGGCGGCTAGGGTTGCCTAAGGGTGGCTCAAGGCGAGGCTTTGGCCCTAGTTTTACGTGCAGGTTCTTGGCCCGGTCATGGCCACGGTGGCAAATGACGTTCGTGGTGGTTGCAGCAATGATGCATGCATCTACAAAAGGTTGTTTGAAGACCACCGCTCAGGGAGCGCATGCTCGTGGTGTCAAGACTGGCCTGGACTGCGGCGCAGCCATGGTGGGTGCGCCACAGGGGCGTTCCGGCCGGCTCGAAGGCTCGACATGCTCAAGTGCCCAGGGGAGAGGTAGGGCGTGTGTCTTATGGCGAGGCGATGGTGTAGGCGTAGTAGGCGTGTCGAAGACCCTTGGCTTGCGGCGTCGAGGCGGCACTCCGCTCTGATCTTGACGGAGGCGTCGTGGCAAAATGCAAGCAGAACTAGGGGTGACATCGTGGTACTACGAGTCAACGGTTTCATGTGGACGAGGAAGCAGAGGTGGTGGCGTGGCGCAGTCGGTGGGTTGCTCGTGGTGCTCAGCTCACGTCTGGCTCCTCTCCATCCTTGCATCGGCGGCACGGGCGGCATCGGCGTCGCGGTTCCCGTTGGTGCGGACGGCGCCATGGCTGCAGCGGCTGCACGATCTCCTTCTCTCTTCCTCTTCTTCTCGCTCTTCTTGCTCTTCTGCTGTCTATCTATCTCTCTCTCTCTCGATTGGTGGATTAGGTGGCGGCGCTAGGGGAAAAGAGTGGAGGCGTCGGGGATTTATAGAAGGGGGCTAGGGTTCCGCAGGGCGGTTGGGAGACATGAGGTGCAACGATGATCCTTGGCGTCCGTGCCCGCGAAAGGGCTAACGGCCCGCATCTGAGAGTTGCGCGTGGCAGGGCGGCTTCTAGAAGGGGCCGCGTCTAGGATTTGGGTCACGAGGGTGTGCAACTGGTCAAGGCGGGGCTCGCGTGAGAGTGGTGGCAGCGGCAGGGCACACTCCTCTACTTTGCTCGCGGGGAGGAAAAAGCAGGGAGAGCAACAGAGAGGAAGGAAAGTTGGTCAGTGTTGCCCGTGTGGCGGTGTGAGAGGAGGGTGAAGCAGTAGGTGCTGGTGGGCCAGAGGTTAGCGGGCCGGGAAGACTGGTGGGCTTTGCATAGCTGGGCTAGGCCAGCGGGAGATGGTCGCCCAGTTGGTTAGCAGGCCTTGGGCCTTAGGCGTCGGGTTGGGTTGAGCGGGCTTGGTTAGAAGGCTGGTTAGGTGGGTTAGGTGGCTGGGCCGAGTTAGCGGGTAGGCAGGCTGGTTTGAGGGACAAAGCCCAAGTTATTATTAGCTCTAAGTTTGTATTTGAATTAGATTCAAATGCAACCCACACTCAAACAAAGCAAACAAATTCGAATAGATCCAAATAACTCCAAAACACACATGCTAAACTATGAGAAATACATTGGGCACAATTTATACATTGGGCACAATTTATATTACTAAGAATTTTAGAGAGTAGTAATTAACTTATATTACAAATACATTATGTCTCACAACAATTCACAACAAAAAAAAATTCAAAATCCGATTTTCATTACAAGTAACAGACTACGAATTCACGGGATGTTACACAGAGCCTCCTATTAGTCCCTCGGGTTCGACCAAAACAGAGGGGAGGAGGAGGAGAACACATGGAAGCAACTTGGAGCGACATTGGACACCCTAGCCACCATCTCAATGTCACCACAAGTTGGAAGACAGTGATAAGATTGCATCTACAGCAAGGAGGAGGCAAGGAGGAACCAACATATCCCTAACCTCCCTAGGGAGGATGCCACCAGTTCGTCGCCGCTCCTATATACATCTTCTTTGGAGGCTTCCCCACCATGATTTACTACGCCATGTACATATTTATGGGGCGAAGTCTTTGTTTGCCCATGGGTTAACGAGAGATATTAAGTTGTGATTGGTGAACCTATGTTTTGGATCTATTTGATATCGTATTTATGTTGATGATTCTTTATATCTAAGAGCATGTTGCTCTTCTATGGATTACCCTCATATAGTGACTAGTTTGTAGGAGTGAAAGGGTTAAGCTCGGTGCACCTTTACCTTTCATAGCCTAGATCGGTTCATTCTCTCTCAGTGGTTACATCTCTAAGTGATCCTAGATCCCTTGGACAAGCATTCTACATATCTTGTGCTCTCCATATCTTTGCTCTTTGTTGTCGGCTGCTAAGTACCAAAATTAGCCATCAATATTAACAAGAATAAATAAGAACTAGCATTTCTTACATGCATATTTGGTTTGGAATAATGTAGTTCCACATGTCCTTGAGATTATTTGAGTGCAGGTGAAATAAAGATAAAAGGATGGAGAAAATACACTATCATGTTGAAGAGACACAACTCCAACCAATGAGAGAGCGCCACAGGGGCAGCACATGGATCCATGGGTCCACAAGAGAGGGAAGAAACACACTCTCAACCAAGCACGAGCAAGCACACGGATTGAAGGGCCCACATCGGGGTTAAACCACCTAGAAACACCTGAGACACCCCCATACCCACTTGAGGAGCCACCTGTCAGTCAACCAGCCAAAGGCAGTTGTGAGTGGGACCCATAAGGGGTCAGCCGAACTACCCTTGTCTCCTATCGTCTCCAGCCGTGTCCTGTCCTAAAATCGGTTGTGAAATATTTCATGAAGATCTCCTCGTGATACCGTCTCCAAGTGCCTATAAATATGAGTGGAGGGGCTCCATTTTTGAAAGTGCATCTAGGCATCTAATCTAGTTTTGGTAATTAATGACGATATAAATTCGGATATAATGCGTCATGAGTTGTGCAGGAATAAAATCAAAAGAAAAGAATAGAAAAAAGATGAAATGAAGGTCCCCAATTCTTATTCGTAAGGTGATGGATTCTAACGGACGATTTAAATTTATTTATGGTTTGAATTTGAGTTTAGGATCACCGTACTATCAAGGGGGACGTGCTTGATGAGTTGAGTATGTTAAAGTGCTTATACTTGAGATAACAATCACCCAAGAGAGACACAAACACCCACAAACAATCTTACACAAAAACCTCTCTGTGCGTCAGATCTTAGGCCGGATGATCCGGCTCCTAAGTTCCGGTGCGCTCTGTCTAAAATTCATTTTCCATCGGAAGATCCGATCCTTGTGTCAGAACTTTCAACACTTAGACAGATTTGGGTTTCTTTCTCATGCGTCGGATCTTCCATCGGATGATCCGACCCACAAGTTCCGGTGCGCTCTGTCTCGAATTTATTTTCCATTGGAATATCTGAGCCTTGTGTTGGGTCTTTCATGACTTAGCCAAAATTCAGAGCACATGTTTTTCAAGGCAGCTCGTCGGATCTTCCATCGGATGATCCGACACCTAAGTTCCGAAGTGCTCTGCCTCTAATATTTTTTCCGTCGGATGATCCTAACCTTCCATTGGAACTTGTGTCGGAGCTTGTATCGGATCTTTCCTAACTTAGCCACATTTCAGTGTTTCTGCCTCATGAAATTCAAATTATGAAAGATCCGACACACCGTCGGAAGATCCGATACCCCTTCGCAGAACTCATAACGGCTAGTTTTTAGGGGTTAGGTATTTATACCCCCTCACCTCCTCATTCAATGGCTGCTATCTCCACGACCAAACACACTCCAAAAGCATTCATTCCACTCCTCTACTCCAAAAGCTTGATTCTTGCATTGATTCACCTAGGTTTTGAGTGAGAGAGAAAGATTTGGTGTGTGACCTTCATACACTTGTGAGCTTCCACTTGTTCATCTCAAGAAGCACTTGAAGCAAGCTTGATTCATCGATTCACGTTTGTTACTCTTCGAGCTTTGCTCCTAAACAGTTAGGCATCGCCGGTAGCTCCCATTCCTTTGTGGTTTGAGCACCGGAAAGTTTGTATTACCCCTCTCTTTGTGTGGGGACCATCCTTCAGACGTCCTTTAATCACTTGTATCCATCCCTAGATCAGTACACTGATATAGATTTTACACAGGGTTAGAATCGGAAGCAATAAAAGCGCAGCAAATAAAGAATAACTACCTTCGCCTTAGCGGAGAGTGGCATTATGACCCATTCCAGGGAGGGAATGGACCGAGGTTCCCTACATGTCCATGTACCTGTAACAATTGAAAGCAAGGCTGAGTACACCTATGATTGGTACTCAGCAAGCCTAGAGTAAAGAATTACAATGCATGCAAGGGAATGAGGTGTAAGGGTTATATTTGGTGGAAAATGTAAAGTTATGGTTGTCAACAGGGGGTGGGAACGGAGGATTAAATAGTTGTTTGGCCCTGGAGGGGAATTCTCAACCCTGCTAATTCCCATATTTTAGTTCTCTCCCAGAGACCGTCAGGGTCCTCCTGGGCCGACTTATGCTTTGCTCTCTTTTGGGCCTCTGCCCATCTCGCCATCTCATATTCCATTAGAGGTGAATTCTAATCAACGGGGGCTTTGACTAGATGGGCTCATAACCGTGAGCCATGGCTATCTGGATAAGTTATTAACTCTGCAGAGCTTGTACCGTATGCCATACGTTCGGTCAGCCCATACCCCCGCGGAGGGCGGTACTGACCTACGAGATCCTTACCCGCCGGTGTCTATCTCTAAACAACATTTCCTAGGTCCATCCACAGATAGTACTGGGGGCTAAGCAGGGGCTACTAAGCATCCGCCTCGCGGATATCGACCCGGGTATGAGCTCATAAGTTAGGGCCGCTGGCCCTCAGGGTCTCTGACCCTGTACTCTAGTCAACCCGTGCCGCCCAGTCCCAGCCCTCTGTCTGGGGCTGTCTCCAGTACATCCATTTCCTGACTTGGCAACCGGACATGACCAGGCACCGTTAGCTACTCGGTCTCTGCCTTAGTCGGCTTCTGTACCAATCATGCAGCTCCTTGGGATGGATTTGCTAGGATTTGCTAGCGGGGTGTGGATCAAGGCCTCACATGAATAGGTATTCCTAAAGGCCATACCTTTTTGGTACGTACAGCGGTACTGGCATTAGAAAGACTCTCCCGTGAACCAGTCCTTATGCGACCAGAGTAAGCCTTTGGGACAGGATCCTCTGTCGAGGCTGCCTCCCTTACTCGCAAGTCCATCCTTACGGGGTTCCTATTAGTTGGTTCGTCTTATATTAAACTCCATTATCCGCTCTCATCTCTCAAGAGCTTTTCCATGAAAAACCATAAATGTGAAGAATTCCTAAGAAATCTACTTCTAAATAACGCTCGGTCATCGATAGATCATGACCGGGGTTATTAGTAGGTTATTTGGCTACAAATGGCTCTATATCAAGGTATAGGTGGAATGTGGAGGGTTTTCCTTAGGATTTAATAAAATATGCTGTCCATATTATTAACTTAGTTGATTTTATTATGCAAGAACTGGGACTGGCATGACCAAGGAGCTGGTTGCCAGGACTTGCCTTCATGGACGGTACTTGGGCGTCCGCTAATGCATAAGTACGCTCGATGCTGACCAGGCTTGGCTTCTGGGCCTTCTGGAGCTTCGTCAGCTGGATCGGGGCCTGGTCACGTCATCGACCTATCGATCAATAAAACATGGAAAATAGCATTCAGTATAACAATACATCAATCAATTCCTATATAATGGAAATAAAGGATAAAAGGAGGTATAAGAGCTGTCGAGAAATAATCCATTAATTACAGTAAATAATTAATGGATTTACAGGAACGGAATTTCCAGGAAATCATAAGTATTTTCCCCTGGAATGATTGAACGGTCGGGGAGTTATATGGATTCCTAAGAGATAATCCCCGGATGACAGTGGCTTCTAAGAAGGGCTTGGAGTAGTGGGTTTGGGGATTATTGGATAGCTAAGCAATCTCTGTTCGCCTAAACGGTCGTTTAGTCCGTTTAAACACCGTTTAAACGGTAAACAGAGGTCGACTGTGTCGTTTAGCCCTAAACGGTGGATTAAACGGTTGGACCGTTTAAACCCGTTTAAACCGTTTAAAATCATCTAAACCGTCTAAACACACTCGAGTTAATCGTGATTACATAAGTTAAATAACCATTAAATTCATAATTTAGTCAATAGGATGATTACAACTACCATAATGAACTTCAAAGTAATTAAAATCGTAAGTATACGAAGTGTCGTAGGATATAGATTTCTCCCAAAAATATTATTTGGTAGAATACTTACTTTTTAGATGTGCAAATATATAGAACTTCTAGCAAGTTTGACTTTTATGTACACAAATATGTATGTTTTAGTGTTACTATGCAAAACCGTTTAGGCCATTTGACTCCGTTTAAACACCGTTTAAACGGACTAAACGCTAAACAAAGGGTGACCGACTGTTTACCGTTTAGCGTTTAGGATAACATTGTAAGCAATAATCCCGAAATAATTAATGGATGATTATGTTAATTATTTAGAAATGAGTTTCTAAATAATTAATAGTATGGAGTGGAATTGGGTAGCATAACGGCTAGGGTTTTACCAAAACCCAGGGTTTGGATCGGGCGGCGAAACGGCGTCCGCGGGGGTTCGGACGGTGTTTCGGGGAGGCATCGGAGTAGTGGGACTGGGATTTTAGGGTTAGGGTATAAATCCTAGGGCAACAAGCATATGAAAATGCTTAGAATAATTCCTAGTATTTATGGAAATTCATGTGGATATTATGGAGCTTTAGAATTGGATTGGCAATATTTGGGGTACACTAATGGGGCTTTTCTATTGGATCAGAGCTACCTTTTTTTATGTTTGGGGTCAAGGAAGATCCTAAAATGGTGTAGATGGCCCTAATAGGTTTAGAAATATTCCTAATATTTTTGGACAATTTTAGGGAATTTTTGGAGTGGAGCAAGTGCTTGAAATAGAAACTTCTGTACGAGTTTCCGGGTGTACCTAGCAATTTCCAAGGGAGGATGGCATCGGCGTGGGGTCGACCGGTGCACTGTTCCGTGCACCGAGCTCACGGGACGGTGGACCGCGCGGCCCACGCGGCTCTGGTCCACATGGACCAAGTCCACGTGAACGGGGGGAACGCCGCGTGACGGCGGGGTCGACGGCGTCGCCTCCGGGCCCACTTGACAGAGAGATGGAGCGGGGATGGCATCGAGCACAGGTTGACGGTGTCACGGCCGATTGGCCTGGGCCCTCCTTGCAGCGAGCGAAGACGGGGGAGGGAACGACGTCGGAGTGACGGCCTTCCCCTTCCCCCTTCCCCCTCGCCGGCAGAGCAGGGGAAGGGGAGCGGAGGGCGGCCGGTGGCAGGGAGCGGTCGGCGGCGTGCGTCGCCAGTGGCGGTTCGTGGTGGCGGCAGAGGCCGGCATGGTGCATGGCAGGGACTGGGGAGTGGTAGACCGGTGGTGGTGTGCGGTGGCGTGTGTGCGGCGTGGCGCGGCGCGGCACAACACAGGTGGCGCGGCGCGGCATGGCGTTGATGGAAGGCGGCCGTGGCGCGGGGAGGGATGGCGTGGTGGTTCGCCGGAGCGGCGGCGGTGCGGTCGGGCACGGCAGTGGTGGTGGCAGGCGACGGCGCGGGGCTTGGCGCGGCCCGGCGTGGCGCGGGGCGTGTGGTACGGCGAGGCACGGCACGGCGCAGGGCAGGTGGTATGGCGAGGCGCGGCGCGGCGCAGGGCCGGTGGCGCGCTCGGCGGTGGCGGCGAGCGGTGGAGCTGCGTCGGTGCTCGTGCTGGCGAGCGCGGTGGCGACAACGTGCGGTGAGGCTGCACCAGCGGTGGCGTCCACAGCGGCGACGACGTTGTTGGGGGTGTGGTGGCGGCCGTTGGCAGTGGCGCCAGGGCGGCGCTCCAGACATGGAGCAAAGGAGGGAGGGGAATAATGGGGTGGTGTGGCCGTGGCCGCGGCCGCGGCAGTGGAGGACAGAAGAGAGGGGGAGCTCGAGCTCGGCTCCGGTGGGATGAGGAGAAGGGGAGGGATAAACCTCCTATTTATAGCTCGGGCGGAGCACGCAGAGCTTGCCACGTCGCGGAGGCGAGGATGAGAGCGGCCGGTGGGGCGAGACGCGCGGCGGCCGGGGATGAGCTTGAGCAAGGGCTGCGGCGGCGGCGACGCGCGGCGCTCCTGGAGCCAGGGCTTCATCCTGGCTGTACCGGGCATGATCGGACGGTGAGCTGGAGCCAGCGGAAAAGGCCATGGAGGGGGGGCGGTTGGCACCGGTATGGGCGCGTCGGCGGCCCTTAATGCTGGCAGCCGAGGGATGACGGCAGCGGTGATCTCGGCTCGGACGGCGGGGTGGTCGGCGCCGCTCTGTTCGCGTGGTGGCACGTGGTGATGCCGACACGCGTCACGCACGGCCGCCGGGGATGAATCTCGGCTGACGGCCGGGAATCGGGCGGCGGCAAGCTACTCCGGCTTGGCGCGAGGAAGGGGAAAGGAAGGTGGAGGTGGGCGTGACGTCACGCGGCGTCAACGCTCGTGCGGGCTGGGCCGGGGAGAAGGAGAGAAGGAGCGGGATGGGCACGCGTGGGCTGGGCCGAGTTGAGGGGGAGGAGAGGAGCGAGCGGGGCCGGGAATTCGAGGAGCAGAACTAGACTTTGGCAACGGGCTGAGTGAATAAGTGCGCCGAAAAGGGGAGCTGCGGCCCATTATCCTTTGGAAAGCTTTTGCTATTTATTTGAGTATAGTTTTGGGGTTAAATTGAATGGGGATTCAAATTTAAATGGAATTTGGATGGGAGGCTTGAGGTGAACATGTACTTGGGGCATTTTGGAGGGATTGGAGATAGGGAATTAATATTTAAGTTGGACTTAAATATTAATCCTAGGAATTGGAAAGAGAAGTATCTAAACATGCAAGTGCAACACATATGTCCAATTAAATGCATGTTTTTATTTAAGAGATATATTTTGGAATATCGTTAGGGAAGGAGATTAGGTTTAATTAATAAAAATTTTAGAAAGCTCGTATTTTTAAATGCCTTAAAAAGCAGGGTGTTACACTTTGTGAGAGCAATAGTAAGTGACTTAATCCTCCTTTGTGGTCGATTGAGAGAGGCAAGGGGTTAGTGACAACCAGGGTTAAATTTTTCGCTACAGTAGCGGTTTTTCGGGAATAAAAACCGGGCCGGTAAACCGGTCAAACCGGCCGGTTAACCAGTAGGAGCGGTTTGGTAGTGTCGGTTTTGAGCGGTAACCGGCCCTATTATGCTACCGGACCGGACCGGTTTGACCGGTAACCGGTCAAACCGGACCGGTTACCAACGGTAAATTTAACCCTGGTGACAACCCGGTTCTTTGTGAACTCCTCAGCGGGGACGTGGCTTCTCTATGGAGTGAACCTCGGGAACAAATCTCGTGTCTCTTTGTTCTTGCTATTGTTCTTGTTGTTCATCACCTTATTTGTGCCCGATCTATATGCTTGGTGTTATTCGACCTTAGAGATCATATTTAGGTGCTTGTTTACTTCATCTAGCAGCTTTGTATTCAAAGGGAATCATGAATAGCGTGTTAGAATTTGAATCTCGAATTTAGTTATCCCTCTATGTCGGAAGATCCTACACAGTATCGGATCTTCTAGGGTTCGAAAGATCCGAGACTACGTCGGATCATCCGACCATCTGACGATTACGTGAAGAATTTTCAGGATTTTTAACAGGCCCTATTCACCCCCCTCCCCCCCCCCCCCACCTCTAGGCCTAGTATTGGTCCTTTCAATTTTAAGCACCACAAGTTGATTCACTCTCACACTTTTAGTCTTTAGGATAGCGGAGTTAGGCTTAGAGTAGCTCTACTTCAGGTTCTAGGTCTTCTTGGAGCTAGAGTATGCCACATGTATCATCTAGTTTTAGGATGACTTTGCTCTACTCCAAAGACACATCTTTCTAATATAATGTTTGTCTTAATCATTATATGTGTGACCTGTGTATGTGTTCTTGCTATCATATGTTGCTTGGCTTATATACTCATGTGTTAGTCATATACACTTGCCTCAATAGTATAGGACCTTATGCCCTCATGTGTATTATACTTTGCTCTAGTTCGTATATAGAGTATGTTTTCATGACATATATAATCTCCAGGATCTTCATGTTGGATTGTTCTAGTTCTAGTATGCGTACTCTAGAGGGAGCTAGACTGTTGTTCATCAATGCAAGCATGGTACTTAGATTGTTGGCTTCAATTGGGTATGAGTGTGCCCCATGGTTTGGCTGGGGTAGACCGCAGGTGGTGACAGCTTTGTTGGACCCTCTGAAAGCCCCCACATTCGAGTATCACTGTAGGAGTTCGTAAATGAGTAGTCACCTCATAAACATGTCATGTGTAAGTGGTAAGGGGGCTATCTCCTCAAGTGCCTGGGTGCATGGGCTTACTCTATATATGTGTATGATTGTCTCTCTAATATGATCTGTGCAGTATATAGGAAGTGCATTAGAACCTAGAGCTAACTCTTAGTCCTTCTACCTAACCTTAGACTATCTTATCTTGAGTTAGATTCTCTTGTGTGTCACACTACCCTTCTATTATCTTTACCCATGTTGAACTTTGGTTTATCATATCAAGATATAAGTCATAAGTATATTAGAATCTTTTGATCAACCTGCCTTCCTTTGAGAAATACGATACTATTGGGAATACTCATGGGTTAAGTGCTACAATGGTACATCCATGCTCTTGCGGATTCATTCACATTCATTAGAATGTCACCAGATATCTTCTTACGACATTGTCGAATACACCAATCTGGAGATGACGCTAAGAAATGCCAATACTCTCCATGTTGTTGCCATGTTATTTAGTAGTTATCTATTGTTTAAGCTATGTTGTGATGTTTAGCTATCCAATAGATATATGATAAACTTCTAGCTTCTATTCCGATGTTATTTTGAAACTATGTGATGTTGTTTATCTCAGCCTTTTTTGTCAGTATGATATTGCCAATATATTCATGTTGAATGAGCTGTTGCCAAATGACGATTTCAATATGATGGTATTGTTATGGACGGGTCTAGTACATACACAAGCATATTCCATTTGAATGTACAGATGTTGTCCATGCAATTCATTCATAACAATGCTTTATTACTCGTGGATCTGATGGCTCACAACCAATTTTTTAGCTTCCCTAACAAGTAACAACATTCGAACCGCGCTAATCCAGACATGTACATATAGGTTAAAAACCCGCTTCATATATAACAACCAAACACATTGGTTCTGTTACTAAATCAATAAATTTAGGGAATCCAAACGAACCGGTGGAGCTTTAAAGCCGCTTCGAATATCAGGCTATTCTAAGCGGTGCGAAGGATGCATGCATGTTTGTTCAGTCATTTGAAACAGTTATTTCACTGGCTCAAATAGCGCCTCATTCGCATCGGCTTAATGGAAGCGGTCCTAGCACCAACGCGGATGAGGTTTGAAAACCAACGCGGATAAAGGTCCCTGCAGTAGTGGTCTGTTTTAAAATGGAAACAATTATTATCATAGTTACCAATGAGTTAGAACTATGGGACCATTTTAACAATTTGTTAGTTTAATGCATTGCTTGTTTCACGTAACAAGATTCAAATTAAGGCCATTATCAAAATAGGAATATAGCTAGGTCCAAACCATGGGGCCTCAACTGTTGGAGGTACGACCATGGGCCCATAATATCGTTAAGACACTTCAAGAAAACCATAATATCGTTAAGACACTTCAATTTCAAGGTCCAAGATCTACTTACCATGGGGCCTCAACTTCAAGAAAACCATAATATCGTTAAGACACTTCAATTTCAAGGTCCAAGATCTACTTACCACATCTAATACCTTAGGACAAATCGAATTACCATTGATTGACATAGAGTGAAAAATATAGAAACATAAAACAAAAAATTAGACCGGACCATTGGTCCGATCAAATAAACCGTGAACCGATAGTCCTGCCGATTCGATTTGACTAAAAGATCAGTTTAGAGAAAATTGGAATGTTAGGAAATATTCTGCGCTGAAATGGTTAAACCACAGGAAAACTTGAATAAAAGGTGCGAACACAGGGTTTGGGCCCTGGTCTATGCCCTTTGTGAGGGTAACTCTGCCCGCACTAACCACCTCGCACTCATTTTCCTTGTGATTGAAGAGACTAAACATGAAATTTGAGTATTATTGAGCTCAACTCCTTAATTGAACCACTGAACCGCCAGCCTGACTGGTCCGATGATCGGTCTGACTTTTTATTCTATGCATACAAATGAAAGGATTTTATATGATTGGCAAAATGTGGCTACATTGCATTGTGGATACTGGATACATTCTATATCTTCAGGATGTGCTCACTTGCCAAATGTCATGTTGCAAGATATATGATTGTACACTCTAGCTATTATTTAATTTTTTTCTACCTTGAGGATATAAGTTTACCTGCAAGCTCATTTTCTATCTTAAACCCTGTCACTAGTATAGCTACAAGCTCATTCTCTATCTTAAAAGATATCATCACTATAACCTCAACTTATAATTCTATATCATAAGGATATAGATAGTAAAGTCACAAGTAACCGTCTATCTCAAAGATATCACTAGTATCGCCACAAGTAACCTGTCTATCTTAGAGATTACACTAGTAGTGCCGCAAATGGCTATAAAAATCGACCCAATATGAGTGCACTCCCTCAACAACATCATAGAACACATAGTCTTCTATCAAAGGTTTTGCAAGCTCTTCCCCAAAGCAAGCAGAAGTAGTAGAAGAGTAACATGGCTGCTGATGCCCCTCATGTGCTCGTAGTTGATGATTCCTTTATCGATCGTCTTGTTGCAACCCGAGTCTTAAAAAGTTATAACATACGAGGTAAGATATATGAATCTTTCTAGAATGCTATACTGGCACAACTGCTCTTATGTAATCCTACGATTAACTTTCTTATTATAACAGGGTGTAACTTGAACTAAGTACAATAGGAAACTTTTACCATTTATATTACATAAAAGCCATTCTATTTTACCGCCTTCAACTTTTCTTTATGTTCACCAAAGTGCTTTCATGTTCAATATTTCTTATTGTTGTTATCAATGTTATTATTTTTGCAGTGACTACTGTGGAGGGTCCAAATCAAGCTTGGGAGATTCTAAATGCGGTATGTTAGTAGTTTTATATAGTTTATGCAACTGAAATTAGCACGAATGCACTAACTTAATTAAGTTCATTTGGTTACAAACTATGTTTGACTTGCTTCTTCTTAATCTTTCTATATAGGATCATGATGTGGATTTGATTCTCAGTGATTATTGCATGCCTGGTATGACTGGGTATGATCTTCTAATGGAGGTGAAGGTAGAGTCCTTTCACATAGAAGAACTTCCAGTATTCCTTGTGGCGCATATGATTTCATTTAACTATATGATGTTGAATTTTATACTCATATTAAATTTTTGTAAACATTACTATTTATTAATATATACTTTTTATCTCACTTAGGAATCACCTAAGCTAAAGGACATCCCTATGGTAATCATGTCCTCTGACAACATCCCTGAAAGGATGAAGAAGTGAGTGAAGATTAGAACTATCAAGACATTGCATTAGTTAGACAATTGCTACCAATAGATATTAACTTCATATTATTGTGCGCACCTTTGTATGCAGGTGCTTGGATGCAGGGGCAAAGGAGTATGTCTTGAAGCCTCTCAATGTTGTTGATGTGCCCCGCCTTCTAGGTTACATCTGATCAGCTTATGAGGGCAACAAATAAAGGACTACAAGAACTCCTTTATAGGGTTCTATTTCTAGTTTCCTAGTCACCCTTATTTAAATATGACCATGTGTGGTCTTCTTTTATGTCATCAGTTGTGTGTGATTTGATTCAACTTCCATTAGTCTATTTTCTGGTTTCAAAGAACAATTTCAATCCTATCCATAAGTTATCATGTCTTGTATAAGCTTAATCTTATTATGATTTTGTATCACAATATGTCAAGCTGGTCAAACTTTGACATGTGTTTATTATTATTTTTCGCAATGCCAAATGTGTTGATTTTTTTCCTCTTACCCTAGATCATGCACAGTTTTCTCAATCTATTGCTATAATTCTTGCCCAAGTTAGTCCTGAAAGTCTTCTAGAATGCATTTCATGACTTGTGGACTGTCTATGAGTATAAATGAATCTGACTTCAAGCTAAAATCAATATCATTACTGACACCCATATTTCTTAAACTAAATGGATGTATTTTTGTGAAATAGTTGATATTGTCTTAACCTTGAGATAACACCAATGGGCTCAAAATGGTGGAAGCCCCATCATATCAAAACCCAAGTGCATGCTGGATCATGTCCATCCAGTTGCTCCATATGCATGGCTTGGAGTCGCCTTGATAGTTTGTGCATTCAGCTAGATAGGGGGAATAAGTGAATAACCTGCTCCTTCTCCTGCTCCACTTGCACAATTTGATCGCACAAAAATCACAAGTTAATTCTAAAAAAATCATGTTTTAGATTTATGTTTTATATGTACTTTCCTATTGAGGAAATCTTACAAACTGTTAGGCCATCCTGCCTATCCGCATGTCCTCATCCACCGCGTTGCCAGCGGATCTCCGCACTGTGCATCCCCCCATCCCACCTTGCTCCCCTACCGGCATTTGGTGCTCGCATTGTCCTAGCCCTAGCGCACCACGTCCACACCCACACGCCTGTCGTTTGTGCTCAACCATCTAAGCGACTTCGTGATCTACATGTACGCTTAACATCCTCGTCAATGAGGGCACGCTCACCGTCGTCGAAGCGCGTACGCAAGATGCAAGATGAGTCCGCATGCAATGCAGAGACCCTTCGGCTCAGCTGCGATCGAGATCCGTGTCCGCATCGTCTGAACGGGCATGGCGACTAGATTGGGCCTGCCGCCCTGCGGCGCGCGCCCTCTTGGATATGGATGTATCAACATCTAAATTATCCGTATTCGTATCTGCAAGAAGTGCTAATACAGGTATCCGTATTCATACTCGATTTTAATATGGATGTTAAATAGATGTATCCAGATCCGATTTTCAATATTTTTCACTATCCGATTTAGGATTCGTATTCAAAAAAAATGTGAAACATCTTACAATATCCGTATTCGTGAAGAATAAATTATTCGATGAAACCATCACAATTTTTTATGACTAATTACTAATGATAAATATGTTAATTTAATAGTACTAATAAAGTAATGATGTACACCATTTAAAATAAAAAATTATTTACATTATAAATCCTCTATTACTAGCGATATACAATGATACAAAATTATTTATTTTAATATGACTAATCATATTAATTTCAAATATATTTTTTATCTACTGAATAAATAAATTTTATTTATATGTGTACTTATTTTCTTATTAAATATTTATAAAATATTTATTATAATATATTTAGTTATTGACATACACTCGCAACATCCCCAACACCGAGCTTATCCCAAAGGTCCCCAAATACTCCATACAAAGAAATCCTCTCTGTTACCAAAATGAGAGAAGAGATGCATTAAAAAAATAGAAAAGTTGGAGACAATTCTCCAACAGAAAAAAGGCATCTCAAAACTATGAGAGAGAGAATAAGGAGTCCCAAGACCTTTGAGCATAAACAACTTCTCCCACTCCACTTAAAAACCCATGATTCCAAAGACCGCAATTTGACGAGTGCCATTGCTTGCGAACCACTCTTCGACTCAACAACACAAGTGACCAAGGTATGCCTCTTTGACCCTTCCTATAAACTCCACTTCAGCCTTAGAATAGGAGGAGTTGGTCATTCTTGACCAAAAGTGAGGATTAAACACCTTGAGTGACTCGAGAGTACCATCGGGGAATGATTCAAACCATCTTTTGAAAAAAAATCATATCTTCGAGATGGAACCTGAAAAGCTGCAAGAAATACTTCGAAAATGACCGTTCAGGCTCTCAACAGCCCAAGACGTGAAGTTATGCAGCCCCACGTTGAACCATGGTATGAGTTCTCTTTTATGCCAACTTATTCAAATGATTCGTTGAGTTTTGGCTTGAGCACAAGGTACCTAAAGGGTATATACATTGAAGCAACTCCTGACCCGCCGAACCTAGAGTTTTAGCCTTGCTCGAGGACGAGCATGAGTTTAAGCTTGGGGGTGTATTGACGGCCATTATAACCTTGTAGTGACCATCAACAATTCGGTAAAATGAGGATGATCATACCATGTTCCATACATAAAAATGTTTTTATTGGTAAATTCCACAAGTTTTGGATGAGTTGTGCTTGCAGGACAAACCAGGAGAAATCAGGGCCAAACCTGGCACAAAGCCAGGCCGGCCACCCTATCCTAGGCCGACCGGCCTCCCCTGGCCAGGTCTGGCCACGTCACAGATCCACAAGCCAAGTTAAGCATCCAAGGTGATCAGGAGACGTGCGCTTGATGTCGGTTTGATCCAAGGACCCGAAAGGCCTAGAGTGGCAAACACATGGATTGAAGGGCCCACCAACCTAGGATTCTCGGACAGCCTTAACTAAACGCAACCAATACCGACTTCAGGAGAGCATCAGGTGTTGAAGGTACAACCATGGGCCCACCAGGACGCATGGATTATCTCCAGAAGGAGTCGTACCAAGCGTGAAGACTGCGAGTAGAGTACTGCAACGACTCTTCTCGTTATGGAAACTAGTCGTATGACTTGTAAACTACTCGGATTGGCTTGAAAAGCACTCTACGAGTTGTAATAGGTTAGGATTCTACTCGAAACCGACCTTGTAACCCTGCTCGCCGTGTATATAAGGCTGGGTAGGGACCCCCTCCAAAGAGACGATCTCATCAATACCAACCACCATACAGGACGTAGGGTATTACGCCATCTAAGCGGCCCGAACCTGTCTAAAATCCTGAGTCTCTTAGCCTTTGCGTTCCTGATCTCGGCGAAACCCACCTGAAACTCTACTACCTCGGGATATCCCCTCGGTAGGATCGACGGTAGAACACCGACATCTGGCGCGCCAGGTAGGGGTTTTCCTCGAAGATCCCGTGGAGAACGCAATGGTGACCTACGTTCAAGCTGAAGCGCCTCAGGAGGGCACAACGTTCCACTTTGGCTCGTGGGTCTACGTCGCCGACGGCTCGGGTGGCTTCTACAGCTACATCGAGACACCTGCGGAGCTGAAGCAGGAGCAAGCGCCCATCGTGGAAGATTTGGCCGAACAACTCGGCGAGATCACGCTCGCGGACCTGATCCGCGGGCAAGAGTCCGAGTCAATCACGACTTCGGAGAAGCAAACAACCCTCCCACCCCAATTCCCGTTTGGACTCCGCAATTCGACCCACGCATATTGTGAGGCGATACGGAGCCAGACCGAGTTCCGTCATGGACTCGACGCGGGACGTCTCAGTCCGAGTCTTGGCAGGACACGCCAACTCTTTGAGCCAAGCGGTCCCCGAATGCCACTCGGACTCGGACGAGGAGACACTACAAGACGATGGCGAACACGACCTCGTGATCTACGCCACGCCTGAAGGAAGATCCGTGTACCAAAGAGACAGGATCCCACGGGACGTCTACGAGTCCTGCCAGATCTTGGTACTCTTTGGGTCTGAAGTTAGTGACGATCCTGTCAGTTCCAGTAAGGCACACCGCTGCTGCCAGAAGAGGAAAGCTCTACGGAACTCGTCACCCCAAGCTCCAGCGACTCTGTCGAACCCAATCGACAAGTCTTCATGGCTGGCGTAGCAGCAGCTGGCGACGTCGACAATGACCCGCGCTATGCTTTCGAGCTAGAAGGAGATATCTCTAGCAAACGAAGACGCACCCGCTGGCGAATCCGCCCAAGCGGCCATGGACAGAGAAATCCGGAACAACAGGAGGGCTCAGCGCCGCCTAAACGCTCGCAATCGCGTCATGGCTGGACGCAACCTCGCTCAAGAGTTCGCGCGGGTGGCACGCTACGACTCTCCTATGGCTAATGCCATGGAGATTGCCTATCACGTCCGCAGCCTGCCAAGAACCCCAGAGACGGCAGCTGCACTCGAACGGATCAACGACATGGTCCGCACTCTCGACAAGGCCATCGCCGCCGCACCATCGCAGCAGGGCCGAGCAGCTCCAAGCGAAGAAGTCGAAAGCAGCGGGCGTCAACCTCCCCGCGACAGGCATTGTCCACCAAATCCAAGCCGACTGGGAGAAACCAACCGCGCAGAAGGCGCACCCCCACACCGACCAGAGGATGATCGTCAACGAGGCGGACGTACTCATCGCAACGACGCTGCCACGTCATCCCACAGGCCGGCACACAGTGTCGACCTCCGGCAAACCATCAACGCCAACCGCGACGCGCGCTCCATCCTTGAATCCTAAGAGGCGTGATGAAGCCCGGGGGTACAGGGAAGAAGATGATGAGTACCCAATGTTCTCCAGGGACATCCGGATGGCGGTTTACCCGCAACCTTTCAAACCAGTCGGCTTCGAGAAGTACGACGGCAAGACCTCCCCTGAGTCGTGGTTGCGCAACTACTCTACAGCTATTGAGTGCGCGGGTGGCAACAACGCCATCAAGTGCAGATACTTCCAATGGCACTCGAGCCCGCTCCACTCACATGGTTCGAAAACCTGCCACGACGCTCCATCGAGTCCTGGGAACGCCTGAAGAAGATCTTCGTGTCAAACTTCCAAGGCACATACAGTCGCCCCAAGACTCGACACGACCTCGCCATGTGCAAACAGCACAAAGGAGAAAGCGCGCGCGACTACATGCGTCGCTTCATGGAAATCAAGACTCTGGTGGTGGACGTCTCTGACCGCGACTGCATCGACTTGTTCCAGAACGGCATCACCAACAGGTTCTTTGACAGGCAATTTGGCCTGCATCGCCCAAGGACTCTGGATGCCCTGCGTGACCAAGTTGAGGCGTGGTCTGAGCAAGAAGACCGCGACCTCGAGAAATATGGCCCTCCCCAGGGTAGGGAGAGGCAAAACAACAAAGGCCAGCAGGGCTCCCAGCACAACAAGCGCAAGCCAGACGACACAGTCGCGACTCTGGATACTGGCATGAGAAGCCAAAAGAAGAACTACCACGGCAAGAGCGACGTCGAGAAGATCATGGACAGGCCGTGCCCAATGCACCCGAAGCATAAGCACACTATGGGCCAATGTTATGATCTCCAACGCGTGTACGCCGAGAAGGATCGAGAGAACAAAGCCAAGAAGAAGCCGGCAAGGGAACCACTCGATCCTGAAGCCAAAAACAAGGAAAGGGCCGACGACGAAGATGAAGAAGACGACGAGGACCAGACGAACAAGTTCCAGAAGCCCAAGAAAGTACTCATGGTTATCATGGGCGGCGACTATGGCTTTCCCACTCGGAGGAAGCACAAGCTCGCTCTGCGGCACATAATGGCAATTGAGCCAGCCGTCCCAAGATACCTAAAGTACTCGGAGGTTCCAATCACCTTCTCCAGGGCAGATCAGTGGAACAGCTACGATGAACCAGGGCAATTACCACTCGTCCTGGACCCCACGGTGGCAGGATCACAACTCACCAAGGTGCTCATCGACGGTGGGGCGGGGCTAAACGTGCTATTCTCTGGCACCCTGAAGAGGATGGGACTCGACATTGAAAAAATGTTGACTCCCACCGAATCCCCGTTCTACGGCATTGTCCCTGGGAATGGCAGTCTTCCTCTCGGCCAAGTCACATTACCAGTCACATTCGACACGCAGGAGAACTACAGGACGGAGTACATCAAGTTCGAGGTGGCGGACTTCGAGACCTCCTATCAAGCGATCCTTGGACGTCCTGCTTTGGCCAAGTTCATGGCCATCCCGCACTATGTCTACCTCGTCCTCAAGATGCCAGGACCCTAGAGGCGTCATCTCTATCCGCGGTGACTTGCGACGATCATACAACTGCGACAGAGAGGCTGTGGAGTTTGCGGCTACCACTCAGGTACCCAACGCTATGGCCCAGATCTTCACAGCGGCTCAGAAGCTGAAGCAGTCAGAGTACGAGGTCCCCAGCAAGGAGCCCGGACCACACAAGGCGGCCATCCCTGAAGATGTGGCGACCAAGGACTGCACCACTACTGGAAGGAGACCAGTCGAAGACCACCAAGATCGGGGCCGGCCTAACCCCGAAATAGGAAGGCGAGCTCGTCAGGTTCCTGCAAGCCAACCGCGACATCTTTGCGTGGAAACCTGCAGATATGCCAGGAGTGCCAAGGAACCTGATCGAGCACAGCCTTAACGTCGATCCTAAAGCTACACCCAAGAGGCAACGGTTGCGACGGTTCGCAACCGACAAGCGAGAGGCGATCAAGAAGGAGCTGGCGAAGCTACTCGCCGCAGGATTCATCAAGGAAGTCTTCCACCCCGACTGGTTGGCAAATCCAGTCTTGGTGAGAAAGAAGAACAACAACGAGTGGCGCATGTGCGTCGACTACACTGATCTCAATAAGCATTGCCCCAAGGACCCCTTCGGATTACCGCGCATCGACCAGGTTATTGATTCCACGGCTGGCTGTGCCTTACTTTGCTTTCTTGATTGCTACTCGGGTTATCACCAGATATCTCTGAAAGAGGAGGATCAAATCAAGACGGCGTTCATCACCCCTTATGGTGCTTATGCTTACACCACGATGTCTTTTGGGCTGAAGAACGCTGGTGCGACTTACCAGCGCGCGATCCAACTCTGCCTTGAGAAGCAACTTCATCGCAACGTGGAAGCCTATGTCGATGATGTGGTCGTAAAGACCAGAAAACCAGAAGAACTCATCGCTGATCTGGAGGAGACTTTCGCATCTCTGCGGAAGTGGCAATGGAAGCTAAATCCAACCAAGTGTGTCTTTGGAGTACCCTCCGGGAAACTTCTCAGGGTTCATCATCAGCCACCGCGGCATCGAGGCTAACCCTGAGAAGATCAATGCTATCACAGCAATGGAAGCTCCAAAGACCATCAAAGACATCCAGAAGCTCACTGGGTGCATGGCGGCGCTGCACCGATTTATCTCGCGACTTGGAGAGAGGGGCCTCCCCTTCTTCAAGCTACTCAAGAAAGGCGACAAGTTCCAATGGAACGAAGAAGCGGCAGCAGCATCGGCAGATCTCCAGCAACATCTTCAAAAACCGCCAATCCTGACTGCTCTGCAGGACGATGACAAAGAATTGTTGCTCTACATCGCAGCAACGACTCATGTGGTGAGCACTGTATTGGTGGTCGAGCGCGCCGAGGACAATCTTGCATATCCTGTGCAGAGGCCGGTTTACATCGTCAGTGAAGTACTCACGGAGTCCAAAGTTCGATACCCGGCGGTGCAAAAACTACTCTACGCAATACTCATCACATCCAGGAAGTTGCGCCACTACTTCGACACGTTCACCATCACGGTGGTGACAGAGTTCGGCTTGGGCGATATCTTACATAACCCGGACGCGACCAGGCGAATTCCAAAGTGGGCCGTCGAGCATGGCGCCCTCAACATCGAGTTTAAATCCAAGAAGGCCATCAAGTCGCAGGTGCTGGCAGATTTTATGGCAGGGTGGCACGAGAATCAAGTGGATATCCCCGTCGGCAGACCAGAGCACTGGACCATGTACATCGATGGCTCCCTGAAACTCGAAGGCGCCAGTGCAGGAGTACTTTTTATCTCGCCCAGGGGCGATCAACTTAAATATGTTCTGCAAATCTTCTGGAAGGTGTCCAACAATGAAGCTGAGTACAAGGCCTTGCTACATGGTCTACGACTTGCAATCTCTCTGGGAATCAAGAGGCTGATGGTGTACGGCGACTCCTCTGTCGTCATCAACCACTGCAACAAGGATTGGGATCGCCAGAAGGAGAACATGGATGCTTATTGCGAAGCTGTGCGCAAGCTAGAGAACAAATTCAGCAGGGCTCGAGTACCATTGGGTGGTCCGTGATGACAACGTCGCTGCTGACGTACTCTCTAAGCTCGGATCCACTCGTGCAGAAGTTCCAGCAGCAGTCTTCGTTCAGGAGCTCCACAAAAGAACCATTGACTTCAAGAAGCCCACACCGTCACCAAATGAAGGACACGAACCAGATAGAGAGGTCTTGACAATTGAAGAAGACTGGCGTGTCTCGTTTATCGAGTACATCAAGAACAAGACCCTGCCTTTAAACAAGACTGAAGCTGAACAAGTCGTCCGGAGATCGAAGAATTATCTACTCATCAGCGATCAGCTCTACAGGAGAGGACTCTACACTGATATTTCCATGAAGTGTGTCCCGAGAGCAACAGGCAAGGGTATCTTGGAAGAAATTCATGAAGGCACGTGCGGGAATCATGCAGGATCACGAACAATGGTGGGCAAGGCATTCAGAGCAGCTTATTATTGGCCCACGACTCTGCAAGACGCGGAAGAGATTGTCCGCAAGTGCCCCGGGTGTCAATTCTTCGCCAGACAGCAACACGTGCCTGCCCACAAGCTTATTGTTATTCCTCCCTCTTGGTCGTTCGCATGCTGGGGGCTCGGCATGATTGGCAAGCTTACGACTGCTCTAGGAAACTTCACACATGTGCTAGTTGCGATCGACAAGTTTACCAAGTGGATAGAAGTCAAGCCAGTCACGGACATATCTGCGGCTAAGGCCAAGGGGTTCATTAGTGATCTGATGATCAGGTATGGCTGTCCTCATCGTATCATCACAGATTTGGGTTCCAATTTCAACAGCCACGAGTTCAAGGATCACTGTGAGAGGAACGGCATTGAGGTAATTCACGCGTCAGTAGCTCACCCCAAGGCCAACGGACAAGTTGAGAGAGCCAATGGTTTGATCCTGGATGGCCTGAAGAAGCGACTGTACGAGCACGACAAGAAATATGGAGGCAAGTGGATCTACGAGTTGCCACACATAGTCTGGGGGCTTCGAACTCAGCCTTGCAAGCCAACCGGCTACTCGCCATATTTTCTGGTGTATGGATCTGAGGCTATCCTACCAGTAGACCTGATGTACAAGTCCTCAAGACTAGAGCAATACGACGAAGGAGTCGCTGATGACACAAGACGATTGGAGCTTGACTTGATCGAGGAGGAACGCTGTGCAGCTTTGTTAAATTCTACTCGATATCTCCAAGGGGTTCGACGCTATCATGACAGGAACGTCCAAGAGCGTTCGTTCAACATCGGCGACTTAGTATTGCGAAGGATACAGAAGACCACGGGTATGCACAAGCTTATGTGCCGTTGGGAAGGACCTTTCATCGTGCACAAGGTGACTGGACCCAGGTCGTATCGATTGAAGAACAGTGAAGGAGTCGAAGAGAAAGATTCATGGAACATCGAGCATCTACACAAGTTCTATGCTTAGGATCTTTGTCTGAGTACTTTGATCAATAAAGTGTAGATTGTGTTCTCAGTATTTGATCTGTGATCTCTTGGCTTCATTAATTCTTTGGTTGTCTTATAAGACTACTCTAGTTTAAAGTACTTCCGGAGTTCCCCTTGATACTTGTTGAATCAACAAAGTATACATCGGTCAAAATCCGAAGAGTAGCTCACATGACTACTTTCCAGGATACCTGCGTACTTAGATTTAACTAAGACCAGGCTGAACACCTGTAGAGGCCAGCTAGCCTTATAAAGCAACTACCCACAAGTGGTAATTTCAAATCTCTGAGTACTTATTTGAAAGTATTTTAGAGTCTACTTCAAAAGACGAGTAGTAATTTCAAATCTCTGAGTACTTATTTCAAAGTATTCTAGAGTCTACTTCGAAAGACGAGTAGTAAATTAAAAATCCCTGAGTACTTATTTGAAGGTACTCTAGGTCTACTCCACAGTATGAGTAGTGATTTTTAAAATCTTCAAGTACCAGTTATCAAGTGCTTTGAAGTACAACTCGCAAAATGAGTAAAAATTTCATGGCACAGTCGTGTCAACACAAAGCAGTTGCAATTCATACTGCGCATATATATACATAGATATATACATATCATACATATGTTGCAATACATCTTGTTTCTTACAGGATTACAAAGTTAGAAGAGCTTCAAGTTCTCTACAACTTCTGCTGCTATGGGCTCAAAGTGCTTCAGGTGTTCATCCAATTAGGTCCTTTCACAGTCCTTTGCTCTACCAGTCGGAACATCATCTATCTCCGCTTCTAGGAAGAAGGACTGGACAACCGCCAGCACATGAGATCTGCCACATAGCAGCAGGTCTTCTTCAAATAGGCAGTGAACTTGCCGGGGGCTTCGTGGATACACTGCAAGAGTGGTTTGGATGACTCTTCGGGCGCATCATGATTAATGGAATTCACCAATGTGGTGGTCGCCTCAACCCGTTGCAAGTTATCAAGCCAAAGGAAACTCAAACAGAGATCACGCATGCATATCTATGTGCACCTGTGTTACAAGCAAGCAAGACCTGGCGGCCGTTATATCAACGCATTGCCAGCTCGACTACAGCTTGTGCCGCGGTACTGCCGTATCGCCAATATGCTCGTGATGAACTCAAACTAGTCGGAATCAACTCTAACTAGTCCGCTTCATCGACAAATGACAACAAACAAGCTAAGTTACTTGTTTCAATTATTTTTATTCAAATTTTGTTTTAACAAGATTGGCCAAGCGCCGACTACCTTGTTCGGATGACAACTCTCTAGGCCGCGCAGCGTGCTATCACATCTTCGCCAGCTTCCATGCTCGGGGGCTGACGCTAAAATTACAACTTGGTTCGCCATCAGGCTTACCTAGTTGTCTTTCTTCAGCATATTTGAGTCGCCAAGTACCAATGATGGGGCCTCAACTACATTGGCACCTGACTCTTGTTTCTGGGGAGATCGCAGCGCGACAAGTCAACCACAACCTCCTCTGTTTTGCTACTCTATTGATGGTGGCTATTTCGACTACATACTACTCGATGCATCTCTGCTCGCTCCTATGCTCGGGGGCTGGGTGCAAGAAAACCACTCGATTGACAAGATTCGATGTGACCATTATTTCTGGGCGCAAATTACCACTCGGATGATGATCTCCAAGATGATTCGATGAACACTAAGCTCGCTGGACCCTTGAATTGATCATTCTGAATCGTTTCAAGGCTCGGAGGCTGATAGGCTATATATAACGACTTCTGATTTTATTTTTTCTGAAGAATGAAGATTTAAATCAAGACCCTCGGCTTGATTCTTTGATTCAACCCAAGGCTCGGGGGCTACTTGATATCAAGTGCAATTTTTCCAAAATTGCACATTTCAAGAATAAGATGAAGATTCAAGATTCTGTGGACCCTCAACCTGATTCTTCGATTCAACTTAAGGCTCGGGGGCTACTCCATATGGAGTGCGATTTTTATCGCACACCATATAATATTTTGAAGACTACTGATTTGATCAATATAGGCGAGGCTTAAGCACCTCATGGCCTCGTGACAACCAAGACCTGTCCAAGACTGATCAAGTACTCGAAGAACTCAAAAAAGCACTCGATTGGCTTGGCAAGCACTCGGTTGATGATACTCGACGATGAAACACTTGGGGGCTTGTTGGAGGTACGACCATGGGCCCACCAGGACGCATGGATTATCTCCAGAAGGAGTTGTACCAAGCGTGAAGACTGGGAGTAGAGTACTGCAAGGACTCTTCTCGTTATGGAAACTAGTCGTATGACTTGTAAACTACTCAAATTGGCTTGAAAAGCACTCTACGAGTTGTAATAGGTTAGGATTCTACTCGAAACCGACCTTGTAACCCTGCCCGCCGTGTATATAAGGCTGGGCAGGGACTCCCTCCAAAGAGACGATCTCATCAATACCAACCACCATACAGGACGTAGGGTATTACGCCATCTAAGCGGCCCGAACCTGTCTAAAATCCTGAGTCTCTTAGCCTTTGCGTTCCTGATCTCGGCGAAACCCACCTGAAACTCTACTACCTCGGGATACCCCTCGGTAGAATCGACGATAGAACACCGACATCAGGACCGTTCCTGCAAAGGTCGGTGCCAACTGGCACCAGGACCAGGCCGGCCGGCCTTGATGAGGCCGACCGGCCTCCTTCTGTGGCCGCCACGCTTCCTCCTTCGTGTGAAGCCTAAGCAGGTCCTTAGCTTGCTAATGACGCTGGGATCCACCCCCTGGAGGCTATAAAAGGAGCACTCATCCACCTTGGGAGTCACACACCACACTTCTCAAGTCTATACTAGAAGAGAGCTCTTGTATCTTTTCCATTTCTTAGATTAGGATTAGAGTTGGGAGTGGAGTCGAGTCGAGCTTAGCTTGGATCTTTGGAGTCTTCGGAGTTCTGGTAAAGCTCTTGTATCCTTTCCTTCATTTGAAGAGTTTATCAATACAATTACTTTCTTATTTGAGAGCTTAAGTTTATCTTTTACATTTCTGTCATGCTCTTCTTTTAGAGTAAAGATCTTGCTCTCCTTAGAGTAAAGTTTTATCCCCCTTTAGTCTTAGTGTAGAGTTTAGTTTAGCTCTACCGGGTTTTATCTCGCTGGTTTGTTCGCCTTGACCACGTTCGGGTGTACTTATAACAGTAGTGCTGAGCCCGGAGAACCCCCTCTCTCATCCCGTTCTGAGGTTCTCCCGTTCTAGCTGTCGAAGCGAACTCTGTTCCCAGTATCTAAGCTAGAGTCTAGGTTAAGGTTAGAGTGCCTTTCCCTCTGAGTTAGGAAGTGTCTAGGTCCGGTCTCTCACAATGTCTTTCCTTTTCTATAGAATTAGGTGCTCCTGTGTCACTGGTCTTTTAGACCTTCTATCCGGTCATTCATTTGACCATTATCCACAAACCTTAGAGTTTGTGCCCCCTGGGTTTTGTGGCTTGATATTTCTGGCAAGATTTATCATTTCATTCTTCAATACACTTTAACCATTCTGCTTCCCTGCGGAAATATAAATACGATACCCTGGGATAACTTCCTAGGTGAAGTGCTACAACGAGATATATTATGTGCGCTTGCAGAATCCTTTTGCATACAACGATATATCTTCGCGCTCTTAAAGCGTTGCTACAACGTGACGCTAAGGAGTGCCAACAAGCATTTTTGTCCCCGTTGCCGGGGAAGCAATTGGCTAAAGTTATTATTGAATTATTTGATAATCTTTACATATTTAACAACCACTAACCTTAGTGACCTCACCGCTGCAATATTCGTCTATCTTTGATGTGTTTGCAGGGTAGTGCATGACTGGTTTCAACCGACCATCAAACTTTGATCCTAATCCAGAACGCATTGCAAGAGTAGTGTGAAGGAGATACATTCCTCCTCAGATTTCACTCAGCTCAAGCAACACATTCGAGTCGTCATCCGACTTCGAGTCTGAACCAGATTCAGGCTCATCATACTATTCAGCTCCAGAGTCACTAGAGACAGTGGCTCAGCCGAAGAAGACACTCCGTGAGTTCTCAGCCCCGTCAAGCAGTAACTTCCCGGGACTATCGAATGCACAGAAAGGTGCATTTGAGCTGAGATCTGGTCTGGTCAACATGGTCTAGGCCAGCCCTTTCTGTGGAAAGGCGATTGAGGATGCTAACGCTCACCTACAGAACTTTCTGGAGGTGTGCAGCACTATTAATCCCAATGGCACACCGATCAACAACATCCGCCTACAACTCTTCCCATTCTCCTTGCTTGGGAAAGCCAAGGAGTGGTTCTATACCAACAAGGCATCTTTTGAAGGACGCTGGCAGACTTGCGCAGACGCATTTCTGACCAAGTACTTTCCGGTGGGCAAGACCAACGCCCTCCGAGGAAAAATCACTGGTTTTCAGCAGCTAGACAGGAGAGTCAGTCCCAGAAGCTTGGGAGCGACTGCAAGAGTACATTGCAGCTTGCCCTCACCATGGTGTGGAAGATTGGTTGATCACTCAAAACTTCTTCCATAGCCTGAGTCGTCGATCGCAAGAGCTCTTGGATGCAGCTGCGGGAGGAGCTTTCCTCTCGCTTGATGTAGACGCAGCGAAAGCATTGATCGAAAAGATATCCTCTCACCAGAGTTGGGTGGGAGAGAGACAAGCTCCCCGCACAAAGGGAGTACATCAGATTGACGCCGTCGACATGCTGGCAGCTAAGATGGACCTCCTCTTGAAAAGGATGGAATCTCCTGGCAAGGAGATGAATCAAATCATGGAGGAAAGAATCACATGTGAAACATGTGGAGAAGCAGGACACTCGGGTGACAGTTGCCCGATGACGCAAGAGGAAGCCCACTTTATTGGAAACAACAACAATTCAGGCTTCCGTCCTCAACAAGGTTGGAATTCCAAGCCCAACTTCCCCTTCGGCCAACAGCAAGGTAATAGCTCTAACAACGGTTTTCAGCCGTCGTTAAAAGATATCTGGTATGGCCAAAAGCAAATTAACGATAGCATTAGCAAGAAATTTCTCGCTAATGATAAAGTTATGGAGTCAATGGCCTCCCAGATAGAAGCTTTTAATTCTGTTGTTAAGAACCAGCTGAGCTTCAACAAAATGATTGAAACCAAGTAGCTCAGCTGGCCGCATCTTGTCCTAACCCAACGCGGGGAAGCTACCCGGGCAACCGGAGGTTCCATTCAAGGAAAATGTTAGTGCGGTGACCACGCGGACTGGTAAGTCCACGCGGGATCCACCCAATCCTCAAGATGCAGGTACCCAACAGAAGAAAGCTAGTGACAGCGAGCTAGACGCCGAAGGGGAGGACGACGAGGAACCCATCCCTGTCTCGAAGGAGGGAACGAGGCACCAAAAGCCTCTAGCGACAGCTGTGATCCCACTTTCCTCCCGTTCCCAGAACGGAGGAGAAGACCAGTGGCCGACGAGCAATTTGACAAGTTCGTCGAGGTAATCAAGAAGGTATACATCAATATGCCACTTCTTGATGCTTTACAGGTCCCGACATATGCCAAGTACATCAAAGATATACTTAGCAATAAGAGGACTCTGCCCACGAGGGAGATGGTACAGCTAACCGAGGAGTGCAGCTCCGCTATACTCGGGCCCCACCTTAAGAAGAAGAAAGATCCTAGCTGCCCCACGATTTCATGCTCAATTGGAGGCCATGATTTCGACAACGCCCTATGTGACTTGGGGGCGAGCGTCAGCGTGATGCCTAAGGTAGTTTTCGACCACCTTGAACACATTTCGCTTGTCTCTACGCCCATGTGTTTGCAGCTAGCGGATCAATCGGTCCGCTACCCCCACGGAGTCGCAGAAAATGTTCCGGTCAAGATCAAGGATTTCTTCGTCCCTGTGGATTTCATTGTTCTTGACATGGAAGCCGAAGCAACGAACTCTCTCATTCTTAGGAGACCGTTCTTGAGTACTGCGAACGCAAACATCGACGTGGGGAAAGGGACCATTCAACTCAGGATCAACAGAGAAACCGAAAATTTCTCCTTCCGTCCTAAAGACACCCTCAACAAGTCAATATGGTCAGAAATCATACCCAGAAGTCCCAGGATGCCAACTATAGAATCACTCATGAAGATGGTGGAAGCCTTCGCCGCCAAAGAAAAGAAAAGGCATGACCGTTATCATGCACGGCGAAGGATATCGAGAGCCAAAGCTCTGGAAGAGCAAGCAAAGCGCGATAAAGAGGTTGAATCCAAGTCCCGTCCAATCCGAAAGGAATGGCGGGTAAAAGCAGTCCCGAACGAAGAATCGGAGAGTTCTGCTCAGGACATAAAACTCGAGACCTCACCATAAGGTATATGGTACGTATGCATGCATTGCATATAAAATAGGTTCTCCCTTTCCTTGCATTTTAATTTGTTCAATTAGCATGGCATGTTTAATTTTCGAAACTTGCATCTATATTTTTTATGCATTGCTTAGCACATAAAATATATATATATATTTTCGGCCAAAATTCCTGGCCGGCTGGCCCCACCTAGGCTGGCCGGCCCCACTTGTCATCAACCATGGCCAGATCACCAGAGCAGGCAACCAGCAATCGTGCATGGGCACAACACGGGAGCAAATTGGAGCCACCACCAGGCCGATCGGCCCCATGCAGACCGGTCGGCCTCCCTCCACCGCTCTTGTCCCATTTTCACCTACCAGAGCACATTGCACAGGAAAGAGACCATCGACGCACAGGATGGGCACCAGCCGTGCCATGTGCAGGCCGATCGGCCTCACACAGGCCGGCCGGCCTCCCCCTGCTGCGCCTCTATAAAAGCTGGTGCTCAGCTCTTCATCATCTCGCCCCAAGTGTAGGTATGCAAGCATCCTCAGCACTGCACTTCTCCCTTTGCTCTAAAATCTCGAAAATCTCTAAGCAAGAGTAGAGTGCAACCACAAGAAAATTCTGCTGAAATTAATCTTTAAATTCTTGTGAGAGCAAACCCCTTCCAGCTGAACGAGAATGGTTGTGGTGGTTGATTCCCCACAAGAACGACTAACGGAGTTGTGGTGATTAATCTCCCACAAGAACGCCTAACCGCTGACAGCCTAACCCTTGATTTCCTTTGGGTATTGTAGAGCTAATCTTTTGCAGGAATCATGTGGACTAAGGCGAAAGCAACGGCACGGGGAGTGGTGACCAAGCTATGCTCATCTAGTTCAGGTCGATCCCGAAGCTCCTCTGCTTCCTGGGAAACTATGTCTGTTGATTCATCTCAACAGGACACAGTGTCCCAGGAGAGCGAGAGGCAAGAAGTGCCCCAGAATAGGCTTCGTATCCGGATCATGACCCGGGCTGACCACATCATCGCCTGGACTGAAGAAGAGAGAGCGACGCTTGACAAGCTCCAGAACCGCGTTTTCAGCCACGCTAAGTACTTAGACGCCATGCTGCTAATCAAGACCGGTCTCGGGGGAGACATGGAACGGGCATTCAACTATGCCGGATGGCAAAACTTCTACCCCGTCTCAGAAACAGGTTCGCATTTTCTGACTATGGAGTTTCCGATGAGTTCGAAAGTTGAGGTTCTTCCCAATGAGACGAACATCTGTTTTCGGTTTTTCAATGAGGATTTTATCTTGAGTCCAAAACAGCTTAGTGAGGCTCTTGGTTTCCACAAGAGATGCATCATTGACGCTAACCTTTTGGTTACTAACCACCGGTACAATCGTGCCCAATGGTGGGATAGCATCACAAGTGAGCCTCTCTCTGGGAAAAACAGCATCACTTCTATCCATAACCCCACGCTTCGCTTTCTGGCAAAATGGATCGCCATGGTGGTCCATCCGCGCGCTAATTTGCGTCTTTGTCTTTTGCCTGATTTAGAGTGCCTTTATGCCATGGTGAAGAAAATTCGTTTCTCGTCTGTCATGAGCATGCTCGATGACTGGCAAAGGTTAGTTACTGGCTGAGCCACGATTGACATAACCTCGCTGGTCACTCGCATTGCCACCCATGTTGGTGCTTTGTAGGGCGCTCAAGTTTCCTTCCCACCCACTTCACAGGAGTATCAATCTTGCATCGGTTTAGACCATTTTACCCAGGGCCACTTGATTTGTGAAGGCCCTGGCCATACTCTTTTTATGTGCTACCCCGGTTTCATCGACGAAGTCGAGCTTCCATGCCCGGCTCTTTCGTTGAAATCGGTGAAAAGTCTAACCTCGCAGCTCAGGAGAAGGGAACCCACTCACCACAGTGTCGCAGGACCCATGACACGTGGCAGGCGTGCCAGGCAAGATAGAGGAGCCGGAACATCTACCGCACCTCAGCCCGAGTACCACTAGCAGCAGCAGCCCGAGAACCACCACCAGCAGCTGGCCGAGCATCCCACTGCCCGTATGAACTCTGAGGAAACGTTCGACTACTACCAGGAGACAGGACCGCAAGTCGGACCATCTGCGTCCGTGTTGGCACACCTTAGCGTCACGTTTTAGCAACGCTCAAGAGCACGTAGATATATGTCGTTGTATGCAAAATTAATTCTGCAAGCACACAGAATATATCTCGTTGTAGCACTTCACTTGGGAGTAACCCCAGGGTATCGTATTTATATTTCTGCAGGGAAGGAGATGGTTAAAGTGTATTGAAGAATGAAATGATGTATCTTGCCAGAAATATCAAGCCACAAACCCAGGGGCACAAACTCTCGGTTTGGGTGGATAATGGTCAAGTTAATGACCGGATAGAAGGTCTGAAAGACCAGCGACACACGGAGAACCTATTTCTAAAGAAAAGGAAAGACGATGGGAGAGACCGGACCTAGACTCTTTCTAACTCAGAGCAAAAGGCACTCTAGCCTTAGCCTAGACCCTAGCTTAGATACCGGGAACAGAGCTCGCTTCGACGGCTAGAACGGGAGAACCTCAGAACGGGATGAGAGAGGGGGTTCTCCGGGCTCAGCACTACTGTTATGAGTACACCCAAACGTGGTGGACTACGAAGGACGGACAGGGCTGTCACCACCTGCCGCCTACCACTGCAGTTCCGTGGGGTGCAACACCCTTCCTAGTTAATCAACAAGCCAGACACCACGTCTGCACTCGATGATTAAGATTTCTCTTGAGGCCTGTCAAGAGAAATCCCCGTCTTCCCTAAGGCGTCTTACGGCCCGGTCAAGGCGAGCAAACCCGCGAGATAAAGCCCAGTAGAGCTAAACTAAACTCTATACTAAAACTAAAGGGGATAGGACTTTGCTCAAAAGAGAGCACGATCTTTACTCTAAAAGAAGAGTAAGATAGACATATAAAAGATACTTAAGCTCTGAAGTAAGAAAGTAATTATATAAATAAACTCTTCAAAAGAAGGAAAGGATACAAGAGCTTTACCAGAACTCCGAAGACTCCGAAGATCCGAGCTAAGCTCGACTCGACTCTACTCCCAACTCTAAACCTAATCTAAGAAATGAAAAAGATACTATAGCTCCCTTCAAGTAGAGACTTGAGTGATGTGGTGTGTGTCTTCCCAAGGTGAATGAGCTGCCTTTTATAGCCTCCAGGGAGTGGATGTCAGCGTCATTAGCACGCCAAGGACCTGCTTAAGCTTCACGCGAAGGAGGAGACGTGGCGGCCACAGAGGGAGGCCGGTCGGCCTCATCCAGGCCGGTCGGCCTGGCCCTGGTGCCACTTGGCACCGTCTTTTGCATGGATGGTCCTGATGCTCTCCCAAGGTCGGTAACAGTTGTGTTTAGTTGAAGCTTGTCCGAGAATCCTAGGATGTGGGCCCTTCAATCCATGTGCTTTCACCTCTAGGCCTTCCGGGTCCTTGGATCAAACCGACGTTGTTTGCACAGTTCTTGATCATCCTGGGCACTTGGCATGGCTTGTGGATCAGTGACGTGGCCAGACGTGGCCAGGTAACGGAGCGACGTGTTCACGGTACCAGTTACCTTATCTCGACAATTGCCATTACTGCCTTCTTGGCCACTAACTGCAAAGTGTCTGAGAAACGTGAACCAAAGGCGCTAATAGTCCATACTTTTCCCGTAGATGGTCTAGGGGCTGGTCCTATAGTTACCCAGACTTCGCAAGTCAAGTTTCCTTTAGCCACATACTCACGTCCTTTGTATCGCGGGGTATTTGAGAAACCTAGCTCCCTAAGGGCATTCCTCAGGAGGCGCGAAATCCGATATTCCGGTTACAGTCGGAGTGCAACCATCCTTTTTCGTCGGTCCACGTATCTCCGTCCATATCCTAGCCCAAAAGATCATGGAATTATTAGAGATTATTCTGCTCAGCTTAGTAGCACAGGAAAGACTTAAAAGAATTTCTAGCTTTATTTTTCGGGCCATCTTATAGGGCACTAAGGTCCAGCTGGCTCTGATACCACTGCTGTGGGGCATGCCCGTGAAATGGAGCTCCCCAAGTACCTGCATTAGCCCTGGAAGTCTAATGCAAGTAGTTCATCACAAGCGGTATCGAAAACCATCATCGAATAACCTTTTATTCATAATTTACATCAATGTACAGCTTAGAGTCTGTACAAAGCTACAAGCGGGCCTCAAGGCCTCCGCTTATTCAGAAAATATAAAACTACCAGTACTATGTAGAGCCTCAGCATCGCGGTGGAGCACGTCACCATTCCGAGCCTTCGTCGCCTGCGCCGTCTTCAGTGAAGTCCTCTGGTATGAAGTGGAAGCAAGGGTGAGCACTCCTGTCAGGGGTACTCAGCAAGTCCCAAAGTAATTTAATAGATTAAGTTTGGTCCTGGAGGGGCATAACCTCCCTACCAGTCCCGGTTAGTGAACAGAGGTATATCAACCTGCGGTAAGGGAAATCCGCGGGTCATGCTCATTTTTAGTGATCTAATCGACGGGGACTTTTACCAATTGGACTCTTGCGGAGTCACGGCTATCCAGATAGGTTTGTCGCTCTGCAGAGGTCGTACTTTCCTGTCCCGCATTCGGTCAGCCCGTACCGTGTACTTTGGCGGTACTGCCCTACGAGATCCATTCCCACCAGCGTCTATCACTAGACAGCCACTCCCTAGCTCTGTCCACGGAAACTGTTGGGGCCTAAGTAGGAGTCGCGCACGTCCACACAGGGACCTTCCCGGGGAAAGATTCTTGATGCATCAAGAAAATATCGTGGCACTCTGCCACTGGGTCCTCCCGACCCTATCACCTGCGACTCGTACCGGCCAGACCCAGCCCTCTGTCGGGGTCTGTCTCCAAGAGTCCCGTTGCCCACCGTGGCCCCTTGGGACAGTTTACTAAAGCTGGCTAGTGGGGTGCGGATCAAGGCCTCACATAAATAAGCATTCCCGAAGGCCATGCTTTTTTGGCATGCGGGACTGTACTAGGCAATGGAAAGATTCTCCCGCGAACCGGTCCTTAGTGGCGACCCGAAGTGGCTCTTAGGACAGAATCCCCTTCCTTGGGATCTTCCTTCCACTCCCCGGTCTAAAGTAAAGACTGTGCAATCAAGTTCCGGTTCTCCAATTATTCAGCATGCTTATATAACAACAGTAATATCATAATTATTAATATGGCGGGACTTGCCTTGTCCAGCGTCGGGGTCGTCCCCTGCTTCCTCTTCGTAATCTGGATCCTCGGCGTTGTTCTCCGGGTCGGAGTCTGTAGTTAGTCACACAAATCAATACATCAATCAAGGGTTAACGGGTGATTTCCGTAACTGGATTTGAACCTAAGAGAGGTGCCTATTTAATCTAGGGTTTGTGGTGAGATTTTTGGAAAGAAATGTATTTCTAGGCTCAAGAATTATTCTAGGATTTTTGGTGAATTTTTAGGAATTTTTGGAAAGCTCTAAGGTGGAGAATTAACTTCTTGTGTGCATTTGGCCGGGTGTACCTAGCAATTTAACCTGGGGAAAGAGAGACAGACAGGCGGGGCCCGCGGTGCGCGGCCCGCGCTCGTCACTTTGCTGTGGGCCCATGGACCTGCGGCCCATGGGACCGCGACCTCTTTGGGTCAGCGGCACCACGAGGACCGGGTGCATGGAGGGGAAAAAGGGGTGAGGTGGCTGACCGCGTGGGCCGGCTGAGCCGCTGACCTGCGGGCCCGCGGCCAGCGTGGCTGCCACGCGGCGGCAGCGGGCTGAACGGAGGGGAGCGGCGGCCAGGGCGGCAGGAGGAGCAGGTGCAGCTCGCCGGATCTGAGCGCTACACACGGCCACACTCGGACCCGCCGGAGGAAGGCTGGGATTCTGGGCAGTGGGGGGGAGAAGCGATGCCGGCGAGGCGAGGCTGGGCAGGTTCCTGGCGGAGCGGCGAGGCCCTGCGGCGTGGCGCGCGCTCGCCGGAGTGTCGGGCGGCGGGCGGCGGTAAGGGGAAAAGGCGGGGGAAGGGCTTTGGGTGTAGCAGGGCAGGGGCGGGAGCGCGGCTGGCGGTGCACTGAGCACGGCGGCGTGCTCAGGCGCGGCGGCGGGCGGCTAAGGCTGGCCGGCGGCTTGCCGCGTGCGGCGGGCTCGGAGTCCGGCGACCATAAGCGGCGGCGCCTGCGGAGAAGGGGAAGGGGAAACAGCGGGGCGCGGCGGAGGTTGTACTCACCGGAGTACGCGGCGCGGTCTATGGCGTGGCCTCAGCTGGCCTCTGGCGGCGGAGGGCTCGAGGCTCGGCCTGCGCCGGCGTGCTCGGGGCGCTGTGCTGAGAGAGTGTGTGTGTGGGGATGGAAGGCTAGGATGGCGCGGGAGGCCTATTTATAGCCCGGGGCAGGGCTCCCGATCTCCCCCGGCGTTCACCCCGGCCGGGCGCGTTGACATGCCGGCGAGCACAGCGGCGACGCGTGCCCCCGGCGGCTAACCCCGCGCGAGGCCGTAGCAGGTGGTCGGCGCCGCAACTCCAGGTGCGGTGGACGGCCGTGGGGGGCGACACCGGCACGCGCGTATGCCCAAGGCTTGATCCGCGCCGGTGGGGGCGGATCGGAGGGCGCCGGTGACGGATGGGCGCGGCGGAGCGTGAGGAAGAAGGATGGTGACGTCAGCACGACGTCACCAGGGGATGTACAACGCAGCGCGCGAGAGTTGAGGGAGGTGAGATGGACTTTGGGAGAGGGTAGGCGGGGCTGGTTTGGGCCGTGGGTGGGCGGAGGAGGAAGCCTGGGCCGGCGGCAGTGTTCGGCCCAGGGTGAGGTTTTCCCATTTTTCTTTTCTGTTTTCCTTTTTCTTTTCTATTTTGAGTTTGAATTTGAATTTGAGTTCTATTTCAAATCTAACTTGGATTTTGGATGGTTTCTAGGGTTTAGAATTTTCCTAAGGTTAGAACAAGCATATGCATATGGTTGGTTTCAAAATATTCTTATGCAATTCATTTTTCTAATGCATTACCTATTAAAGTTAATCTAGTTTTTAATATTAAAAATACTTTTAATGTTCTTTTTAAATGCTTTCTAATTTTAGGGTGTCACACCGACGGACGCGGGGGAGCCCGAGGCTGCGGCGGCGGCGAAGCTCCGGACGAGTGCAGGGGAGCCAGCCGCGGCGGATCTTAGGCCGGCGCAAGGGAACTCCGGCCGGGCGCGCGCGGGCGCGGAGGAGCTCCGGGCGCCCCCTGCTCTCCTCCCATGTGCCAGATCCGGTGAAGGAAGGACCTCACATCGATCTTCCATGAGCCAAATCCGAGCAAGAAGGTCGTCCTACGCGTGGAATCAAGTGCCACGGGGAGAAACGGGAGCGGCGCGGCGGAATCGAGTGCCGAAGCCGTAGGGAGGAGGGCATGTTCGAGCGACGGGGAAGCACGAGCTCCGGGCGCACTCAATCCTGGCCATGGCATGTGGAGGCTTCTTCCCCGCGGAGGAGATTGGGACCTGCGAAAGAGCTCCGTCCCGGTGGAGGAGATCAAGCCCGGGCACCGCCGCTGCTCGGGACTGCGGAAGGTGGCAGATCGAAGCTGCCTTGGCTGCCGGTGGCGGAGGAGCTCCGGTCGGGCATGGCGAGCCAGGGCGCGGCGGCGAGGAGCTCCGGGCGGGCACGACGAGCCAGGGCGCGGATGGCGGAGCTCGATCATGAGGAAGGATCCACGCACGAGCGGGAGGAAGAAACGACGCTAATAGAAAAGTAGGGGCCTCCCTACGGGTCCTGTAGGAGATGGGGCTGGGAGGGGGATTTGGATGCCTCCTAGAACAGGGCCCCGAGTAGGAGCCTTGCTAGAATGCGTTTTTTTTTCTCTCGGCCCTACTTTTTGAGTAGGGGCTTGAGTAAGGGCCTTGCTGGAGTTGCTCTTAGAACACACCATGTAAAGTCTCTAAAAAGAAAGACAATGTAAATTCGAGGGATACAGGATTAAGGGTTGGATCTCCTTAAATTATGTAAAAAATGTTAAGGGACATCTTGCTTTTCTTTTTTGAATTTATAACCAATTCGATGGGGTCACAAAATTTTGTCACAGACAAGTAAGATGACTTATGACATTTCTAGGAGTTGCCACAAACTCTGACCGAATTCAACTTGACACCAAATTAAAATCTTGGATGAAATCTAATTGATAAACTTCATTGTTTACGTGATGGAAATAACCAATCGCATAAAAACAAACTTCATTTTATATGATGGATATAATGTATATCCATAAAAAAATATTCATGCCACCTCACCATAAAACATTAATTTATGCGTAGTTGCATATAGACATTTGGAAGGCGGATATGACATCATTTTCTTGTCACCTTACTTGAGAACGAAATCATGGCGATTTAACCAAGAAAGTGCAAATACTTAATTACTCCCCAGTCCCCACACGGCGCTTCCTCCCTCCGGCCCGCGTTGCGCAGCCCGCCACCCGACCGCGTCTATCTCGCCTGCAAGCCGCAGCGCAGCGGCGTACGGCGAGCTCCTCCACCACCTGCCGGCGGCGGGTCGTCGGCGAGACGCGGTGAGTTCCTCCTTCTTTTCTCTCGTCACTCTCTTCTTCTTCTCTTCCTCAAGCGCGGCCTCCTCGCCCCATTCCGCAACCACCTCCTCTCCCCACTCCAGATGCCTCTGCCTCCGCTCAGCCCAGCTTAGCCCACCTTGCAGATCCAGTGGCGACCCCTTGTCCTCTCCGCGTGATCTCAAGGAACAACTTCCAGATCCACTCCGCGTCTCCCAAGCTACGGTTAGCTTCGCGTGCTTCTCCTTCCCCTTTTCTCCAGATCGTTACCCTCCTCGCCGAAACCACCGGTCTCTTCTGTTTTTAGGACGCGGCAGGAAATGATCTGGATTGCTAGGTCATTGAGGAATCATGCCAATATTCTAGAAATAGTTGGAGGACGAATTGTGTGATTCAAATGCAAATATTGTTCTCCGTAGTACAGTGGAGCTATGCCAGAGTTGAATCACATTTGCTTCAAATATCATAGTCTGTAATTGGAGTACACCCACATGTGACAGTACCTATGTTTCAACAGATTCAGATGAAGGAAATGAGGATGAAAATGCCACATATGTGGAGGATAAACCAGAGTGCAAGCTGTCCTAGTTAACAGCTTATTGCTGGCCATTATGTCCTTTTAAATGTCCTAAATTCGAGACTTCCTTCCAGTATGTTATGTAATATAGGATATAGGAGCAACATATCACTGTTTCTTTATAAATAGTAAAGGGTACCAGTGTATTGGGGTTTCTGGGAAAGCATAACCTGATATCCTCGTCGTTTTATGTGTATCGGTGTCGCATAGCTGCATACGTATTCTTCTACTTACTGCATGAACTGCTCTGGTTAATTTTTTCACTTCTGTTCTCTACTACATTTGCACACATATAATATAATTAAATATAATATAATTAATCACTTCATTTTCTGCAGTTCAAGCTTGGATTCCTGAATCTTATGGCTTCATTCCTTTGGATATTATAAATCAGCAAGTGTTGAATTGAATTTGTGAAAATAAAAATGAGTTCTCTGAAGAAATCTGACAAGAAAGCTGCCCTGGATTTCGCAGCATGGAGTTTCAATGTTACCACATCAGTTGGAATCATCATGGTCAACAAAGCTTTAATGGCTACTTATGGATTTAGTTTCGGTATGTCTGTGGTTTAGTGAAGATGTATTTATCTAATCTCTGACAAGTCTTTGTTCTTTTATATGCGGCTATTGAGTGGTGTTATCTTGCGCTGTATCTTCTTATGTATCTATCAGAGTTTGAACTGAACTATATGTATATTTACTTATAAAAATGAGTGGTTTTAACAATGGTAGTTCAATATTTTAAATATTTTTGAAGAAAAGGGATTCCTCCCTTGATATAAATGTTGTATGCTCTTCTGTCAATAAGACTTTATTTTCAACTATAGATTTGCATCAAAATTTTCACATTGCCTTTGTTAATGAGCGAAGAATCAACACAAACTTATAAAGTGCTCCAATTAGCAGATGCTCCTGCTGAACCTAAAACAATGCAGCCTATTTCTAGCTGCTAAGAATAAGCTTCCTTGGTATAAACTGGTAATGTGTCTTTTGACGGTTAATGGCTCTATGGAAGAGATAGAACATGTTAACATTACTTAATTTACTGAGTATGTTAGGTAGTTGCAGATTCTACCCAATTTCTGCACCTTCTCAACAAACTGTGAATGGAACTTGGATATATCTCCTTCCATGCCATTAATTACATTTTCTTCTTTGCAGCCACAACTTTAACCGGGCTTCATTTTGTGACTACCACCTTGATGACTATCGTATTTCGGTGGCTAGGCCTGAGCCAGCCTTCCCACTTGCCGCTAGCAGATCTTATTAAATTTGTCATATTTTCAAACTTATCTATTGTTGGGATGAATGTGAGCTTGATGTGGAACTCTGTGGGCTTTTATCAGGTTGGTGTATTTTTAGTATCTATCCTCCATGACTTTGAATTGTTAACAACTAAATCCATTCTATTCTCTTGCTCAGATAGCAAAGCTGTGCATGATACCTGCATCATGTCTTCTGGAGGTTGTCTTTGATCATGTGCATTATTCCCGGGACACAAAGCTGAGCATAATGGTTGTGCTTATAGGAGTTGCAGTCTGCACAGTCACTGATGTCAGTGTGAATGCAAGAGGTCTAATTGCGGCTGTTATAGCTGTTTGGAGCACAGCTTTGCAACAATATGTAAGTTGGACCACCTTAGTTCTTAGTGTATATGTTTTGATTTGATGCTGAATCAACACTAAGATTGCTTGCTATGATTGTTTGTTTGATTCTTTTACAATTAGCTGCAACTTTTTTCATACTTCAAACGTTTCAAATGGCTTATGGCATGATAATTACAGTGATGCTCGTTCACTGCCAAGTTATGAATACTTAGCAGTTACTGAATCGTTCCTTGGTGTTGCTGCTGCTTTAGATGTACCTCCTTTGTTCAGACATAAGGATATAGCTACTCTAGAACTCTAAACTTCAGATATACTCACCATGCCAGTACTTGTTATTTGCCAGTTTTTGAACTGTAAGACTTGATGCAATGTCCTCATTATCTTACTGCTTACAAGTTACCACTCCAGTTCCAAAATATGGAACATATAATTCCATTTAATATCAAACTTTCATTTTCAACTATTTGATTGCCCTTGCTGCCTTACATTTTCAGGAATCATTATAGTGCACTGCATATGTACTTTGGTCCTGTCATATACCTTATTAAAAAGGTCACAATCTTTATTCTTTTGTACGTCCTGCTTGTTTTGCAGTACGTTCATTTTCTCCAGAGGAAGTACTCACTAAACTCGTTCAACCTGTTGGGCCACACTGCTCCAGCGCAGGCAGGATCCCTCCTGCTAGTGGGACCATTTGTAGATTTCTTGTTGACAGGCAAAAGGGTGGACCACTTCAATTTCTCATCTCTTGCTCTGGTAAGGGAAATTTCCAAACGAAGTTTTTATTTCTGTGATCATATGATTCTTCTGCACTTAGCTGGTTGAGAAGTTGCAACAGTGCCCATTTGATGGTTTACAAGTGTATAAATCATTTATATTGTCGCGAAATTCCTCTTTCTGCTTGACCTGTTAGCAATAACTTCTAGCAACTCTTGCTTCATTCAAATGTCATAGTAAACTGCATCAGAATTTTGGATTGAATGCCATCCTTACCATATTGTTTCCTTCATTCTGCAGTTTTTCCTCACACTCTCATGTTTCATTGCCATCGGTGTCAATTTGAGCCAATTCATCTGCATTGGCCGGTTTTCTGCTGTATCCTTCCAAGTCCTGGGCCACATGAAGACTGTTCTTGTTCTGTCCCTTGGGTTTCTATTCTTTGGCAAGGAGGGCCTGAATCTTCAGGTAGTCCTTGGGATGGTCCTTGCTGTTCTTGGAATGATATGGTATGGGAACGCATCAGGTAAACCAGGTGGCAAAGAGCGACGCAGTTTACTGCCAGTGAGGTCTGCAAGTCTCAAGGGAAGTTCAGAAGAAAAGGCCGGTGCCGAGAAATAGTCTTGCTATCCCACTCCATTTGTGAGGACCATTTTTTCATTTGAGGTTAAAGTTCTGGTGGAGCAAGTATCACAGAAGTGGAAAGCTTTCTATGTTTGCCGCAGAAGCCGAATTCTTCCTGTCTAGAAACTCTTATAGTTACAGGTATACAGTATGACTTCATTTTTGGCGCTCTGAATCATTTGCAGCGAGGGAAATGAGTAATGACAGATGTTTTACAAGACTTGATGACAGGTTTTATCAAATATAGTGTAATTGTTTGCGAATCATTGACTTTTATGTGAATTTGTGCCAAGCCTAGTTCCTTTTCTTGGCTACTGACGAACTTGACCGACGCGCCGGCGGCCCGGCTCCAGCATGGCGAGCACAGCAAGCGCGCAGAACTGTTTTACGGGAAAAAAAAACTTTTACGGCCCCGTCTGGATTGAAGGAATTTCAAAGGAATTCCAGAGGAATCGATTTCCTTTGTTTTGCTGACGTCACATGCTGTCTGGAACGGAGGAATGGGGGTTGCCGTTCCTCTGGAAAGGCTTTGCTTCCTTCACAAAACACAGGAATCAAAACATCCACTCAGACTCAAAGTTTTCGCGGAAGCTCACGGCGCACGCGCGTGTGCTAGAGAAAAAGAGCGCGCAAAAGAACGGAGACGAGGGTAAGAGCATCTCCAGCAATAGCCCCTACTTAGAGCCTCTACTTTATTGAGTAGGGGCTGCCCCCAACTTTCTGGGGCTCAAAATTTTCATCCAACTCCAGCAATAGCCCCAATTCCTCAGCCCCTACTTTGTAGGCCCCATATGTCAGTGTACCATTAATTTTTTCCTTTTATCTATTTTTTTATTTGACGTCCAGGCACGTCTTCTTTCCCTTCCTCCTCGACTTCTCTCTTTCTTCTCCGCTCTGCGCCGCCGCACTTCTTTTTCCGCAGCCGCCCACAAGATTCCTCTCCTCCCAGCGTGACCTTCCCTCCGGCCGCCCAGATCCGATCGCCCTACTTCATCTCCGCCTAAAATCGAGCTCGCACCTTGGGCCCCCCCTCCCACAGATCGCCGTGGCAGCGCCGATTCAAGCTTCGGGCGGCAGTGATGCGGGAGAGCTTGAGCTCCGGTCGGGAGCGGCGACGACGGCGCGGGGGAGCACCACCTCCGGCCTGGCGCACCGGCGGCCGCCGGGAACCCCGAGATCCGACGGACGCGTTGGCACCGCTAGAGAGAGAGTCCTCCCGCCGGCCATGGCGCGAATTGCAGGGGAGCTCAGGCTCCGCAGCGTGATGGAGGAGGAGCTCTGCGGGAGCTTGAGCTCGAGCGGCGGCAGGGGATCCCAGGGCCGCCGGCGGCTCCTTCTCCCCTGTGCACGGCGCGGCGGAGAGGCGATGGCTGGACGGCGTCGCCGACCGAAGGAGCAGCCAGCAGCCAGCGTGGCCGGCCCCCGCGGCGGAGAGGCGGAGCATTTGCGGCGGGCAATCCTACGAGGCGGGGAGGTGGCCATCCGAGCGATGGCGCGCGCGTCGGGAAGGTAAAACGACCGCAACAGAAAAAGTAGGGGCTTCTCTCTCCACCCATGGGAGACGGGGCTGAGAGGAGAGATTTGGGTGCCTCCCTAAAGTAGGGGCCCGAATAGGGGCCCTGCTGGAGTTGATGTTTTGCCTCTCGGCTCCTACTTTTTGAGTAGGGGCTTGAGTAGGGGCCTTGCTGGAGTTGCTCTAAAGAGCAATCACATCCCAGTCGCCGGCGGCTCGAAGCGAACTTTTCAGAGCAGGAACACCTCGCCGTCGAGCGTGCTTCTTCCTCTTTTCACCTTCCGCCTCGATTAAGTGCCTACTCAAGAGAGGTGAGGACATTCCCGCTAGGGAAGACATCGGGGGCCAGCAATTGTGCTCGGGATTTGGATGCAGTGCCTGTGTCTGCGGCCCTGGGAGTGAGATGAGCGAGATGTCATGCCATGGAGTTTGGAGCTTGCAGAAGAGATAAGGTCAAGGGTCCAAAGGAGAGAAAGCAACGTGAAATGGATAAGTCTTTCACTGACGCGTTAGGTAGCGTGTTAAATGGGGCCATATGTCAGTGTGTAGAACAGGAAGCTCGTGTGCCATGACTTGTTAATTAGGACTTGGAAATGGGAAAATTTTCATGTTTGTTCTAAGCAAAGTAGATAATTATTGCTCACTTTCAAATTTTCCTGCATCTTTGTATTCCTGTGTTCCAAACACCAACTCCTCTAAAATTCCTATGTTTTCCATTCCTCTGTTTTGCCATCACATCCCATTCCTATTCCTGTGTTTTCGAATCTTCCAAACAGGGCCTACATTCAGGTCCTCACGTCGTCCACGAATCCACGTTGCTGGTGAACCTCTAGTATATCTGTAGTGCGCTGCAACTGGTGATATTCGTCAATCTCATAATCTGTTTGCTTATAAATGCTTAATATCTCGAAGGTCTTTATGGGCAGCCAAATAAAGAAGTGCGCAGCCGATGTATTGTGTGGCTTCACTTGCCAAATAAGGAAAACATCACATGCAATGTTTAGATCTAGAGAAAGGGTTTTCTTTTCATAAAAATTTATCCACCTAGAGAACCGTGTCAGTTCATTTCTATTTCTACGCACACTTCTATAGAAACAATACTTTTCCGTATTTTTCGCCTCTTTTTTCTCGATCTAACCACACCCGAACCAAACCCTTGAAAACAGACGGGTGTGCCGTGTGCAGGCCGCGAAAACATAACAGATCAACAGGACAGCAATATCAGCGTAATTTCTATCCATAAGATCTGCCTATTGCTTTATTTCAAAAAAAAGATCTGCCTGTTGCCACAAAAACATCGAGACCCCACCATATAATAAGATTTTTGAGTTTTGGAACGGCAAAACATTTAATCACCATGAAAGTAGACTTTGCATAGAACGCGACCAACCTGTCATTCTTTCAGTGGAAAAACTGGACAGCAGGAACAATGGCAAAACACAAAGTCAGATTCCTGCTTGCCCACGAAATAACTACAAATCATATCAGCAGCGAACCAATTCAAATCTCATTTCATCAAAGGGCAATCCAGCACTTCTTTGACCGACTTCAGAGAGCAATGTAGCTAGCACAGGCCCACCTAGTCTCTCTTCAATATTTCCCTTCACCAACTACTATGATTTATTCAGTATGTTCCCCAGAAAAAAAATGCTGACATTAGCCATTAGATTAAAAAGAAACAGCATAATATGTGATGTCTGCATTTGGAAGAATTTTCCACACGGTAGAGTAAGGCGCAAGCAATATATATGATTTTCCATGTAGCATATGTATAAAGCTGGAAGCCTTAAATCACATTCCACCTTTGCACTCTGACAAAATTAAGAAACAAGTAAATTGCCACGTTTCTGGCAGCCCAAAACTCATCTCACTAAAGTTGATTATTTTCATGCCTTTGGAAACCTAGAAGCAGCTCGTCATTCGAACTATATAGAATGATAAAGGGATATGGGCATTGCAAAGAGATACAGATGAGTTCTGACTACTGCTAGAGCAATATACAGCTGTCTTGCATTTGAACTAGGTATCTGTCAGGACTGCCTAGAGTACAGATACACATACAGGTGAAGAATCAGCCACAGACCTTACTGGACCAAAATGGGTACTAGCATAAACAGAGGGCCTAGGTAGCAAAACCTAGTATACAATTTTGCAGTACAATCAAGGCTCATAAAATAATTCAGGACAAGCAAAACATGCTCCACTTGTACAGAAACCCATATGAGTCATAAGCAATTTACATATAATCTTTAAATCAATTTAATTTCCTCAAAATATCTGCACACATTGACACATGCCACCATGATATAAGATGGAAGTAACACAGGTCAAGATGGAATCGTCACACAATATAAAGATCACATATAAGCTTGAACTAGGTCAACTATTTATATTTTGTATCCTAAGCTCAAATGTAACAGGGGTACAGTTAACAATTAACTGCAAGGACCAACCTGGAGTACAAAATCGGTTCTCATGGCAAGAAACTGTTATTACTCTTCTAATCAATCCAAAATGTACACATAAACTTCTAAAATCTCTGGTTGAGGCTACCATGTTATTTAAACGATCAGGCAGGAGACTACCAATTTTAGATCGATCTGCAAAAACTGAGATATAAACTGAACAAAGGGTTAACAGATGGTATGAAGCAGTCAGATGATCAAAAGCTATGAAGAAATAAAAAAAACATATACTGATCCAGAACTTTGCCCATAAATAAAATCCCAGGTGCTCATGGGTATTCTCTGCAAATTGTGATCACAGCATATTTTGGCACCTCGCCACTATGCGGCTACAAACACTATTTAAAACCTTGGTGCCATAGGAATTCAATCATGAGCCAGTTTCTTCACAGAACATGACAGGGTTATTGAGATGGCACTGGGATTAAAATTGTTTACAAACAAAAAATAGGTGCATATCAACAGTGTCACCAGTGTGTGGACAGATAGCATCACAAGCTTCAACCTAACGTACCACCCAGGAAAATTTTGCTATCACATCGTAGGATGTATAAACCTCACAAATCATGTTGGAGCTACAACACCTATCACCAAGCATTTTACCTCCCATCAAGAGGGAATACGTGGCGTGCCTATACGCAGAATAACCCCCCAGGGTGCAAAAACTGTACATACAACATTGTCAAGTCCTCTTCCTCATTTGGATCATGTACCATCCCATCAAGAATTTTAGAAGATCAAGAGAACTGTGAAAACATCTACTTTGCCAAGGCCAGTAGTGTGTCATCAATGTGCATTGTGAGGCATGAAATATACCTCTCCTCATGCGTTGATGACCAAGCAGCCACCACCAGCTGGCCACTACCTAAATCCATCAATAGCAGCTGCCACATCCTCCAGTACAAACAGACGGCCCCCAAGCCGCGCCTCCTTGCACCTTGCCGCAAAGTAGAACAACAACCACACTGCCATGAAGTAGACCTCCGCAATTGCATGGAGAAATCCACCAAGAACCTTTCCACCAAATGTCACCATGATGAGCCGCCCCATGCTGCCACACACGACTGTCTCCCAACACTTGAGCAATGTGGCATCAGTTGCCATCAGAGACACAAGATGGCACCCTTCCTTCACAGCATTGCGCCCAGGTGGCCGCGGATCACGGTCCATGACAACCACCCACGGCACCACAGTGAACAATACCGAGAGTACTGCATCAAGCACAGCCCACGCGACGAAGAAACCATCGAGCTCTGGGCCTGCAACTGCTGCAGCAAGCCATGGGTTGACGGATGCTGAGAATGGCATGAGCTTGGCAACCACAAAGAGCCTGAAAAGTTGGGCCTGGTCATGCACATCGGCGAAGAACCAGAGGCAGAGCATCTGGACGACGGCATCCCGCGTCGCCCACCGGAGGAACGCGAACCCCGTGAGTCGCCTAGCAACCCTGGCGGCGCCTGCAAGGAGGAAACCTCGCCTCCGCCCCTGCACTTGTCGCCCAGCGACGGACGCAAACACTGCGCCTAGCGCGGCGGAGTGCACGGCGATGTACCCGAGGATCGCGAGGACGTGCGCGGAGGAGAGCAGCGCGAGGAGGTTGATGATGGCCGCCGCATCGCGCCGTGTCAAGTCCAGCAAGCGGAGCTCGTTGCCCCGCGGCGAGGCGGGCTTCGGCGGCGCCGTGTCGTTGTGGAAGGAGAGGAAGAAGGGGGAAGTGGAGGCGGGGATCGGGTTGGGGAGAGGCACCGGGTAGGGTTTGGGCGTGGAGGAGTAGGATGTGAACAGGACACGGTGGTAGGAGGCGTTGCGGCGTCGAGAGGGGGCTGAGGCCGCGGGATCGAGGGGCCCGACCAGGACATCGTCGTCGGAGAGGGAGGACGAGGGGGAGGTGAACGGGGAGCGGCGCCGCGGGAGATGGTGCGGTGGAGGCGGCGGCGATGGCGGCGCGGGAGGGGAGAGGCGGGCGAGGAGAGAGCGGAGCGCCGGGTCGCGGTCGGCGAAGGAGGCGAGGCGGAGCGTGCCGGCGAGGAGCGCGGAGCGGAATAGGAGGAGGAGGAGCGCCGCGAGGAGGAGCGGCGGGAGCGAGGCCGGGTGGAGGAGGTGCCCCGCCGCGCGGCGCAGGATGCGGCCGCCCGTGCGCGCGTCCAGGCTCGCCGGCGGAGGATGCGGTGGTGGGACGAGGCCCGGCATGGCGGGTCGTGGCTGTGGATCGGCGAGCTCAAGCTGAAGAGGAATGGGGAATTTGGGCACGCGGAGGTTGACGCGCGCGTGACGACGAAGGGGACCGGAGACGTGGGTTTGGGCTTGGGCTTGGGCTACATGTTGGCTTTATTTGGGCTTCTTTTCTGGGCCCGTTTTAGATTATTTCAGCCCACGAGTTTTTTTTTAAGAATTACACAGTACGACGCAGACGCTCATAACACGCCCGCACACTCATCCCTATAAACACACATACGCTGTAACACTCTCAAAATTAAGTAGAATTTATTTGGGTAAACACTAGATTTATTATGGTAACTATAGACTTAAACAGAAATAAATATGGATAATAAACTATAAATAACAATAGGAAAATAAAATGGATGCTTTATAACTCGAGTGCTCTACCAGGACCAAAACGAGTCTCTAAAACCCTAGAGTCAAACTAGAAGAGATTTGGTTTGAATTTGAATTCAAATTCCTTTGAAAAACCCATTCAAATAAATAGAAAAACCCTTTTAAATGTTAAACGGGCCGAACCCTGATTCCGGCCAATAGCTCTTCTAGCCCAGCTCCAAAGTTTGCTTTTCCCCCTCCAACTCCTTCCCTCACCCGCACCTACCCCTTTCCCCGGCCAGACCACGACCCCGCGGCCCAGCTCGCCTCCCGCCCGATCGGCCCGCGCACGCGGCCCACGCTCCGTCTAGGGGCGACGTCATGCCGACGTCACCCACTCCCTCTCCTTCCCCGGCTCCCTCCTCCGCGCGCCGCACCGCAGAGCGCCGCCGCCGCCACCACGACCCCTTCCGCGGAGCGCCGGCGTCCTGCTCCTCGCGCCCCTCCCCGCCGTTAGATCCACTTGCATCCAAGCGCGGGCAAGCTGCGCACAAATCCCGGCCGCCACGTGCTCGGCCGGCCGCCGTTGGACGCCAACGGCCCGGGTGCCATTAATGGCCCCGAAGTGCCCATCCCCAGCGCCCATACCACCGCTCCGCGACGCTCCGTACCAGTCTACGGTCGCGCCATCACCGCACGATGCATCTCGCATGACCGAGATGGAGAGCCCAAGCCTAAGGACTGCGGCGCTGCACCTCTCCTTTCCACACCCCAGGCCGAGCTCTATCGCCGGAGCTCGAGCTCCCCTGGGCTGCCGCGCGTCCCGCCCCGCTAACCCCCTCACACGATGCGTTCGGCTCCTATGCACCCGCCCGCCCTATAAAAGGGCATCACCTCCCCTCCTGGAGCTCACAACCGCCTGCCCCGAGCTCGAGCTCAGGCTTCCCTTCCCCATCGCGGCCACGCCGCTCCGTCCCTCTCCTCCTTCCCTGCTAGCCACCAACGAACCCGTCGCAACCTCCTCTCCCTCCCGGTGCAAACCGTGAGGCCACCGGCGAGCTATAGCGTCGTTTCGGCGCCGCTCCAGCGAGCCTCGCGGCGGCGAGCATGGCGTGCGCGGCGGCGCCGTCGTCCCTCTCCCGAACCGGTGCCCGCCGTCCGCCGCTATAACACCCCGTCCTTTTAAGATCATTTAAAAAATATATAAATTTTCTATAATTCTCCGCAATTAAATATAATTCTTTTCTCTCGAGTATTCAAATCATTTTTTTAATTAAATCCTGCATTTAACTTGCCATGTGTGATGCATTTGAGTGCTTTAGAACCTTCTCTAAATCCCTAAATTCTAAGAGATAGAAATCCCTCCCAAATCTCTCTTCCATACCCATGTTTAGAATTAATATTCAAACTTAATTTGAATATTACGATCTCAAATCTTCCTAAAATATCCCAAACCTATCTCCTTCAAGCCCCACCCCGAAATCTCATTCGAATCTAAATTTATATTCAAATTCGAACCCAAACAAATAGAAAACCCTTTTATTCACTGACGGGCCACCCAGAGAAAGATTGTGATCGAACCAAGGCTGCAAGACTAGGGCGGATCTCGAAGCCTGAAGTATGGATGGGGTGTGATGAAGGTGGAGGCACCCAATGATTATGCCTTGGTGCCGAGAACTGACGGAGGGTAATGGATTCCATGGGGAAGGTGGGATAGAATTTTTTTTAACAAGGGATGGTATGGTAGGTGGAGTGATACAAGGATAAACTAGAATGATACTAGTACAGCTACCATTCCTCGGCAACGGCGCCAGAAAGCTTGTTGGCGTTTCTTACCCTAACAGATAAATCTGCAAGCGTACAGATGCCGATGTAGCTTTCACCTGGGAGTGTTCCAAGGTATCGAATCCACGAGGAACGATGTGACACCCTCAAAATTAATAAGGATTATTTAATTAGTTATTAGATTAATTATTAAGTTTATTAGATTATTATAGGTTAGAATAGGAATTTCTAGGAATAATAAAATATAAAATAATAGGAAAATAAAATAAAGTTCTATAACTTGAGTGCTCTATAAGGATGGAAATAGCATCGGAAGCCCTAGGTTTAAATTAAAATAAGTTGATTCAAAAATCGAATTAAAAAATCCTTTCAAAACCCCTTAGAAAAAAATAGGAAAAGAAATCCTATGCTGGTGGGCCAGCCAGCCGCGGCCCAGACTTCCTTAAGTCTAGCTTAGGCCCCCCAACTCCCCTCCCTGGCTCACTCTCGCGCGGCCCAGCCCGGCTCCCACCTCCCCAGCTTTTCCCCGCGAAGTCCATTCCACGCCCCTCAATTCCTGGCCCAGTTCACTCCGCTCCCTCCTTCTTCCTCCTCTCTCCCTTCTCCGGTTCCTCCCCCTTCTCTCATTCCTCCGGCGCGACGCCGTCGTTACCCATCCCGCCACCGCATCGACCCCGGCCGTCGTGGCACCCCAAGATCCACGCCACGCCACCCCTGCCACACCCTGCGCACGTCAGAGGGGCCGCTCCGGCACGGGATCCCCCTCCTCCCCCATCCCGCAGCGCCCGTGCCCTCGCCGCCGTCGCCCGATCTCCACCTTGCGGCCGGGATAAGCCCGACAACGACGCGCAGCACACGTGTCAGCATCACGCGTGGCCACTGCACATGAAGTGCGGCGCCGACGCTCCCCTCTTGGCCATCTGCACGAACACCCGCAGCAGCACGCGTCGCGCGCCGGCGAGCTCGCCATGCCGCGTGTCGCCGCCCCGCTGCTCTGGTGAACCCCCGAGGAGCACCACCGGGCTATAAATAGCCCTGCGCGCAGCCCCGGATGGAACTCACCCTTACCACACCACACCGCACCACCACCACGGCCAGCACTGCGAGCGCGAGAGCACCGCCAGACTGCCCCGGCAGTCTCGTCGCCACCAAGCCCCTGGACCCCCTCCGGCCGCCGCGACGCTGTCCAGAACACTCCGTGGCACCCAAGGAGCATAGCAACATGCTCTGGAGGACGCTCGCGCCCTGAGCAAGCGTCGCCCGAGCACCGCTGTGAACCGCAAGCGCCGCCGCACGCCGGAGCGCTACTCCGGCCATCTCTCGCCTCAGCCACCTCGTGGTAAGCACCCTGCCACTGCCACCGCCCTTTCCCCGCTCTCTTTCCCCTCCTCCAATACTGGCCGAGTCACGGCCGGTGGTCGTGCGCGCCGCCGTGCCCCGGCAAGCCGCCAGACAACTCCGGCCCCTCTCTTTCGCACCTGCGCACGACAGCGTGCTCTATACCACCCCGCAAACACATTCCACCCGTCACTACAAGCCCAGAAACACCCCACCCCGTTCTTCCCTCTCACACCGTCCTGCCGTCGAACTCCGGTTTTTAGGACCGGTTCTTGGGAAAGTCTTTCCAACGCCATGTACGGCTATACGGGCCAAAAAGGACATAGCCTTCGGGAATGCCCTGTAATGTGAGGCCTCGACTCACACTCCACCAGCTACCTCTGGCAAAGCTACCCCAGGGGCCACGGTGGGCAACGGAAATGCTGGAGACAGCCCCAGACAGAGGGCTGGGACTGGTCGGCACGGGTCGCATATGACAGGGCTGGTAGGGCCCATGGGCGATGCATGCCCTAAATTATATGATGCATCCATACCCGGGTTAGTGTCCTTGTGTGGACGTTTATGCGATCCCTGTTTAGACCCCAGTAGCATCCGTGGGTAGACCCAGATGGAAGCTGTCCAGAGATGGACGCCAGTGGATACGAGTCCGTAGGGTGGCCCTGCCATTGGCCACGGGAGGGTCGCCTGACCGTATAGTTTCAAGATTACAAACCTCTGCAGAGTTACCCAATCTATCGATAGACGTGGCTCTCGGTTATGAGCCCGTCTGGTTAAAGCTCCCACAGATTAGCCAAGAATAACCCATAGGAGTGATGATAATGAGATGATGGTGATTGCAGGATCGACAGAAGGATCCAGGCCAGAATCACCGGGGACTGGTAGGGAGGTTCTTGCCCCTCCAGGACCCAACACCGATTTACTTAATCACTTGTCAACTAATAATGCATGTTTTTACCTTTTGATTGTTAAGTACTTGCTGAGTGCGGTGGTACTCAGACTTGCTTGCGAAATCTTGCAGCTCCATCGAAAGGCTTCCCTCCCTTCATCGGCACTGCAAGTCGTCCCGATCAGGTCCTAGTTCCGATCTTCACTTTTCAAATCTGGTTAGTCGTTGCCAACTCTTATGCAATTAATGTTTTCCTTTACCAGGAAATGACATTATTTCATGCTAGGTGGGCCCGCCGGGTGGCGGGGCCCACAAACGAGAAGTGTACTAGAAACGGCTCTGGTTTATCCAGGGACGACGAGAGTGAAGAAGAACAGATAAGTTGGGTAGAGGTAATCTAATGTCTACTTGCTAACCTCCTATCAGGAATACTTGATTCCTCTAGTCGCTTCGACGGCTAGAACGGGAGAACCTCAGAACGGGGTGAGAGAGGGGGTTCTCCGGGCTCAGCACTACTGCTATGAGTACACCCGAACGTGGTGGACTACGAAGGACGGACAAGGCTGTCACCACCTGCCGCCTACCACTGCAGTTCCGTGGGGTGCAACACAACCTGAGGTGGCTAGCCAGCATAGGCACCACGCCTAAGCTTTCAGCCACTGACCTCCACCCAACGCGAAAGGCTATAGAGGAAACCCCAAACAAGAGTCGCTGTCACTCACATAGACTCAGGTACCCGCAACTAGAGAAAGCATTCAAGAACTACTAATGTAAGGAGAGAAAGTAGTAAAGACAAAATAAGAGGAACTTTACTCGAATTGAAGCTTCATTCCTCGGAGGCACAAAGTTGGAGAGGGACCGACACTTCGGCTCCTCTCCGGACTCTCACCTCACCACTCTCCCTATTTTCTAAGCCAGATAGGTAGCACTACACTACAGTTGGAATTCTCCCTTTCACCGTGGTGTGTTGAATGGGGGTGGAGTTCGCCTTTTATAGCCTTCCAAGGGCGGTATCACGCGTAATTGTCACGCCACCATCTTGCTTAGCATCCACAAGAAAGGGGAGGCGTAACGGCCACGGAAGTAGGCCAGCCGGCCTCATCAAGGTCGTTTGTCCTGGGTTGGTCGCCATCTGGCACCGACTTTTTTGTGGACGCTCCTGATGATGTCCTGATGACGTTTGTGGTGGCGTTCACCTCAAGCTCGATAGTTGGGGGCCGGCCGGCCTAGGGGAGGCCGTTCGGCCTGGCCCTGGCGCCTCTCGGCCCTTCGTTGCACTGACTCGCTCATCAACGGTTGCATGTTGTCCCTTGAGGCGGTTTTGGTTGCGTAGAGTTGAAGTTGTCCGAGAATCCTAGGTGGGTGGACCTTCCAATCCATGGCCTAGGCCTTTCGGTCTTAACTTCATTTATTCTTGTCAATTCTTACTTGGGGGTCCATTTGTGACTCCCTAAGGTCCTTGTGCAAAGTTTGAAGCATTTTGGGGATGATTGTAGGCCGGCCGGCCATGTCCAGGCCGATCGGCCTAAGTCAGGCCGACCGGCCTGGCAGGGTTCTGCCGGCGATCTTCCCGGACGCGTAACTTTCTCGTCCGGACTCCGAATTGGGTCATGCAAAACTCCATTTCGATCATCTTGGAGACCTCTTCGACATGGGGCTGTCAAATAGGTGATTTGGATAACTTTTGTACCATGTCCAAGTCTCCTTTGCCTCGGGATGAACCTTCACTTGTATGACTTCACCGATGTTGGTGTTTATGCACCATATTACCTATATTTACTTGCAAAACATATTGGTGCACAAAACTTGTGGAACTCATTAGTTTAAATAAAATATTATATGAGCATCACTTAGTTCCTTCATTAAGTTGGGAAGGTTGACGGTCAAAAGTGGCAAATAGTGGCTGTCAACAGTTTGCCAATCCAGTCTTAGTCCGCAAAAAGAACAACGAGTGGAGGATGTGCGTCGATTATACGGATCTAAACAAGCATTGCCCCAAAGATCCATTCAGACTTCCAAGGATCGACCAAGTTGTCGACTCAACGACGGGCTCAGTCTTACTATTCTTCCTAGACTACTATTTTGGATATCATCAGATCGCACTAAAGGAAGAAGATCAAATCAAGACTGCGTTTATCACTCCATATGGCGCATATGCTTACACTACTATGTCTTTCGGACTAAAAAACCCCGGTGCAACCTATCAACGAGCCATCCAACTCTGCTTCAAAGACCAATTGCATCGCAATGTCGAAGCATACGTGGATGATGTAGTTGTTATGACAAGAAACCCGGATAACTTCATCGCAGATCTTGAAGACTACTCGGTTTCATTGTAACCTATCGAGGAATTGAGGCAAATCCAGAGAAGATCAATGCCATCACAAGCATGAAAGCTCCCAGGACAGTCAAGGACGTCTAGAAGCTTACAGGATGCATGGCAGCACTAAACAGATTTATCTCTTGACTAGGAGAAAGGAGGCTTCCTTTCTTCAAACTACTAAAGAAACAAGAGGGCTTCCGGTGGACACAAGAAGCGGATGCAGCTCTCCAAGATCTGAAGAAACACCTACAAACTCCACCAATCATAACAGCTCCACAAGAAGAGGAAACTCTACTCTTATACATCTCAGCTACCAGAAATGTAGTAAGCACCGCACTAGTCGTGGAAAGACCTGAGGACCACCATGCATTTCTAGTGCAGAGGCCGGTGTATTTTGTCAGCGAGGTACTCTTGAGTCCAAAGCTCGATATCCCGCAATTCAAAAACTACTCTACGCCTTGCTTATTACGTCAAGAAAACTGCGGCATTACTTCGATGCACACAAGATCCTGGTAGTAATAGATTACGCGCTCGGAGAAATCTTACACAATCCAGATTCCACGGGTCGAATCTCCAAATGGGCAGTGGAACTAGGAGCACTCAACATTGAGTTCAAAGCAAAGAAAGCCATCAAGTCTCAAGCACTAGTCGACTTCATGGCAGAGTGGTATGAAAATCAAGCTCCGACACCAGCTGGCAAGCCCGAGCATTGGATCATGTACTTCGACGGATCTCTCAAATTCGAAGGAGCCGACGCAGGCGTCTTGTTCATATCACCAAAGGGCGAACAACTCAAGTATGTCCTGCAAATATTTTGGGAGGTGTCAAACAACAAGGCGGAATACGAAGCACTGCTACACGGCCTACGCCTCGCAATATCACTTGGAATCAAATGACTACTAGTCTACGACGACTCCTCAGTAGTGATCAACCAAGTCAACAAGGAGTGGGACCGACACAAAGAAAACATGGACGCATACTGTGCAGAAGTACGCAAACTGGAGAACAAGTTCAGCGGACTCAAGTACCATTTGGTAGCAAGGGACGACAATGTCGCCGCCGATGTATTATCCAAGCTTGGATCTACTCGAGCACATGTACCCGCTGGGGTATTCGTTCAAGAACTCTACAAAAGAACCATAGATCCAAAGGAAAAAGGGAACGATTCCGAACATGGTTCAGATCGAATGGTTCTAGTCATAGAAGAAGATTGGCGAACACCCTTCATCGAGTACATCAAGAACAAAACAGTTCTAGCCAATAAAGCTAAGTCAGAACAACTCGTCCGAAGATCCAAGAATTACTTATTAATTGGAGAAGAACTATATCGACGAGGATTATATTCTGGAGTAGCAATGAAATGCGTCACCAGACAAGAAGGAAGAGAAATCCTGGAAGAAATCCACTCAGGAGTCTATGGAAACCATGCTACATCAAGAACTTTAGTAGGAAAAGCTTTCAGGGCAGCCTTTTATTGGCCAACAGCCCTGACAGATGCAGAAGACCTAGTCCGCAAATGCCAGGGTTGTCAATTCTTTGGAAGACAGCAACACGTCCTGCCCACAACCTCATTGCGATACCTCCTTCATGGCCTTTCGCTTGCTGGGGGCTAGATATGGTGGGCAAACTAACAATTGCCCCAGGTGGATTCACACACGTGTTGGTGGCTATCGACAAATTCACAAAATGGATTGAAGTCAAACCTATAACCACCATCAAAGGCGGAAAAGCGGTTGATTTCATCGTTGAACTCATGCACAGATTCGGCATGCTTCATAGCATCATCACAGATTTAGGATCCAACTTCAACAGCTACGGATTCTTAGATTTCTGCGACAGAAGTGGGATCGAAGTCAAACAAGCATCAGTAGCGCATCCAAAAGCCAACGGTCACGTTGAGCGCACTAATGGGTTAATCCTGGACGGACTCAAGAAAAGGCTATTCGAGCACAACAAAAAGTATGGAGGGAAATTGATCTATGAACTACCCCATGTAGTCTTGGGGCTAAGAACTCAACCCTGCAAGCCTACCGGACAGACCCCATAATACTTGGTCTATAGATCAGAAACAATCTTGCCTGTGGACATCATGTTCAACTCTTCACGAGTAGAAGCATTCGAAGAAGTACTGGGAGATACGACAAGACAGCTTAGAAATCGATCTAGTCGAGGAAGAACGATGTGCGGCTCTCCTTCAATCAGCACGCTACACTCAAGGAGTACGTCGCTATCATGATAGGAACGTCCAGCAAAGATCCTTCAACATCGGTGATCTAGTCCTACGACGCATCCAAAAGACTGCAGAACTACACAAGTTGATGTCAAGATGGGAAGGACCTTTCATCATATCAAAAGTCACTGGCCCAGGATCATACAGACTTCAAACACAAGACGGAGTTAAGGAGCCGAACTCTTGGAACATAGAGCACTTGCAGCGTTTCTACGCATAAAAGAATAGACAAGACGTCTTGTAAATATTGTGCATTTGGACAAAACAATATCTTCATCTAGCGCCTCAAGTCCAAAACAAAACCATGGATAACATATCCAAAAAGAACATCCGAGTTCCCGCCCCACAAGAATGAGGCAGGATCAAGCGGGAAGTTCTCGTCAAACTACGCTAAGTCTACAAAAGACAAAGCACCAGCTGTTTTAGGATCTTCGAGTACTTGTCTTCAAGAAAGCAAGTCCAAGCGAAAGAACCAAATCTGAAAGCATAGTTCGAGGTTTCCTAGTGCTTCTTTCAAGAAAAGAACACTAATTCAGGGCCTTCGAGAACTTGTTTCAAGTAAACAAGTCCAGGCGAAAGGAAAAACCCCTAAACGGGACCACACAAGCAAGATACACTATGAGCTCCTGAGTAGAAAAAAACGAGGTTTCCGAGTGCTTTCTTTCAAGAAAAGAAAATGCCCAAGAGAGAAACACAACTCGAAATCAGACTAAGGCCACTTAAAAAGGCACAAGTCACAAATGAAAACAAAAGAATGATACCATAAGCTTTCTACACTGTTTTCAGCAAAAGACTACAAAGTTTTCAGCTTTTACATATGACCAATAAAGTAGCAAGACTAGTCGTCATCGTCATCTTAATCCTCAAAAAGCTGAAGCTTATTAACGACTTTTTCCGCCAAGGGCTTGGTCTCCCTCAAACGCTGCTCGAATTCATCTTTCGAGCAATTCTTCGCCTTGTCGTCAAGGGTAGCTTCAAGATTAGCATCAGGATTAAGAGACCGCGTTATGGCAAGCGTCTGATTAGAGAGGAAGCCGCAAGTCTCCAGCCGTTACTCCAGCTTCTTTCAACTCCACGATCCGCTCATACAACTCTTTCAAGTGAGGATGACCTTCCTCACTAGTAGGCTTGTTCCAACGATCATTACTGACAAGGATCTTACCCGTGCATTGACGCAAACCACTCGTCTGAGTAGAGACATACCACCAGTATTCTTCCCAACCAGCATTATTATCCTTCTGGTGATAGTCAAAGTACTTCACCTTAGCACCCTGCCGCAGCTGAAACCCGGCTCCACCAACTCGCCAGGGCGACTCCTTAAGCGGATACGGCTTACAGTGGAAGATATCCCAAAACAGCTCAAAGTGGGGCTTAATCCCCAAGAAAGCTTCACAAAAGTGGACAAAGTTGGCTATATGGAAGATCCCATTAGGAGTCAGATTCTGCACCTCAAGATCAAAGTAATCTAAAATCTTGCGGAAGAAATCACAAACTGGGAAACCAACCCCCCGCTCAGCAAAGAGAGAGAAGGCAATAACCTTATCCTCAAAATCCGTAGGGAAGATCTCATCTGGTTTCAGCGCCTCCCAACCAGCTGCCGCTTTCGATCTAAGAAGACCCTTGTGGGGACCCTTTGTCAGGACGTCCCTTGATCACCCGTATCAGTCCCTGGATCAGTACGCTGATACGGATCTCAACACAGATTAGTGTCAGAAGCAGTAAATAACGTATAAGTTAAATAATTACACCGATTTAACTAGCGGAGAGTGGCGGGCACTCAATTCTCCACCGGAGTGGGCTGCAACACCATATCACCCTGGAAACCTAAACCTGTACGACAATGAAAGCAAGAGTGAGTATTCGGAGTTGAATACCCAGCAAATCCCACAAATTCAATAATATAATTATATAAATTAAAAGAATATAAATGTTGGGCCTGGTGGGGCATTTCCTCCCTGCCATCCCGACACTATATCCAGAACCCGGTCATCGGTGGTCCTGCCGTCCAGGATCCCCATGCAATAAAGGAAATCTACCATATCAGCTCTATGCCGAGAGTTGTGGCTATCCAGATAGATTCTTCACTCTGTAGAGGTTGTACTTATCTACCACGCATCTGGTCAGTCCCTACCTTCGTCAAGGCAGGTACTGCCCTACGAGACTCGTGCCCACTAGCGTCTATCGCTAGACAGCCAATCAGTAGCTCTGTCCACGGGTGCTGCTGGGACCTAAACATGGATCACATATTCGTCCACAAAAGGACATCAACCCGGGTATGGATGCATCATAAATGGTGGGCATGCATCGCCCATGGGCCCTACCAGCCCTGTCACATGCGACCCGTGCCGACCAGTCCCAGCCCTCTGTCTGGGGCTGTCTCCAGCATATCTGTTGCCCGCCGTGGCCCCTTGGGACAGTTTACTAGTGCTAGCTAGTGGGGTGTGAGTCAAGGCCTCACATAAATAGGTATTCCCGAAGGCCATAACTTTTTGGCATGCGTGGTTGTACGGGGCATTGGAAAGACTCTCCCATGAACCGGTCCTTAGCTGGATCAGAGTGGCTCTTAGGATGGAATCCCCTCCTTGGGATCATCCTTCCACTCCAAATCTTAAAGCAAGATAACAACCTACATCTACAGCGATGCTGGGCATATCCTCAGATCATGCCCCATATTGCTTATGCTGCAGAAAGGGTAAAGTTTAGTTGGTGATATTATTGGTGAGACTTGCCTTCATTTTCGGTCCTTAGACGTCCTTACGCGGGCGTATACCGTATGTTGAATGGGCTGGGCTTTAGGCCTTCTGGAGCTTCAGCGTCTCGTCAGGGCCTGGTCATGCTATCGATACAACACAGGAAAATAACAATCAGTATAACAGTACACCAATCAATTCGTAAAGGGAAAAGAGAAATGAAAGGAAGGCGGGGTTCGAAGGATTTCCCTAAGAGTTAAGGAATAAAGGCTAAGGATTGGATTAATAACCCATTAATTATCTAAAATAATTAATGGATTAAAGGATGGAGATTTTGAAGAGAATTATTAAATAATTCCCTGGAGGATGGCTGGAACGGTGATTATCGGTATTTCGGGAATTATATGGATTTCTAAGGAATAAATCCCGAATAATCGATATGGATTTCTAGAGAATCCTTATATGTTCTTTGGGCAGCATGATGGCTAGGATTGATACCTAGAGGTTTACGGACGGATGGTATGACGACGGGGGTTTTGGCGGGGTTAGAGTTTTATACGGCCGGCGTAACGGCGGAGTTTTGGGTGATATGATGGCGAGGCTAGGCTTGAGATATAAATATTAAGGAAATAAGCATATGGAAATGCTTAGAATAATCCCTAATATTTATGGGAATTTTTTGAGGATTTATGGGGCTAAGACATGGAAATGGGAATTTCTGGGGTACACTGATGGCGGCCCTTTATTGGTTAGAAACTACCCGAATTGGATTTATGCTCTAATGACTTGTTAAAAAGGATTGTATGGCACTAATAGGCTTAGGAATATTCATAGTATTTTTGTGTATTTTTGGGAATTTTTGAAAGTGAGGAAGGGCTCTAAATACACTTGTGTGTACACTTACCGGGGTGTACCTAGCATTTTGCTAGGGCTGACGCGGCGGGGGGCGGTGGGTGGGGTCAGCCGACGTGGGTCGGTGGGACCCACGGCGCGCACTGTTCTGTGCGCCAGCGCCGTGGGCGCGGTGGACCGCAGCCGCTGGGCCGCTGGTCCAGTGGACTGAGTCCACCCGGCCGTTGCGGCCATCGCGCCGTGGACCGACCTGGGCCGAGGCGCACACGGGGTCTTCGGTCCACATGGACCATGCGCACCGAGCGCAGGGTGGAGGGAGCGGACGGCTGGGCGTGACGGCGTTGGAAGCTGGGCCTGCCTGTCAGGTTAAGCTGAGAGAGAGGGGACGACGCGGTGACGGCTGGCGACGGCCGCGCCCCGGCTTGGGAAGGGGAGGAGGCGCCGCCGTGAGCGCCATCAGCACCGCCGTAGTGTTATCCTAAACGCTAAACGGTAAACAGTCGGTCACCCATCGTTTAGCTCATTATACGGACTAAACGGCCAATTAAACGGATTAAACGGCCATTAAACGGGCTAAACGGATGATTTAAACGGACACAGTTAGGCACTGTGTAGCGTTTAAACGGTGTGTAAACGGGCCTAAACGGCCGTTTAGGCGAACAGGCCGCCGTCAGGGCTTGCCGGCGTAAGCCGTTCCGGTGCTAGAGCTCGCCGGCGGCCTTGCGGCTTGCGCCAGGCGAGAGAGGAGACGACGGCGAGCAACGTCGGTGCCTAGTGAAGGGCGGAGGGGGAGCGGCAGAGCAGCGTGGCTGGGCGTGGGGAGGAGAAAGGGGGAGTTTGGCTCGGGTTGTGCTTGTGCAGGGAAGGGAAGGGCGGGTCTCCTATTTATAGGCGGCCGGGGGTGGCCGGGGGTGCCGTCGGAGGTCGCCACGTCGTGCGGAGGGGAGGAGGGGCGGCCGGCGAGGCGGAGACGCGTGGCGCCGGGGGTGGTGAAATCATGGCGCGCGGCGAGGCTAGGTTCAGGCAGCCGAGGAGTGGTCGGCGCCATCTTTCGTGGCGCGGTGGAGGGTGAAGGACGGACACGCGCGCGCGCGTACCCCAGGGCGGAATCGCGGCCGTGGGGCGCGGATCAGGGCGACGGCGACGGCTTGCAGCGGCGCGCGGAGGAAGGAGGAGGGGAGGAAGGAAGGGGATGGAAGACGTCGGCATGACGTCATCCCCACGAGGCGTGGGCCGCGCGCTCGCGGGCCGAGGGGGCGTGCGGTCGGGGATGCGGACTGGGCCGCGGCCCTTCTAGGCCGAGCGGGGGAGGTGGAAGGCGTGGGCCGAAGGGGGTGGGTCGGGCCGACGCAGAGGAAGGGGAGAATGCGGCCGGGAAGGAGGGTTCGAGGGGGTTTAGTGGACTTCAGCCGGAAAGATGTTGGGCTGAAATCGGTATTCCGGCCTAATAACGTTTAAACATCTTTTCTATTTATTTGGAAGGGTTTTGGAAGAGTTTGAATTCAAATTCGAACCAAATCTTTTCTAGTTTAATTCCAGGGTTTTAGGGACTTATTTTAGCCTTTAGAGAGCACTCAAGTTGAACATCCCTTTATTTTTCCATAGTTATTTATAGTTTATTATCCATATTTATTCCTTTTTAAATATATAATTACTTTAATGAGTATAGTATTTATCTAAATAACCCTAAATTAATTCTACTGAATTTGGAGGGTGTTACAACCCTTCTGAACCAATCCTTCCAGATGGGCTTCAGAGGCCACGAAAATCCAACAGATCTATCCTCTCCCCTCTTCGACTTCGAGAGACTCGAGTCGAGTTCCTCCGCCTTGCGCTTAGAGGAAGAGGAATCACCAGTAGACTTCTCGGGGGCACCATCTCCAAAAAAAAAGCTATGAGTCGATCTACTCTCAAAGGATAGGTCTCAACTCAAGAACAAGGCGGCGGTTGGCACAGGTTTCTCGGCGGCAGGAATAAAAGCTCAGGGTAAAAGTAAAACCCTAAGGGGCCACCCTTTATAACCACCCAAGGGGCACAACAGTTACCCTTTCTTTTAAATAAACAAGAGGTTTCATCCAGCTTTTGGAAAAAGAATGTTTTTACTCGAAACCTTTATTTTTGGGAGACGCCTTGAAAATAAGTTTCCCGTAAAATCCTTTTTTCAAATTTGAGGCCTACCATTGTTTATTTTACTCCTAAGAACACGAGTACCTTAGATCCTTTTACCTCTCCCAAAAGGAGCGGTTCAAGGCTCGGGGCTACAGGGTACATGGATCGCTAACGAGAAGTTTTTTCAAATTTCCACCAAAGACTCAAGATTTTTTCAGGACCTTCAGCTCGAATCATCGATTCAAACTAAACCTCGGGGGGCTACTTCATAAGAAGTAAGATTCAAGAATCGCACTCCAAAAATTCAGAAGAAACACCATAAGGACTTGAGCACCTCACAGCCTCGTCCTTAGAAGAACTGCAGTCCAGGAAGTACTCGAAGATTCTCCAGGTAGATCAAGAAGTACACGAACCAGCGGTCCAAGCACTCTCAAGACGAAGAAAGAACTTGGCTATGAACCGCTCGGGGGCTTGTCGGACATGGAGGCCTAGGGCCCTCATGGACATAGAAGATACTCCAAGGGAGGATATGGCAACGAGTAGAGATCGTGGCGCAAGGCAACACAGGACTCTACGAAGTATGAAACTAGTCGACAGTAGGAAGCGCTCGCATAGCGAGGGTTGCTCGGGTTACTACTCGAATTGGATTGGAAATCCACCCTTGTAACCCTGCGCTAGTATATAAGGCTGAGCAGGGACCCCTCCAAAAACAAGTTCTAGACAAGTTGATAAACCCATAGAATATAGAGAACCTCGACTAGTCTTGTAGATCATCGATCAACAGGACAAGTTTGTACTCATATTCACCCTACGTAATACAAGATCAGCAACAGGACGTAGGGTATTACGCCTAATTGGCGGCCCGGACCTGTATAAATCTCGTGTCACGTAATCGTCGAGTTCCTGATTCTACTGTCACTCCATCGAAACTCTACTACCTAGAGATACCCCTTGGTAGGACTGCCGGTAAAACACCGACAAACAGGTCCTACCGACCTAGTCATTTGCGACTCGTGCCGACCAGACCCAGCCCTCTATCGAGGTCTGTCTTTAGTATACCTGTTGCCCATCCATGGCCCCTTGGAACAGTTTACTAAGGCGGGCTAGCGGGGTGTGGATTAATGCCTCACATAAATAGGCATTCCTGAAGGCTATACCTTTTTGGCAAATGGGGTTTGTACTTATACAATGGAAAGATTCTCCCGTGAACCGGTCCTTAGTAGTAACCAGAGTGGCTCATAGGATAGGATCCTCTGACGAGGCTACTCTTCCACTCTCCGGTCTTAAAATAAAGCATTTACTATTTAATGAAAATAATTGTTGTAGCACAGGTTTTAAGTAAAGCATTTATTATAAAAGTAAATGCTATAACATAGTCAGGCAAGGAAAGTAATTATGGGAATTAAAGCAGTATTAATGACGGGTCTTGCCTTGCTCTTCGTCAGGGTCGTTTCCTAACTCTTCTTCGTAATCGGGGTCTTCTGCGTCATTTTCGGGATCAATGTCTCTAAGGACGTGAGCTATATTTTAATCACTCAGGACAATACTCTATCAAGGGTTAGAGGGATTTTACGATGGTTTGGATCCTAGGTTTTATTGGGATTTTTCCTATTTTATCAGATCAAAACCTATTTTTTAGAATTATCCTATAAGGAAATATATTTCATTCTAGGAGTTATAGATATGGGTCTTTGGGAAACAATGCATTTCTAGGCTTAGGAATTATTCTAGAATTTTTTGGTGAATTTTTGGAAATTTTTGGAAAGCTTAAGGTGGAGAAATAACATTTTGGGTGCACTAGCCGGGGTGTAGTAGCAATAACTATAGGGGAAGAGACAGACAGGCGGCCCGGGGCAGCGGACCCGCGCCTGGTCACTGTGTTGTGGGCCATGGACCAAGGGCCGTTGACTGGAGGGGCGCCGGGGTTTGCGGTCCATAGTGGACCGGGTGCATGCGGGATGGGAGGAAAGGACAGCGCATTGTGTCGTGGACCGTGGACCACGCACCGGTGGACCGGCGCCCGTACTTGCGCGGTGTGTACGTGAACCGGGCACAGGGACTACTGACCTGGTGGCGGCTGCCGTCGTGGGCACGGCGGCCAGCTGGCGTGGAGGCTAAGGGCCGGCTGCCGGAGTTGGGCTGCCTCCGGCCACCCAAGGCCACTAGAAGGTCCGGAACTTGGCTCGGAGGATAAAGGATAGCTCGGCGGGGCGGCTGAGCCTGCGTGCGGCAGAGCTGCGACATGAGACAGACGGCAATAGCTCGTCGGAGCTAGAGCAGCGGGCGGACGGAAAGAGGCAACCGGGATAAGGGCGTTCCTGGGCCTTGGTTGTGGATACGTGTGCACTGGAGGTGGCGTGGAGTGCACCGGCTTGCTGCGCGTGGAGAGGAAGGGCGAGGCCGCCCGACGACTCACTGGAGCGCTGGCCGTCGCGCGCTACAGCCGGCTGCGCTTGGCCCAAGGGTGCGGGAGGGTGGAGGAGAGAGAGTGGGCGCCATAGTACGACGGGAGGGTGCTTAACGAGAGTGCGGCGCAAGACGGCCGGCGTTGGCTCGACCGGCGTGCCAGCTGCGGCAGAGCGGAGCTCGGCCGGTGCGCCGGCGGGGTGTGTGTGGGGGTGAGTGGAGGAGGGGGAGGCTCAAGGAAGGGGGGCGGCGGCTAATATATAGCCGGAGAGGGAGCTCAGGGCTTCCCGGCCTCACGCCGGCTAGCCACGCGGCGGGGGAGCGGAGTCTGGTGGCGAGCATGGATCCGTCGGCGAGCTCCGCGCTGGGCCGAAGAAGGTGGTCGGCGCCGCACTTCGCGTCGCGCTGGAGCCCGTGGTGCTGGGCGCATGGGGCGCGGGGCTCCCGAGGCTACATCCGGGCCGGACGACGCGGATTGAGCGACGGCAGCGGCATGGGCGCGGCGGCGAGAGGTAAGAGGAGGGGGGTCGGGTGGCGTCAGCGTGACGTCACCCCGGCTGGCGACGCGCGTCGCGTGGGCCGCGCGCGCGTTGAGGGAGAGGGAGGCGGCGTGCTGGGCTGGGCGGAGGAAAGAGGGAGGGAGGCTGGGCCGGTGGGAGGTTTCGCCCCAAGGTAAGTTTTCCTTTTCCTTTTTCCTTTTCTTTTTCTATTTAGGGTTTGAGTTTGAATTTGAATTTCCAATTCAAATCCAATTTAGGTTTTGGTAAAGTTTGTGCTCTAGAATTATTTTAGGATTAGATCAAGCATATGACATGGTTGATTTTGAAAATAACTAATGCATCATATTTTCTAATGCATAACCCTATCGAACAGTTCTAATTTTAGTTATTATATTTTTTTCTAAATTGTTTTTAAATGCTTTTGAAATTATAGGGTGTTATAGTGGGGCCGTGGGGATCTCGCTCACATCCACTTGTTCGCCTCTTGATTCAACCAAATGCAACACAACGAGCCAAGCAACGGCAAAATGTTAACACTACGGCACTACCTTTGCGGTATGCCAACCGATATGGAGTAGAATTTATGTGCATTTTGTGAGCACGAATACTTTTTCAGACAAAAAATGTGCCATGTTGATGGTTTAGGCCCGGAAAATACCTCATACTCTGGCCTAGCCCACGCCTATCCGATAATCCTCGGCCCAACCCACGGCCCGCCGAACCTTCCTCACCGTTCCACCCGCTTCCCGAGAATCGCCGCGAAATCCAGCACCGGCCGACGGCCGTCCACACCCACCGGAATGCTCCTCCTCCGCCACCGCCTCCCCTCCCCGCGCCTGCGCCCTCGTCCCCATCCCCGCACCTTCCGCCGCCTCGCCATGTCCTCCTCCGCCGCCACCCCTCCCTCCACCTCCACCTCCGCGGCCGCCGACTACCACCGCCGCACCAAGCACAACCTCACCGCCGGCTACGCGCGCGGCCCGGGCCGCCTCGACTGGGCCAACCAGCCCAACCCCTTCCTCCGCTTCGCCCCCGCGCCCCAGCTCCCGCTCCCCAACCCGCCTCCTCCTGCGCTCCCCTCCGCCCCAATCCCCTACCCCGCGCTCTTCCAATCCCGGCCGTCGCCGCCGCCGCCGCAGCCGCAGCCGCTCACCGCCGACTCCCTCTCCGCGCTGCTCTACCACTCCCTCGCGCTCTCCGCCTGGAAGTCCGCGGGCCTCTCCACCTGGTCGCTCCGCGTCAACCCCAGCAGCGGCAACCTGCACCCCCACCGAGGCGCACCTCCTCTTCCCGCACCCGCGGGAGCCCGGCCGGCTCGCCGTCGCGCATTACGCCCCGCGCGACCACCTCCTGGAGGTCCGCGCCACGGCGCCCGCTGGCGAGTGCGCCGCGATTCTGCCCGCGCCGGCGACCGCGGTCCTGGCGCTCTCCTCGGTGTTCTGGCGGGAGGCGTGGAAGTATGGGGAGCGGGCGTTTCGGTACTGCAACCACGACGTGGGGCACGCGCTCGCGGCGGTGGCGGTAGCCGCCGCATCGCTGGGATGGGATGCGAAGGTGCTCGACGGGCTGTCCTATGATGATCTTGGTAGGCTGGTTGGAGTGGAGAAAGGGAGCCCGGCTGCTACGCCGGAGGAGCTGCCTGACAAAGTGGTCAAGGGTAAGGCGCCGTGGGTTGAGCGGCAACACCCCGATTGTGCTGTTCTGCTATTCCCAGCCGGGTCTGAGCCTGAGGTGAACTATGGCAGGATGAGTGAGGCACTGAGGAGGTTTGATGAGCTGGATTGGGTGGGAAAAGCGAATGCGCTTAGTAAGGATCATGTGGTGTGGGATGTGATATACCGCACAGCAGAAGAAGTGAAGAAGCACAGCCCTGTGCCTGAGGAACGCTTCTTTGTGACGCCATGGTGGAAGAGCCCAGCTGTGTCGGAAGGTCTGTATAAGCAATTAACAGTGCAGGAGGTGGTGCGACGCAGGAGAAGCGCGGTGGACATGGACGGGGTGCATGTGATGGGGAGGGACACGTTCTATCAGATGTTACTGCACTGCCTCCCGTCAGGGGAGGTTGGCTCGGGTGAGCAGCAGGGGCAGCAGTGTGCTCTTCCATTCCGTGTATTACCGTGGGATGCAGAGGTGCATGCCGCATTGTTTGTGCATCGCGTCTCAGGGCTGCCAAAGGGGCTGTATTTCCTGGTGAGGAATGAGGAGCATTTTGGTGCGTTGCAGCGTGCGATGAGGCAGGACTTCGAGTGGGTTCGACCGGAAGGGTGCCCTGATGGCCTCCCGCTCTATAGGCTGATGAAAGGGGATTGTCAAAGGGTGGCAATGCAGATCTCATGCTTTCAGGTATATGAAAATGCAAGATGGTGGTCTCGGTATTCAGTTATGAAATATGTTTGATTTGCTGGTTATGTTAATTGTTCTGAACTCCTGATATATTAATTATGTAAAGCTAATTTAACCTTCCTCCTTTCAATTTGGATTTGACTATGTAAACAATTCTATTACATGCAGAAATTTTACTATTATCTGCTTTTGGTATTTTTATGCAGGAAATTGCTTCACATGGATGTTTTAGCCTTGGGATGATTGCAAGATTTGAGCCTGTGTTGCATGATAAAGGTGAATGGATGTATCCTCGTTTGTTCTGGGAGACTGGCGTTCTTGGTCAAGTGCTTTACCTTGAGGCCCATGCTGTTGGAATATCTGCCACAGGGATTGGCTGTTACTTTGATGATGCTGGTAAGTTTAGCTTGGCATTTTAATTGACCTATCGCAGTTTAATACTTTGTTTTTTAACCATGGAGGTATCCCTATTTCCTTTATCAGCAATAATCCTCTGCCGACTTGCATTAACTGAAACAGGGAGTGTCCGCAATCTATTGAGAACATTTATCGCTATTACACTCCTTTCACAACTCAGGGGAACAAATTCCAGTTATTCTGTTTTGCTTTGCAGTTTGTGTGCACTTAAATATCTGATGATTGCCGAGTAGCCGAGTAGGATGCTCAGGACTCTGTTGAATAGTATACATGCTATGCTAAAAGGAGGCAATTTTTTTTTCATGAATCACAAGCCAATCCAATGCTATCTAATCAGTCCACTATCTTTGGTAGTCGTTAAGAATATTGGCAATGCATTACTCAATCTGTTTTGCAAAAAATTGTTGTTGAACAATGTATTATTCATTTTGTTCTGTTGTAGCAGCTGATGATAATTCATCGAGCCAGCTGGGACAACAGTATGAAAAAATGGAATTGTCCTTAGAATACTGTTAACTTTTTGCCATAATGCCTGGGTTCTCTCCCCCCACCCCCCACAAGTCCATGTAGGAGAATTAACTCTCTAATTAGAGGTAGCAAGCCCAGTTATTCATTTGAAAATGATACCACTTATCTCAAGATAGTTCCAAAAGCACATATGGTTTGAATGGCTGACCATGCTAGAGTAAACATACCTCAGCAACGCATGATACAACTGTTTAGTATCTCTAATAAAATCGAAATATCGTGTAGCTTGTGATGTATTGCAACAATTACACTGTTGATTTACTGATTGGGCTACCTTTATGAAACAATACCTCCTTAGAGACTGGGTTTATATCACAAAATGAAGTACTATTATTAGTCACTCAACAGATGAACCTCAGTTCACGTTCCCAAATTCTTCATATTTCTATTCAGTTTACAGTGATCATGATAGCTTAGCTCTCCATTCTTATTTTAGCTTAAGTATTACTCAGTATTAGCTTCTAATTTGCTACAATTTCTGTGCAGTTCATGAGGTACTTGGCTTAAAAGATTTGGAGTTCCAAAGCTTGTACCATTTCACTGTGGGTAGTCCTGTGATTGACAAGAGAATAATGAGTCTTCCAGCATACCCTGGACCTGGGATCGATGCATGATTTTCACTTCGGAAGTTCATTTATGGTATAATGGCATCTCGTACTATCTCTTCATACACCGGCATTACCCTCTCTTATTTCTGTAGTGGTTAGCCGGGTTGATTTTATGTTGGGATGCTCCAGCGTATTTTACTGCATGTTCTGGTCTTTAATCAGGTATATAGTTCAGTCTGTCCACAGATAAACAAGAATGTAGGTTTTGCCTGTTCACAGATAGAGAAAATACTGGACTATATATCAAAAGAAATATGAGATGAAAATCTTAGCTCCTTTTGAGGCTATACGGTTAGAATTTCAAGTTTCTGTGTGTGCCCATTGGTTCCTTCACTTATAATATGCCCCCCTGTCCAAGCCACCTGCGTCTATAAACAGACTGCATGCTTGCTTCTGTACCTCTGTTCTTTTGATGTCTTATTCGAAGGGAATCTGTGCCTATACCTTTTAGAGGTTGTCTGATTTTAGTTTTTCAATCTAGTTTTAAGATTGCTCTATAGTGTTTGTTCCCTAATATCTTGAAACTGAACAGGCCAAACTTACTAAAAGTTTCTGCAGCCCTAAACTAGCAACCAAGTTGCGAAATGTTCCCTAGAATTACGCCTGGATTTGCGGTTTTGAATAGGGTTTAATTCATTTTAATGTAGCGATGGAAAGATTTCTAGTTGAGGTAGCTGCAAGTCTACAACAATGGGAAATACAGTAGCTAAAAAGGACTAATCGACTGCAGCTGGGTCAAGTACAACAGTGATTTATTTATGTTGCAATCGATTGACAAGGCCTGTAATCATGTACGCTGTAGAGAGAATGATTCATTACCCCAAAAAAATAACATGTATAGGCACTACATGGGTGGCATCTGTAATTTGATCCATGCATACAGCATGCGGAAACAGACCGAGAATAATATCAAAGTGCGGGTTTCGGAGCCATGGCTCATGAACCAGCTGACTAAGCTGAAACCGCAGCACATATATATGCGGGGTATCTAAGAGTTGTCACACCAGGACAAAGTGGTATATAACAGAAACGGAACATGAAGCAAACACAAGCCAAACTCCATTTCTGTGGAAGTAATGTCTAATAAACTATTACGGGGTGCCATCTTTTGTTTCTCAAGTCCAGTCCAGCGCTCAGTTCGCCTCCAGTACCATGACAAGGCATTATTACAGCAAAGATATATACTTAACTAACACACAGATACTACTAATCCCAAGGAAACAAGGGCATTATTCCATGGTCAGATCATCTCCATATGATCTAACCATCAATACTTGTATGACCCAATGATAGTGATATCCGCCTTCACAACGCATTTTGAACCCACAAGATAGCCTTTTGACGGGTCCTCAAATGTCTTCAATGGCACAAAGCAGGGCCACCCCCAGTTCGTTTTGATTGAAAATGGGAAGCGACCTGCGATTGTGACAACCTTTCTTTTCAGTAAAAAAACTGCAAAGGGATAAGTACAATAACCAGTTACGTAATTGATTTCAAGACTAACTGGAGCTTAACCTTGATGAGTGTAATGTTGCCCATGCTCTTGATCCAGGATGGACAGGATTAGTTCAATCATCATCATCATCCCAGACTGAGGGAGATATTTTGGGTCATTCAGGTTTAAGAACATGGAAACAAAATCTTTGGCATGTCCAACCGTATGGAAACATAGTGATGTACCTGAGATACAGTGAAATCATCCTGTTATGACCATTCATACTTGGCAGGAAAGAGACACGAGATAGGTGCTAGATTCATCAGAATAAGATGAAGTTGTGGGGTCTTCTCCTGAACATAATGATACGAAGCTCTTATGTGTGTTAAGAGAAAAAAAAAGAAGCACTTAGTTGAGCTATGTCGACAACACAATTTCTAAATTACCTGTTTACAGGAGACAACCAAGTTACCATCCATCTAGATGACTAGATACATAGTTGAATAGATGATACGAAGCTCTTATATATGTGTGTTCGAAGAAAAAAAAACACTTAGTTGAGCCATGTCAACAACACAAATTCCAAATTACTTGGTTACAAGAGACAATTAGGTAACCATCTTACACTACCAAGATATATAGTTGAATAGATAAGTAGAGGTATGGATTTCTGCCGCACTAGCATCCCCCAAAGGATATTGTGGTAGTCTCTTGATGGGACCCTCTAAAGAGTTCGTTGAGGTAGGACAAGAGCATCAACAGGAGTACTATCATAGTCTATATCTTGCCCAACTAGATAATTTTGAGTGGGTTTGATTATTATTTATGTTCCAATTCAAGATGACATGAATTTAGATTGTTTAATGAAATTACAAACAACAATCTAGAGCACTTCGATGGAGAAATCTTGCGCTTGTTGTACTAGCATGAAGTTGTCTTGAAAACATGTGATACTCAGCCATGGCATGGGGTGGGGTGATTTTTAATATCTTAAACAATGACAAGACAGCTAGTTTTGCACAAAAATCCACACATGAAAATGGTACCAGAATACCTGCTAATAATTTTGCCAGCATGATCAATAATGTTCAGTTCATCCAGCCCTGGCATAAACTTATCTATTTAACTTGATATGATACATTAGCCTGAAGTATACTTGCACGCTGAAATGACTAATAGCATATGAATCCATTACATGGCAATAATAACATGTGCATACCATCTATGTCCGCAAACTTCAAATGACGGAGAACTGATCAAGATCTTCCACGCACGGAATTTATTAATAGTCCAGGAGTAGTTCCCTTGGATAAATTCCTTGTTCTGGAGGAATACAGTCTGAACTATTGTAGGCTTATTTGGAACCACAATAGGTTTCCTTTTAGAAGGGACATCAACTTTTAATATCCTCCCACCAAAGACACAGCTATATGACTTTAGCAGTTCAGGAGGAGTCACACAACTTTTCTCTGGTGTTTTATTCTTGATCACATGGAAAGTGTGGCTATCTGCTCATAGATAAAAAAAAATTGAAATGTCAATCAAATACCTCTAAAAAAAATTTAATATACAAATAGCCAAAGGCAATATAACCAGCTTCAACACTCCAAGTTAACAATTTTTTATATAATATATAAAAAACAATTAAACACATGTTATGGGCTAGCATTCCAAAATATTGATCAAGTTAGAAGTCTATCAACATATAAGTACGAAATGTACATGCAAAATAGGGGTAATACAAATTGAAGCAAATACTCCTTCATAAGTTGCTTTATTAATTAATGTAAGAAGTATTTGAACATATATTCAACTATTACATAGGGTCTTGAATGGTAAGAGGAATAACAGGATCTTTAATGGAAAGACTACCATGGCGCCAAGCGTGATCAAGGGCATCATTGAGGAAGCCCGGTGTTGGATCACAGCAGGATCAACCGATCTGTTGCAATTTATTATTTTTTTTTCAAATGGCTAGTTTCCTTATTTCCTCCCATTGTGATTTTTCTTTCATTCTTGCTATGAGGTCCCTTGCACTGAAAAACTCTTTCTTCTTCTTAATAAAATGCTTGCCCAGGCAATTCTCAATGTAGAAGTTGCACTAAGTTTGATAGGGTGCTCAATGTAGCACAGAATACAGGGGTCTGTTGGTGAAGCTTAAAAGCAATATTGACTCATAGGTGTAGTAGTTGTTGCGCTTGAATTACGAAGTTCAGGTGACTACCTTTGTACCTGCAATAGGTTCCATCTGAATGGTTGTAAATTGACAACTCGAAGACTGCATTCAAGACGAGACCTGGTTTCGAGCTTCTTCGCTCTGCTAGCTCAAGACCGAGGGCCACATATGGAATTCCAGCATCATTTTTATGCATTGGGGTTACTTGTAAGACCAGCCGCCTGGCTAATGAATTCGAGATTGCTTATGACTTCAATGTTGCATAATTTGTGGATAGTTTGTAATGTAGCTAATACCATCAATGCAAACCAAATGAGATTTCAGATTATGCTTGATTGATGTGCATTCCTTTATCATGGTGCATACCACTTGTATCCACAGCCGTTGAAAGCAGCAGAAAATGCTGGTATAGCTCCCCTCTCAAGTAGAGTTGAGAAGCCATAAATCTTCCACCGGAAAGCTGGATCATCAGAGTTTTCAGGTGGTGCGGGTGCTGAAATTAGTACAAAGGCTATTATTCAAACTTATAGAAGACATAACAAACCATTATGCCATATGAGCAGATTATGGTGCTTCTTACATCCAAATAAACTAACTACAAAATATGAATTCTAAAGGGAAATTGAAAGCATGGATGATAGTTTTTTTTAAAAGTTCATGGATGATATTTATATACAAAATGTTAGTAAAAAATAGTTATATACAAAATTATATTACATTCACCTTATAACTATCTGAATGAAAGCCCTAAAAAAACTATCTGGATGAAAATACTCAAATACAGGACACAATCATTCTGTGATGAATTATTTTTTTTTAACATGGTACAAACAAGAGGAAAATACACAGGTACCTACTTTTCTTTCATGGTATAGTACATTGCTTGTACTCATTTTGTTTCAGTACACAGATCAGAGAATGAAAAGAACCAATCAGAAAGTGGAGCAAATTTTGACTCTTTAGAACAGTAGACCTAAAAAAAAAAGACATCATTTACTTCTTGCAGACTGTAGCGTGGATCACGTTTGGTCATAGGCAGCAGCTGTACCGGTAAGACCTAGCTGCTCATTTTCTGTGTGTATGCGCCGATTCCACAATGTGGTTGGCAATGTAAGTTTGCAGGACTACCGTTCCATTTCTTCATCTTGTTTCCGAATTTCATCAGAATTGAGTCACAGGATGAACTATCTGGATCTAAAACCGAAATCCACAACAGCACTATGGCGAAGAACGTTGTAACACGGTTATATGATGCAAGCAACGAGTAAAAGAAGCTCAAAAGTAAATAACCATCCTTACCAACATCAGTGATGCAAGGGTTTCCTACTGCTCTACCAGAGGCGACACAAGTGTTGCCCATAGCTCCACTCACTTAGTCTTCTTGAGAACCCTCTTAGAGAGATCTGCGGTTTTCCAGTAAGCAGATATTACAGAGTAAATACCGGAAAGAATCATATTCAAGTGTAAGAAATTCTTTTGCAAGAAAAAAAGAAGCAAGAGGTGAAGAGGTACAAGCGCACTCCACAACAGGTAGATTAAAATTAAAAAGAAGGAAATTCACTCAGCAGAGAGATTGGAGAAGAGCACCCTCTCGAATCGACAAAAGTCAAAACTTGATTACCAAAAGCCACAAGCCTCTCTGATCCCCAAACCACCCAGGGAGGCAGACAATACGAGATAGCCAAGTTGTTTGCTTTTTCATATTCCTTCTATTTACCCCTCTGTGCGCGATAATAACAGGTCGCGGTTGCAGAGTACTCGATCGAGGGGGTCAAGAAATTTGCTGGGGATCGGAAAGAAAAACGGCGAGAAGAGCGGAGACTCGAGGGGGTTCAAGTTAACTCACCGCGCAGCTCGGGGTTCCTGCCTTAGTGGAGATCGGCCGAGATGGTTGCTGCCACCGTGCCTAATAACAGTATAGGCATGGCGCGGCCCTCTCGGCCTCCCCAATTGTTGCTGTGCTGTAGTAGTCAGTTTTGCCAAGAAAGGTCTATAAATAGCATGCCATGGCTTTTTTCCAATGTGACGTTCTATATACATCCCATTCGACATGGTTTATATAGAATGCGTACTCGAGAGACGGAACTTAAATAAAATTGTACACGCTTCGAATCCACAACTACAATCATAAATCTTTGGTACATGAAATTTGACAAATTGACCAGATGTGTGACACGAGCTGGCATCATGCTTGTTATGCCAATGTAGTAGCTAAGATTACTTTTTGCGAAATGGAGAGTATAGTCTAGGCCCCATTAAAATCCAAAGAGAGATTATATAATAAGAACTAGAGCTAGGGTTTTTAACAGTAATAGAGAATAAAGTAACCAAATTTAAATTGTGTGTTTCGTTTCAAAAAAATTAAATTGTGTGTGAACTGTGGACAACAAATATACCCACAGTTTTTTGACACGTATATCTCTTTTAAAATAATAAAATAATTATTATACTTCTTAAAACTACTCCCTCCGTCCCTAAAAGAGAGTCGTTTTTGTGTCCGTGTCACAAATTTGACTCGATTTGTAGAAAATACGTACAACATTTGTATCTTCAAATAAATTTGTAAAAAAACTAGACTAAGAAATCTTTCCAATGATACTAATTATGTACCATAAATATCAATATTTTTAATATAAAATTAATCAAAGTCGTTTCTGGAGAAGTGAGAAAGACACTCTTTTAGGACGGAGGGAGTACTTGCTTACGTACGGTTCAAGAGGAAGAGGAAAAAGAACTAAAAAAACATGTATTTTCCTCATGTGCTTGTGGCCACAAGAACTATCCTGGCCATCAGTCCATACTATATGTGCATCAATCGGAACACAGGACCACAAAACCAGCGCGTGGGCCCCATAGACGGCCATGTGGAAAATACATTCCGAGAACTAAGGGCAGCCCCCGCGAGGAACCCGACTGGCCCGGCCACGCTCCCCCTCCGCTGCTGGTGAACTGCGAATGGCGACGACGGCTTCGGAGTTTGGACAGCAAAATGCATGATGCCGCGCACGGCAAATGCCTCAAGTCTGGAGCTATTGGGTTAGCAGGGACGGCTGACCTTTTGGTCCGTCCCCGAAAAAAATAACCGCTGCCCTCACAAACGTTATTTGGCGTAGTGGTACTTCCCGGTGCACGCAGCCGGCCCGCCGCCGTCCCCACCTTTTCTGTAGCTGTTAAGCGTGAGGAGGGCGCGGGTGCTCCCCGTCACGTCACGGCAAATGCCTCAATGCGTCGGCCTCTGAAGTCTGAATACGCAGCTATCGGATTGTTCTCCAATGCAACAATGCATCCAAGCAATTGTCAGCAGGTAAGAGAGAACGCTAACCACGTTCAGATATATGGTCAACTGAGTCAGATCTATTCTATGGCCCTGTTTAGATGGTTTCGCGAAATTTTTTCGAGTATGTCGGGCACACATTTGAAGTATTAAATATAGACTAATTACAAAACTAATTACAGATTCTGTCACTAAATCGCAAGACGAACCTAACGAGTCTAATTAATCCGTCATTAGTACATGTTTACTGTAGCAATTTATTGTCTAATCACGACCTAACTAGGCTCATTAGATTCGTCTCGCGAAGTACACTCCATCCATACAATGGGTTATTTTTTTCGACTACATTTAATATGCCATGCATGTGAGGGAACATACTCGAAAAAATTTTCGCGAAAACATATAAACAGGGCCTATATCAAGCTACGCTTCCCCTTCCCCTCTCTCACCTCCACTGAAATGGCACTACCCAACACACGCTGTGAGCCTTCCTCTGCATCCACAATTCCACATAGTCAATCAGATGCCATCATAATGCATGTGTCAATGTGTCATAGACTCATAGTGACATGGAAGATGGAAGCCTCTATCAAGATAATTTATAGTAGAGTTAAACTTGTCATCAGCTCTCACCAACTACTAAAACTGCTATGTTTGTGCAGTGCACATAAGCAAAGGATAGGGCATTGCCATGACACCATACATATATAGTGGAGATGCAACTAGCAACCCAGGTAACATAATTAGAGCACAGTAATATGGAAAGCTTTGGTTTCCCCATCACAAATGAAATCCAGAATAAGATTACCAACTGGCCATGAACCGAGCGAAATGTTTAAGGCTTAAGCTTTTGTTTGCCATTTGCAGTCTCATCATCTTCAGCAGAAAAAAGAGGGACACACGATTCGCACGCGCACACAGGGATGTATCTACCCTCTCTTGGAGGAGCCAACGATTTTGAGCTTGGCTTCAATGCAGCACTTGCCTTTGACAAGATACCCATTCGACGCGTCCTTGAAATCCTCCAGTGAAATGAACTTCTCCAGTCCCCACCTATAAGCCTTGTTCTCGGTCCCAGACAACCGGCCTACATTTCCCAACAAGACAAGTTAGGAATACGTGATGATAGGTTAGCATATAGGCTCCTGTTGATCAACCAAATATTTCCCAAATGGCGAACCAGTTACAACGCGGTGCTTGCCACCCTCCTGGTCTTGGATGGATAAGGTAAGTTCCACCAGGCTTCCAGAGTCTCTGGGGGGATCATTTGGGTTTCTCATGTTCAGGTACAAAGAGAGGTGCTCCCCATCATGAGATGGATACATACTGATAAACCTGCAAGGCGGGCAGCATCGCACGTGCACAATTCAGTTGATGTATTAAACTATATTAGTCAGTAAATTACATGTGCACTGCAGTAACTTCTATAAAACAATAATGCTTAAAATGGTCAGAGAGTTCAGATAAAATTAGTCATGCCAAGCATTGCAAGGTCAGGATGATACTATGACCACCAGATAGATAGATAATGATTAACCTGCAAAACTGGAGAGTGTGAAAGGTCTGCAATTTAGTTGATGACGTAAAAGGTGCAACTCTGATTCCCTCTCTTGAGAAAAGGGCAACTATAGTATTTTTTTTTAAGCGACCGTGCCTGAGCACGTATTTCATTAAGAGGGAGAGGAAATAGCAAAAGATTCAGACTACAAGCTAGCAAGGTCATCCCGAGTTGATGACTTGCGAGAGGCAACGATAGTAGTCTTTACTTTGTCAATATCAGATTCAAATGAACTGCAGTAGCTTTAATGAAACCAAGCCTGAAAAGGTATAAAAATTCAGATGACATCACCAGTTATATCCACCGATTTTGAATTCCGGAGAGCAGCCTGGATTCTTCAGAGCAAAGAAGTCCTGAACGTTCCAAGTGTAAGTTTTGTCCTCGTTTAAGTTGTTCATCTTCCAGACAAAGTGTGTTTCCGATATCATGTTTGCTTTTGCAGTGACAACTTTGATGAACTTGACACCAAAGACGCATGTGTCGCCAACTAAGAATCCAGAGGACTATTTCTTCAGAATATTGAGGGGAATCATGCACGCTATCCCAGTGTTTGTGCCTGCAGTCTCAAAATTGTGCTTCACTGCACAAAAGAATATCCAAAGCATGAGTACTTCTTTTATTCAGAAATAGAGATTTTACTGAAACAAATAATGGCTGTGAATGGAATTCTCACTAATGAGAGCCAAACATTCTCGGAGACAAACAGAAAATAATTGCAGATGATAGCCAATAGTGTAACCGGGATGATTTTGAGCCAATGTATGCAAAGCATTCTAGCTATTGCTACCAGGTGTAATTTTCTATTTACCTGGATATTCACGGTGCTTTCCATAGGACTGGTCATATATAACGAACTTAAAACATGCCTCTACAACAGTGTTGGGTTTCATTGAACTTTTGGACAGCCCAAGCCTCATAGAAACATACTCGTTTTCATCTCCACTCTTTTTGTCCTTCAGATTCAGCATCAAGAACCTGCAAATAAGTTAAGACAAAGCACTGAGGATCCATTCATTGGATGACCATGTTCTCTCTTTTGATTCTTACCGAAACCTCTGATAGGCCTGCTATGCGCTAGTGGAGATGTTAAAAACAGTGATTTCATTGTTGGCCAGACTTCTGAAGCTATTAGGTTTTTTCATGCACGATATGAACCAAGTTGATGTTGAACGGTTCTAATAGTAGGAACAAACAGATGCAACAGGAATTGAAAAGAGCAGCTGCTGGCCCATACCAGTTCAGACCCATGATCTCAAACACTGAGTATGTCCATCCTTCACTCTTGTTGAGAAGCGAGGAGAAGCCGTCAATTGTCCACTTGAAGGTTGTCTGCTCTGAAGCTGGAAAAGGAGGTGTCATATTGGACCTCAAGTTTAATCCGGATTTCATGGCATAAACATTGATAAGTCTAACAATATTCAAGATCAACAACATCTAAAGTTTAGTACTGTAATATAGAAGAAAGTCCAAATAACAAGATGAAGTGTTGCCAGTGATGATCCATTAGTGCAGCTTTAATGCGATATCAGTCTGACAGCACTGTGATGAACAATAATATTCTAGCATAGAAACAAGCAAAAAAAGTGCAGAAGACAAGGAAATCCTTACCAGAAACAGTGAGGCAAGAGTTGCCCATGGCTCTGCCACTTCCTCTTCCCAGGAATCCTCTGCAAGTGAGATCACTAGATTAGTCCACCCATACCATAAGAAAATCATGCAGACAGCAGACTTATGAAGTAAAAGAGTTCTTGCATATTGGAAAAAAGAAGTTTTAGAGGCAGCACGAATCTTAGCCAAATGATCACCACAGAATCATAAATTACTCACCAGAAAAATAATTCGAAAGGTAAAAACCTACTCCACTAACAAGAAACGGGTTTTACTATCAAGTCGATCCCTCTAACCAAGAAAACAGGACCCCTCAAAAATAAGGACTTACAGAGTTTCGAAGGGTAGTGTAAATCATAGGCAAAGAGTTGCCACTGAACATGAAGTACTCTCGCACAAAAATAGGAGATCAAGATGTACAAAAAATAGGAGATCAAGATGTAAACTCTCACCAAAAACCTATGAGGCCAAAACCACAAGAACCCTCCGATCCTCAAGCTGGGGGGCACTTAGGTTACCGATCGCGGAACACTACAGCTAGCAAGGTTAGTTCTTTCCTTATTTTTTCCCTCCTCCCACTTACAAGAAGACCAGAATTGCTGCCCTTATACTACACCAAAACCACGAAAGGAACCAATTTCCCACGATTGGAAAAGGCGAGATGGGAAAGATCGAGATTTGGGGAACGATTGATCGAACTCACCTTGCAATGCCCTAGCTTGGAGCAAGGTGGGGTTTTCTGGAGGTGCGACTGCAAGGGCAAGTGAATGCGGGCCTGCTAGTGCTGCGCTTTTTTTTGACCAGGAGAAATTGAGAACTCGAGGATTATATCGATCTGGAGAGCAAAAGGAGAGTGGGGTAAAAATGGCATTTCGGTACCCAAGGGGTGGGTGGCACGAAACCGTTGGATCTAGATAGCTAGTTTGGACACAAAGTGTAAAAATACTCTATATGTTTCAAATTATAATTCGTTTGACTTTTTATCTTAAATTTGACCGCTTGTCTTATTCAAAAAGTTTGTTCAAACATTGTTAAATTTAAGTTGTCATTTTTAAAAACTTTTATTAATAAAGCAAACCACAACAAAAATATATAATATTTTGTACATTTTTTTGAATAAGACAAGCGGTCAAACTTTAGGTAAAAAAAGTCAAAACAAACTATAGTTTAAAACGGAAGAAGTAGCAAAGAAGGTACTAGGACGAAAAAATCAAATTAATTTATCAAGAAAGATCAACCATAATGAGTGAATGAGTGTTTTCACGCCCTTTTACATTTGATATTTCTTCACCGGATCTAATCTCTAATCCACACAATACACGCATTCTCAAACTCTAGCAAATCTTTTTGAGAATTTATCATACGCAAATACAGCATTCTCAAACTCTAGCAAATCTTTTCAAGGTTTTAATCATGACTAGGGTTACAATTTGAGAGTTGGATTTGCAGTTGGGTAGTCAGAATTTTCATTGAGCCTAGAGAGAAATTGATAGCAGCAAGCCGGCAAGTGCTTAAATCCCTCAAGTATTCTTTCCCATTTCTGAACTTCTAAGAAGTGACATTACCATAGACATGATAAGTACAGTTCTAATAAGGCAAGCATCTAGGTGCAAGACTAAAACTAAAACTCAGATTATCCGCTCTAATTCTGTGCATCTCTCTCAATGACAGGAAATCCACCTCTCGCCGGAGAAGATCGAGGCCACGAGTGGGTGCAGTAGCGGATAAGGATACGGATACGTGGGGCTGTACGAGGAGAGCCTCGTCACGCCCGGCCGCGCCGCCGAGGAGATCGTGTTCGCGTCGCCGGCGGCCGCGGCGTGGGCGGAGGTCTTCAAGCGGCTCCCGGCCAGGTCGGTCGCGCGCTCAGCCTCGTGTGCAGGGAGCCAGGGACTGGCGCGCGCTGATCCGCACCGGCCGATTCATCCGCTCGCACGCCGTCCACGCCGAGCTGAACGACGGCCCAGCAGCCACGCCGCCATTGGTATACCATGGACGACCCAAATTCGTCTGCTCCCAGTCCCAGCCGTGCCATATGGACATGGACTGGTCATATGCTGGGGCCACGCAAACGTAGGCCACTACGTGTGCAACCCCAGGCCCCAGCACCGGCCGCCGCAACAAGCTGAGGGTAACGTTCGACGACGACGACCTACTGCACTAAAAATCCTTCTTGGGTATGCTCTAGCTGCAAGCCTAAGCAAAATTTAGTCTTACCTAAATCCTTCATTTCAATTCAGATTTAGGTATGAACTGGCTTCTTCAATATCCCTTGTCGTTCCTATGACATTCAGGTCATCAACATAAACTGAAATTATGCAAAAACCTTTTTCAGATTTTCGTATGAACACACAAGGACAATCATCATTCTTCTGGAATCCCTTTTCTTCAAGAAAATTGCTAAGACGATTATACCACATTCTTCCAGATTGTTTTAAGCCATAAAGTGATCTTTGTAATTTCACACTATACATGTTACGTTCTTCTGGTTTAGGGACAGTAATTCCTTCAGGGACTTTCATATAAATATTGCATCAAGTGACCCATATAAATATGCTGTCACGACATCCATTAATCTCATCTGCAAGTTCATACTTGCTGCCATAGATATTAAGTACCGGAATGTGATTCCATCCATCACAGGAGAATAGGTTTCATCGAAATCGATGCCGGGTCTCTGCGTAAACCCTTGTGCTACTAGTCTCGCTTTATATCTCACCACCTGGTTATTTTCGTTTCTCTTTCGAACGAAAACTCATTTATGTCCTACAGGGAATATCCCTTCAGGGTTCGATCTACAGGACCGAATACTTTTCTTTTATTAAGCGAGAGTAATTCAGCTGCGATTGCTTCTTTCCATTTGGACCAATCAGAATGCTTCTTGCATTCTGCTAATGTTTTTGGTTCCGGATCTAGATCAATTTTTGCAATCTTCTCAGCAAAATATATGTCGACATTAGTAGTCTTTCTATCATATACTTCTCCTGTTTCAACATAATTTGTTGAATTCTCCATTATTCTTTCACATTCATCCTGATCAATTATTACATTTAAATCAGGAATTTCTGGTCTCCCAACGTGAGTATTTTCTATGCGCGCATTCTCACTGGGTTTCCCATCTTCAGGATATGTCACTACAGGTGTACCTTCACTTTTATTCTTATTTCATTCTGCCCAGTCTTAAGCTTCTTAGGACGTCTCCCTGAAGCTATAGTCTGAGTAGATGCATCTTTTTCTTTATTAGTATTTCTACTCTGTCTCCCCCTCTTCAGGGTATGAGGAGTCAGTGTATTTTTAATTTGGAATTCCAATTCATCCACTTCATGTGGTATTTCTATTCTTTCTGGTGCGTTTACTGCAGGTATATGAGATTTCATAATCCCTTTAGTGTTAGTGAAGGCTTCAGGCAGCTCTTTTGCAATTCTTTGCAAATCGATTATACTTTGAACTTCATGTTCGGTTTCTTTAGTGCGAGGATCCATTCCTAGGATTTCTGTACTTTCCCATGTTATTTCTCGGCATTCGTCCCTAGCGAGATACTTTCCTCCCCCTAATGCCGGGAAATGATCTTCATTAAATATACTATCAGCGAATCGAGCCGTATGCAGATCCCCAGTTAATGGCTCTAAATATTTAATTATAGATGGGCTTTCAAATCCTACATAGATTCCTAGCTTACGCTGAGGCCCCATCGTGGTTCGTTGAGGTGGTGGTATTGGTATGTATACAGCACATCCAAATTTACGCAGATGGGAAATGTCCGGTTCAATTTTTCGCACTAATTGTATCGGTGATACTTCATGATATGCAGATGGTCTAAGTTGTATTAATGCTGCTGCATGCAACACAGCATGCCCCAACAAGTGGAAGGTAGCTGACAATTCTGTATCAATGGCCTTGCTATTAACTTGATCCTCTTAATTAATGATTCTGCTAGACCATTTTGCGTATGCACATGTGGCACAGAGTGCTCAACTTTAATTCCCATTGCCATACAATAATCATTAAATACCTTCGAGGTAAATTCCCCAGCATTATCCATTCTGATTTATTTAATTCTTGAATCTGGGAAACTGGCTCTTAATTGAATTATTTGGGAAATTAAACGTGCAAATGCATGATTTCTAGTAGAGAGAAGACATACATGGCTCCACTTCGTGGAAGCGTCAATTACACCATAAAGTACCGAAATGGCCCTGACAGGGGACTAATCGGACCACAAATATCACCCTGAATTCGTTCCAGAAATGATGGTGATTCATCTCTCACTTTTAATTTCGAGGATCGAGTTATTAGCTTCCCTTTGGCGCATGCAATGCACACAAAATCTTCATGATTAGGGAAATCATTTTTCTTTAAACTATGACCATTTGAACTGTTAGTAATTCTTTTCATCATACTTAGACCAGGATGTCCTAAACGATCATGCCATATTCTGTATGACTCATTATTTCTAATAATTGTTTGCATAGTAACATGTTTGTGTATAGGCTTAATGTAAGTGTAGTACAATGCTTGGCGCATGGAGGGAAAAGTTTCGACAATCTTCTTGTTGTCTCCTATTTTTTTAGTCATGATTAGGCATTCTTCGCCATTATCATCATTTGTTTCTACATGAAAATCATTTGCACGTATATCCTTAAATGAAAGCAACGTTCTAGTTGATTCTGGATACAATAATGCTTCTTGTATTACTAATTCAGTTCCATTAGGGACTGGCGCGCGCTGATCCGCACCGGCCGATTCATCCACTCGCACGCCGTCCACGCCGAGCTGAACGACGGCCCAGCAGCCACGCCGCCATTGGTAGTATACCATGGACGACCCAAATTCGTCTGCTCCCAGTCCCAGCCGTGCCATATGGACATGGACTGGTCATATGCTGGGGCCACGCAAACGTAGGCCACTACGTGTGCAACCCCAGGCCCCAGCACCGGCCGACGCAACAGGCTGAGGGTAACGTTCGACGACGACGACCTACTGGACACCTCATCAGGCGAAGGCGGCCTTCTTCGCGGGCCGCGTCGGGTTGGGGTACGACACGGTCACCAACAGGCACAGGCTCGTGTGCCTCTCCGTCCAGGACATCCGCGACGGCGGCGCCTGGTGCTCGGTCGAGCCGCCGTCGCCGCGAGGTCGGTGGCGAACGCGCCGCCCGTCGACGTCGGCGGCAGGCTGTTCTGGGCGGTGGATCCCGAGCTCGCGCCGCCGAGTCCAAACGGGCGGCGGCGAGATCGTGGCGATGGACAACCACACGTGCGACTTCGAGGTGCTGCAGGGGCCACCGCGTGCGGATGGGACGGGGAGCTAGTGGCCATCCTTGGGCTCCGGCCTCCGGGGAAAGCTCGGCGCCGCGTGCGCCGTGCGCGCACCGGGGCTCGAACACGCTGGTGATATGACCAATGATGATGAGGGAATGCGGCGGCGGCGGGTCTGCTTGGTCCGTGGAGTGCAGGATCGATAGAGCTCGGCGAGCACTCGCCGGAGTACTCGTGTGAGACGACCGTGCCGTTGGCCGTTGATTTGAGTGGCTCTCGAGTCTTGCTAAGCACTGGGAGGTCACCATTGGGCTATACGACACTAGGACCGGGGCAATCCAAACCATTGACAGCTTGGGCACGCGAAGTGAGCGTGGCGAGAAGTTTGTCCCCCGGTTGTGTACCACGAGAGCCTGTTCCATCGTGATGGGATGAGAAAAAGAACAAACAACTATGTTTAATGAAGTATGTATGAACAAAGGAGCTAATAAAAATACATGCAAGCTCTCGCGGGTGGAGTGGCTAGCCTGAGGCAGGCTAGTCTCGCCCACCCGGTTCGAGCGCGGCTTTCGACTAATAAAAGTTCTAGGGACGTCGGTCCCTGGTCGCTTCTTTTTTTAATAAAAATAGATGCTTAATTGTTTAGAACAAACAACTATGTTAATCTATGCCAAATGTAAGTATGAACAAATTAAGGAACAATCAGTCAATGTGAGATATGTTGTCTTTGCAAATGGTGGTTTTTTAGTATCTAACAATTTGTGTTTTTTTATCCTAACAGTTTGTTGGAGGAACAATATGACATCTATCTATAGCTACCTCATAACATAGTAGATGTGCTACATTAACTGTCACGCAAATATTTGACCACCATTTGCAAAATTACTGGCAGCACATTCGGATCCAGAGTTCAGACAAACGGCATCAATGCAACAAAACAGTACGCTGCACAAGCACAATCCCAATTTGAACGCACACACACGGTGACATAGTAGAGGCAGAGGGTCCTTGACCTCTACTCCATCTTGTACTAACCAACGATGGCAACATCTGCCTCCACTAAGCAGCTGCCCTTCACGAGGTACCAGTCCTTCACCGACTTGACCGCCATGAACTTTGCCCATCCCCAGCCGTCGCCTTCCTCCTTCGTCTCCAGGAACTGGCACCGCCCTGCACCCGCATTTCCCAAACCCAACAGCGTAAACAGCCGCATAAATAATCGTGGCAACTTCTGGATCATGTAACAGTAGCTACATTTTTTTGCTTGCTGCAGAGTTGCACGAGTGGCGAACCTGTCTTTGTATTGATGTTGCTGGTCACCTGGTCTTTGATGGACAGGCTGAGTTCTACTAGCACTTCTGAACTCCGGAGGGAAGCCTCAGGCTTGGCCATATGCAGGTAGAGGGAGAGGAACTCCCCGCTGTCGTCGATGCCGGAAGGGTACATGCTCAGGTACCTGAAAAAATAGCACAGGGATCACAAGACTTGGTTAATCATGGATCAGAGGGTTAAGAACTTAGATACTTGGGTTGTAGGCTTTATCACTGAATGGTGAACGCTTATTATATTTCTTGTGCATCATTAGTTTATACAGGCTTTCAGTGATTAGTACTATGAGAGTGTGTGGTGCATGGTACCATTTGCGGCCACCGATCTCAAATTCTGGTGAGTGGCACTGTCCCTTCAGGGCTAAGAAGCCATTGATGACCCAGGTGTATGCTTCCCGAGCACTGAGGCCGTTTGTCTTCTGAACATGCACCTTATCTGAACTGTGTTTGGCCTTAGTAGTGGTGAGCTTGATGAGCTCCACGCCGAAGACGCAGCTGTCACCGACGATGAAGCTGGAGGAGGGTTCCTTCAGTGTCTCGACGGGGATCATGCATGAGACCCCGGAGCTTCTGCTTTCTTCGGTCCGAAAATGGTGGTTAACTGAAACAAGGCAAAGGAATGCAGAATTGCAGATATATGTGACTGAAACCTTTCCTTCAGAGCGATAAAAAAAAATATTTTCTTCATAGGCAGCATATTAGTGAAGCAAGCATGTATCAGGTTAATTAGCATCTTACATTCATGTTTACTGTGCTTTCCATATGCTTGATCGTATATCAAGAGCTTGAACGATGCTTCAACAACGATGTCAGGTTTCAGATCAGAAGTTTTTGACAGCACAAGGATAAGGGAAACGTAGTCTCTTTTATCACCACGCTTCCGGTCCTTCAGGTTCAACTGCAGGTACCTGCAAGCAATCAGGACAGCATAAAGAGACGAAAGACTGCTCTTCAGATGGTTGCATGCTGGCACTGCTCTTCAGAGAGTATGGTAGATTACCATTTAAGCCCCTTGATCTCAAAATATCCGGAGTTGGTCCATCCTTCTTGCTTGTCAAGAAGGGAAGAGAAGCCATCGATCCTCCATTTAAAGCTACTCTTCACTTCCGTCTCGGGTGAGGCAGACGCAGGAACGGCCGCAACTTTTGTGGATTTCTGGTTCTTGCCTTGGTTTGATCGACCTGAAACCTCAATAAAGAGAGTAAATGATCATATAAAGTATCAAATTATCAGCAGAGATTAGTAGAAGAAAGCAGAAAGATGGCGAAACTGATGTTACCGCGAGACGAAGAGGCGCAGGCACCCATTGTTGTTTCAGTACAAACCGGTGTTGATGAACAAGGTATATGTAGACTGTTGCAAGAAGGTACTAACAGCTCTGTGTAAGCAGAAATTCCTGGAAAATGAAGTCGAGTCTTCTTTGCGGCTAGGACAAACGCAAGGGGACAGAGGTCTACGTCGCAAGCAATTTCCTAGCATTGGATGGGTCGAAACTCACAAAGGATACAAAGCTACGGCACCTAGAATTTATTCGACTTCATGCGAAAAAGGGTCTCTTTATGCAAGTAGCTAAGCCTCAAAAGTCCAGGTCAACTATGCTGCTACGTATTAGCGAATCACTAAGGTAGTAATAACGAACACATCTATGCTTATCTGATTGTGTACGTGTTGTCTACTCATCTGAGAAGTGACCTTTGTTGATGCCGATTTCCATCTTTGGTTGCAGAGGTGTATTTCAACCTAATAAAGTAACACTCTTCAGTTTGCATGATTGTAGCGATAAAATTCTCAACTGAAAACGAAGTGTGGTTATACTAATATTTGGATAAATTCTCAACTGAAAAAGAAGTGTGGTTACACTAATATTTGGAATCTTTGACAAATGAAGCCTGAAAGTCTGATTTGTTCAGATATTTATATTTCTGCACAAGCAGATGCCGTGCCAACTCCTCATGTGCCATGGTGACAGCGAAGGTTGTATACCTCTGGTCCTAGCAAGAATGTATCCCATTCTCATCAACCATCACAGGATTTTTACAGTCCTTGAAAAGGCGCTAAGAGGTACCGTACCGTAATAGTTAAGTTGATTTTGGTACTGGAGGTAACCAGGCTATATTACATGACATACAAGATTCATTATACTAATTTAGACTTTGGAGATATAATCGCAAACTAGTAGCCTGAGTAGAATCATATTATTGCAGTTTTTTTTTTTTTTTTACATTACGCTGTACGTCTTTTGAACAACGAACGTCAAATAAACACATGGGAAGACAGGAAATAGTAACATTATGTGATTTGTTTGTTTTTGTGAAGTGAGATTGAAAATTCCGATATTACGATTGGATGACATTATAAAAGCTGCAATCAAACTGTTCGTTCAAACAGAAAAAAAAATACATGACAATCAAACTGAGCAGCATGTTCCTGGCCAGCTTTATTTGCCATTTTACAGACTTCAGTATCTTCAGTTCGAACAAGCAAACAAATATAGCACGCACAAAGCACATAGACACACGTAGCCAGCCACTTCTTTGGCACTGCAAATTCAGCCCGCACATACACTGTGTTCTACTCCATCTTGGAGGAACCGACGATTGCCACCTCAGCTACAACGCAGCACTTGGTTTTAACAAGATAACCATTTGCCGAGTTCTTGAAATCCTCCAGCGACATGAACTTACTCCATCCCCAAGTACGAGCGTTCTTCGCAAACTGGCAACGGCCTGCGTTTTCCCAACGAAACATGTCAAGAATATATGATGATAATTAACAGTCTGGACTTGTCTGTACATACAACGAGCAAAATTTCTTTGAGGTAGGCAAACCTGTTCCTTTCCGGTTTTTGCCAGTTTCTTGGTCTTTGATGGACAAGGTAAGTTCTACAAGGTTTGCAGTGTCGCTGGGGAGATCATTGGTCTTTTTAAGTTTCAGGTACAAGGAGAGGTGGTTCCCGTCGCGAGACGGATACATAATGATATGCCTGCAAATAGGAAAAGATCGAACAATTGGGATTTTTTAGAAAGTAGAAATGAGTTCCAGTCAAACAATTCTGTTGATGATGCAAACAACAACACTATACTAATTACTACATGGTAAGAAATTCAGATGAAAAGAATGGCATTCAGTAACGTCAAGTGTTAAAGGCTGAAGATGCTATATGTCACCATTTGTAACCGCCGACTTCGAACTCTGGGGAGTAGCCCGGGTTCTTCAGTGCAAAGAAGTCATCAATGTCCCAAGTGTAAGTTTTGGCCTCGTTGAAGATGCTCGTCTTCTGGACAAACAGCGTCTCTGACGTCGTGTTGGCTTTCAAAGTGGTAACTTTGATGAACTCGACACCAAAGACGCAGCAATTGTTGAGAAGGAATTTCGAGGACTGTTTCTTCAGCTTTCCGAGGGAAATCATGCATGAGGTTCCGGTGCTTGTGCTTGCAGTCTGGAAACTGTGGCTAACTGCGCATATGAAATTATCGTGTTAGAGCTTGGAAGTAATAGCTGGCAATCTAACTGATATAAATTTGCTATTGATAGTTTAAGAGCTCTTTTATGGTACCCAATACTACCTAATGGTAGTATAACCGGTTTTTTGTTGTGGATAAAAATGTAATTTGCACACACAAATATATTATTTAGAATTCATGAATAACGTGAGATTAGGTTAGATAAAACATTTCATATATTTTATTTCATTTATTACAAAAATATTTTTTTTGTTTCCAATCATACCCTTATACTACCTATAGATACTACCCATACTACCGTAAAAAAACCGGTAGTACAGAATTAATTTCAGCCGTCGGATCTTTCGAAATAGGTCCTTATTTATTACATACGAGTCGTTTTTAAACGGTAGTATAAGCAGGGGCGGAGCCAAGGGGGGGCTGGCAGGGGCCATGGCCCCCCCTAAGCTTGATGCAAATCCTCATGAATGTATGAGAGGGCACGCTGGTGCATACACGTTAGTCTCTAACAGCAACAAGATGTTTTCAAAAAATAAAGCTTGATTCATTCTTTGGCCCCCTCTCTCGATAAATCCTAGCTCCGCCTCTGAGTATAAGGTAGTATTGGGTACCGTAAAAGATCTCGATCTCTAGTTTAATACCTTCATGCTCGCTGTGCTTTCCGAAGGACTGGTCATAGATCAGCAACTTGAAAGATGCATCTACAACAGTGTCAGATTTCACTGAGCTGTTCGCCAGCTCGAGCCTAAGAGAGACGTATTCCTTGCTGCCGCTGCTTTTCTTGTCCCTTGGATTCAACTTCAGGTACCTGAGAACAATTGGACACAGAGCGCTGAGGATCTGCAAACGACGCTGTACTTAAGAAAAAGCAGGTAGTCAGGTAGCTATACCAGTTGTGGCCCATGGCCTCAAAAACTCTTGAGTAGGTCCATCCTGCATCCTTGTCAAGGAGTGAGGAGAATCCATCGATGCTCCACTTGAAGGTCTTCTGCTGGCTCTGCTCTCCAGCTGAAGAAGAAGGTGCTACCTTGGATCCATGGCCCTGCCCCGGTTTCGATCGGCCTTGAAACAACAGCATGAAAGATCGGAAAGACAACTACAAAACTAGCGCTAAAACACAGAAGAAGAAAAAATCTATACCGCGAGATGAAGAGTTGCCCATGCTGGCCCTCGAGACGCCAGTGCAGCCTGGTATTGTTGAGCTTGCTATCTGAACATGAAGACGTTCCTGTGCACTATATGTAGCAGAATAACGACATGGCGTGTGGCAAAAGTTCTCGGCAACTAGGGTGAGGCCGGTTTCTGTTTCTCCTTGCTTCCTTGGGGATTTCGGAGTTTGGACAAGTCACTGAGCAAAATAATGCAAGCAGAGGGATGCCTACGTCAATGGCAATTTCCTAGCATTGAAGATCTCAAACCGGGTAAGTGTCCAGGTGTACACTATACGATCAAATTTCCTGTCCATGTGGTGTAACTACCAGCCGCAATGCGAATAAAGAATTCATACTCCCTCCTACCACAAATAAGTAATGTTTTAAGCATTAATTCGTCAACAAAACAATTTGAATACTAATTTTTTTACAATATAAGTATTTCTAAAAACAAAAAATATACATTATGAAACTACTTTTCAAAATAAATTACAATCGAGCATCATTTCAAGTGGAGCTGTGGTAGTAAAATATTGGTACTATTTAGATATGTTGTCAATGTGTCATATCTATTGTGATTTGATGTTGGTTTCCTCTTGTCTTCTGCTCCTGATGTAACTTAACTGATACTAAGTGGCATCTGTTATAGCTCCAGTGAGGAAGGCTCTTCCCGTTCGGTGATCCATCAAAAAGAAGAAGAAGAAGAAGAATCAAACTCAACATGTAAAGTTGATGCCAGTATCCACTCCCAACCATGTCCTTTGTTCTATTATTATGGACCGATAGCGATGACTTTGGACCTTAACTTGCACAACTTTTGCAGATAATATTTCATCAGAAAGCAAAGGGTGGTTAAACTAAAGTATTATCGGCGCAATACGTATCAAATGGTTAGCTTAGCCATATTATTCCAACATGAACATATCCAAGGTCAGTGCTTGGAAAGTACCTAATATGTAACGCATTCACCTATAATACAATACAACTAGCAAGTTGGCCCGCGCAAATTGCGCGGGTAGCAGTTTTTCAGGTAACACTTGAGCTCATTTTTATTTCGGCATAATTTTTTTGAAGTGATTTTTTTGAATTGTTTCGTCGTTACCATTCTTTTATCCAAAGATAGACCATAAAAATAATGTATTTTTTTACTTTTTACCATTATATTTTATATATAACATGAAATATGAGTTCAAGATAACATGAATATTTTTTCGTATTAATGAGTTTTACTTATGTTGATAAATTATTCAATCTTTTATTTAAAGAATTTAGCTAATGCACAACATGACTAAACCTAATTATTCCAGCATGCCTAGCTATTTCAATTTTTCTCTTTTTCGAATATGAATTCATAAAAAACATGATATATTTCAAACGTATATTTTATTTACAAACCATTGAATAAAGCAAAAGCCAGATTAAAGATACCAAAAAAATATTTGCTTGCTCAATGGGTCTTCTAATCTAATTGAGAAAAGATTTATTTTCAAACATATTTTTACCTACATCCCCACCATATCTGATTAACATAGTAGAATGGTAGAGTCCATGTAAATTTTAAAACATGTGTTTATTTTCGTATGGTGGAGATGGAAATAAAAAAACCAAAACGTGTTTCTTGTAGATAATTATATTTTTAAATTTCAAAATTAAATATTTGTGCTTAACAACCCGTTCAAGCTAATTATGTTGAGATCTTATGGATGAGAAGTGCACAGAGTGCTAAGCGCTAATAGCGAGAGAGCTCCATCAGTGGGGATCATCACGGGTGGTTAGTAGGAGCCCCAATGGTGATCTTGACGGGTAGATATGATTGGCCAGTTTACGCGGAGGCCAACAAAGTACCCGATTAGTGATCTAAGGATCGAACGAAACGGCGGACATGTGAAATTGTGATGTAAAATGAAATTAGGAACTAATGATTGCTATCCAAATGTCCAAATATATTTATATTGATCGAACATGTGAATTTTTTTGTTATTGATTACTTTTCATTTGTGATTTTTAGTTACCACATAAATTACTCTTTTATTTTTAGTAAATATCTAGTTGAGTGGTCAATGTACATAAACACAAGGAATAATTAGAATCTATGTTTGAATAAGAAATAACGTGTAATGGATATATCATGTTACCATATTAAGATTTTTTTCTTTTAATTATTCTCCACTCTCGCAGGTTGCCAGAACCGCGTATATACATCATCCTTGCCTTACGCCAATTGTACTTTTTTTCTAGCATGAATCCAACATTTTGATTGATAAATTTACTTTTGTGGCTATCAGCATATTGCCCTATCTGTTCGCCTCTCTCTCTCTGCTCTCCCCCTTCCTCCCTCCCCGCTCGCTAAGGAGCTTCCCTCAGTTGTGGTCATCAAAGATGGATCGTTGATTGTGTGCGTCATTTTCTCTTGTTGAACCCTACATGCAACTTGTTATGGTGTGCATGTCAAACATATCCTCTTACCATATTCAAATGCTTTTTAATTATTCTCCATTCATATATTGTCACAGTCGTGTATACATCATCACCAATTATCTTGTGCCTATAGTACTTTTTTCTAACTTGAACCCTACATTGGGACCCGCAAATTTGGTTTTGTGGCTATTAAGATATCGCTATCAGTTTTCCTCTCCCCCTATTATTATATCTTTGTCTGTTTGTACATATTTAATTTGAATGCCTTGGGCAACTCACTTATAGTTTTAACTAATAAAATGGATATAGCTCTCCCCCTCCTCCTAAGGAGGTTTGCTCACTATGCTGCAAGCGTCGAAGATGGACCGTTGATTGCATATATTGTTGATTGTATATATTGTTTCCTTCCATTGAACACTACATGCAACTTGTTATTAAGGTGCACTCCCAACCATGTCCTTTGTTCTATTATTATGGACCGATAGCGATGACTTTGGACCTTGACTTGCACAAATTTTGCAGATAATATTTCATCAGAAAGCAAAGGGTGGTTAAACTAAAGTATTATCGGCGCAATACGTATCAAATGGTTAGCTTAGCCATATTATTCCAACATGAACATATCCAAGGTCAGTGCTTGGAAAGTACCTAATATGTGACGCATTCACCTATAATACAATACAACTAGCAAGTTGGCCCGCGCAAATTGCGCGGGTAGCTAGTTTTTCAGGTAACACTTGAGCTCATTTTTATTTGGCATAATTTTTTTGAAGTGATTTTTTTGAATTGTTTCGTCGTTACCATTCTTTTATCCAAAGATAGACCATAAAAATAATGTATTTTTTACTTTTTACCATTATATTTTATATATAACATGAAACATGAGTTCAAGATAACATGAATATTTTTTCGTATTAATGAGTTTTACTTATGTTGATAAATTATTCAATCTTTTATTTAAAGAATTTAGCTAATGCACAACATGACTAAACCTAATTATTCCAGCATGCCTAGCTATTTCAATTTTCTCTTTTTCGAATATGAATTCATAAGAAAACATGATATATTTCAAACGTATATTTTTATTTACAAACCATTGAATAAAGCAAAAGCCAGATTAAAGATACCAAAAAAATATTTGCTTGCTCAATGTGTCTTCTTATCTAATTGAGAAAAGATTTAATTTCAAACATATTTTTACCTACATCCCCACCATATCTGATTAACATAGTAGAATGGTAGAGTCCATGTAGATTTTAAAACATGTGTTTATTTTCATATGGTGGAGATGGAAATAAAAAAACCAAAACGTGTTTCTTGTAGATAATTATATTTTTAAATTTCAAAATCAAATATTTGTGCTTAACGAACCCGTTCAAGCTAATTATGTTGAGATCTTATGGATGAGAAGTGCACAGAGTGCTAAGCGCTAATAGCGAGAGAGCTCCATCAGTGGGGATCATCACGGGTGGTTAGTAGGAGCCCCAATGGTGATCTTGACGGGTAGATATGATTGGCCAGTTTACGCGGAGGCCAAAAAAGTACCCGATATTAGTGATCTAAGGGATCGAACGAAACGACGGACATGTGAAATTGTGATGTAAAATGAAATTAGGAACTAATGATTGCTATCCAAATATCCAAATATATTTATACTGATCGAACATGTGAATTTTTTTGTTATTGATGTACTTTTCATTTGTGATTTTTAGTTACCACAATAAATTACTCTTTTATTTTTAGTAAATATCTAGTTGAGTGGTCAATGTACATAAACACAAGGAATAATTAGAATCTATGTTCGAATAAGAAATAACGTGTAATGGATATATCATGTTACCATATTAAGATTTTTTTCTTTTAATTATTCTCCACTCGCAGGTTGCCACAACCGCGTATATACATCATCCTTGCCTTACGCCAATTGTACTTTTTTCTAGCATGAATCCAACATTTTGATTGATAAATTTACTTTTGTGGCTATCAGCATATTGCCCTATCTGTTCGCCTCTCTCTCTCTCTCCCCCTTCCTCCCTCCCCGCTCGCTAAGGAGCTTCCCTCAGTTGTGGTCATCAAAGATGGATCGTTGATTGTGTGCGTCATTTTCTCTTGTTGAACCCTACATGCAACTTGTTATGGTGTGCATGTCAAACATATCCTCTTACCATATTCAAATGCTTTTTAATTATTCTCCATTCATATATTGTCACAATCGTGTATATACATCATCACCAATTATTTGTGCCTATAGTACTTTTTTCTAACTTGAACCCTACATTGGGACCCGCAAATTTGGTTTTGTGGCTATTAAGATATCGCTATCAGTTTTCCTCTCCCCCTATTATTTATATCTTTGTCTGTTTGTACATATTTAATTTTGAATGCCTTGGGCAACTCACTTATAGTTTTAACTAATAAAATGGATATAGCTCTCCCCCTCCTCCTAAGGAGGTTTGCTCACTATGCTGCAAGCGTCGAAGATGGACCGTTGATTGCATATATTGTTGATTGTATATATTGTTTCCTTCCATTGAACACTACATGCAACTTGTTATTAAGGTGTGTATGTGAAACATGAGATTTTTAGGTGCTTTATTTGTAGATCATATTGCCATTTTTTAAACAGTATATTGACATTCTTCTCTTTTAAATTTTTTAGTTTTTGATCATCCACTAAACACAATGCACTTTTTTTAATCATAGTGTGCTCCTTATATGTCAAACGCCGGACACTTTTTAGTAGTCATCATCAAACTCTAAATTTTACATTGTCAGAATGTCTTTTCTAGTACTCGCATCGCAACATCATGGTTATCCGGTCATGTCGTTATTGTTCCCTCCCTCCTTCGTCATTGGAGCTCATCCACTAAACACAATGCACTTTTTTTAATCATAGTGTGCTCCTTATATGTCAAACGCCGGACACTTTTTTAGTAGTCATCATCAAACTCTAAATTTTACATTGTCAGAATGTCTTTTCTAGTACTCGCATCGCAACATCATGGTTATCCGGTCATGTCGTTATTGTTCCCTCCCTCCTTCGTCGTTGGAGCTCCGTATTAATTTTAAATTAGAATTATTCATAGAGCTGGTCACGATGTGTTAAACGTGCTTCTTCATTGTTCCCTGAACACGTTTTTAGTAGTTATCATCAAACTCTAAATTTTACATTGTCTAAATGTCTTTTTTTTCAGTAGTCCATCGCAGCATCATGGTTTTCCAGTCATGTCGTTATTGTTCCCTCCCTCCTTCGTCATTGAAGCTCTATATTAATTTTAAATTAGAATTATTCTTAGAGCCACTTATACATTGCAACTATTAGTCGTCTAAAGCTAGTAGTAGTTCTTAAAGACCATCTTCTTGTGCATACAAACATGTAAAAAGTATGACTTCCAGAGTTGTGAAAACTCCGGAGAAAGCTGAGTTCGGAATATCAGTAAAATTCCGCACTTATCACAATTAGCACAAGTTAGATAAAAGTACATTTTTGTGTATGTACTTTGTATCTCTCATAGGTTTGTTAGGTCATCCTAGGTAAATCGAGTGATTTTGTATCCCTCTTAATATGGCGGCACATCTATACTCAAATTCAAAAACTAAACGGTTTAATTATTCATTTAATTCCATGCTCGCATTTCGTTTCCCTTTTGCAAAAGAGCCATTCAATCACGTTTACTTCTTGTATTTGTCAAGCCTGCTCATAGACTCCGTCACTGTTATTAATCCTTCAAGCATTTTGTTATTAATGCACCAAAGCCTACTTAGGGGGTCAAGATACACTTGCACCCTTTCAGTGGTAGGCGACGTGCTCGTCAATGGCGAGGTGCCTATGGTAAATTTGTTATCATAGGGGATAGACTTGTGTGCATATATTTATAGAGCGGACGTGCTTACTTATTGTTTGTGTTTAAAAAAACTAAATTACATAAATCAGCTAAAGAAAAGGTACGGATGTAAGGGTACGCGAAAATTGTATCTTTCTTCTTTATGCAATGGCTATTCACGTGTATAGGGCGTTTGGTTATATAAAAAGTAGTAAGTTATGCACTGCTAGATGAAGTAGTAATTAGATTAAGTAGGCGCTTAATTTATTTGAAATATTAGGACTTGGTTAGAGGTGTTGATTTTTTAATTCTGAATTTATATTTATTAGGTGTATACGTATTAGATTAGATATTGACTTTGGGCTTTGTAGGCTAAGTAGGCGCTTAAATGATTGAAAATATTATATATTGTATCCGATTAGGATTTGGTAAGCGGTGTTAGTTGTTTTTTTTTAAATTCTGAATTTACATTTATTATGTGTATTAGATATGGACTCTTTGGGCTATTATAGGCCATTAGATCTTCGTAAAATCCGACGGTGCATATCCTTCTCTTTTTTAGATTAACGTGGGATTTTCTAGGCCCTCTCGGTGAATCTGGTGGCTCCTTTTGCTTCTGTTTTAATAAGATAATAGATTTCACGAGGGTGGCTTCAGGAGAGCATCTCAAAATTTGGTGTCTTCAACACTTTAACTATCAGATGCGAGGGCTATCTTACATTCTTACGAGTTACGACTAACCGTCCACCATTTGTGCATCATGCGACTTCATGACATGCCTCGCTCGAAGTTTTGGTCAGGTGAATGCTCCCTGCCGTTTGCAAGAACACAACTAAAAACATTCTCGTACCTAAAGTCGCCCTTGTTAATGTTAGCCTAAATGGGGGGCAGAACCCTCACCCCATTTAGGCATTTACTACGGAGGCTTTGGAGTTTGGACAAATCACAAGGAAAATGATGCAATTTCATAGCATTTGACGAACTGAAACTCGGAAACAATACTGCGTTGTTGGCACAATTTCCCTCACAGGCTTACGCCAGTAAGTCTCCGAGTCAACTGAATTTTTCGCCTTGGCTAGCCGAAGTTATTGTGCTACATTGCTATGGATAGCAGAAATGAATAGAGTCCAAGTCAAGTCGTCTTGTCCCGGTTCTCGCCTAGCAAGTAGCAACCAGCCGCAATGTGAGAAAAGAATTCATATGCGTGTATAAACCGAATTCATCTAGTCATTGTGTTGTCACGATGTCATCTTTAAGAGTCACCCGCTGATGCCGTCTTCCAGTCGACCCGCTTGTACAACAGGGCCTGTTTAATTCCTGTGAATTGATGAAAAATGGTGAAAACTTTTTACATTAGGGTCGCGTGTACGGAGAGAAGAAATGAACTGACATGGATTTGATTTCTAGGTGAAAACTTTTTGCAATTTTTTGCAAACTTGGAGGAATTGAACACCCCTATCCCTATGTGTATAGGCATAGCGATGGACAGTTAGGATTTTTTTATTTATTTAGTTGCATAATTTTTGCGGATACTAGTCACTCGTCGGAATGCAAATTGTGGGGACCAAACTGTGGAGGTTAGTTTCGGCTCCCGCGAAGAAGCCCACGTAAGCCCATTTTTTTTCCTCCCAGCACCATCCGACCCAGCCTCGCCGAACCTCCTGCGGGGTGCAACCCGGCCCACCACTACTTCTTGGCTCCTCGGCAGCTCTTGCCCGCCGCGCACGGCGCACACGCCACAGCACCCGCGGCGGGATACAGAAGTCGGCACTACAGCAGTACAGCACCACACCGCGCACGTCACCTGCTACCGAGACGGTACACGTCCGGCGTGCGTGTGCCCCGGCTGCGGGGAGGTGTGGAGCCCATGCCGTGCGGGCCCGGTTTTAGGTGCACCCGAAGACAGAGGCACGGCACCGAACCCAACCACCGCGCCCGTGAAAATGATCTGATCTGACACAAAATCCATCCCTCCGTGCGCGCGCGCGCACAAAGCAGCGAGCGATCGGCGCAGGAGCAGCAGCAGAAGCAGAACTGGCACGCAGCCCAGCCCACGAGAGACTGACCACGCGCGGATGGGCTCGGGCGACCCGGCGGCCGACGCCATCCTCTCTGCGCCCGTCCTCCTCCGCGGCCACCACCCCGGCGCGCTCCCCCTCACCCTCTCCCGCCGCATCGCCATGGCGCGGGACGCCACCGCGGCCGCGGTGCCCACGCTCCGCCCCGCATGGCTCCTCGACCTCCTCCCGCTCGCCGTCGTCCTCCTCATCGCCGCCCACGTCCTCGCCCTCGTGCGTCTGCTTAATTGTTACCTCTCCTATCGCCCCCCACCTGCTGGATATAAGATTTGGGGATCCATAATTCTGGCTCGCCCTCGCAGGGGTACTGGATCTACAGGCTCGCCACGGACGGGTCCAGGCAGCCCGCGCGGAGCAAGAAGCACTAACCCGCGGCCCGGAATGTAAGCATATTCTCATCCGCTCCCCCTCTCTGTCTTCTCTCTCATGAGTTCTGATTCTGTCAGTCTCATCCCCAAGCTGAGGAATTCATGATTGCGCGATCGCTAGCCGGTGCCTGCTAGGCTTAGCAGCTGCTTTTCAAATGCTGATTGACGAATGCTAAGTTGTGAGTAGTGAATTTACTTGTTTGTATCAAGTAGCATTCGGGGTGATAACCTTGATCTGCTCATTTTGATGATCTCATACTTCAGTAGAACATATAACTATTAATACGTACATATGGCCATCTCAAAAGCAAGGTTTTACTAAATTTATCTTAGTTTTGTTGGTGTCAACAGGTTTGGGCCTTTCGGTACAATTTAGCTTTGCTACATTGCTTGTTGAGCAGTTAATGAATGAAAAATGTATCTCTGAAGATACTTGATAGATATTTGGGGGTCCCCCAGATTTGGATATGGATGCAGTGTAGGACACTGGATGGGTGGATGGTGATACCTTTTGGGATGATACGGTTGGTGGATCAGTATTGTTTTCTTCGTTACTACTTTTGAATGCAATTATTGAACCCTTTTTAGAACAATTATTGATCCCCGCTGATTTTGGTATCTGCTTTTTATGAGTGATAGTTTGTTAATCCATTTATCAAAGCATCCTTCTAAGCACGGGTTTATTTGTCTCAACCATGGAGGGATAAAATGTTTATGTTCAACTCATCTTTTCAGGAGAAATGTTTCATATTTTGAGTGCTTCATATGCCTCCACTCATTTTTATTACATTTGTCGGGCATTTGTGCTGTCATAAGAGGACTTGATTTCTCCCTCCCTCCCAACTTTGACAGTTTGACCCGAGGCTCAAATCATCCCTCAACTATTGGAGTGACCATTCCAGTCCTCCAACTTTACAATTGGGCTAAGTTTCATCACTCATCCGATTTGGTGCTCCACATGGATTAGTCAGGGATAAGTCCCATTGGGTGAAGCAGTATATTTACAGATGTTTTTTAGTCAGGGATAAGGCTCATATGAGTTCTGATTGTCAGTGGCATGGAGCTTAATTATCCGCAGCTGAGGAATTCCTGATTACGCGATTGCTAGCTCGTGCATACTAGGCTTAGCCACGTGCTTTTCAAATGCTGAATGCCAAATGCTGCTGCATTGTGGATAGTGAATTTACCTGTTCATACTTCATAGCATGCTGGGTGCTAACATTGATCTGCTCGTTTTCGTGTTCTCATACTTCAGTACTACATAACTGCTAATAGGATCATCTCAAAAGCAAAGTTTCACTAAATTTGTCTCGGTTTAATAGCAACAGGTTTGGGCCTTTGGTACCATTTAGCTTTGGTAGCTTGTTTATTGGGCAGTTAATGAATAAAAATGTGTCTGAAGTTATATCTGATAGATATTTGGGGGTCCCTCAGATTTGGATATGGGCGAAGGTAGGACATTGGATGGTGATGCTGATACTTTTGGGGATGGTATGGTTGGTGGATCGGGATTGGTTTCGTCGTTGCTACTTTAATATGCAATTATTGAACCCTTTTTAGGAGGGCAATTATTGAGCCCCACTACTTTTGATATCTGCTTTTTATCACTGATGGTTTGTTAAGCTATTTATCAAAGTATCCTTTTAAACATGGGTTTGTTGCCTGAACCATGGAGGGATGAAATGTTTCTGTTTCGACTCATGTTTTGAAGATAAGTGTTTGATATTGTGAGTGCTTCACTGCTTCATATGCTCCAACTCATTTGTCTTGCATTTCTTATGCATTGTGCTGCCATATGAGAAGTTAATTCTCTCTCTCTAAAGCTATGTTTTCATTATCAAATTTTTAATTTCGGGGGTTTTCAATTGTTAAATCCATGGACTGTTGTACAAACAAAATTTGTATATGTTATATGCTTTGCATTCGATATTAATTTTCATTTCTTAATTGTCTATCTATCGTTCTGGGCTCCTTATACCTTATACTGTATTCGCTTTGACCGAAGCCAAGCAAGCATATGACAAATAAAATGGAGCCACCCTTCAGTGATCTAGCTTGCGTGTCAGGATTTTGCTGCTTTAATTGGCAAACTTGCATCGCGCCTAACTGTTAAATACAAGTAGAAAGGGCTCCCAAGATGAAATGGTTAATTGTACCTTTACTCCTCTAATATTGATCATCAGACCTCTTTTCAGCCAACATTTTGCAAATGAAAGTAAGAAAAAACATTTCTCTAGATATATATTGTCTGAAAAAATTGTAATGACCCTATCCTTTGGACATACTGATTTGTTTCTCCGATGAATTAACTTGTATTTTGGCCTTGTCAAAGCCTAATTTTTTTAAGACAAAATGTCTTTGTTCAAACGTCCAAAATTGGTAATTTGTCAGTTCATGTTGGTGTAAGAAAAGGAATATCCTTGATTCCACTGTAGATAGATTAACTAAGAAAAAGATTGTTTCTGATAAATCAATGATTTAACATTTTTTGTCACATAGTTATGTATGAGCCTTCTGTATTTCGAAGAAGAGGTATCTAGTTTTTCTGCTGCAAAGTTAAAGGTATGGTCTGTTATCTTCTTAGGTTGGCGAGACAAACCCATGATTAACGCCTGTCTAGATTTTCTTCTTTACATGGAGTTGCGGTGTTATGAATCTTTAAGTAATCAAGCAGCACAGATGCCTGTGCTCACAGTCACATTCTTAGTTCTTTTGTATAGATACAGTAGCCTAGCATTCAAGCAGTAAATGGCAGCACAGCTGACTGGCTTTTTTCACCATACTGCAAAGTCCCTGTTCTGTTCCTCATTTTGTGTAGAAGATGTATAAAGGGAGGTGTTAACATACTCTCTCAATTTTTCTGTTGATTTATGTTTGCTCCAAATCAGACGACCTCTGAAACACTAACAGTAACCTGCTAAGTACTGCACGCCTTCAGGAATTAATTGCTTTATCCATCTTGTTGCAGGTTTGCAGCCAGTGCTTGCCATTTAGTTCGTGCATCCTCTGCTTGTTGATCTCCCCAACTCTCCAAGGTTTTCATACGCCTGCCGGGTGATGGCTTGGCAAAACTCCTCAAAGACGAAAGACCCGAATACAGGGAACCAATCTCCTCCGGTGGTTTGTTCAGGTGTTGGTTTCAAAGGTGACGCTACCTGATATGTGGAAGGAGGACCTCATGATCATAAATAGCTTTCGGTTGTTGAATAGGCCTGTCCTCTGTAACTTTGCTGACGCCACCATGTAAAGAACAGTAGCTAGACAGGTGTGCCGTTTCATTTGTTGTGGGCAGTCTAGCTCAACAAGGCAAGGAGTTTCTAAGATGTCTTGATTCTTGAGTACCTGTCTGATTAGTGATTTGTGTCACACAAGTGTCGGCAACGCGTTGTTGGATGACTGGAGGATCGTCACACCTCACACGAAAGGTGTGAGAACAAGGCGTGCCCAACAGGGGGAGCGCACCTGTTCATCTTTTGATTCGGCCGGTGGCTTCTCTTTACGTTTCTTCCTGAAAAAAGGAGGGTCCGTTACGCCTTTCCCCTCGTGGGGCGGCACGACAGAGAGTACAAAGCGCAGGTAGACGCTCAGCTCACTCCAGATTCGCAAGGACGCAAAGCGTCTCCAGTCAGATCTCAAGAACATTTCTGACCTCGAAGGATGCGGAAGAACATTTCCAGCGTCAGGAACCCAATCTCCCAGTCCCAGAGACCCAGACTCACAGCATGTTTGTTACAGTATGTATCAGTCTGACACGCAGAATCGAAGCCCTTTTCGCACCAGGGGTTACAAAAAAAATGGGATAGAGCTACAGCCGATTAATCACACGGCAATGCAGAGAAAGAGGTTTTATCAGGTCATGATGTACAAAAGTTAATTCAACACATGGTATGATCACAGCAGAGATGGAAGTTTCTTTGTGGGCATCCAGCTAACGGCAGACGATGCAGAGGACTACGGCGACGATGATGATCAGGATGAGGAGCGGCAGCGAAATGATCAGCACGAACTCCATCCGATCTCCCTGCAGAACAGAATGAAAGTTTACATTTCACGATTGGCAATTTTTTTTTTAACGAACGGCACACGACGTGTGCGTTTCATTGATATAGCAGAAAAAAATACAAGACTATGTCCTAGGAGGCCATAATCAGGCACAAATAAAGAGAGAACTAAGAAAAAATAGCTAACGACTGGCGGGTCGGATTGGGACATCGACACCGCGACACTCTGTCCGGTCGGATTGGGGCTTCGACACGGACCTCAACCTACTCCGCTCGGTCGGATTGGGTCGTCGACACGAGCCACCACCCGCAGGTTCACACGCCAGAGACAACACCACCCCAACCCCCCACAAGGAAGGAGTCCGGACACCGAATCGGTCGACGCTATGCGTGACCGACCGCCACCAGGACACATGGAAGCCACAGGCAATTCGAGCAAACCACCGAGCCGCCGCCCACCACTCCGAGCAATGACACTTTGCCTCCGGCACAAGAAGGAGTGCACGGCTAGAGGGGCGAGATAGAAGAAGATCCCCTCTCTCCAACACGAACCCGCCGCCGCCAGGGACTAAGATGATCATCGTCTTTGTGGATGAGCCGCCGCGCAAGGTGAAGATATCGACGCAGGATCCCCAAAACGACGCCTTCAGGAAGGAGAACGACGCCAATCGCGCCATCGTCGCACGCCCACGAGACCGTGGCCAGGGTTTTCACCCAGGGAGACCGCCAAGAGGATGGGCACTCCGAAACAACGCCCCAAGGGGGGAACGACGTTCGCAAACGCCGCCGTTGTCGGCCCGGAACGAAGCCGGGCATAGCTTTCGCCAGGAGAGCCATCCCACTTGCCGCCAAGCTTCCATGCTCCCAAGCGTCCGCCCAACATCAAACCTGTTGCCCTGAACGCGCGACCGAATGGCGCCCCCCACACCATGCCCGGCCACCTCTACGCAGCACCCGCCAGCCTTCACAGCCGAGAGAGGGGGTCGTCGTGGTCTGCAGCACCACCATGGGGCCGCAAGGCACGCAGCTACGCAGGCGCAGCAGCCCATCCCGCTCAAACCACCTCTGATCGCGTCACCATGAAGCCGCCGCCGACTGCTAAGGCACTGGAGATTGTAGAGGAGACCTGGCCTCGGAGGCGCGTCGTCGCCGCTGCTGCCGGCCGTTGCCTCGCCGTCCGCAGGCGCCTCAGCCGCCGGCCGACGCCACCGCCGCCGCCCGACGCGCCGCCGGCCGAAGACGTCCGCCCCGGCCGGCACCATCACGCGCGCCCTCCCTGGCAGCGCGGGCGCCGGATCCGGGCGGTGCCGCACCGGATCTGCAGCCTCCTGGGCCTCGCCGCCCCGGGCCCGGCCACCCGCCGGCGAGCACCTCAAGCAGATCTCGCGGCCGCGCCCGCTCGATCCCGCCGAAGGGAGGGGAGAGGAGCCTCGCCGCTGCCGTCATAGCGAGTCGCGCGGTCTCGACGACCCGCTCGGGCAACGGCGCGGCGAGGAGAGACGGCGGGGAGGAGGCGGCGGCGGCTAGGGTTGGAGCGCTCGGCCGCCCCGCGCGGGGGAGCGAGCCGAGCGGGTGATGTGTTCGATTCTCCGATTGGCAAATTGCAAAATGAGCTTGATTCGGAATGAGCACAGTGAGCTTTATATACAGTGTTGCTAGTAGGGGTTTTGGCCGGATTTTACAATTTGCGAGGCTATTGTAGCACAATGAGCTTTATTTAGAATTGCATCCATATACTTGATCATCTGTGCCTCACATCCGAGTCACACTAGCGTCAACTTGCCAACTTCCAAGGAATCCAACACACCGGATCTCTGCAGGAACCTGTCGACTCCCTCTATATGTACTAATTCGATGCATGAACAGAACTTATGCTCAGACAAAGGCACAGCAATGTCACGTTTTGCTGGAAAAGGCACAGTATTGGATTCCCCAACGAAATAGAACTTGAGTTAGACCTTTCAATCGATTCTTCATTAGTGTGGTGCTTTATCCTGCCTTTGGATTTCTAGAACAGAACAGGTCACATAAGATTGCAGGAGCTGTTGGTTCGTTACTGGTCCTCTCTAGGATTGGCTGAGATGTGAGCACAACTGCCCAAGTGCACAGCTGACAGCTCCAGCGGGTTCCTTCTGCAGTTCTGCTCCTCTGAGGTTATCAATCACTACTTCGCGAGTACTCCTAGTTGGCAGCTGTCAGACTTGGTCCCTTCGGCACCAAAGCCTTTGCCTAGATCACTCATCACTCTACTAGTCAACAGATGAGTCTTGAATCTAGGAACGCTGTCCAGAATAATACAGGGGCACAGTTCTTGCTCCCTCAACTACTCCATTTCTTTTTCCCGCAAAAAGAAACTACTCCATTTCTTTAACCTAAGCCTAAATAAAATATGCTGGAGCTAACTAGCTGTCTTTATCAAAACTGAGAATAATCGTTTTGATTTCTACTGAAAGGTACTCAAATCGATGTAAAATTCATGCAAAACGAAGTACTACCACTCTACCAGTGTCGATCTAGCAAGGGCGCATATGCCAGCTAGAGTCGACAAGGCAGCACAAGAGCCGTTGAGAGGCATAAGAGCCACAGCTACAAATTCAAGATTCTATGGGGGCGATTGGGCGAAGCAGATTAGCCCTGAAACTACACGATCGAGCGCAGAGCCCTGAAACAGAAGTGGATTCGGGGCAATCTCCTGAGGCAATCTTTGCAGACGGCACGCGGAATCCTCCAACGGACTGTAGCGAAATTAAGAACAAGAAGACAGAATCGAGGGACCAGTGGGTACCTGCGCGGATCGAGCTTCTCTTCGAGCTGTACTTGCTGATCTTGTTGGTGAGGGGCAGCGAGCTGGGGGAGGGAGGCAACCGGGTGCAGTAATGGAGGGACTGCGACGGGGAAGACGAACTGGGGGAAGATGCCAGGGCGCCGAGAAAGGGAACGGGAAGGTGATGTCGAGATGGCCCGATGGCTCTGGGTGGTGCCCGTGGTGGGAGCCCGTTAAATTAATCGGCGGTGTGAGGAAGAAACGCCAAGCGAAAAACGCGTGCCACGTGCCGGGTGGCGCGCCGCGGCCGAGCCAAGCTGGACGGCGCTAGCATCTTGCTTGACTGTGAGAGTGAAGACAGCTAATAGCTGATCCTCCTCGGTGAATGGTGATTGGCCATTTCGTCACTCAAAATCAGAGATCACACGACGCAAGCATAGTACTAAACCGAAATCTGTGGCCCAAAATCGAAAATCAGAAGGTCAACAAGTCTCTAGTAGTTCCTTAGTTACGAAGACACGCCAGTGCAGACGCGGCATGCACGATTTGGTGCCTGATGCCTTTGGAGTCGGATAAAAAAAAAGAGAGGAAAAAGACACGAGAGGTCCAAAACTAATCAATACTCAAAATCACAATCCACACGACCACACCCACAGACCACCGACGGCAGTGGAGGTACACGCACTTGGCACGCTAGTAATTATGCTGTGGTTACAAAATAATCGGGTGTGCTGATGAACGGGTCACGGCGATGCTGCAACGACGAATGGTGTATGACTGTGTATGGTGCTTGTGCTTCGGCCAGCATCAGCGATCAGCGGCAGAGGATGCAGAGGATGATGGCGATGATGACGACGAGCGCCACCAGCGGCAGCGAGATCACCAGAACCATCTCCATCTCGGCTCAGGTCCGCCGCTTGCGCTTGCTTTGTAGCCTTGTACAGTAGCCTGCCAAGAAAAAAAAAATTGAATACTACTACTACCACCAGAAGTTACAGAGCAGGCGTGTTATTCGGCAGCATGGAAGCGGAAGCACATACCTGAAGCCTGAAGGCAGAAGATACGCTAGCTTCACGCGTGCTGCTTGCTGTGTTTTCCTACCAGCGGCGTTCTTGGTGTAGGGAATTTTTTGATCTGGCGGAGTGTGCCTGCCGTCGGTGAAGTTAAATACTCCTACGAGGAGTTGGAAGAGGGAATCGAAGCAGCGAAGGGTAAAGCGCGCCACGTATCTTTGCATTTCGGCCTGCCGCTTTTGCATCATTCCTTCTCCAATGTCGCGAAGCATCTGTGCCGCGCTGGACGCGCCTGTCGAACACACGGGAAAAGATGTTATTATCTTTATCAGAGAGAGAGACGATCGCCGGATTCGAAGAACGCGTGTGATCGCGCTCCATCTCTCGACACCTAGCTAGCTATATACGGTGGAGAGACAAGGCACCTGAAAGCTGGTGTGGCCACGACGACTCGAGCGTGTGCTTCTCCGGCCCCGCACAGGCGGCGCGCGTGTTTGTTGCTCATCACGACTTCAGCTTCCACTAGAAACATATGGGGTGTTGAGGTGATGATAAAATTATGGTTTTCTTTTAACTCGAGGTGTAAAATCGGATTTTATTCGTTTCAAAAAAATCGGATTTTATCAAAAAAATTTGAGGGGTCAAACGGACTTTTCCATTTGGAAGCCCACAAATCACAAGCATTCAGCGGTTCAGCCCAAGAGCCCATGCCAGCGGAATGTGTCATTCAAGGCCCGCTCCAAACTGAAAATTAAAGCCCAAAAATCTATTGGCCCATAGCTTATTACACCTGTCCTCTCCGACTGCAAAAGTGCCTTCTTCTTCCCTTAAACCCCCGACCCGACCACGCGCTGCGGCCGCCTCCTCCCCATGCCCGCCGCCACCGCCGACGAGCGCACGGCGGCCCAGCGCGAGGCGTTCCAGAGCTCATATCTACTCTACAGAGCCATAGGCCGCCGCCACGCTCCCCGGCCATGAGCCCCTGCCGACACATCGGATGCCCTTTCGACCGCGCATCCCCCTCCGCCTCCTCCTGCCTCACCTCCAGCGCCGCCCCACGCGCCCACCCGCGCCTCAGCGCAGACCTCTCTCCTACTTTCCCTCGTCGGCGGCGCTTTCGGCGGCCGCGACGGAGTCCGAGGAGGAGGCGGTTGTAGGTAGGGACGCGCCGCTAGCTCCTCCCCGCTCTGGCGGGGCGGGGGGTGCACCGCCTGGGAGTGGCTGGGCACGCGAGGGGGCGTCCGGGGAGGACGGGGCGGAGCTCGAGCGGAAGGCCTCGGTCGCCGCGCGGTTCAGGCTCTGCCATGAGCTGCTGTGGCAGAGGAGGTGGCGGGAGATGCGCGGCGAGTTGGCCCAGATGGTGGGCGAACAAGGTGAGCTAGGTGTGATTGTTTTGTGTTTGTATATCTAATTAGCAGTTGCTCTTGCGGAGAACATGGAAGCACAATTATTCATCAATTGCTAGCTGCCAATTTCATGCTGTTCATTGTATGTCATAAGGAAACACGACACAGCTGCAATTTTCATTGTTTTACAAGCCCGTATTTAGGGGAAACCTACGGTCGTCTGTTGCTATACTGAAATTTCCATGCTGGTAGTCGTATTTAGACTCAGATTGTCATCATCTGTTTCCGAGCTGCAATTTCCATGGCACTAGTTGTATGTTTGATGAAAGTGTGAGGAGGCATTGGTAGTTTTGACTGCAGAAAGCAAACTGGTAGATGAAGCACATGTGTTGAAATTTTGCGGATTGTCGTTTAGCGTATTAGATATCTATCTTTCTCATGTCTTCAAAGCAAACTGGTAGATGAAGCACATGTGTTGGAATTTTGCGGATTGTCGTTTGGTGTATCGTTTAGTGTATAGATATCTATCTTTCTCATGTCTTCAAAATGATATATTTTGTATCTCAACAAAATACAACTGCAGGTAACATTTGAACTTCAACCTTTTCACATTTGATTTTACCATGTTTTTAATTGTAGGACCTGATTCTGCGTCGACTCTTTGTGACATCTTATCGAATGGATTCAGAGAGTGGGATTCAATTAGCATTGTGTGGGATGCTCTAGCAAAAAGTTATGCTAGAGCACAGATGATTGATGATGCTCTTTATGTTCTTGGTGAAATGAGCAGCCTAAACATGCAAATCTCGGCACCCACCTATGACAGTTTGTTGTACAGTCTAAGAAATACAGACATGGCACTGGAGATTTTTGAAAAGATGGAGTCATGTGGTGTCTCCCCCAGTGATTATTCCCATAGCATTCTAATAGATGGCCTCTGCAAGCAAGATAAAATTGGAGAGGCTTTATCTTTCCTTCATGAGGCAAGGAAAGAGGGGAAATTCAAACCCTTAGAAATGACCTTTAACATCCTTATGTCCGCACTGTGTAATTGCGGGTCTATTCAGGATGCAAAATCAATTTTCTGCCTGATGTTGAAGTATGGATTGAATCCAAACCGATACACTTACTCAACCATTATACATGGTCTATGTAAAGTAGGTTCTATACGTGAAGCATTTGATATTTTCCAGAGCGTAACTGAAGAAGGAATGGAACTTGATATTGTCACCTATAATAGCCTTATTAATGGCTTTCGCTTGCATGGTCATACAAGAGAAATTCCAAATATGATTGAGATGATGAGGAAGCAAGGGGTTGAACCCGACCTTATTACTTATACTATACTTATCGCTGGTCATTGTGAAGGTGGTGATGTTGAAAAGGGAATGCAGATAAGAAAGGACATCTTAGATCAAGGTTTGGAGTTGAATATTGTCACATATAGCATCCTTATCAATGCTCTCTTCAAAAAAGGCCTGTGTTATGAGGTCGAAAGCCTACTTCGTGAGATATGCAGTATTGGTCTGGATATGGATGTCGTTGCATATTCCATCCTCATCCACGGGTACTGCAAGCTAGGAGAAATTGGAAGAGCACTTCAAGTCTGCAATGTAATGTGCTCTTCTCAGAGGGTAATGCCAACTTCACTAAACCATGTATCTATTCTTCTAGGCCTTTGCAAGAAAGGATTCCTAGATGTGGCAAGGTTGTATTTGGAAAATGTAGCTACCAAATATCAGCCAGACGATGTAGTTCTCTACAATGTAGTTATTGGTGGTTATGCAAAGGTGGGTGATATTGGTAATTCTGTTCAGCTGTATGATCAGATTATTGTGGCTGGTATGTGCCCAACCATTGTAACATGCAACTCTCTTCTATATTGCTACTGCAAGATTGGGGATCTGCATGCGGCAGAGAGCTATTTTAGGGCTATTCAGAAAAGTGATCTGCAGCCAACAACAGTTACATACACCACCTTGATGGATGCCTTCTCTGAAGCTGGGAAAGTTCATGCCATGCTAAGTGTTTTTAAAGAAATGACTGGAAAAGGGATCAAGCCAAATGCAATAACATACAGTGTAGTTGTTAAAGGACTTTGTAAGCAGCTCATGTTCCATGATGCTAGGAATGTTCTTGATGATATGTATAGACAAGGTTTGAATGCTGACCCAATACCTTACAACACACTTATACAAGGTTTTTGTGAAGCGCGGGACATCAAAATGGCTTTCCACATATATGAACTAATGGTATGCCGTGAACTGACGCCCACGCCTGTTACTTATAACTTGCTTATCAATGTGTTGTGTTCAAAGGGACTAGTCATTCACGCAGAAATGGAACTGGAGTCCTTCAGAAAACAGGGCGCTAAGCTGAGAAAATTTGCATATATGACACTTATCAAAGCGCAATGTGCAAAAGGCATGCCGTCCAGAGCAAATTTGTGGGTTGGTAAACTTCTAGATGCAGGGTTTGAGGCCTCTATTGAAGACTTTAGTGCCATAATCAACCGACTATGCAAAAGACAGTTTACCAAAGAAGCTTTGATGCTCATCCCGATTATGCTATCTGTTGGTGTTTATCCAGATATCCAGCTATACGATGCGCTGGGTATATCTATACGGAAGAGTAATGAGTTTTTCTATCTACCTATATTGCAAGCACTTGCTACTAAAACTGGCGTTTAGTACTTTGAGCATGTAAGTGAAATTTCCTGGTCATTATTGGTTATTCTTAACAATGCACATCACGCTGACTCACCCCTGTTGTATTTGGTGTCCATTTTTGTTGCTCTGCAGGTGTCCAGTTGCAATATCTACCATGTTTTAATGGGTGGGCATTTAAGAAAGTGTTGCCCACAGTCAATCGCTGGGTCAGTATACATGTGCTAAAGCATAAGGTAAGATAAAGTTTTGACATCCATTTACATCATCACATGGCGTGATTCGTGTATTTGATCCAGGATGCTAAGAGCCTAAGATTGTAGTTAGTATCTAGTTTTATGACATTTTCGTGTACAATCAGCAACAGTGAACCCACCCCATTTTGGTATGGTTCATTATCTTAACATGTTTACAATACTGAACTCTTCCGACGATTTCTTAATTCAGACTTACATAGTGTTGCTAAATTTTGCTGGCTTGCCAAACTATTGATCATTACTCATGGCATTCCTCCATCTATCTATGCGAATCATATAGTCAAGCAGGCAAATGCACACCTGCTATTCAGCTACATCTGTGCACAAGCAAATATTCAGTTGCCTAGTTAAATGACATGTTTTAGTATCACATGAAACAACTTGCTTTATTTGGAAGAGAATTGCTACTTTTGCTTATTCTTCTTTAACTTTTTATCAGGCAAGATTTGTGATTGTGAGGCTGTATTTGCTGTCCAATGGTGGTGCAGAGATGGCAAGGAAGCCGACTGTTTCTAGGTAGGTTGATGATATTTTTCCCTCCATTGGCTGAGTTTATATCTACCTGTTAGTTCTGCTTGATACTCTTCATATTTTCACATGGTATTGGTTTTATCTTTTAGCTAATTAACATCAGATCTGCGAATGCATTCTGTGAATTAAGCTCTTGCTGATAGAAATGATTTTCTGTTTACCCTTATGTACTATCAACTATACAAGCAGGATAGACATTCTTACTGATAATAGGAATTAAAGAATGGAGGAAGTCGTGCTATATTCTATATGACATTTCATATCTTTCTGTTTTGTTCTCTTTCAAGAATCAGAATATATGTCTGCTTTCGATAAACAGAGTTTAAGAATCCTCCTGACTTGAAGAAATACTTGTTCTGTTCTTCATAAATCCATTAATGAGACAGGTTGGCAGACGGCATTTAGAATTTAAGATGATCCATCGACATCATAAACCCTGGCACGTCGGTGGCTGGAGTTTGTGACAAAGAAATATAGCATGATTGTAGGAGTTGCAGAGAGGCTGCGGCAGATACGCATCGTCACCCAAATCTTACGATAGGTGCTTATCTGTGAACAATTCCATCCCATCTTCATGGTGTTTACAGCATTGACATATCACTTCAACACACTGTTGCAGGACGTGAAATGTGTTTCAGCTTTCAAGCTTGCCAGGTGCCATCAAGATGCCAAACCGGTTGAATTTCGATTGCATGAGGACAATTCTCGGGTCATTTCGGTGCCCACAGTGTAAGTGTGGGTATCCTTGCTGAAAACCAAGTTGATCTGGGGGAATCCATGAAGCATGAAGATCATGTTCTGTACTTGTCGGTTGTGGACGAGGACAAAGGCCACGGCTAGGCGCCTAGGCCTCCCCACGGAAGGGGGCATATGGGCAAGGTGGCCCCCAGGATCTCTGGTCCAAGCCCCGGAGATCTCTTCCGCCAAGCTAGCATCTCCTGATATCTGCGTGAGCATCAGGCGCATGGCCGAAAGCCAAAACTTCAGGGCTGGGCAGATTGGTGCTTGTCGACTAGCTCCGAACCATAGCCCCCCTTTTGTCCTTCGTGTGCTCTAGTCGTTTTCAGTCTTCTACTGAATGAGATTCTTGTGTTTCCGACTCATTATCTAGTTTGTGTGAACGGCAGACTTTGCTGTTGATGCTGTGCAGTCACGTTCGCGATCAGATTGTGACTGCAGGTCAGATAGGAATAGCACATGTATTGCGATGTATAGAGTGGACACTGGACAGCTGCTGAGCTGCTCGGCATTCTATTTTTCAAGCACTATACATTCTATGTTCAACTAGTGAGTATAAATCCCACTTTTCATGTTGCAAATTAAACAACATACAATTCTGTAAACGCTGCTGTGAATCATTCGCCTACCTGTGTTTGTCGTCTTCTGTGAAAGAACGTATGAGTTAGCTTTGTTGCCCCATCAGTCACATTTGCAACCATATCTGCAGGCACCGGCACCCGGCAGGATTGCGAAGCTATAGATATGCAAAGGATAGCATGTACAGGCAAAAGGCATCGAGTGGCGCCAAAAACGTCGAGGTGATGCCCAACAAGCTCGAGGACGACGTGCTAGAGGACATGCTCCCAAAGTTGATTTCTGTGATGTGTCGAGGGACATTTTGACCACGGTTAAACAAAAATGAAATGCTTCATGCTTGTCTAGGCTACCCGGCCGTAGCTTCTCGCTTCCATGTCAAAATTACACACGGGCAACTGGGCACTAGCCACCACGCCCATCCATCAGCTACCTGCCTACCTCACACAATTCATGACTGATGGTGATGACCCGTCGGCCATCGGCAAGCTTTTCAGAGGCAGGATGCATCATGTGGTGCAATTTAGCAGATCAGATTGATGGCGTCCACAGAGTTGGCTCCAGCGAGTCCCCTGCTGTTGCACTCCTGACTCCTGAGCTCTGGGGCTCTGGCTCTGGGCGCGGCAGATGAGGACCGAGTTCTTGGCGTGCACCTCCGAGGCAGGACGCGAGCAGAATGATGCGCCAGGTGCCGCGGCGGCATGACGGTATCCCGATACCGACCGCCGTGCGCGCACGCCAACAGAACAGGAGGGGGACACGGGAACGAGCTCGTAGCTCAGTGGTAGGTAGTGCCGGAGTGCACACCACCCGCCTGGGTTCGAACCCAGTGCGTCCCACCGGGGCATGTCCCCATTTTTTCAGGTTTTCCTCCAGCGCCTTTGGACCACAATGGGATGACGTGCTCGTCGCAGGTGAAGGGTCCGGCCTTCGCTCTCTCTACAGGCGTTAGGTGTGTATAGGTTGTAGGTCTAGTGTGCTTCTTAGGGGTGTGAGTTCGCGTGTGTGGGGTGTTGAGTGTGTTGTGTTGGTTGTACATTCAGATACTACAACTTGTACCACAGAGTGGAGGACTAAAAAAAAAAGAACAGGAGGGGGACACGAGCTGCCTGGCTCATCCTGCTGCCGCCCGCGCCCGCACGGTCGCTTCACACTTCACGTAACTCGCAATCCACTGGATGAAGCAGCTTGACGCGTCGACCCACAAGCAACGGCCTGATCGGGGCACGGCGGTGGCATTTGACAGGTGGCCGCGCATGATGGATCCCAGCTGGGCACTCCTGTTTCCATAGCACAGTCCTGGCTGTACTTTGGACGCCGATGGGTCGTGACAATGACAATGGTAAAATCAAGGAAAATCAAGAGGGGGAGGGAAAAGCACTGCTTCCAGATGATAGACACCCAACTGACAAAAACACAGGGATTGTTTTTTCGCACGAGTTTTGCTCAAAGTTGATAGTAGTAGTAGGAAACAGCTCGCTGTCCAGGGCCCAGCAGGCCACCCGTCGGTTGGGCCGGCGCCGTCGCGGCCGCAGACGGCGGGCGGGTGGTGGCTGAGTCGGACCGCCGGCTCAGCGAGTGGCCGGCTGGCTAGACAGCTAAGCTAGGCCGCCCGTTGCCCTCTTGCCCCCTACTCGATCGCCGGCGGGGGTTCGTGTCCCGGCGGAATGATGCGGCGGGAGCGAGAGCCGGCCGGCCGGCCGGCAGCGCTGGACGCCTGGCGTCCCTGTCGCCGGGGCCGTCGACCGGGCTCCCTGTGCCCGGCCCCGTCGCGGCTGTTGCCGGCTTATCTGCTCTGTCTCGCCGCACACCCCCCTGGCCTGCACGCGCTCGAGTGTGTGGTGCGTGGGCGTGTGGTTGTGTGGCCACTGGCCAGCCGGCCACTGCATGCTGTCGCTCGTTGCCGCGTGCGGCTTTTGGCCGTGATCCATTATTTCAGTAGCTGCTGATGCCTGATCTGCGCAAGGAGATCAGTATATGCTGAGCGCGGTAACAGAGCTATACATATCACTATCACAACGCACGTTCTTGTGGGTTACCTAGCACCTAGCGGTGTGCATTGAGGGTGTTCAGGTTTTCCTTCTTTCCTCTGGCGAACACGCACGTTTAATTCGACACCACGCAAAAAAAAAAAAAATGCAGACGCCAAGGTTGGTCACAGAGAAAGTGTTTGACAAAGAGGCACGGAACGCACCGCGCGCCCAGGGCCCAGGGGGCGGCTCGCGCGCCAAGTGCTCGGCGAGCGGGACGAGCTAGTGGCCAGCCAGCGCTGCACGGCGTCGCCGTGTGATCCACGCGCCCGGCTGGCGGCTGCATGCACCCGGCTGGTCCCGGCAAGGCGACGTCGCTCTTTGACTCTGCTGCGACGACGCTTGAGGACCACGTACGTACGGGGCCTGTGATGACACGGATGTTTTCGCTGTCGTACGTGCCGTGCTTCACTCAGCCGGCCGGGGCGCAGCGCACTTACCGCCCCCTGACGACCCCCGGTACGTGCAATGCAACCGGATAAGGATCAGCGCAGCACCCACCCGTGCTTAGCTTCTTCCAACTTCCACCCACCGCAGGCGGCTCGCTCGTGCGTGCTCTCTTCCATTCCATGATTTCCGTCCCCCCCCCCCTTCCAACGCGCGCGTTTCTTCCACTAGTACCACTTCCTCCACCACCGCGCGACTCGTGTTCATGCATGTCTTCCGGCCGCCCCCCGCGTCGCACGCTTTTGGGTGGGCGCGTGGCGTGGCGCTTTAGCTAGCTTTTCGCCGTGTGCGCGCCCCAACTCATCGTGTCGTCCTGAATGCGGGCTTATGTTGGCGGTAGGTTTGGGATGGATGCAACGCAACTCGATCGCGAGGTTAGTAGTAGGAAGGAGCATGCAGTAAGCAGTGGGGTCTCCGTCGGCACCAGCTGCCTCTGTTTGCATCCCACGTACACGCCATTTGTCGTGCACGGGCCGAGATCTAGCTTGAATGCGAATGCAACATGCTCCACCCTCTTGGCTCAAAACGGCCATTGGTCTTCCACGTGCATTTGACCAGTATACTTTTTTTTTAATGACACACGCTTATCTCCATCCTCAAATATGATATAAGGGGCACTTGGTTTCTTCTAAGTCAAATAATTTTAAATTTGATCGAATCTCTAGAGTATTTTAGATTTGACGTGTGATAAATATAAACTATAGAAAACATATTTTTATAATGGATTTAATTATGTTCATTTAGTATTATAAAATATTCTCTATTTTATAAATTTGATCAAATTTACAATACTTTTTGCCTTGGAATAGACTTAGAATCTCTTATGTCATGATGGAGGGAGTAGATATTATAGAAGAAATGTTATAGAGTGATGTTATCCTTCGTATGGCTGATTTTGGAAGATATCTCAATTGATGAAAACCGCACATCCTATTTGAATACAACGAACGTCCTCTTTTCTTCAGCCTTTGTTTAATGTCTCCATCCCAAAAACAAGTCATTACGTGAAACAAGTTTTGTCTCAGAAACATATCATTATACCCAATTTGGCATGTGTGCATATGCGTGCGAACAGTGGGCACTTAATCAACGCCAAATATGGCTAATATAAAGGGCAATCAAGACCGTTTTACCTCCTTATTAATTTGTCGTAAAATTCATAAGGCGTCTTGTTTTTTCGGGGTGGAGGGAGTAGCTAGTTGCTCTCTCTCTCCCCTACCTTGCATGCCTCCATCTACCTCCCAAGTATCTCCAACTATTAGATTCACCCCGCCACACTCACTCCTATAGATAACTGTTCCCAACTCCCAAAACTCTAACCGGGAATCTCCATTGAGAGGACTCTACTGATTGACAAGTGGTATGAAATTTATAAGATTATAGAAGTATCTTTTAAAACAATTTGGATGTGTCTTTAATATTATAAATTAAATGATTTGCATGTTATTGATAGTTTTCAAAAGTTTGCCGGCCGGGTACTGCAAAGCATTAACTATTTCTGGCTGGGGTGACTAATTAATCTGGACTTGCTTTCTTTGCTCGTTTTACCGCTATAATTGGTCTGTGTTGCAGATGAGTATTAAATCTGAAGAAGAAAAGAGAGAGAGCAAAACCTAGCCTTCTTTAACTATAATTGGTCTGTGTTGCAGATGGGTATTAAATCTGAAGAAGCCTCTTCCCCCCCCCCCCCCCCCCCCCCCCCCCCCTCCCCCCCTCTACAGTTGTGGTGCCAAAAGGAAGCCACCTTAATTCTCCGTCTAATTTCAGGCAAAATGTGTACACTAGGAGGGGCTAAAGTTCATTGAATCAACAATCCAACAAAATAGAAGCCCAAAGCTCAATTGATGCTTTTGTTCAACCCCTTCTTATTTTTTCCTGGCTTCGTCCATGCACACAAACATATGTTGAAAGGGCAATATAATCGTTTTGTGGTAAGGGTAATAGCTTTCTCTTGGCGACCATTTGTATGATCAAATAACTGTACGCCTGTTGTTGACAAATGGTGTTGGATGGTGATGTCCTTTTCTTAATCTATCCGATTTCATGGTGGCTAAAAAGTGAGCTAGATTTTTGTAATATCACTCTCCAGGGTGTGTCTTATAGTTTTAGGGCAGAATGTCACCAATCTCCTAGTGTTTTTTCAATGAAGGCAGTTATTGTCCTTTTCTTATACTGTTTTCAACCAGGACTTTGTCATCTCTAATTTCAATATTTCTGAGTGTGAAAATAAATTAATTATTGGGGATTCACCAACTACAAAGTTCCCCAAACCACAACTAGCCACTTTGTATCAAACATTCGGTTAAAATTTTAAAATAAGAATGATACATTTAAAAAAACATTATAGGATTCTTGGAGATCTTGTAGTGCGTAGCTTAAATGTTTGTACATGGCATCATCAGTAATACCCTAAAAATTCCGTAACCAGCTCAATCGAACTGGCAGTGCACCACCAAAGGGAAAACAGATAAAATCATCATCATTTCAGGGAAAGTAATACAAAAGGGGTGAAGAAAGTTTTCACAGGGAGAAAGGGGAGAAAGAAAGTGAAGGTGTGGTGCAGTGCTTGGGATTCTTGAGCCCTATGATTTCCGCAATATTGTAGTGGCGAGCACACTAGGGGGCCGAATCATTCCCGGCAGGTGCGGATGTTGGGAACGGGAGGAGCTCAGAGCTCCATTGGCCGGCGTCCCAGACATTGTGTATGTACTCTATCCCCAACGCTAGAGAAGGCTAGCAGCTGATTATTCTTTCGGTCATCAGGTAGTAGCACCTCCTATAGCATAGCTGGTGTCCCTGTCACCCTGTGTGTCGTGCGTGTGACTCCAGTCTCCAGGGGGGGCGCACCGATTCAGAGGCCGCCTTGTGCAGGGCGTCTCATCATGGTTGCAGAAAAGTTGAGCCCAATTGCCCATCGTACATAACTACATACAGTACCCCCGTTGCGAACTCCGTTGCTTCTAGGGAGAAACGGCTGTATGCAAAGCAAAACTCCTGGTAACCGAGCTAGCTAATTAAAGTGGTTCTAATCCCATCTCTCCCTGCTGTCTGTCACATCGTAGCGTGCTAAACAATCTCTCTGCCCAGTGGTCTTGGAGACCGCGGGCAAGCCCAGGTGAGTGACTGAGCTAGTGTGTGGCAGGAGGTCCAGGAAGAACGTGCGCATAATTGCCGCTCGGTGCAACGTGCAAGTTGCCGCTCGCCCGCTCGTTCCATGGCCGCATGGATCGGAGCGCGGTGGCACAGAGGCGTGGGCGTTGGCACCGGCCTGCCTGCTCTCGGTCAGGCACGAGGCGCGCCCATGGCTAGACGATGACGAGGACGCAGAGGCATGCATGGCTAGGGGGTGTGCCGCGAGTGGAGTGGGGCGAGCCGCCTGCACGCAGCATTACCGAAAAGGGGCCTGTCCCCTGGCCGCGGGGCACGGTGGGGGCAGCGGGATGACCGGCGCATAGAATAAGACTAGGCGGCTAATGCACCACCAGGCCGCGCACCATCATCGCGTGCCGCCTTCGTCTTCCTCCTCCTCCTCCTTCCGGTTGGCTCTGCGTGGGCGCGCATGGGCCACTGGCCATGGATGGATAGGCCCCTGAGTGTGCGTGCGTGCCTGGCCGGCCGGCCGGCGACCGCTGCCCCTCCACGATCATTGGGCGGTCGACGGTTTCCCCGTCATCTCCATGTTCCCGCTGTCTCCTCGTGCCATCGTCCCTCAGACTCAGATCAACCCTCATCGATCTCCATCCGATCGGTAGCGTAACAAACCACACATGGGCATCGAGTGGTTGGGTTACTGCAGGCAGGATTAAACGCGAAGCTATCAGCTGGGGAGCCTTTGGCGCCTTGTGGCATGCGAATGCGATGCGAGAGAGCTCGTCGGCAGTGCGTGGCGATGGCAGCAGCCCAGCACGGTCAGTGTAACTTGTTGTTTACGGGTAGATGGAATCATGAATAGCCCAGCCCGGTGGACGATATGACACTCTCGGTGGCTGCTGCATGCTCTGTCGAAGCAACAGGCATGCCGTGAAGAGCTAGCAGAGGCCGGCCGGTCAAACGGCAGTCAAATCCGGGGGTGTCAGGGCGTGCACAGCGGCGTGTCGCAATATTCTGATCCGAGGGCCCACCGGTGACAGTCCATCATCGCCGGCTGGCTCGCCCTGTGCGACACAACAAAACACTAGGCCGTCGTTTAAAAATGGCGCTGTTGCTCGCTGATGATGGTCGTTCATTAGCACCGGAAACCGAGAGCAAAAGCCTCAGCTTTCCGCAGGTGGTGCGTGGAATATTGTAGGGAGCATGTCTGTCTCTCGGAAAAGGTGGCGCCCTTTCTTTTTGTGTCACAGGCCACCTGCCTGTGTGATGCGTGAGCCTGGCGCAAACAGAGTGACAGCGTGGTGGCCTCCCGGCTCCCGCTGTTCGGATTTGGCCGGGGCGATCGATCGATCGATCGATCGATCGATCAGAAAAATTCAGGAGGGGGTATCCTGTTAAAGCGAGCGGAGGAGCTGCTTGCTAAAGGCGGTCCTGCCTTTTGTTTCCAGTGTATCTGATCCTGCCCCGGGCCGTGCTTATCTATTTTAATTAGTTCCACTGATTGGATAATTAGAGATCGTGTGATGGACAAAGGAGCTCTTTTCTCCTGTTGTTAAACAAAAAGGGCCATGTGATGGATGATGTGTGATCAGGCTGATTTGCTCCCCTTTTTCGTGTCTGAAAATAAACTAAGGGAAAAAAAACTGATAAGCTGGGTTAAGCACAAGGAAATGGCATACTCCTACACACGTTCTCGCGCGCCCGGCGTCCCGGCTGCATGCGTACGGGTGAGGCTCGGCGCGGGGTTGACCGTGCCAGGCGGCCGGCCGAGCATGGCAGGGCCGGTTGCTTGCTGCCGCCGGCAAGCGTGCGGCGCGGCGCTCCGGCCGGAGAGGAACCGTACAGTACAGTGTCGGTAACAGAACGGGAGCTAGTACGATGCAAACGCCAGGGATAGTACGTAGTAAACAGAAAACTATCGGGCGGGGGTTAGATCGAAGCTGTGGGGCACGGGCACGTACACGGTACAGCACCAGCACGTCAGCGACCAGTGTCGTCCCACCCCACCCGCGCACACACGCTGACACAGTGACACGCACCTCGGTCGGCGTCTGTCCAAGGCTGGCCTCGATCAGACGGACAGACGATCAGGCACGCATTGTACTGTGTGGGCGCGCGCGAGAGAGAGAGACCGGACAGATGCCCGCCGCCCGGGTGGCGAGGCGGGTACGCCCAGGACGACGACGGCGCCGCACACACGGGACCCCGCCACGGCCGCCGGCCGGCCAACGAGCCCGCGCGCCACGCAGAGCGGCAGAGCGCGCGTACAGTACGTACCTGCGCTGTACGCCGCCGTACTGGGCACGGCGCGGACTCGAACGCCAGCGGCACGGAGCCCCACTCGGCCACTCCTCCCGCGCGCGCGCCCCATCCCGCCGTGCCGGCCGTGCCCGCGCACGCGTGCGGCTGTGTTGGGTAAGGGTGCCACCGTGCCACTGCCCATTGCCATGCCTAGCTCGCTCGCTCTCCAGGCGCCCCAGCCCCCAGGCCCCTGCTTGCGTTACGTTACGTACGGCGTGGCCAGGGGGAGGGGAGGCGCGCGCGCGTCGGCCCGCGTGCCGCGCCGGCGCGGGCAGATGGCCTCGTCGCACGCGGGCGCGCGTTTCGTGCCGTGCGTGTTACTTATGCGCGTGGGCGTGCGTGCCGGCCGGCGCCGATGCCGGATGTCCCGTGCTGTCGCGCGGCGGCAGGTGGCAGGCGGCTAGCTCCTCTCCTCCTCCCGCGCGGGGGGACGGAGACGGACGGATCGATCTCCGATGGCTCGCCCTCGCCCAGCCGCCCCTGCAGCATCCGTGTTTGCACCGTCCCGCTCATCTCGGGCTTTTTTGTCTAGTCTATGATGAGGTGGGCTAAAGCCAGTTCGATCAGTTTGCTCGGGTTTAGAGAGCCAGCAGCAGCAGAACCAGACAAAACTAAGTCTAGGTTAGGACAGGAGAGTACTTTTCACAAATTGCAACAGCTAGCATCTAAATGGGAATAAAATTAAATTGCAACAGCTACCATCTTAACTTGAATCGCTGAAAATCTGAACGCAAATGCATCAGCTTGGATTTGAAGGGGGGGGGGGGGGGGGGGGGGAAATAGATCATCTTAATTGTTTGAACTTGAGCAACTATGGGACTTTGAACATCTGGGCATCGATTCGACTCCTTGCCTAGATTACCCCATCTGGGATTTTGTGGGGAGGAGGAGGAAGCAGTAGCTGGGCAAAATGTGCAGCAGCGCGCACTGTGCAGAGGTTAACCATATCGGGCGAGGGAGTGCATGAGAAACGCAGGAGAGGTCGAGAGGAGGGACCAGAGCGTGATAGGAACGTGGGAAGCGGTTCTGCATTGAAAGCTTGGGGGACCTTATGACGATCTGTCTGTTTTCAGCCCAATTGCTGCAATTAGTTTCCGCTAACATGGTATATAATCACTATAGTGGAATATCTATGCCAATAAGGGTTTAAGAAAAATGGCATCTAACTGGGAATAAAATTAAATTTAGATCTATGCTCGCACAAGCATATCATTCCGGGTAATTTATGAGCATGCAGACAAGATAGTTGTCTATTTAGATCCATGCCCGCACATGCCAAGCTATAAATGAGGCCATCAATTGCGGCTCCATAGGAAGCGGATAAATCATCAGTTCTTGATAGATACATAAGCATAACAAAAGGAATTGGGCCTCTCATCCATTCATAACAAAAGGAATTGGGATCTGAGGAAATAAAGAACAAAAGAAAGAAAAATAAAAGACACGCACTAGTCTCAAAATCTCCGAACAAACACTAGTCAAACACAGCACCTCCACGGAAAAGAGAGGCCCTAATCAGCAGACCGGTCTGCTCTTCCCCCATGCTTTGCTTTTCCTAAAAACGACCTAGCAGCAGCATTTGCAGCAAAGATAATTAACCAACACACGCCTGGCCTTTTGCCTTAGACGCAAAAAATTTCCCCGGCAAAACAGATAAGATGAGTCAGCCGTCAATACGCCCGTCCATTTCACCGGAAAGCTATCCATCCATCCATGATCCATCCGGCCAGCCGGCCGGCAGCGTCGCTCGCGGGTCCTGGCCCTTGGGTGGACGCTGGAGCGTTTTCCTTTCCTTTCCTCCATGTGCATGCATTTCTTTCTTTTGTTTTGTTTCTCCCTCCACTCGTATAACGCTGCTGCTGACAGCCCGACCCCCCCGGCCATTTCTCTCTCCTCGCCCCACTTTTATATAAGGCCATGGTGGCGCACTGGTTGCCGGGCATCAGCTCAGCTCAGCTGCAACTGCAAGAAGAGAGAGAGAGAGAGAGAGCGAGGGCCATCTTTGTAGTGCGCGCTTCTCGCCTTGCACTACTAGCCATCTCTATAGCCAGCGGTGCAGTGGCACTGCGCGGAGTGCACCACCTGATCTCGCCCGCCGCCGCAGCAGCAACGGGAGCGAGAGGCGAGAGAGATAAATACGTAGAGGCAGTAGCAGCTACTGCGAGGTAGACCGAGCAGTGAGGAAGAGAAGCTAGAGCTAGGGAGGTTCGTCAGCAGCAGCCATGACGATGAGGCAGTCGAGGTTCAAGAGGATCTGCGTCTTCTGCGGCAGCAGCCAGGGCAAGAAGCGGAGCTACCATGACGCCGCCATTGAGCTCGGCAACGAGCTGGTAACGATCTGATGAACTCGTCAACATCTGTAATTCTGTATAGCTCACACCGTGCCACAGTATACATGTAGCTGCACTTTTAACTGTTGTATCTACTCCCCGAGACGCTAGCTTAGCTAGCATAGTGTGTTGCCTTCTGCTGGCTCTCGAGCTAGTTCTGTCGTCGCCTCCTTGCAGCTATAAGCCTAATAGCTCATCCCTTTCTTTCGTTCATTGTCAGGAACATTAGCTAGTACACGATCCCTCTGTACACCGTAGCTAGTGCACGCCGACACACACTTGCACGGCAAAACAGTAGACTAGCGATACATCCAAAATTATTGTAAGCAGTGACCACGCACGCACGGATCACCAGCAAGCAAGATCCAACCGGCTGCTGCACTTCCGGCAGATCCCTCCCTTCCACTTCTCCGTCGGCCCGCCGCCCCGGCCTGTACGCCATGCGCACGCCGCGTCGCCAGCTTTTTTTGGCTGATGAGCCGACCCGACCCAGGGCACACGCAGAGATCGGCACGGGGGTCCTCTCCTCTGCTTCTGGCCGGGGGCGCCGCCGCTATTCTGCTGCTCCCTTGTGCCTTCTCCTCCCAAATTTGGGACTTGTCCTTGGCCTGTGCCCCTGCTCCCAGTCTCGTGGCCTGGCAGTCGTCGCGCCGAGCCGGCGGGCGGCCCTACGGCATTCACGGCTTCCATAAATGGGGCGGCCGGCTACCACCTGCTCACCAAGCACGCAGCGCTGCAGTAGTACCTGCCACCCGAGCACAGCACGCACCCGTTCCACATGCGCAGCGGAGGACCGCGCCGCGCGCCCACACGCGACACGACTCACGCCTGAAGGTTTTTTTTTTTTTAATGACTTCCCGAGAAGTTTGTAACCCACGCGCGCGCGCGGTAACTGATCTGCAGGTGGCCCGGAGCGTCGACCTGGTGTACGGCGGCGGCAGCATCGGGCTGATGGGGCTCGTCTCCCAGGCCGTGTACGACGGCGGCCGCCACGTCATCGGGTAAGCAGTTTTTTTTCCCCTCTATGCATGCTCTCGGCCTCGGGGAAGCGCGGATGGAAGGGCTCCTCATCCCCAGGGGAATGTTTTTGTTTTCGCGTGGGCGTGCGTGGCCGCCTTGGCTGTTCCTGTGCTGATCGCTCTCTTTTTGTCATGTTGCTGTCCACGCGCAGGGTCATTCCCAAGACGCTCATGACACCAGAGGTATGTCTGCCCGTGCCCCTTCCGATCTCCACGCCAACTACTAATACAGTACTTTTCCGTTGCATGTCACGGCTGCTTGCTTTAATCGCCAAATCTGAATACTTATCAGATACTAAAAACTACCATTACTAAAAACTACAAGCACTCTGACAAAAGCGTGCCTCTGAATTTCAACTGCTCATCGAGCTGGTGTGCCAGCGAGTGCAAGGGTGTGAGTGCGACCTGTTTCTGCTCGACTGTTTCGCGACAGTGCAGCGCCTGGGATGCTGGTCGTGGCCCGGCCCCAAAACCGGCCAAATCATGACCACGCGCTCACGTTTATTTTGGGGCTTTGTTTAAGGGTTTCTAGCGCGTTAGGGGCAGCATATAGAAGTGGCTATGAAATTCAAATGTGGGGGCTTGGGAGTTTGGGCTCTGAGCGCCCGTGCTGGAGTCCCGGGGGACATGGCACTTGGGGGCTTTGGGGCACATAACAAATCGGCCAGCAGGGCCGCTGCGATCGGGAGCTGGGACTGGGACTCTGGGAGTGCTACTCCTACTACTACTCCGTACGTGCTTTTGGCACGAATCCCTGATCTTGGCGTGAGGATAAACTAGCGGGGAAAGCGCAGCTTTATGGGCGGATGTTTAGACCAATTTGCTATCCCCAAAAAGTCCTGCCGTGGCATCATCCACATCCCACCCCTTTCTGTTGCCTGGTCGCCAGGGGAAAGGGTGGTTTCAACAGGTGTTTAGCGACCTCGGGTTCCAGTTTCAGAAATGTGTTTTTCACTCCTTTTTTACTACTAGGTCTGCTCTAGTATGACTATGCTTGTGCAGTACTCGTTGGTCCAAGAGGGCATTCACTCAAGCACATCATGTCATCATGTATACTCTGTGGCCTTGGGGTGGTCCTCTTCCTAGTTGCTCCACTCCTACCATTTACCATTCCCAAACGGTCGAGCGAGGTCCTGTTTCTGTTCCCTCCGAGCACGATCATAACATGTCATTTCCCAAGCATAGAGTCATAGAGAGACGAGGCCCAGCATCATTAGCATGGCAAGAAAGTTTTCTTTTTGCATCGCATGCAGCATCTCATGGTAAATCGTATCTGACCAGGAGGTGAAAATCGTTTTCTTTTTATCTCGGCAGATAAGCGGCGAGACGGTCGGGGAGGTGCGGCCGGTGGCCGACATGCACCAGAGGAAGGCGGAGATGGCGCGGCAGTCCGACGCATTCATCGCGCTGCCCGGTGAGTCACTCGCAGATCCATGCAGCTGACAGCTGGCAGCAATGGAGTTTTTACTAGCACTGTAATATCAGTAGTACGTACTAGATCTCAGACAGATCACGGTCACGGGGTCAGGCGACGTGTGCATCTTCCTTGTTGCCAAACAAAGAAACATAGCACTTGCACTCGGGCAGGTTTACAGCTAACGTTGTACAGTGCGTAGGGCATGCATGATGCATGACAGCACGCTACCCGGTACAGTGGTGGCTCGTGCCACTACTCTTGGCGGGCACAGTGGGCAGGCAGGCAGCGCCTCACATGCAGGCATGTCTCCAAAGAGGCAAAGACCAAAGCGAATGCACAGTAGCTTTGCCCAATAATTGGGGTCGTATAGTAGGCCGGCGTGTCAAGCCGAGAGACGCGTGTTGTACCGTGCTGTGAGCTGGATTCGAACGAACTTGAAGCTGATGGCCTCGTTGCGTTGCGTGCTTATTGCAGGAGGGTATGGGACGCTGGAGGAGCTGCTCGAGGTCATCACGTGGGCGCAGCTGGGCATCCACCACAAGCCGGTAATAACGCACGCCTACACTACTACTCCAAGCGTGTAGCACCATAGCTGCTGCAAGCGTCGTCGTCGTCTCCCCACGTACTGCACTGTGCTCCTCGGCTGAATCTTTTGCCTTCTCCTTTTTCATTCAGGTCGGGCTGCTGAACGTGGACGGCTACTACAACTCGCTGCTGACCTTCATCGACAAGGCCGTGGAGGAAGGGTTCATCAACCCCAGTGCACGCCGCATCATCGTGCTCGCGCCCACCGCGCAGGAGCTCATGGACAAGCTCGAGGTACGTTATGACGTCTCTCTCTGGCGATCGCAGCTGCTGGCAGCGCAGATTCCGTTCATGGAATCGCATTGCAACTGCATGCTGATGTGTGTCGACCGGTTCGTGCAGGAGTACGTGCCTTACCATGACAGGGTGGCGTCCACGCTCAACTGGGAGATGGGCCACCTAGGCTACTGACGCCGCCACACGAGAATAGCCTGCGGCAGCGGCGGCGCCTGGAGCTAGCAATCAAGAACCAGCAGGCGATTGGAACCATTGATTATCTGTGAAGGATGAATCGAAGCTTAGCTAGCCGTCAGATTGGGATTTTATGTTTTTTTTCTCTCCTTTTTAACTCGACGCAGATCGGTTTGGAGCGCTGGAAGAAGAAAAGGAAGGTTTGGGTGGTGTGGCAATGCAAGGGTGTTGGTTTGTATATGATGTCCTTTGTAGCAGTGAAAAAGACTCGACCGGTTTCCCCCTCTCGATCCCCTGCTGTACGTGTTCTAGTAGTAGTATTAGCAGCTCTGGTGCCTGCCTATGTATGTTAGTTTCAAGATGCTGAATTCGATTGACTACAGCAACTCAGCAAGTGTGTTATACAATGCAATGCGGATCTTTTCGACCAGATCGACTTACTTTTCTGCATGCAGACCTGACACCTTGCTTTTTTTTTTCCCTTCCTAATCTTTGCACTCTAATTAGTATTTACTGGTGTGCGCTCGGAAAGAAAATAATGCGGCGTCGAGAACAGTCTGTAAATAGCAGCTAAAAAGCTAAAACTTGAACTTCCCACGAAACCTGAAAAACCTCTATCAGGATTCTAAATAGCCACTCCCTCTGTGTTCCTTAAAAAAAACTCTATCAGGCTTCTGTTAGGACAAACAAAAGTTGAACACCTTACAGGCTTACATTTTAAAATAGACATGCAGCTATAGCCCATAGTGTGCAGTGTGCTGTAGCTTTGTTTGCACTAACAACGGGTTTGTAATCTTGGTCCTTTTTTTTTTAAAAAAAGTTTTGTAATCTTGGTCTGACCGGAATGGAACAAGGATGCAGGTCATGCAAGCGTCTGCCTGCCGGTGGCTAACGAGCGTAATGGGCTGTAGTGGTTGACGAGCAGCCCAATTATCATGCATGTTCGTGATGGGATTGTAAATGGGCTGTATCGAATTGGACTTGCAGCCCATACCAAAAGTTACCGAGCCGAGCCTACCTACCTCGCCAGGCCGGGCCGGGTTGAGCGAGCGACGGCCTCTCGCGGTCTCGCCCCCCACACACACACACTCTCTCTCTCCTTCCTTCTGGAAACTTCCTTCTCCGCTCTTCCCGATCGAATCAGCCCAGCACACGAAAGGAACCAATCGCGAACCTCCCCCGTCCTCCCTCCCCTCCCCTCTCGGCGTCTCTCCGGCAGCTGCGCCGCGGCTTGGATCGCATCCCCGTCTGGAGCTACCATGGTCAGTCCCCTCCTCCCTCCCCTGCTCCGCCGCTCAATCTCCTTTTCCCGCGCTGCCTGTGCATGCGAACTACCCCCATGTTTCGTTTTCAACCTCCTGTTTCTAGCGCTTTCGCCTCGTTGGGTCGAGACGAGCTGCGATCCATCAGTTTCCTTGTTCCCGTTGGGGTTAGGGCTGGCTTTTGCGTGATTTAGAGGCGTCGGCTTGCGAATTAGTGCCTGCTCATTCGAATTACTGGCGGTCTGGGCCTGATGTGCGCGGGCCCTGCGATCGGGCAACCCGCAGTGAAGGAATGGGGATTTTGGGCACATGTCAGGAACTCAGGATAGAAGAATATGCTAATTGCTAATACGCACCATTTCATGCCATCCTTACTGAGTCGTGGCTTTCACAAACTGGTCGGGAACATGCTTTAGATCACTGCTGCAGCTAACTCTAGGCAGCAGACGAACATAAGCATTGATGCATTGTGCATCTAAAGAGGCTAAAATTTCACATGACACGCGAAAAGGTTGGGGCAATTTTTTCACATTCTCCTAAAATAAAACCTTCGAGTGGCTTATATGCCACTGTCTCACTCATGTGGGTCAAGGGCCTGCCTTGTCTCGCTGGTGTAGTTTTAGGTTCTCAAAAGGTCAATGCAAACAATTAGTAGTTTTTGAGCCAAGCTAGGTGTGCCATCATGTCTGCATAGTGTTGGACAGATTTGGAGTTGTATACTCCTGGAAAAAGATGCAATACATATTTGAATGCAGGATTTACACATTTATATTTTGCTGCTCATTTTACATGTTGTTTCTTTTCTTTTTCAGGCTGGGAAGCTTATTGCAAACCTGATTGTCATGGGCTCTACGATTATAGGAAGAGCTATGCTTCAAGCATATCGTAAAGCACTCGTTAGTAAGTTCTGCTTCCCTGAGCTTCTTCATGATACACCTTTTCCATAAAAATGAATTGATCTGAATCTTCGAAAAATAGAACTCGAAAGAATGATCGAGGATGTAAATGAAGTAATGAACTACTCAAACACTAGCAAGCACTAGTATTACCAAACCCCTATTCTATCTAGTGTAGTCTACTCAAATTGGGATTCCTCCCTCTGGTTCACATATAGTCTCTGCCAACTCCCATTCCTTTTCTAGATAAAAACATAGGGGTGTAGTTGGTATCTACCAATTTTGGAACTAAAATGGTACTACCTCTGGACGGAATTATTTGACATTTCAGACAGGCAAAATGACCTGCACTCAATATTACCTGGCTGTTGGAAACGTCAAATAATCATGACCGGAGGGAGTATGTATATTCTTGGGGAAATAGATGATAATTTGGTGCTTTATTGCATGAATGATGCAAATCAGATTTCATAAAAAATGAATGGCAGATAAATTTATTGTTATAACTTACTGAATGTCTATCACTTTATCTTAGCTTGCAGCAATTTATATACCATGATTTTGTTCATCAGTGGGTCTTGGATCCTCACAAGATTTCCATATCTTTATCTTTATCTTAAGATGCTTGATACTGATATGCCAGAGATGTTTATGCTTAAGTGTGTAGCCTGAGGCAACCTAAATCTATGAAGCACATTTGAACTGGCAACCCTTACGCTCGAAGTTGGGCTGTGCTAAGTGTCCAGCATGGCTTGCCTCGGTATTGAAAAAAGTATAAGTTTCACTTACATTCTAGCAATTTGTTAACGGATTTGAAGTATATCTTTCCAAGGACTTTGTTTAATTGGCTTAAAAGAAACCATGAGAATGAAGTGCACCATATCCTAGGAGTTGTGGTTTATGGTGATAGATAAGGTTAGCCAAAAAATATATTTACAGACCTTTCTTAGAAACAGAGGGAATACTGTTTAAAATACCCCTTTGATTTCGCTAGGTGTCCTGTGTGTGAGTGTACATAATCGAGAACCTTATTTAGGAAACTATGCATTTCTTTGTTGTCTAATGAATGCGCTCTGAACAAATTTTCAGAAAGTTCAATGGCTTAGAAATACAGAGACAATTCTTTCACTGAGTGAGGTGATATCTAAGAATAAAAAGAGATATGGAAGATCAATTTATAAGGACTTGTTATTATATGGCTTTTAGTGAACGTTTTAGTGAACGAAACCCTGCATGCTTCCTGTTGCGACAAGAGGGGTATCGGGTGTAAAACTAGGTTTTGGAACAGGCAAATTGTTTTATGTTTGCTAAGTGCTACACGTTATTTACTAAATTTCATCCATCTACTACTTGTTCAATAGACCACAAAATTTGCATTCTTTCATTTATGTCTTGTATATGTATACTAGATGAAGACTTAACATGAGGCAGCTAGTGGCACTGTGCTCATTTATTGACTAGATTGACTCATGGACTTGATAACAGTATAGGAAGGTGCTTTCAGCATCATCTTAGCATCACAATCACACCAATGCTTTCCTCCCACGACGAGTCTTTATTGAAATGGCTATTACCTTCCGGAGAATTATTTTGCTATTCATTGAATTATCATTCCAAAGGAGCGAGATACATCTCCTTTTCCCCCCTTATATATTCTGACAGATGCAAATAAAACTGGTGTGGCCCATGAGACAATAAATAATATCCGTAGAGCCAGTAAAACAATGACCGAGCAGGAAGCAAGGCAGATACTTGGTGTATCAGAGAATTCAACATGGGAAGAGATTGTACAGGTCTGATACCCCGCTTATGTGCAAACTTGCTATTATTCGCACGTACAGCTCTGATTCCAATCTGCTAACAACTATATCTATATGTGATATGCAGCGGTATGATAACTTGTTTGAAAGAAATGCCAAAGCTGGGAGCTTTTACCTCCAATCAAAGGTTCACCGGGCCAAGGAGTGCCTGGAAACCGTGTACCAAAAGAACAAGCAAGAGGAGCCTCCTACTTGAGACCCTGCTCCTCAACTCTAGTTGATATTCTTCCCCCCCCCCCCCCCCCCCCCCCCCCCAAGAAAAATGTACATAACAACGAAGGTCGCTGCTGTTGTATCATTAGTGTGCAGTGTGGAACCAATAAGACCGATCCCTTGAGCGCAGTGACCATGAACCTGTACAAGACTGATCTGTTAAGGGGCGTAAGAGACAATGGCTCACGTCCCTTGTAAGGCTGTAACTCATGTTACTTTGATCCGATCATTCCACGGGACTAATATATCTTGTGCTTTGTGTCTTCTTAAGTCTTGACTCCTGATGCCATCTTATTGATGTGAACTGAACAATCTTCCCTTGATTTTGACTTTCGAGGGTGACTCTGGACGGAACAGACTTGCGTGTTGGAATATCCGTGCTTTAGCATTGGCCGATGCTTCTCTCGTAGCATCGGCCCACGGCCGTGCTGTTAGGCTGCCGAACCGACCCCGGCCCCGGGGTCATCTTTGCGTTTATGGGCGCAACCATCGAAAAATTCAGGTTGAGCATTCGTCTCTTCTATTCCGATGTTTCCGTGCAGAAAGTCCAGCAGCTGCAGCAGTCGTTTTCATCCAAATGACGATCCACGAACGGAAGGCTCGTGCAGTCATGTAGCCTTCTACTCATTTCTTTCTCCCTTCGATGTGGTCGTCGGAACGGACGCCGTCGCGGTCGTGCAGGGCGCTCGTCGGGACGCGATTGGGTTGCGGCGCAAGGTTGGCAAGCCGCGTACGCGACGTGATACTGGTGAAACAGTAGCTTCTAACCTAATAACAGTTGGGAGTGAGCCAGCCAATGCTTCAGCTTTCCAAGTGAGACAACAAGGCGTAGTGTAATCATTGGTACTCTTTGTACCGGCCACGTTCCACGGGCGCGGCAAGGAACAACAACGACTAAAAATACATGGCATCCGCTGATTAAAATAAATCTCTACGAAAGTGCATGCTCCTATAGGCGGCTGGCTACACCGACTGATTATTTTACCGGTCGCATAGGAAGTGTGTGTACCATGTTGCTGATTTTTTAAAATTCCAGGAAAAGTATGAACATTTCAAGAATAATTTTGCTTTCTTTTTTTTTACATCAGAACCATTTTGGCCACGCGTTATGGTCTTTGGTGGCAGCTCGGCATCAAGGTTCAACCTCTTTTTCTTTGTTGCCAATGGTTTGTTTGAAAAATAGGAATAAGTTGATTTATTTCCGGACTTTTTCAACTAATGTATGAATATGTTTCTCGCGGCTGTAACTCGAAATTGTTGAAATTGATCCCGAGAGAATGGGTTACGGGGGAAACCAACGTACCTAACTGACTTTTGGTTGTTGCGATGATCGTATCGACATAAAGAGGTGGCCAGGCTATCTCCCAGCTAGCTATCAAACAATTCGCTACCGAAAAACGCAGGACAGACGGTGAGCTACAACGAGAGCCGAGAGTCCACGCCGAATCCAAGCCTACGACGATGGCGCCAAACACTTCTCAAATCAATGGTATGCGCATCTATCCAATTTATGTTTAGTTTTTTTTCCCAACGCTAGTATTAAGATCATGTTTTTGTTTAGAAACGAGGCATGTTTCACCTCTATGAAAAGTCGAACAACTTTAATTCTCTTGCTGATTTCTGATGATGATTTTGCTAACACGGAGGGCATGGCCATGTGGCACTAACTATATAAAAAAAACAAAATGTTTCTTCTAAAACGAAACCAATCCCATGCTGCTGCTCATTTATCCCGCCGCTCGGCGCTAACCCAGTGGGCCCCGCGACAAATGGGCCAATGCAGCGGTGCCGCAGCATCAGGGCCCACGTCTCAGGAGGAGAGAAAGGAAGGAAGGAAGGCGTGTGGGGCACCACACCTCCCCACGGCGGGCGAGAGGCGAGGCAGAGGCGATGCCGATGCGACGCGGTGCGATCATGCGAGCGACGGCGGGCGCCTGAGCAGTTCGCCACCTACCCTCCATTCTCTCCAAGACTTCCCCCCCGCCTCCGCCTCATCTCCTCCACCACCATCCCCGTCCTCCTCCAATTCGCACAAAACACACGGGGAAATCAATTTGCGACCAAAACCCGCGGTTCCCTCTGCGCCGCGCCCCCCTTTCCCTCCTCGGAGAGAAGAAGAACCGGGGAAGGGGAACGAGTCGTCTCCCTCCCTTCCTCCCTCCGTAGCTCCCTTGTGCTTCCTCGCCAGGAGATCCGATCGGTCGAGGGGCGCGCGCCGGGGAGAAGAACAGCGCCGCGGATAAACACGAACGAATAAAGGGATCCTCGCTCCAAAGGCCGCAAGAGGTGCGTACGATACGATCCTTCTCCCTCCCCCCCCCCCCCCCCTCTCTCTCTTTCGGATCACGCGCCGTTTGTTTCTCGATAGGTTTGCTCGTCTGTTTGTTTGTTCATTCATCAATTTGATCGTTCAGGAGATTACGCTGATTGCATATGTGTCTCCGTTGCTGTTCGCCGAGAAATTCGGCGACACCCTCCGATCCTCCTATCTCGGGTTGGACAGCCATGCCGTGTGGGCGCTAGCGTCCGCCGGATGCCGCGCGTGTTTTTACCTGTTTTATTTACCTTTTGTCTGTCCATGTCCGTTCCGGTGCTCCTGTTTTCATCATGGCCGCAGCCATGTACAAGCTGTCAAGCTCGGCCCGTTTCTGGAACGCATTGCTCATCAGTTTTTAAACAAAAATAGAATTGAAAAGAAACATCACATGGGTTAGGGTAGCAGATTATGGCTTTTGGGGGCATGGTATGGTACTGTGCGCATGCTTTTGGGCGTTTATGTGCATGTTCAGAGCAGGTCGCGTAGTAGAATCAATCATGGGAGTTGGTAGCTAGAACGCTCAATGCGTGCGCTCCGTGTATACTGACCTATTAGGCCAAGTTGATACAAGATACTGTTACATCATTTCGTTAGCTATGCACTCCAAACCGATGCTAGTAGAACCAAGTTTTTCTTTTCCTAACTCAGAAAACTTTGCAGAAAAACTAGCATTCCCATTCTACTCACATGGGTGTGTCCTTGTTGGTAGTCAAACCAACAAAGGGAATCCGTCAACCCGCACAGATCCTCCCCGGGCTTGTGTCTAGTCCGACGTCACGCGTGTCTGTTGTGGCAGCGTTGCATTGGCCGGAGCCCCCTACTGACTCTTCGTGGGGCCGTGCCATCCTCGTCGCTTCTCCGTGCGTGGATGGCCCCGGCCGCCTAATTCCGGGCAAACGTCGCCGTCCGTGATGGAAATTGGAAAATATCCCATGTTCTCAGCACCCTTTGTGAAGGCAACGTTTAGAACTGTTCGGAGGAACGCATGAATCTCGTGGAGGCGGCAAGGGAAATGCTATGGTTGTACTGCTGGAATCTGCAAATGCTGTTGCTGGCTTGCTGCTACCTCGATCTGTCTGGCAGCCCAAGGACTACTTGCTCTGTGCATTGCACAGTGATCTGGATTGGAAGCTTCTCTGACACCGTGCACATCAACCGGGGGCTCCACCTCGTGCACGCACACCCTGGCCAGTTGCAGCACTGAAGATCCACCCCGGATTCCGGCGGTCTCCATGCCGGGCTCGTTTGACCTGTCTCTTCTCTTCTCGGAGCAAGCAAATCTGTCACATGGCTGAGTATCATGGCAGGAGAACAGAGAGTCATGCCGGCTTTAATTAGCATCCCCAGATCTCCTAGGAAATGCTCTCGGTACTGCAGCGCGGACTAATCTACTCTTGCTGCCACTCTTTTATTGAAGTTTCGTGGACATCTAGTAGTAAATTTGTGATGCGTACAGGGGTTACTGTACCAGTTACCGTGTCGTCTTGTGCAGCCGAGCTAGCTGATTTACCTTGGTATTGGTAATTGTAGGTTTTGCACTTGCTGACTGATGAAACATTGTTAGTTCATTGCGACGACTGACCAGCGAGGCAGCGACAACCCACCTACTGCACAGTGCATGCGCCTCACAATACACTCGTGGTGGTTCTGTACCTGCTTCAAGCTGCCTTCTCCCGGTTGTCTTTTTGCAGCTTAAGAGTTAAGCCTAAACACCAATGATTTGGCACAGGTCACCCTCCCTTTCGTTGCACGGTATCATTCACACTTCACGTGTGTTCAGATCAACCAAGTCCATGATCGATTCTTGCAGCAATGCACCAGCCATCTCGCCGGCCGTGAGATGAGCAGCAGTCTGACTAACTTCGATTCGAGCCGGTTCAAACGGGCACCACTCAGCCCTGTTTTCTGTTTGATCCACACTGACAGAGCTCACGTGACCGAAGTAATGACCGCTTGCCAGCCTCGGAATTGCTGACACTCAGTCTGCCACGGCAGCAATGTCAACGCTCCTGCCCAACTGAGCGAGCTTAACACGTGCGTGGGTGAATCCTGACTAGAAGAGGCATCGAGATTCACAGCATATCTAGGGATTTCCCACGGTGATAGTTCGTTCATTCATGGCTGCTTCTGCACCACCAGCAGGGAAGTCACCGGCCGTCGACGGAGAGATGTCGGACGGCGCCGGCTCCCGGATGGGCGTCGTCGGCGCGCTGAGCCTCTCGGTCACCTCATCTGTGGCCATCGTCATCTGCAACAAGTACCTCATCAGCACCCTCGGCTTCTTCTTCGGTGAGCACACGCTTTCAGAGTTGCACAACTCGTTGCTAAACTTCTGTCGGTTACTGTTTTCGTGCTTGCACCTGAAGTTTCTGAATGTTTCATCTGATGAATATAATGCAGCAACCACATTGACGAGCTGGCACCTTATGGTCACCTTCTTCACGCTGTACATCGCCCAGCGGCTGCGCTTCTTCGAGCCGAAGCCTATCGACGCGCGGACCGTCATCTCCTTTGGATTGCTCAATGGCATTTCCATTGGCCTTCTCAACCTCTGCCTCGGATTCAACTCTGTTGGCTTCTACCAGGCAAGCATGCACAGACTGCACTTCTATTTTCTGAAGTCCAAGTGTTATCTTCTTGCCTCTTTGAATTTACCATTGATTGTTCCTTGCAACAGATGACCAAGCTGGCCATCATACCTTTCACCATAGCCTTGGAAACCATTTTTCTGAACAAAAAGTTCAGGTCGTCCTCGAATCCCTTGACACCATTTAGCACATCTGTACACTGTTCCTCTACAAGTTTTGAGTTGATGCCAAGATGAACTGCTCTCATGCTTTAACAATCTTGAACCTTTCAGCCAGAGTATCAAGGCCTCCCTCATGGTCCTGCTCCTGGGAGTTGGCATCGCGTCAGTCACTGATCTCCAGCTCAATCTCCTCGGCTCCGTCATCGCCGTGCTCACCATCGCCGCCACATGCGTCGGACAGATTGTATCCTTGTGCTTACTGTTCCCACTTGAACTCATTCAGCAACTGAAGCTAGCTGCTAGATCTCAGTCTTTTCATGCACCCTGCATAACCACATCCTATCTTGTCATCCTTAACCTTGGTGTTGAACAAAGCTGACCAACCAAATCCAGAGGAGGCTGAAGGTATCCTCGACGCAGCTGCTGTACCAGTCGTCGCCATACCAGTCCGCCGTGCTGCTCGTCACCGGCCCATTCGTCGACAAGCTCCTCACCAAGCGTGACGTGTTTGCCTTCAACTACACCGTCCAAGTCGTGGTAAGTAGCTCATTACTGTCACAGACCCAACACGTTCTCCTGAAGAGATCAGCACGCGTCAGCTGTAAGTGTAAACTAGTTAACCAATCGTGCCACCCGCGCGTCTATTTGTGCAGGTGTTCATCGCGCTGTCGTGCTCGATCGCGGTGTGCGTGAACTTCAGCACGTTCCTGGTGATCGGCACGACGTCCCCCGTGACGTACCAGGTGCTGGGCCACCTCAAGACGTGCCTGGTGCTCTCCTTCGGCTACATCATCCTCAAGGACCCCTTCAGCGTTCGCAACGTGGCCGGCATCCTCATTGCCATCTTCGGCATGGGCCTCTACTCCTACTACTCCGTCTCCGAGAGCCGGAAGAAGACCGAGGCCGCCGGCTCACTTCCGATCGCCGCGCAGGTACTAGTTTGAGCGCATCTCAGATTGTAAAGTTCCGTCTGAAACTGTAAAATTTCAGAGGTGAGAGTCCTAAAGGTGATGACGAGCCGGATATAATGCTGTTGCAGATGATTGAGAAGGACTCGGCGCCGCTCCTGGGCGCCAAGGGCTCGCCGCGGACGGAGAACAAGAGCGAGGAGAGCTTCGACTACATGCCGAGGACGGCGAAGAGCGCGTTCACCGGCCGGTGAGCGTGTGGCTTGTGTACGGTGCCTTTTCTAGGGTGGTCATAGACGACGAGCAACACGGTCAAATGTGTATCGGTGGCCAAGTTCAGTCCCAGTTCTCATTTTTGCGATTTCTCCTCATAGAGTGTGATGATGATGAGTTGGTTGGTAGAGCCTAGATGAGAGAACGAACGTGTTGTTTCCCGAGCTTGAAATGGTGGACTGGACTGGGGATAGTACAAGATGTGCAAAATCTTTTAGTTTTTGGCCAAAAGGAAATGTAAGGTCGTCTTTTTTTTCCCCTCTGTCACACCTTGGAACGGTGAAGGCATGAACTGACAGACACTGGATTTTTCACCAAACGGCAAAGAACATGAAACTGAGTAGAGGAACCAACCAATCTGGCCCTTTCAATTAGGCTCGGCCCAGAGTCAGCGTAGCAGGCATGGGCCGTCCATTGGCTTTGAAAACTTATGGAGCAGGGAAGGCCGCGGGCCAACAAGGCCATTTTCCTTTTTCCCCACACGGCGGCTAAGCGATCGTTAATTAATGACGATAAACCTCGACCAAAAAAAATACTAGTGGTCTCAAAAAAAAAAAAAAACACTAGTAGCTAGAACGATAGGGAGAAAGAAATGAGGAGTGTCCCTGAAGCTTGTTTGCGTGAGACACGGGTAGGCAACTGGCCGCACAATGGCTTCAATCTGTCGACATAGATGAAGATGAAGGGCATCCAATCATTCCCGTCCTTTACTCCCTCCAGTAGCATTAGGCTGCGTAGGCGCGTAGCGCATCACATCAGGAGCCGGGGATCTCGAGCATCTGCGCTCACTGTAACGTAACGCGACGCGACGCGCGAGGGATGACGGGGCCAATTCCTCCTGGTCCTAGTCACCGCGGCCGGCCAGGACGCCCTTTTTGTTCTCCCGACGGCGCTCGCGAAAGCCTTGCGAGCGACGGGTTGGGCCGGCCGGTCAGGTAGGTGCAAACAAATAGAGGTCTCTTTCCCCGGTGGGCACGCGGAGCGTACGCGGCGGCGGGCGCTGACGTCGAGCGACAGCGCCACTCATCATCCCGGTCCACCTTTGTCGTCGCCGCCGCCGCCTCCGCCTCGTGCGAGAACGAAAGAAAAGAGAGGCGCTGGCGGAAGCGGCGGTGGCGGGTGAAGCAAGCCAAGGCCACGCCACGGCGCGGCCTCTGTTCGGTTGGTGCCGCCGGCCCGCCGCACAGCTGCTACTACACGAGTTCGGTTCCGTTCGGTTGGCGCACGGTTTCCTCCCAAGTCCCAAGACTTTTCAGGCCGACGGCCAAGCTACAAAAATTTCACGTGTCTGGCGTGCGCCGGCACGAGATGAAGGGCCGGCCTGTACACCCATCGTCCATCGATTATTAGAGGAGTGTCCTGAGCACTCCCTAGCAGGGTTTTTTTTTACCGTTGGGAACCGGTCCGGTTTGACCGGTAACCGGTCAAACCGGTCCGGTCCGGTAGCTAAATAGGGCCGGTTACCGCTCAAAACCGACCCTACCAAACCGCTCCTACTGGTTAACCGGCCGGTTTGACCGGTTTACCGGACCGGTTTTTATTCCAAAAAAATCGGTACTGTAGCGAGAAAAAAAACCCTGCTCCCTAGGGCCTAATCCTGAGTCCTTTTACCAATCGAAAGGCCAGGAGGGAGGGGACAAGGCGCCGCAAGGCTCGTGCCAGCCACAAATAAGGCCAGCTGGGGTTCAGTCACATGTGGCAGGGCTGTGGCAGTGCACGTAGATAAAGATGGGTACGTACGTACAGCTTATCTATTTTATAGACGCCGGATTATTCGAAACGCCCCTACGTGCCCGTCGCGTAGCTGAGCTGCTGAGGTGTGTACCGTGTACGTACTGGCGATCGGCGACAGACGGGAATGATTGTGTGTGTCCACGGACGGGCCGCCCGGGGGGTTTTGGTTGTACTGAGTAACTTGTAACTGATGCTGATCAGCCATCATATCGCGGCGGCGGAGACACTCGAATAATTCGTCGAGTAGCTAGCCACCTTGTACGGCATGCCTGTTTTGACCCAGCAAAGCTAGCACCGTAGCACGTAGCGTAGCCCCTCATGAGTTCGTTCTGTCGGTGCAGCTGGCTGCTCCTGCTGCGTAGGATCGGAGCACGAGTTTCGCTTTTGTCGGTGCCACATTTTGCCACGTCGTGCAGGACCCAAGGACGACACGATTCAGCTGCTGCGCTTCGACGAAAGGTAATGAAAGGCGACAGCAGCTGCCGGCCGATTACAAAAGGTTTGTGTACCTGTTGGTCAAGGTCTTGCGTTTTCTTTGAAAAATATAGCCAGCGAAATTCCTTCTTTGAAAAATATAGCCAGCTGCCTCTATCAAAATATTTGTTATTGTTAATCTTGATCACCATGTTTGACTTCTCGTCATATTAAAAGATTATATAGGTATTATTTATTTTATTTGTGACTTATTTTATCGACAAAAGTATTTTTAAACTTGACTTATCTTATTGTATATTTGTAATATTTTTTAAATAAACAGATGCTTAAATATTCACTAGAAGAGAATGAGGCATCCGCAGCCCCCATAAACAGCGGCTATTTTTGGACCCGATGCTAATCGGGCTTTAGCACCGGGTCCAATGACTAGAAGCCTGAAAGACAAGATAGAAAGGAGGTAGGAAGGTTTTAGCACCGGGTGGTGGCAAAATCCGGTGCTAAAACCTATCCATTAGCACCGGGTGCACCCACCAACCGGTGCTAATATATTAGCATCGGTTGGTGGGTGCACCCGGTGCTGATGCAATAGCTTTAGCACCGGGTTCTACCACCACCCGGTGCAGAAAAGATGGGTGTCACCACCCCCGAGAGGATCAAGGACGGCACAGGCAGCGCCTAGTCTATATTTTACTCTCCCCTTCCATTTTACTCTCAAAAGCTATCTCTCATTTCCTTCCTTTCTTCCTTCTCCTCACCTTATCTCTCCAGCAATCTCCCGGAGGCAGCGGGGGCAAGCGGCCCGGCGGCGGCACGGGCCAGGCGACGGCTCGGGTACGCAGGCCAGGCGGCGGCGCGGCGCGCGGTCGAGGCCGGTGCTCGTGCGGGGCGCAGGGGCGGCACAGCGCGCTGGCGATGCGGGCTCGCGCGGGGGCGCAAGAGGCACTCGTGCGGAGCGCAGGAGGCGCTCGTGCGGAGCGCAGGCGGCGCGCAGGCGCTGGCGGCGGCGCGTGGGCGCTGGCGGCAGCGCGCGTGCGCCTAGCGGCGGCGCCATCTCTTTTTTTTTTTACTTTCATTCTAAATCTTGTTTGTGTTGGATTTGGAATGTTGTAATTTGGGTTACTCAACCTAATGGAATTTTTATACTCCTCGTCTCTTTCTTTCTCCTTTTATTTTTCTTCCTACCATTCCTTGTTTCCCCTTTATGTTCTCAAGAACATGAACAAGTTCTTGGAAAACATGTTCTTGAAGAAGAACAGAAGGGAAGAACAGTTGAACAGAAGAAGGGGCAGAAAAGATGCGGTGGTGATGGAAAGAGGAGAGAGAAAGGAACGGAGAATAGAATAAATATTTTTTTTTCATCAAAACATTTTGCACCGGGTGATCGTTGAAACCGGTGCTAAAGAGGGGCCTTCAGCACCGGGTATTTGATCCGGTGCTAAAGGAGCACCCTTTTAGCACCGAAAGATCTCCACCGATTGAAAACCCGGTGCTAAATGGGGTTTTCCAACCGGTTCATATAGCACATTCTCTACTAGTGATTGCGAGAGAAATTTAACAGTGACAAATATTTTGGTACAGAAATAGTAGCGAGCAAGGAGTATAGTACACGAGCTCGAGGTGACATGAACCCCTGACCTATTCTGAAATGGAAGGTCAGCTTTTTTCAAATACATACATGAAAACGAAGAAAAACCGGTATACCTAGCACATGGTGAAGGAGCATGTTTCTTAAGCAACAACATCACGTCAAAGAAAATTGTTTCCTCCAAAACTCCAATATGAATTCGCCTTTGGCCATAGCTAGCTATGACTACCCTAATTGACTGTATCTGCTCTAAAACTCCAATATTTTAGGAGATTAATTAAACAGATGCATTACAGTTCTGCTCTAAGCTCGTAGCATCAATGATTGAGTGCATTTGGCGTCGCATGTGGTCAGCGTTATTGTTTTTTAAATGAGTTCATATAACACATACTTCTATGGGAAATTGAAGCAATGTATTTTGAGATTGACGAAACATTGCAAACATTTCACTGTTATCAACAGGCACATCATCTACTACCACTTAAAGAATAGTTAAATTTACATACGAGGTTAGATGTCATCGCCCTTGGTGATTTAGAGACTAAGACTAAGATGGTTGAGGCTTCCACCCCAAAAAAAGGCAAACAAATTGTGTTCGGTCTGTGTGATTGTTGGGCCCTGTTAACTAGATAATTAACATAAGCAAACATCAAACACGGGAGCGTATCAGGTGCAAATCAAGGTGGCTGTGCAAACTTGCAAACTATTGATTTGGGCCATAAGATTCCCATCTGATGGCTTCCTTTAGAGATGACATCGTTTTGCACTTAAATCCCCCACCATTAGTCTTTCTAATCTCAGTTTTACATTAACCCCCTCCCCTAATCACCTGACGCACGCGCGAGTCCAGCTGCAGCCCTAGACGGAAAACCCACGTCCGCACGTCGCTCCGCCGGCGCCCGACGCAACGCGAGTTCGCGGATCGCGTCCCACCCGCAAGTATCGACGCTATACCTGATCGTGGGTCGGGTCGTGTCGGGTTCGGGTCGGGTCATGTCGGGTTGGCGGGTCAAAATTGTTGACCCGCGCCCGACCCGTGGCATGGTCGGGTCGGGTTTCACGTGTAATTTTTCGGGTCACGTCGGGTCAGGTCGGGTTTTTTTTTGTGTTTCGCGTTAAAAAATTGGCCCGTGCCCGACCCGTCACGTGCTCGGGTTGGGTCGGGTCGGGTTTTTTTCAGGCGGGTCGGGTCGGGTGGCCCATAATCAGGTATAATCGACGCCGCACGCCTCCAGCAGCCGGCCGCCGGTACGCCTCCAGCAGTTCGCCGCTCGCCGCAACATCATGCATATTCTTAATAGCAAAAAAAATTGAGGGGAGTAATTTGGGCTTTTTCCTAATAACAAATAAATCATCTTAGCATCTACGTATTGGAATTATTTTGCAATTCCTATCACTACTTTTTTCTTTTAAAAAATACTTATTCCCTACGCAACATATATCTTTTGAATTTGTTTCCTCTCCATGTACATTTCCTGATTTTCTTGTGACTATTCCTAGCAGCATAGCTGCAATCTTCTTTTGACAATTAAGCACTATATTACAAGCCAAAATGTAACAAATGCAAGCAATAATCCCCTTCTAAAAAAAGAATAATGCAAGTAATAATCTACATCGAATGCCACCTGCTCGTGCATATTTTTTTTTAAAAAAAATCTATTGTGGACAAATATAAAATGTTGCTTCTTGCGCGCCTTCATCGTCATTGTTAGGGAATCTCTAATAAGTTCAACAACCCACAATATCCTCCTCCTACTTGCTCTTAAAATATCACCTATTTTTTCCAAAAAGAAAAATATATATCACTGCCCATGAGTGTGGGACCAGTTCTCTGACTTGGCTCCACTTGTCGATCAAATGGTCAAACAAAACACATACCATGCCTGGTGGGTACGGTGGCCCACACACATTTTTTTCTTGTTAATAATGCACTATGTGCTCGGTCAAAATAATGCGCTATGTGCCTCCAAATGTACGCTGCTATATATAAAATTCAAAAGCGAAAAAAACCAAGCACACCTACCTTCCACTAGTTGTTTGTGTTAGTCCGGTATAAATGGATTTAGAATTCCAGATCTAGCTGCAAGGAATTTTATAGAAAATAATTCAGAATTCCAGGTTTAGCTGTAAGGAGTTTTAAAGAGAATAATGCCAACTTAAGCTTCTAGCATACTCAGTCCAACTAAAAGGAGCAGATATGTTTGCCATTATGATATACAATAGGAGAGTGGGGAGCATCCTATATATGCTTTGTCTCCAGGGCAAGATTCTTTTGTACTATGATTTTACATAAACAAAGACAATAATTATGATAATATATTTTTAATAAAACATCTCATGTGGTCACTCTACAGTTCCGTCAAAAAGACTTGTGTAGTCCCACAATTGATTTTTGGGGTGTTTCTTGATCCGCAAACATTGGCACTGCAGCACTAGGCACTGCACACTTGACTAAGGCAGGCGTTGTAAGAATATTTTATTCTTGGCGCATGTAATTTAGTTATTGAATCTGATAATTAAAGTGATAGCCAATTTAATGGTTGCTAAATTAAAATGTTTACAATTATTGTGTTTAAAAATGGGTTCTTGTCTTACATTAGAAACTACATGACATATTCCTAAGCATATGTCTATTAGTATCATGTATGAAGGAATTGGACATCTCTATTTGAATATTCCTAAGCATATGTCTATTAGTGGAAGGATTTTTGTACATGAAAGCTTGCTTATTTGTGAAAAGGCACCTGTTAATGAAAGGACACACGACAAATGTTGAAAGCATGCGTTGCACTATTGCTTCAGGAGTGGACATGATGGTTCAATGCAACTCTTCATTAAGTAATATAAATGGAACCCAACATATATGAGCACTAAAAAAGGAAGTGTGACACGTGCATACATGATAGCATGAATGGACGATGATTTTATTTGTCTCTTAGATCACATACAGAGAAATCAAGGGCAGGCCATATGCACATAATTTAAGGGAAATTACAGTAGCACATGCGTTGTATTTATAGTGATAACAATGCTTAATTATGAATAGCAGATATGACAGATGAAATGGTATAACAGATACGTACACGTATGATGTTATTATTACCTAATCAATGTGAGAACACTTGAGGATGAATAATGAAGAGATGGGAGAAAATATTCCAGGTATAATTGGTGTTTTACTATGTGTTTCTATTAGATAAAGATATGCATATTGATCGAAGTAATTAAGGGGTTGATCATTGTTGTGCTGAACTAACCATATGGCTTTCGCATAAAAGGTTTAGTATGTTTGAACAGTTCTTGCATGACAGACAATTCTTTTTTTGTTTCTCGTGTCTTGCACATTTTTAATTAAGAGAAGGAACCAATTACAAACAGTTTACAACAATATTTTAAAAAGGTAGAGAAGTAGCATGGCACCATGGATCCTAGTTAGGGACCGTTCGGTAGGTTGATAGGCCGGGAATGGTTCCTAGCCTAGATATAGCAAAAATTTATGATAGATATAATAAGAGGCCTGGATTTATTCTGGGCCGAAAACTAATTTGTTTATGATAGATACAACAAGAGGTGTGGAACCAATCTCGGCCTCTTGTTCTATCTATCATTAGTAAATTAGTACAAATTAGTTCTATCTATCATGAGTAAATTAGTACAAATTAGTTCCCGGCAAGAACGGTTCCTTACGAACCGAACGAGGCATTACGGAGTCCATTTTCATACCATACAGTAATTTGACGAATAGCTGGAGAATTGACCAGAACGTGAAAATGTCTCGGTACTCGGTGATGACTGACGAGAATCCACGTAAATTCAGACCCTCCCATGACTGCAGGAGAACAAAGCATGTTACCCGGAATCACAGTTGGGCACCGTTCGACCTGCACTCGTACATGTGGCCGGCGCTCCGTTGGGGGCACGCACTTTGATTTTGCATGTCACCTCCTGCACAAAAATGGACGCTGGAGACGAGCGAAAAGCTCGTCAAGGGGAGAGAATCCCAGAAGCATCGGACAATCTAGCACTGTGTCGCTTTCTTTGGTGACTTGTGAACGTATACACTCCCGGGCTGCTGTTAACGTTCAGCATCTGCTCACTGCTGCATGCGTCTCTTTCAGTGAGCACGCACAGTTACGCACGCCATGAATATTTCTTCTTCTTCTTCTTTTTCTGAGTTTGGTTATTACAGGTTTGGATGGATGCCTGTGTTTGCTTTTGCATCAAAGTTTTATTCTACTAGCTAGTTTTTAAGTAAATTTTATTCTACTAGTATCGTTGTGATTCTAATGTACCGCACCAGAGAAGAGAGTACACATGATGGCAGCGCGGCAAAGGTGCAAAGGGCGTACAGTATATATGTTTCGCAAGGCATACATTTGTCAAAAAAAAAATCAAAAATTAAAACAAATCCTACTACAACCTTTCAAGTCAAGAGGGCAAGAGGCGTGCCCTTGGAGAGAGCTAAGCCAGGGAAGAAACTGCAGACAGTGCAGAAAGTCATGTAAACAAAAAGGATCAATTGCATTGCTAGATCTGCACGCACATTTGACAATATGCGAACACACATGCGTCATGCACGAGAAACGGCATATATCTGGTCTGGATACGGTCGATCGAACTGCACGTGCCACGTGCGAGGCACCTTTTGCATTCCTCTCTGCCGTGAACGGCATTGCGCGCGCGTCGGATATACCATTTGGAATGCAGAAACTCCATACAGTATTTCTCTAGGTATAAATGTATAATACTGTATGTAGGTGTCAAAAGAAAAACTGAGAATTCCGGGCGCGCGGGACCCGGGCTATTTTGACCTCGCTCTCAGTAACACGTCATGGGTTCCCGTGACTCTCGAACGAACCTGGCTGCGCTGCGCTGGGCTCGTTATTCTACACTTACCTGCCGTCACCCATGTGCCGGGTCAAGCCATCTCATGACTCACACAGGTCTGGGCGTCAAGGTCCGTCCGCGCGAGCATAGGCTTCCTCCTTTGATTAAGACGGTGACCGAGCCTTAATTTTTTTTTCCTAAAGGGAGACACATCAGACAAGCACACACACAATGACACAATCCATCGATGTGTGTGCGCAGATATAGTTTTATTCTAATCTAATCTTGATTAGCGGCGGTCCAGATGGTCTGATTGATGAATACGCGCGAGAAAGTAGGGAGACGATGAAATCGGCAACGTGCCTGCCCGGGAGAGAGAGCTAGGACAGAGTAGCAAATCTTGAGAAGCAAGCTGAGAAACATTTGTATCAGCCCGGAAACCGTGTGCTGCAAGGCAGGCCGTGCTAGCTGCCGGTCGGCCGCGATAACCCGTTTGAGGCTGCCATGCCAAATGCCAAGCACGTCTTTGCTTTCGTGCCTGTGTCGTGCCGGGATTTGGAGGACGGAGCGGGCGAGCTCACCGAACACATCTTCTGCAACTGTTTGAGGCTCTCTCGTAACTTTTACTTGCATGTGCTGTTTTTAACTCGATCATGTTGTACAAGGAGTGTCTTACTTATGGTTAAAGCCAGTACATGACATGGGGCCGGGGCATCCATATTTAACATGAAAAGATCTATACCGAGATTCTATGTACAAGTATTTATTTACTTGTCGTCACTGTCATGTCAACTTGCTTCCCCTCCGTTTACTCATTCTCACGCAAAATAGATAAGTCGCCGATATTGAAAAAAAAAATGCTGACGACTGTTCAAAGCGACCAAAAATCCCAAGAAGATGAAGCAAACGGCTCCTTTGCCACCCCAAATAAACCCTTCCTCAATCAAATACCCAAATGGTTGGAGAAATTCTTCACGTACTAGCCAATTTGCCATGAGGTGAGGCAATCATCTCATCTGACCAGTGACCACCAGCCTGGCAGCCTTTCTTATAACGCCTTCACCAAATCAACGCCCCAACAGAGACACATTCACGCAAGATCCGACAGGCACCCGTCGTCACAGCACCTCTCTTTTTCTCCAAAAATTCCAAGACAGGTAGTAGGCTGGTAGGGAGGGGAGGAGGAGGAAGAAGAACGCCGCCCCCGTACGTACACGGTCAGTCACGTCTGCCCTCTCTCTCCCTCCTCACCTGATCGCTTGAGAGAGATGAACGGGAGAGAAAGCGAGCGCAAAACAAATCCCAACCACCAGCCAAGCCAGCGGAAGTAACAGCTCATCCATCAGAAAAGTTATACACGGCAGGGGCCCACCGGCGGCGGGACCCACGCGGCCAGGCCAGGCAGACCTCCCTCCGACTACTCTCTCCCTCCCTCTGGCCACCCCCAGCCGTCTGCCTGCCTGCGCCCAATTCAATTCGACTGCGGAGAACAAAACAAAAGCGCAGCGGAGCGCAGGGGAGGGAGGTGCCCCGCGGCAACAAGCCAAGCAGCCATCCCAACTCCCAAGCGAGCGCGAGGCGGAGGGGCGCTGCTAGCGGCCACAAGGGGGATCGGATTCGGCGGGGGAGCAGGCGGCGGCGAATGGCCGGCGGCGCGGAGGTGGCGGTCGTGGAGGACGCGGCGGCGGGGTCGCCGCCCGCGGCCGAGGGGGCGGCGGCGAACGGGGAGGAGGGGATGCGGATGGAGGGGTGGCTCTACCTGATCCGATCCAACCGCTTCGGGCTGCAGTACTCGCGCAAGCGCTACTTCGTGCTCGAGGACGCCACGCTCCGCTGCTTCAAGTCCGCGCCATCCTCCAAGCGCGAGGTAACGCCCGCCTCCCGTCTCGGCCGGCGTAGCTTGTGTTTTCTCTACTCCTATTTGTTTGCGGGGAATCGTGCTGATTTGTCTGGCATTTTTGTGGTGGGGATGACATGGGATCGTAGCCTCGTAGGGCGTTTGTTCTGTTGGGAGAACGCGTGTCCCGATCGCTTCTGACGCTTTCCAGCTTCCAACCACCCTCCCGGTGATCTGTTCTGCTGTTCTAACCTGAATTGGGATGCAAACTCTGACGAGAAGTTCATTTGGGGGCTGGTTTCTGTTCGTTACGCGACCGTTAGGTTGAGATAAATGCATGCGGATTATGTAGGCGAACTGCGCACGATTGATTTCTAGTAGATTACTTGATTCTCTTCATGCATGCTGCTGTTTGTTCCTCTGTTCGCGTATGCTTAGCATCAACAGCACACCGAAAGTGGTAAGCTATAATTTGATGCCCTGATTGGGAATGGCACTAGAGCAGTGGCACCATACACAGTTGGGCCTCTTTGCACGCCAAGTTTTCTCCAAGGCTCTTTTATGTAATGGGACGATGGTTGCTGAGACAGCAAGTGTAGTGGTTCCTACCTTTACGCGTTGGGTTATGATTTTGGAGAAAAATGTGTTGTTCAATTATTAGTATGTTAGGATTAGGAGCGCTATTGCGTAGAATCAAACTGCCGGTCCTTATATTTGAAGTTGAGAGGTACCATTGGGTGAACTCTGCATTGGATGTGTGAGTGGACTCCATATCGGGAACATGTGTATTGTCCCTTCTGAAGGATATGGTATCTGCACTACTTTTGTGGTCCTCCACATATGTTATTGCTGCATCCTGCATTGATTGTCAGTTTGTTACTCATCAAGGAAGAGGTCAAGGGATTATTGATTTAATACAGCATGCTGATTGCTGACTTGTTAATGTAAGCTTGATTACTGGCTGATTGCAAATGTGCTAATCAGAGCTTAAATCCAACTAGAAACAATTGCATTTATCTATCTTTTGCATTCAATTCTTGCAGGAAACCATGCTTTTTGCTCCTTTTTCCCCTTCTATGTTCTTTTGAAACATGACCATGCTTTTTGCTCCTTTTTCCCTTTTGGGTGCAGGATCCTGTTAGAAGTGCAATAATTGACTCTTGTATACGTGTGACAGACAATGGCAGAGAAAGTGTACATAGGAGTGTAAGACCTTTTCTATTTTACTACTTTACGATTTTACATAGGGTTTATGCTAACAATATCTTAAGCATTTTCCTCATCATTTTTTGACAGGATTTTTACATATTCACACTTTATAATGCTTCCAATCATTATGATCAACTTAAGGTATGGAGTGTTCAACTCCCTTAATCTGACAGCCTATATCGCTCTGCTCGGTCTGTGGTAGTAAGATTTTTCTGTCTCTGGTGACCGCTATTTTCCAGTTGGGTGCGAGAAGTTCAGAAGAAGCAGCTAGGTGGATCAGGTGTTTAATGGAGTCTGCCTTAAAGGTTGATGTTTTGCTTATTTTATTGTTCCACTTTGCTATCATTATGTTCAATAAAGCACTCACATGATTTCTGTACTGCGAGCAGTCCCCAAGAAAAGATGAGCACATTGTTGCTTGTTCACATAGAAGATGGCAGGCTTTCAGGTACCTGCAGATCACACTTTGTTTTGTAATTTATTCACCATATTGACTGGGAGCTGTGTTGTAAAAAATGCTAGTAGAGCTGTGGGATTGCTGTAACAGTGACAGTGAGTAACATTACATAGTTAAGTTAATTTGTTGCTTCAGCTTGATCAGTTTTTCCCCTTAGTTTGCAATTCAAAACTTATGCAGATTAAAGTAGTGAATGATGTTATCAGATAGTTGAAATGTCGTATATTAATACATTGGTCTTAGGAATCAGGATTATTCATAACATAATCCAAGCTGTACGTTTAATTTCTTGTACATGCATGAAAACAACCATAGGTATGGTGATATGGCATGCTGCTGTTCCTTTTTGTGTAAGTTAGGGATATGCTATTAGTGCTGAACACAAATTATTGTTAGGATGGTACAAATGCGATGGACCTTATGTTTAAAATTGATGTTTAGAGAAGATGTGTATGCTTCTTCTTCTTCTTCTTCTTCTTCTTTGAGACAAGATGTGTATGCTGATTAATAGGGATGTGTATGCTGATTAATAGGGGATGCAATGCTGACCTGTGGTTTTGATTTTCCTTGATTTGCTTCTTCTAAGACCCTGTCCCAATTGGAGTGGCCATTGTGGCTCAAGTTGAGTAGAGGCGTGTTAGTCTCACATTAAAATTCTACCTATAGCAAGTAGTAGTTGCATATAATGCCGTTTGTGCCCCATATAGTAACTTTTTTTCGTGTTAAAAAGGGCGAGCCCAGATGAGTTGCTATGCATATGTAGCTTGTTCCAGGGCTGGTCGTCAAGTGAATATTAGACTCTACACAAGTTACCCATTCATGTTTCTCCAGATGGGAAACATTACTTTAAGGGCTGTGGTTCTCACACCCTGTCCTAGTTATAGTAATCCCACATAACTCCAGTTAAGTAGTGAAGACGTAGCACTACATATGAAACATAGTATTCCTTCAGGTCACGAAAAAAAAAGCGATGTTTTGGGTTGTATGCAGTCGACCATTCTGTTGATTATCAAGTATGTTTTGCATATTGAATCTGAATGTTTGAAAATGTTTCGAGTTGCTTCCAAAACTAGTTGCGTCTTGGAGACCATGGTGATACCCAAAACAGCACTTATCGTAACAACTCCAGATTTCGGTGAAGCGAGGAAAAATGCCCAAATGGATATGGATGCATGGTTTGACTCATGTGGGATTGAGTGTTAAGCAAACACCCAACCCTATTATTATGTTACACTTCATGGAAATGTCTTGATCTGACTGAGTTTGACTTGTTGCCTGCTAGCCATTGCAGTTATTTGTTCTATGCTCTGTTATAAGTATTTTTGGCTAGAAATAGCAATAATTAATTACTTGTATTCATATTTGTGTAATGATACTTCTAGATTCTCTTTTGTCTAATGCCCACTATGTTATTGCAGGTTAAGCCACCGCAATAATCGCATGCACTCAATAGGTAACTTATATAGGTTTCAGTTGAATGAGTAGTTGTAATAAAATAATTAGCTTTTGAAAATGTTCATAGAAGTTACAGTTACAGATATCTATGTGCTCTTTAGTGGCACACTGTTCTTATTTTCTCTTTGTGTGAAAAAATTATCAGATTGGACTTTATTTTCGTCTGCTCATAACGATCCAATGGCATCTGATGTTATCGCACCTTCTCCATGGACAATATTTGGCTGTAAAAACGGTAATGATAAAATTGCTTTCTTTCCAGCAATGAATTTTTGCTAAAATCCATGTTATGTGCATTTAGGTTTACGTTTGTTTACCGAGGCGAATGATGGTGGCTCTCACGGGAAGGTATTTCTTATTCTCAGCAATGCATTGTGCGGGCATGTGGAAGGATTGTTAAATTCACAATAGTTTGCTTGCTTCCTCAGTATTGGGATGATCATCCAGCTATAATGGCAGTTGGTGTTGTTGATGCGAATTCTGAGGCTGTCTTCCAGACTCTAATGTCCATTGGCCAATCACGATCTGAGTAAGACAATTGTTCCCGTGCTCAATGTTTTTTATTGTCAAAAAATATTTGCAGTACATTTTGTTACATATGCGTTACAAGTTTAATATCCTAGAGTAAAACATAGAAGGTTTTTCTGAGTGTGCTTTTGCGGGTTACCATGACAATGGGAGCTGGAAGTTGCAAGATTTACTGCCAGAAAAATATGAAAAAACAACTCTGTATTGTGGCGAGTGTAAGGTGTATGCAGTAGGAATTAAGCTTGTGAATCCACTGGATTCTTCTGCCTTGTGAAAGAAGAAAAGAAACTTCCACCCATTCCAAAGTAAAGCTTGCTTAATGCAACTACCTATCCACAGAAGTTCAGTATTAAATTGTGTTCTAGTTTTGCTTCTTCAAATATCCTAATGTCACCTTGTCGCCTTATGCAATAGGGAAAATTTTCAAGAACCATATTGTGTTTTTTTTCCTAATGTGTTGAGTTATTTACCAGTTATACTGTTCTCCAATGAGAAACCAAGACTACATGACATTGATATGCATATGCATAAGTTCAATGTGTTTCTTTTTCAACCAATTAACTGCTGAGATCTTTCTTTAGGTGGGACTTCTGTTTGCAGGAAGGAAAGGTTGTTGAGCATCTAGATGGACACACAGACATAATCCACAAGAAATTAAGAGGCGACTGGTTACCATGGTCTGGTGCTGGATTGATTACCCTGCTATTTTTAGCATGCATTCTTTGTTAAGTTCTAATACCATTATATTTAGTTTTCAGGGGAATGCGAAAGAGGGACCTATTACTTAGAAGATATTGGAGGCGAGAAGATGATGGAACTTACGGTATTATTGTTCGACAAAATGATTAATATTCCACTTGCAGTTATCTAGATCTGACACTTCTCTTGAATTTCCAGTAATTCTATACCACTCGGTTTTCCACTACAAATGTCGTCCTGAGAGAGGCTATATCCGTGCATGTCTTAAAAGTAATATGCTTTATGTCAGTTGAATCTCTGTTAGAACTAGACTTGGTGTATTTGCTTATTCTTAACTGGTATGTGCCTTTTTCAATATTTAGGTGGAGGCTATGTAATATCACCAATCAATCAAGGAAGACAATCAGTTGTGAAGCACATGCTTGCCATAGACTGGAAATTCTGGAAGTCTTATCTGTTTACATCATCCGCTAAATATATCACTCTACGTATGCTAGGCAGAGTAGCAGGTATGTCTTGTATTACATCAATGCATCTTGCCTGATGCAATTGTGAAACTTCTCTTTTTGCAAATTTGAATAATAATCTGTGGACTCGCATATTTTCAGCACTGCGAGAATTCTTCCGAGCAAAAAATGGAAATTGTGCTTGCCTGGAGTTCTCATCCGGTGAGTTGACCAGGGACATGGGACTGACACAAGGTGAAAGTGAGAGGATAAATTTGGAAATGCATCAAGAAAATGAGAACAGAAGACTTGAGGGTCCTAGTGAAGGATCGCTGGGTGGTTCTAACAGGCACTTAAGCAGTAGTGGTTCCTTTGTTCAACTTAACGATGCAGCGGATGAGTTCTTTGACGTGCCAGATGAATCAGAATATGATCAGAGAGAAATTGTGTTTCCTTCTGATGAGAGCACACATGCTGTGGTGAGTTTATTGTGTGTTTGCATAGAAGATTTTCAATCTAATAGACTGTTCTTATTCATAAATTCAGTTCTCCCACATCCCATCTTCTGAACTAGGATTATTATCTTCTTGGTCATAGTATGGCTGTATAGCACTGTGATTGTCTATATCAATAGGTCGACCTATTAAGGCCCCCTCCTCTACTGTAGCTACATTTTCAACAAAAAAATAATTAATTACAATGAATAGAATTACATAGACATAATTCAGTAATTTTTTCCACCGAGAATACATAATTTGGAGAACCAGGCCATACAAACTCCTTAGTATTTTTGTAATGTCATGTCTATGTTTTGGCATTTCTTTTGCAGGATCAACGGCATGCTAAATTGTCCACTGCTGCTGTTTTTGTAAAAAGGTTGCATGATCTTGCAGGTCTGTACAGTTACTGTGCATTTGCCAATGATTTTATTTACTCTTCTTATATTCTAATTTTGATTTTCCCTTTCTTTCTTTTCCCCTATTGTAGTCCAAAAAAGAGGATACGTTGACCTACAGGGAGCTGCAGACGCTGATAATGGGCCATGTTGCTATGGATATACTCTTCCGAAAGATTCGAGCTTTACAGTTCCTTCTACTTGGGCAATGACAGATCCTACAACATTCTTAATCCGGGGAGAGACATATTTGCACGATCGTCTAAAGGTAGCTTAGATATGCTGCAAACATCTCATTATGAAAACAAAAACTTAAATTGAAATATCTTAGGTGCAAAGGGCCTTCACAGCCTCTTTGGTAGTGGTTTAGAGTGGGCAATGGAGAAGAATTCTGCTTTCAAAAATAATCATGGTTCGCCATGTTACAACTACTGCTACTTCATTGGAAATCAGACTGTAGGGAAACATACAAATCGGTATAAATCATACATGGTTGGGTGAAATTACCATAGCAATGCCGTTACAACTTACCTGTAACTTTCACAGATCAAGGCAAATAATACCCTGATGCAAATGGTAGGCGCTGATTGGATAAAGTCTGATAAGCGTGAGGATGATCTAGCTGGTCGCCCTGGAGGACTGGTCCAGGTATCTTATGCTAAAGCCAGTAGTTCAGATTCATCAGTAAGAATAAAGATATTTACTAAAAGTTTTTATTGTAGAAATGTGCAGCGCAAGGGAGCACCAAATTCTTCTTCATTGTAAACATACAGGTGAGATATTTTTGGGTGTAAGATGGGTTGATACTTGATATATCGCATGCTGTACAACGATTTAGGCCCTTTCATATACCTCTGATGGACACAGGTTCCTGGCTCAACCACATACAGCTTAGCGTTGTATTATATGATGGATACACCATTAGAAAAGGTCCCTCTACTTGAAAAATTTGTAAATGGAGATGATGCATTCAGAAATTCAAGGTTCAAGCTCATACCTTACATCTCAAAGGTAATTGTTTTGCACTATGAGCATTGTATGATTTGTTTTAAGCCATACTCGGTAAACTGTTGATTTCTTATGTTTGGAATTTGTGTCCATTTAGGGATCTTGGATCGTTAAGCAGAGCGTAGGCAAGAAAGCTTGCTTGGTTGGACAGGCATTAGAAATCAATTATTTCCGTGGAAGCAATTATTTGGAGGTAAGCTAGAAGCATGTTATTCTTTCATGTTATATATGACAAGTACAATCTGCCTGAATATCTATTCAAGCTATAATTGTTAATTTCGGTTACGGCGATCCGTGATATGGATAATAGATTCAAGAGGTTGCTTTTTATTTATTACATATTGATAGGGTTTAGATTTGCCTTTCTGCCAGCATCACGTGTTCCTACATAGATATATGTTTTCTGAGATAGAAGATGGGATATGCAGCTCTGAACAGCTTTGCCTTTAATTTTCAGCTTGGAGTTGATATAGGTTCTTCGACAGTGGCACGAGGTGTAGTGAGCCTCGTGCTTGGCTACTTGAACAATCTGGTGATCGAAATGGCCTTCTTAGTACAGGTAACTGGCATGTATCTATTTGTATAGAAATTTCCATGAGCTTGAGCATATATCCTTAGAGATCACAGAAGAGATATGTTATACTGTACTTCTTTCTAAGTTCTGTCACCTACATGTTTGGTTTCATGGTTTGGCTCATGCAGGGCAACACGTACGAAGAGCTCCCGGAGTTCCTCCTAGGCACCTGCCGACTGAATTACCTGGACGCCTCCAAGGCAGTGTCGATAGACGAATGCTAGAGGGCGTCAAACTGACCTCATTCTTTTTGAAGCCAGTACAGCACAGGCCAAAAGGCTCAAGCCATTCCTTGCTGCCGACACACAACGGCAGCCCTCGCTTGTGGGGGATCCACTGCAGCCGTTGTACATTCTCTTCTTATCGACTGCTCAGGTATTGCGTTGTAATCATGATAGCAATCCATGATAAGAAGAACCCCCACTCCAATTGTTTGGCCATCTCATCGCCCAGGAGAAAACGTAGACAGAAAGTGTAATCTAATCCTGGTACCACGCCGTCCCGTCTGAGTAACCTGGGTGAGATCAGATCATCAGATCTAACAGCAAAGCAAGCCATTAACTAGCCATTGACCGAGCGAGTAATGCCCGGAATGATTGTTTTTGAGGACTCGCGGCTTCCTCCCACATTCGCCAGGAACTGAAAAGGACCCCCAACCAAAATCGCAGCGATCATGGGTGGTCTGATCCCGTGTACCGGAAGCATCAGCAAAGCAGATTAGCCGAAGTGGAGCAGGCATCTGTCTCTTGGGGGGGTCGCCCCTCCGAGAGGACGCTATGACGGACAGCAGGATAAAAACGGTGGATCGTCGCGATCGGGGTTACTGTGCTTTGTGGTGGCAGCACCAGCTTTTCTGGGATGTTGCATTGCCCGTTGTTCGTCACACTGCGTGGCGCCTGTAGCGGCCGACGTGACGGCTCAACGGCCGGCGAAGCCTTTTTTGCTGCGCCCCCGGCGCACTTTTGAGCCTTTTTGATCGGACGACGATCGGTCGGTCGCGCGCAATCTTGTTCCTGAGGTTGGAGTAAAGCGTGTGCGAGGCTGGCACGGACGATGACCCTGTAGGATAAAAGTGGACAAGACGATCGCTGTTAGCCGTTGACTCGAACGGATCCCCACGGCGCGGCCTGGTCGGTCGCGCGATGCACGGGCGCGTGCCGGCGCGCGGCCCCCCCTTCACGTGCGTGCGGCCTGGCCCTGCAAGACAGCGCAAAGCGAGCCTCGAGGCCGAGACGGAGGTGTTCGCGCGACCGATCGAACGGCGACGCACGGTAGCACAGAGGCGTCCCTGGATCGGCTGCGCCTGTTTGAAGTGGATGCACGAGTGCACGGTGCAGGGGCGCGCTGCTGCTGATACATGTGTGACTCTGTCCTTCACCTTTGCAGCGAGTGGCTGACCGATTCGAGAGGTCGGCCGAACACATCGAACTCTCTCTTTTTTCCTCTCTCTCCCTTCAATTATGGATTTCTCTTGCAAGCCAAACAAGGTGTATCATGTTGTGCTACACTTGTGTTCTATCTGACGAACATAAGGATCGTGCAAGTTTCATTTCTTGTACATTTTTTAGAGCACAGTTGTTGCATAAAAATTTGAAGAACAATTTTTATGTTTCAGAACTAGACCTTGATCGTGAACGTGGAGCCGTGGAACGTAGAGAGAACGCCTCGATCGATTGGGTTTCCTTCTTGTTGGCAGGCCCGCATCTGCAATCTGTTCTGATCTCGCCTCTCAGGCGCGCACAAGCAGCAAGGCCCGCTGCGATCAAAACGAGAGGAGACGATCGGGACGTGGTCGCGCTCGAAGGTGGCGGTTTAAATTTGCTGGGTGGGCTTCGTCGACGTCGACCTCGTCAGGCGGGGCATATCCTCGTCTACGACACGCTCCGGCGCAGCGTGGATACCCGCGCCGCGCACTGCTTGCCGCTGCCGCCGGAGATCGTCAGGTTCTACGACGCGGCGCCGTTGCTTCCCCGGGACACCGTCGCCCGCCTGCGCTTGTTGCTCGCGTGGAGCATCTTGCTGTAGCTGGGACGACGTTACCACGTGGAGCATCTCATCATCCAGTGATCCTTGGACCTTGGGAGCCGAGCCCGGCCGTTGGGGACTGGCGCGAGGACTAGACGATCCTGATCGATCAAGTCCTGTGACTGTGAGGTCTCGGTCGACAGCGATATATACTGACAACGTCGAGCTGCTGCCGGCGGTGGTGTGAACAGTGCTGTTGGTTGACATGAGAGATCGAGGAACAAGACGATACGAGGAGCAGCGCTGTCTGACGCAGAAACAACGTCTGGCACCGAGGTGTCTTACCTCATGACGATTTCAGAAACCTATTTGTTCCAACTGTGTAATTTTTTTAGCAGTTTATGGAACCTGAAAACAATAATTTCAACGTAGTTTGACAATTTCTCAAACCTAGCAAAATTTTGTGAATTCGCGGCAACAATTTTCGTAACATACTGACACCAAGTTGCAGTAACGATGGTATAATAATCCACGGTAACAGCCGCCAAATCTTTTGTTGACGTCTCATCATTCAGAGAGGATAAACAAAAGGAAAGTTGCAATAACGAGTGACCATTTGCTTGTTCACTGCGTCTATGCAAAACAAGTCTGGTGGGAGATGTTGTCCTTCATGGACTGCTCTGGCTCCTTCCCAACGACGCAGCTCTCGCTTCAGGGATGGTGGATGCACCTGCGGAAGAGGCAGCCTCAGGGACGCAGGAGGGGCCTTGACACTTTGTTCATGGAACATTTGGAAGGAGCTAACGCGCGACTCTTCAGGCAAAGCTCGGCAGCTATCCAAGAACTTATCGAGACGATAAAACAAAAAGCGCATCTTTGGGTTTTAGCAGGAGCTAGTCGATTAGGTTGTCTAAAACGCGAGTAATCAGTTTTGTAATATGCCTCGGCCAACAAACTTTTGTAATTCTTTTCACCTTCTCCTTAATACAAAGATGTGCAGCTCTCCTGCGTTTTGGAGAAAAAAAAAGAGAGGAAAAACAAAAGGAAAACGATGAGTTTAGGATGTTGATAATCAGATTCCGCACGTGTCATTAGGTTCTGACCAACCCCTAGTGGGATCGATCAGATCATCAGATGCTCACATCAAACACCAAGCTTAGTGTGATTTGATCCCGTCTGGCGTCTGCATTGGGCGATATGATTATACTTGATGACTTGGGCTGGAGCCTAACACGCACATTGGTCAAGATCTGAAAGAGCGCCTCCAACCAAAGTTGCAGCGAGATCATCATGAGCTCATGACCAACCTTTTTGGTTCTTCCTGCTGGTCAGGTTCCTTGAACCTGAATGATGAACCATCAGAGGCAATGGTGGCGTACGTGCCTTGGGCCTTCAGGAAGGACAGCGGGCATAAAACGGCGGCGTACGTCATCGTGCCGCCGCCGTGTCGTCGCCATCCGGAGCACTGTGTGTTCGCTAGGTGCTACGACTTGCATCAGTGTGCTAGTGGTGTAGGAGAAGGAGAGTACTACGAGTAGCATGCAGCATGTCACGCCTTTAGCCGCCGACGTGACGGCCGAACGAACCGCCGCCGCGGCTTGCTGCATTGGCGCGAGCCGGCCGGCCGGCCGGCGGCCTCGCGGTGTTTTAGCCAGCAGCGATGAGCCGATGACGTGTATCTAGACGGCCCGATCGACACGCGAGGTGGCAGAGAAGAGAAGGTTCGTGGTGCCAGAGCCGGACAGCAGGAACAGGATGGGTGCTTTGCCGTTGACCCCCGAGACGGGATCCCCACGGCGCGGTGCCGGCGGCGGGGGGCGGTCGATCGCGCGATGCACGGGCGCGCTGCCGGCCAGTTTCACGTGCGAGGCGTCGCGACCGATGGCTAGCGATGGGGGGTGGATCGGAGCGGCGGCGACGCCACTCCAGGCCAGCCTTGCGCGTGCATGCGGTGTCCCCCTGGCTGTAATACTAGTACTAGTACCAAGACGCCGACGCCGAGGCATCATCGTCATTGTCTTGGCACGCACGAATGCTGCTGGCGTGCCGCGCCACTGAAGGAACACTTTCCGTTTCGAGTGAGTGCCAGGAGAGATTCCAGGATGCAAAGGGGGTTCGTGGGTCATACTCCATGTCAATCCATGGAAGGGCCGGTTTTTGTAGCACTCTGATGGCCTATGGGAGCAGCGTCTTAATTCTGCCAAGTGGATCATTACTCTGACCATTAACCTCGGTGTTTGGTACGCGATCGAGGGGAGGGGAAGAAGACCGGGACGGCCGTGTGCTGCAGGCTGCAGAGGTAGGCAGGGGCCTCTGAATTTCGAGACGGCAGTTCCGAGGGCGACGCTCCCAACGCCGGGTCAGCTCTCAAGGTGACGTCACGGTGCTCGGGATTAATTGGTGCCACCTCGGCTCGCTCGCCCCCCGCTCGGAAGTCGGAACCTGCGCCCCGGTCAAAACCGCCGATCCCGAGGCAATCTTTGAAACCCTGTCCTGCCTGAGATTGTCCTACAGTTGTTACTATCCACAAATGTTACTGCTCGCAGTAAAACTGTCCGCGCTCCAATTACCGCCTGCGCGCGCGCCATCACAACAGGCGGACACGCCCAAGCAAGCCAACACTCGCATGTGAGGTGATCGGGCACGCTCGCCTCATCCAACCCCCCCAAAACAGCGGGTGACCTGTTCATGTCTCCCTGTCCTTCCTTTCCCTCCGCGCTTCTTCTTCCTTTTCAATGCGCCGCGCGAGGAGCGGCCGCAGCGGCCGCAGCCCAAAACTGGAAAACCCGCCACCACCCGGCTGCGGCAGGGCGAAACAGACATCCGGGGGATCCGGCGGCCCGCGAGGGGGCTCCGCTGTCACGTCGCGTATCAGCGTATACTCCATGTAGCAGCATGCAGCGGAATAGACGAACAGTGAGTGAGTCAGCGACGGCCGGCCACGTCGTACGGGCGCAGCGCGCGCGCCACACGTTAATCAGTTAATGGACGCCCACCTCGGCACGACAACGACGACACGACGAGCGCGTACGGTGCGTTACGTACGTACGTGCTACAGCCTAGAGGTGGTAGTGAGGCACGGTTCGTTTGCTAAAAGGTGGCGTACGTGCTAGGAGGACGTAGCGGCGCACGGTACGGGCGCGCGGGCACTGTGTGCTCATGCTGCTGTCCCGTCCTGCCACGTACAAGCAAACAGGAGGCGCCGCCTCGTCCGATCCGATCGGCCGGCCGGACGGACGGAAAGGGCTCTGCGACACGGCCCCGTACGGGGTCGCAGCTGCCGTCAACAGTGGAAGGTAGTGTTCGACGTACGTACCTCGGGCCGCGATGGCGATGTCGTCGTCATCGTCGAGTGGTACGTCCAGTGCGCGTGCAGATCATCGTGGAGCACGAGCAGCACGCTTGAAGTACTGTTGCGACAGATAAAAATATTTTGTTACTCTTTGTACGTACGGAGTACTTCACTTGGAGCGCGTACGTTTTTACTCCTACTCCGTACGGAGTACTTCTGATCCTACGTAGGGGTAGTATCTGACAGGCGGCGATGATCACGATCAGACATGAGTCCAAACCAACCAACAGGGCGCAGGCGTAGACCACCGTAGCGGGCGACAGGAAAACGGCCCTTGCAGACAACGCTACAGCAGCGACGGCGTCGTACGTACTGTTTACTGTACGTGGTCCAGGCAGGGACGACGGGAGGCGGACCCGACACGCCCCGGCCCGGCCCATACCGGTCCAGCCCCCATCCGACCGGCGGGCCCCTGGGTCCCGGGACCACCGGTCAGTCCGGCGAGCACTCACGTCCGCGTCGCGTCCCGTCCGGCCACATCCGGCGTGGCGCTGAGGCGGTGACAGCGAGGGGTACGGAGCGCCGGCCGCGCCACGTCGGCCCGCAACGGACAACGCCCGCGGATAGCAACAGGACGGGGGGTGACGTCGGCGCGCCCGTGAATGAGGGGGTCGCTGTTGCCTGCCGCAGTGGGGCCACGTGCGCCTGGACGGGCCTCGGAGGCTCGGTGCTTGCTCGGACCCTCCTCGGTGGTGGCCGCTGACGTCAGCGGGCCCGGGTGGGGGGGTGGGGGGCCCGCGGAACTGTTCACGGGTCAAACGGGAGCCTTTTGTTCTCGCCAAGTTCTCGGTGATGCTGCTACGTGATAGGGTGGTGGTTGAGAGATCGATCGATCCAACAACGAACGGTGGGGATGTGGATGGGGATGAATGAGGAGGCGGCGGTGTGACACATTGGGAAAGGGCATTCAATTTCTACTGGTCAGAATCATTCTTCGGCCTGGATGTTTACTGATGTTACGATAATAAATTGGGGTCAAACTTTACGTGGAGACAAAGTTTTATCTAGATTCCGATACTTTACCTTCACCATTCGGCAGATAATGACTTGACCATCAGTACATACATGTGTCCGTGCACGAGAATCTCATCAGCATGGTAAAGCGCCGGAGACGAGGTAGACGTAGACGACAGAAATGGAACGCGGAGACGTAAAGCGGCCGGTTGCTTGCGAGTCCACGGAACCCGCGGCCCCTCCGCGCGCGCGCGCGCGCCGCAACGAGACAACGATGGCGAGAGGTCGCTGCATGCACTTGGATCCCTTTCCGGCTCCCAATCCTGTGCCCTGTGTCGACGAGGAATTCGTCGACGCTAATCAAACCCGGGGCCGAGCATAGCCGGGGGACACGGCCGGTGTGCACGAGCGGCCTGGATGCGCGCGCGGCGTTGCCGATCGAGCCCGCCCGAACCCAACACCGTGCACGCCGCGTCCGCTGGATCCAACGAAGATGACGCGACCGGTCTTGTCATCTGTGGCGCGCGCGCGCGGGCGTGCTGGCTACCACTACCAGCTGTTTCACTACGCCGCCGTCGTTTTCGACGGCAAATCTTTGCCGCGGGAACCTCGTCGGGCCAGGAACATTTTCACGTGCCGGTCCGAGGCGATCGGGTCCCTTCTGCTGCTGCTGCGGTTGATCTGGAGCTAAGCGGCCGGGGCCGGGACCAGATCGAGCGGCCGGGCGGGACTACACGGGCACAGTGGAGTTCGTGTGCGGCTGGTCCTCCCTGCTTCACTGTCGCGTTTGTTGCGTTGTACGTCCACAGGGGATACGGCCGGAGAAAAGCAAAACGAAACAAAACCTTGTTAGCGAGCGCCTAATGAGCCTCCCGGAAGAATCAACCATCGCGTGTCGCAAATCCGGGCCAGACCGCAAGTCGGCATTCGGTTTCGTCCGCGCTGGAAACGGTGGCTCCGGCGGCGGGCGTGGCAGCTGAAGATCAGGAGGGCGAGGATCGGACATGCCACGTGATCCGGTCCGGGTCCGTTTCGAGTCATGGTTTACTTGTTCGACAGATCACAAATGCGTGAGCTTGCGTTTCAAAAACAAAAATAATAAAGGGTTTCATCAGAAAACAAATGCGTGAGCTTTCTACACATGCTACAAACACTCCCTGGGAGCAGTAGCAGGTGTGCAGTGTGTGCTCCTCTTCGTCACATGGGGGGTCTTGAGCGTATCAAATTTCATGCGGCTAGTTTCGCGTCATCACAGGGTACAGATCACGTATACGCAACGGTCCAACTGTTTGGACGGCAAATGCAGAAATTTTGAAGGAATTCCTATTGGCCCTGTGGCCCAAGAAACAGTAGCAAATTTTACGCGGTAAAGAAATGCTGACTGAAAGTCTGAAACTGCCTTGAGATCCAACAGTCCCCGAATAGTTCGAGGATCGGCTGAGATAAACCAGGAGGGTGTTGGACTGGTGGGTAAAATCAAACCCAAACCACCTTTCGGATGAGTTCAAACTTCAAACGGGGCACGATCAGACGCCCGGCAAAAACGGAACGGAGCAAGCTCGTGTCACTACTCTCACTACTGCAATCACTACCGCACCCCACCGACAGCAGGAAATCCCGCTCGCCGGCATGCGGGTCCTCGCGGGAGATCGGCCCCACGTGTCATGCCCTCCCCGTGTCCCCGGGGGGAGTAGGTGTGTGAGCGTGCCGCCGTCCCGTGCCGCGCGGCTGTTCGCTGTTCGCGCGGGCGCAACGGATCCGCACGGTGGGGCCGCGCCTCCACTGGGGCGCTGTGGCCTGTGTGCTACTGCTTCGGGGCAGCGAGGCGAGGCGAGGCGAGCGGGCACTCATCACCATTCACCAAGGAGGAGCCCGAGGCCTCGCCATAATTCCTTCCAACCCACTGTGCTCGCCGCTGTAGCATAAGCGTCGCCCACACCACCACCTCCCCCTCGCCGCCGGGAAGGTTTTCAATTGCTGCTGCTGGGGGCCTCCGGCAACGGAAGCAGCTCGGGAGGGAGGCTGTGGTTGCAGTTGTAGGGGCGGGTGCCGGCCCTGATGTAGATTTCTCTCCCCCGCTTTGCCCGGCGTCAGCATCTCTCTCTCTCCCGGAGCAGCGACCGGTTGCGGCCGCCGCTCCGGCCGGCGCCGCCTGCCCACCACGATCTGCCAATTGGAAGCCATGCGCGCGGGCGGAGGAGGTATCTATCCCATCATCGCCTGCTGCTGCTGTTGCTTTCGCCCGCTCCAATTGCTTGCTTTTCTTTTGCCTCCCGCGGGTTGCGTGGGGTGGTTTCGTTTCCTGCTTACTTGTTGGGTCCGTGCGATTAATGGGGGACGTGGCAGGTCGCTCTGGCGGACAGTGATCGCGTTCGGCGGCGGCCGTGGAGGAGGAAGACGACGAAGACGGAGGAGGAGGAGGAGGCCATGAAGGAGGCGGCGGCGGGCGACGAGAGGTGCCTTGACCCGCAGCTGTGGCACGCGTGCGCCGGCGGCATGGTGCAGATGCCCCCTGCGCGCTCCCGGGTCTACTACTTCCCGCAGGGCCACGCGGAGCACGCGCACTCCGGCGGCGCCGCGGAGGTCGCTGCCGCGGCTGGTGGCCCGCGGGGGTTCCCGCCACTTGTGCTCTGCCGCGTCGCCGGGGTGCGGTTCCTGGCCGATCCGGAGACGGACGAGGTGTTCGCCAAGATCCGCCTGGCGCCCGCCGCGCCTGGCGACGCGGAGTTCCGGGACCCCGACGAGCTCGGCGGCGACGCCGGGGACGCTCGGGAGAAGCTCTCGTCCTTCGCCAAGACGCTCACGCAGTCCGACGCCAACAACGGTGGGGGGTTCTCGGTGCCGCGCTACTGCGCCGAGACCATCTTCCCCAAGCTCGACTACCGTGCCGACCCGCCCGTGCAGACGGTGCTCGCCAAGGACGTGCACGGGGAGGTCTGGAAGTTCCGCCACATCTACAGGGGCACGCCGCGCCGGCATTTGCTCACCACGGGATGGAGCACCTTCGTCAACCAGAAGAAGCTCGTCGCGGGGGACTCCATCGTCTTCCTGCGCACCGAGCACGGCGAGCTCTGCGTCGGGATACGCCGCGCCAAGCGGGTGTCCTGCGGGGCCGGCATGGAGTGCATGTCCGGTTGGAACGCACCCGGGTACGGGGCCTTCTCGGCGTTCTTGAAGGATGAGGAGAACAAGATGATGATGAAGGGGCCTGGTGGTGGGTACATGAGAGGAAGGGGGAAGGTGAAGATCGCGGATGTCGTTGAAGCCGCAAGGCTAGCAGCGAGCGGGCAGCCATTTGAGGTGGTGTACTACCCAAGGGCGAGCACACCGGAGTTTGTTGTGAAGGCCGCTTCGGTGCAGAACGCAATGAGGAACCAGTGGTGCCCGGGGATGAGGTTCAAGATGGCATTCGAGACAGAGGATTCGTCAAGGATTAGCTGGTTTATGGGGACCATAGCTTCTGTCCAGGTTGCTGATCCAATCCGATGGCTGAATTCACCGTGGAGGCTTCTTCAGGTTCCACTTAACTCATATTGCCCATTACTTATATGCCATACTGCATTATTAACTGCTGTGTACTACTTTTGAACTTACTTTTTTTAGTGGGTTACTAGTGTTTTTGTTTCTGGTATCTAACAATATTTCATTATCTGTGAAATTAATGGCTTGTAGAACTTTTAATTCAATGTAAATATGGAATATGCATAACTCACTCAAAGGTTATCTTTGCTTGAGGTGCTCCGATTGGCACTTGGTGCATGTAAAATATGACCAAGACACAGGGTACGGTGCTCACACGATTTTAGTCGACATGAAGCATCCGAAAGCCATTAGGTTAATGGGCAAAAAAATTAGTCATGAAATTGGACGTCTGGGGCTTAATTGGGAGAGATACATAGGCAGGCAAAAATCTGCATGTCCAGTTGTGTTAGACTAGGATGGGAACAAGTTGGGCACAATTCTAACCATAAAATGCAATTAACCTATGATGAACCATACCATCTGTTTGATCGTGTTATTTCCTCACCTGGAAGTATTGCCTTCAAATTGTTAGTTATCTTTTGTCAGACTGAGAAAGGAGAACTGAGATTGGTGTGGTCATCTTCTACCGCTTTATTTCTCCTCTCGTGTCCTGTCATCGTTGATAAGCGGTTCAGTTTGCAGCATCTTTTAGATACTAAGCTCTCTGTGTCTGTCTCTGTGCATTTTAAAAGCTGGTAAGCATCATTTTGTTAGCAATTCAGCATCTGAATGCATTAGGAAACTTTGGAGGTTTTGTTTTATGCATTAATGGATTCTCTTTTACAAACTTAAACTGCTTTACATATGTCTATCTGAAATTGAAATATGGGGACTGGGGAGCGAACTAATATAACATTCACATACTCCAAACAAACGTCCATTTATATGTAGTGTATCTCGGTCGTGAACTCCTGAATTTATTGGTCCTCTTTTACGGTTTAATGGCCATACCTTACATTTTCCAATATAATTAGTGCCTTATAAGATTGCTAGGTGATCCTTAATTGCAGCCTAGTACTGTACATTTGTACCTTGAGAAAGATATGTTTGACGTACTAGCAATAATGTTGATCTAGCATTACTTTAACTTGAATGCGCTACCTCTTTGTTCTCTCTCTTTACTGTTGGCTGTTTGGTTTTCATGGAATTGCCTTGATAATTAGCTTTACATGTACGGAACACTCATCAAGGTCTTAGTACAATATAGGGGGAAACAGAAAAGGATGCAAGAGAGTCTTATCCTGTGTTGGTGAAAGATGGTTTTGTAAGGAGTTTCTTGTAGGTCTGGTTTGTTATTCGTTTTTAGTCAGGAGGCCCTCTGCTGCCCTCCCTTGCTTGGGTTAGTTGTGTTGCTTGTTTTTTGGTGGATCTCTGAACTTGCTCAGGAGAGTAAGACTGTAACTTCGTTATTCCCTGATAATGAAGTTCGGGCATAGCCCATAGTATCTTGCTAGTTGTTTTAAGTTTGACTTTGGAAACTCACCAGCTTATATTGTCTCTGATGTCATCAATTATAACAGATGTACAAAGAATTTATCTGTGAAATTGTTATAACTATTCATGTTTGGTGTTTTTAGCTCTGCAAGCACCAGCATATTCTTTCGCTTTTTGTACTGTGCCCTTTTGCCCATTCACATAGTTGCAAATTTGTTGCAGGTGACATGGGATGAACCAGACTTGCTGCAGAATGTGAAGTGTGTCAACCCATGGCTAGTGGAGCTTGTATCAAGCATTCCACCCATTCACCTGGGACCATTTTCTCCACCTAGAAAGAAGTTGCGGGTGCCCCAACATCCTGACTTTCCGTTTGACGGTCAGCTGTTGAATCCAATTTTCCACGGCAACCCACTTGGTCCAAGCAACAGCCCCATTTGCTGTTTCCCGGACAACGCTCCTGCAGGCATACAGGGAGCCAGGCATGCTCAATTTGGTTTACCCCTAACAGACCACCAGCTTAACAAGCTGCACCTCGGTCTGTTCCAAGGCGGCGGTTTTAACCGACTTGATGCTATTACTCCGCAATCGCGCATATCCAAGGGTTTTGTGATCACCAGTGCGCCAGTCAAAGAGAGTGTCTCTTGCTTGTTGACAATTGGCACACCCCAGGGCACAGAGAAATCTGATGACAGAAAGAAACCCCATATAATGCTGTTTGGAAAGCCTATCCTTACCGAGCAGCAGATTAATTCTGGAGGATCAAGGGAAACACTCTCCCCTGAGGTTACTGGAAATGGTTCATCTGATGGCAATGCACAGAAGACAGGAAATGTATCTGATGGTTCTGGTTCGTCTATTTGCATCGGTTTCTCATCCCAAGGCCGCGAGGCTTCAGAGCTTGGGTTAGAAGCCGGGCATTGCAAGGTATTTATGGAATCAGAGGATGTTGGCCGGACCATAGATTTGTCTGTCTTTGGATCATATGAAGAGCTGTATGGTCAGCTAGCTGACATGTTTGGAATTGAGAAAGCAGAAATAATGAGCCACCTCCGTTACCGTGACGCTGCTGGTGCTGTCAAGCATACTGGTGAAGAACCATTCAGGTGAGCCAGCCCTTAATATTCTCAGCTTTTGTTTACCTGTTTGTGCGGGGTCTATTCTACAATCTATACTAGTATATGATAGCTTTGTTACCGAAAAAAGGCATGTACCATGCATCTAAATCATTCTGTTTGTGTGACAGTGACTTCATGAAAGTAGCACGGAGGCTCACCATAATAGAGGGCGGCGAGGGGAGGCTGCAGAAACCTTTCATCGAATACATGGTGGAGCAGGCCTGATTGCATGACCTTTCAATAAGCCAATCTGAAGCTTGTGGAAGGCTAAGCTTAGAATGAAAACGTGTTGCATTTTCGTTTGTGTTTGTCTGCTGTAAGCAGAATCGCAATGTTTGTTGGGCCTTGTGGAAACTCTCAGTGTAAGGGCCTTCTCCTGTTGTTACCTGGTCGTTAGAACTCTGTTGTGATCAGTTGTTATGTGCTTGAGTCGACGTTGATGAATAACCTCTTTGATGGATTAGCTTGGAATAAAGTTTGAGTCGTGTTAGTCCCATGGAAGCTTGCAGCATAAATGCATAATGGTGGTTCACGAATCACGAAATGCAGTTGGCGATATGCTTGTATTGTTGCTGCAGTTTTGACAGGGCACGGGGTTTTCTATGCTAAATTCTTACAGCAGCAATGCTCGTTTCATCAGTCACGACTCACGAGACCATTATATTGGTCGATCATCATAATTTGCAGGATCTTTCTGGCCATTGATTCTTGCGGATGAGCAAGGGGAAAGTTTTGTGGAATGGTCGCTGCACACTGGATGCGCATGGTCACATGGGTTTGGCCTTTTGGGCTTTCGTCCCGGCTTTTTTTCCTGGAAAGAAACTTTCGCAGGTGTCGCACATGTCCCGGCTTGGTCTGAGTTCTGATCGCACCTGCAAGTCGCACAGAGGATGGATGAGAGGATGCATCGGTGAATTGTACCACACGTAGCCTGAAGCGATCGTACGGGCAGAGGCATCGATGCAACTGCAATTGCAACTGTGGTAGGTACACGACGCCTCCCAAGGGCAGGCAGCACCGGCTGCAAACGTGATGCGTGGTACTAGTATGTGGCTGTAACGGCATCAGACTGCACATCGCCTTCCTGGCGCGCCACGACAAAGCAAGCGGCGTTGTGGTTTCTTGCAATGGCGCGTTCTGGAATCAAATCTTGCTGCCGACTCGCTCGATCAGTCCCTTTTGCTCGATGGGCATGGATGGGTTCGTCCCCGATACGAGCGCAGTAGTAGTACTAGTGCTGCTGCCGCGCCGATCGTCTTGCACACGTGTCGAGATTCTCCACGAGGCCTCCGCGAAACGCAACTCTCTCTCCGTTGTGTTTTTTAGGAAGTCCACATTTGATCGGTGATGTTCCAACCGATTTTTTTTTAAATTACACAGTAACGCAGACGCTCACAACACGCACGCACACTCACCCCTATGAACACACGTACGCAAACCCTACCCCTATGAGCACCTTCAAAGGACTGAGCATCCGACAGATCTGGATTGCCAAAGCCACCATTGGCGCCTCGTTGTCGACGGAAACGCAGCTTACCACTTAACGCATAACGCCGGTAAATCCTGGAAATCCCAGAAAAAGGTGCGAGCACCAGGATTTGAACCCTGGTGGGTAGCGTCCCACCGGACCGTCCTACCGTTAGATTACAAGCCAATTCGCATGTTCCAACCGAATTGGACCGGACGGGAACGGTCGGCGGCCGAACCGAGCGCGTTTCTTTGCGCAATGGGGGCATCTGTCGCGGTCGCTGCTTAGAGCAACTCTAGCCCAGCCCTTAAATGGGTCTCTATACATATTTCAGTCTTCCAAGTGGGAAAAAAACAACTCCATCCGGGCCTCTAAACGGGCTACCATTTTGTGGAGGCCTCCAAATTTTGATCCAGGGCCCCTAGGAATGGAGGCCCTCTGTTTCTAACCACCTGTGGGCCTCGTCACCTTTTTTTCATCTTTCTCCCTCCGAACGCCTCCAAGAACGCACCAATGGGTCTCTCTCTCCCTCTCACTCCAGCGGCGGCACGACTCGCGCTGCGTGACGGCGGCGCTCGCGCGGCGGTGACGGGCGGCGCTGCGGCGGCCGCCGCCGACCGAGCGCGTTCGCGCTGAGGCCTCTCCTCCCCCGGCTCAAGCTCGCAGGCCGGCGGCCATGGTGCAGAGCACATCCAGCTCCGGGAGCGGCGCGCAGCCTCGAGCTCGGCGGTGGCGTCCATGGCCGCGGCCGGCCCCTCCCTCGCCGGCGGCGCACAGGCGTGCGCGGCCCTCCCCTCGCCGCCTCCATCTCGAGGGCTGGGGAGCCGAAGCCCACGGACGGCAAGCCCCTGCTCCAGCACGGCGTCGTCCCCGCCTCGACATCGAAATCCAGAGGAGGAGGCCGGCATCCGTCTGCGCCGCGCCGACGTGCGCGGGGAAGAGGCGCGGGGCGCGGGGAGGCAGGCGTGCCAGCGGCGCGGCGGAGAGGCGCGGCGGCCGGCGAGGTAGGTGCAGCTGGCGGCGCAGGGGCAGGAGAGGCGGCCGGCGCGGCGCGCGCGGCCGACGGTGCGGGGAGGCGCGCGCGACGGGCACGCGTGGCGGCCGGCGAGGCGGGCGAGGGGGAGGCGGGGGAGAGGCTGTTGCGGGAGGGAGAGAGGAGAGTGGGACCCACCGATTTAGGGGCTTCATTTAATCAGGCCGTCTGGAAAAGAAAGAGAATTTTACAAAATAGAGGCTTACTTCTTATATTTGAACGCTCGCTGGAGTTGCTCTTACCGATCGCGTTCGGGACGGCAACCAACACGTGCGTGCGTGCCCGGCTGCGTTGAGTACAGTACGTGGAGTGCCCGGCTGCGCGGCGCCGCGTCCGCGGCCTTCACGCAGGTCACCTCCTGTACTGTACTGCACATACGGCTGTCTGTACGTTCTCTGGTTTGTCGCCATAGCAGTTTCGGGCTCGTGTCTGTCTGTATACTACTCCTACGCGGACTTGGGTCTACGCAGGGCCGCAGGGGCATGGAGCAATGGACGGACTACGCACACGGACGGTCTCCCTTTCCGGTCGGGGGCAGCCGGGCAGGGTAGAGACCAGCGAACGGCGACCATGCGTCATGCTGTGTGCGTACTCCTGTACGGGAGGGAACAACCAACTCGCCACGGTCTTCAGGCGGCAGTCCAGCCAGCCGCCGGGCCAAGTCGGCCACGAAGGCCAAGTCGGCCACGAAGGTACTGAACAGCGTTTAGCGGTATCATAGCATATTAGCGTTAGTATAGCGGATTGCGGATAGCGGGTGTTATAGTAGACGCTAAGTCCAAATAGCGCAATTCAAAAAATAGTCAAAATTTTAGCATAATTTTACTTAAAATAATATAAAGGTTTTTAGTTAGCAATTACATTTCACGTAAAATAAAAAAATATAAATAAATATTATTTGTCATTCAATCATCCATCATTATCGCCTAAACAATCATATCGACACTTTTATTGACATTTGATCTATTTGATATGTTACTTTAATTATAAATTTGGTGAAATAGCGGCATAACGTTAGCAATAACGGTGAAATATGAGAAATAGCCGCCGCAATAGCAAAAAATAGCAGTGCTAAGTCCGTGCTTGCTATCTTGGATCCGCTATCTTGTAGGTAAGGGACAGCTACCGCTATAGCGGCCGCTATTGCGGGCGCTACGAACGCTATTTAGTACCTTGTCCATGACCACCGCACATCCGGTCGAGGAGATAATGTGAACACATTGCGCGTAGGCGCACTCTGGCAGCGACCAACGACGATGACAACCGACCCAGCCCACAGCGGACGGTAACCGACGCCTATGCTCTTTTTTTAATTCAGAAGTATAGATGTCATTTACTTCTTCTCGGCTTTCACGATGGAGAGCAACCAATCGGACCTCTAGGAGCGGCGTTGGCAGGCCATGCGCCCGCTTTCAGCCGGCGTCTCCCCGGACGCCTGTTTTCTTTTCTTTATTCCTTTTTCTCTTCTCCACGTGAGATTTAGCCAGTTTACGGCCTACTATGATACTATACTTGCTCTAAGGCGTGCGGAGTTCCTTTTTCCCAACTTGATGCTCCTACTTCCTCGGATGTCCTTGTTTTTTTATATATATATTATTCTAGATATAGAATACCATGCACGTTTTCCTGTCTCCCTCCTGCCAAGGCTGCTGATCCGGCACCTACACGCGCCGCGTCTTGAGTCTTGACCCCGGGGCTCCACTCTCCAGGGACGGCCGTCGCCGCTACAGACCCGCGCCGCCCGTTGCCGAGGACCCCGGCGGTTTAGCACGGAGGCACGCTGGCCTCCCGAGCCCGCAATGGCGCGAGAGTCGCGAGACCGTAGTCCACTTGAGATTCGAGATTTTTGTCATGGGATTTGAAGTTGGTTCAATTTGATTTCCCCTCTGCTAGGGTTTGACAACGAACTGTCTTTCGCTTCTTATATTGGGGTTGCAGTGTGTTAGTCATCTTCTTTGATTTTAGTTCTAAGGTTTACATTTGATTCAAGCTGATTCCTGTGTTGGAGTTCTATTTTTTTAAAGCATCAGTTGGAATTCTAAATCTATCCATGATTTACTTACCTTTTTCTACCCTGCGCACAACTCTGCAACTTCCTCCGCCTGTCTGCCTTTGAGTTTTGATTTTCCTCTTTGTTTTAGGCTGCCCATTTTAACCTTTCTGCCTCAGTCCATGCCTCGGTTTGATTTGTGCAACCTCAAATGCCGTCATGAGAACTGTATCCACTCTACAGTTCACATGAGAACCTACTTTCTCTTTTACCATTGTGTTCTTTATATCAGGTACATCGGCTACTCTTTCTTAACATTGTGTTCTTTATATGTCAGGTACATCGGCTACGAGAAGGCTATTGCTGCCGAATCTCTCTTTGATTGGCCTTTCCTCTCCACTTGGTTCGTTGCCTCCCGATTTTTCTTTCACAAAAAAAATTGATGGTATATTTAGCATGCTGTCAGTCTCACAGTTCCTTTCTTGCTGATATGACAGATCAAGTGCAGCGGGAAATTTGTTGGTTTCCAGCTTTGTAAGTTTCCCTCCTATCGACGCTGAATTTTTGAGTTATGGTACTCAAGCAACAACATTGTCCATGTCTGCTTGCATATAAGGTGATGTAGCTGTTCTAACACTGTTCCAATAATATTAGGCGTAATGTAGTTTCCTCCCTCAAATACAACTACAGTTTAGCGGCATTTCCAGCAATATAAACATTTTTTTATTGATGGGATTATTTTCCATGTATTCATGCATATGCTATCAGTTTAGGCTATGAGTTCCATTTGCACTTACTGACAAACTTTTTGGGTTTGCTCCAGCTTGTCTGGGGTTGCTGTTCTGGAGTTCATGAATACCTGTTTGCCACAGTTTGAATTGCCATAGGAGAAAAAAAAGGTATGCCAGTCATCCAGATTGTAGATTACTTCGCGTTTGAACTTCTTGCTGCCCTCCAATGTTATGCTAATAACAATAATAATAATACTATATATATCTACACATAAGGTTACTCAATCCAGTTTCCATCCATATATAGCAAATACATATTAGTACTATTTTCCTTGCACTACTACATGGTGGCTGACAGATTTCCTACTGCTCTTTTTTTCCCTTATTCCCCCTCTTCGCCACTCCTTTTTCCCCTTCACATATATTTTCTCCCTCACTTCAGAATTGCTGCTTATTTGTGCTCTTTTTACTTTTTTCTGCATCCTGACATTTACAGATTTCCTATTTCCTCTTTTTTTGTCTTCTGCTCTTCAGTCTTTTTCCCACCTTGTGTACTACAGACCATTTAGAAACTTATTTCCTTGCTAACATGTGATTTGCTTATTCTTAATTCAGCATTTTTTTTCCAGTCCCATCCCTGTTCTTTTTGCCCCGCTTTTCCCCTTTTCTTTGCACTCCTCTTAGTACTCATATCCTGTCACCACTATCCATGTAGCAGGTTTTGGATTATAGTATTACAGGTTGCAGTTCAATGGAGCCCTATAAAGATCAGAATGCACAAGCTGATAATAACAATGCTTGTATGTTCTACGAGCTAACGTTCACCTTACTTCCACTATTTTTATATATTCTGTGATGTTCTGTATCAGTAAATCTACCGGAGTCCGCCGTTGGCTAGCCGGTCCACGTAAGCAAAAAAAATTACCGCCGTTCGATTATGCAGCGCCGGTCGCGATCTAATCTCCCCTCCTTGCCCTGTTTTGTACCATGCGCCGTTTTTCTATTGGCCAGAAGCTTCTCGGTTGCTCCCGTCCTCCCAGCAGTAGATAAGGTGTCGGTGGTCCTGCTCATCCCCTTCCCTTGGCTTTCACTGGTTTTCCCTGGTAAGTCCTTCCACCTTTCCTCCTCCTGCTCGTCGCTTTCCTGCTCGTCACTTTTTTGCCGGTCGTGCTTCCGTTCCTTTTTCCCAACTTGATGCTCCTACTTCCTCGGATGTCCTTGTTTTTTATATATATATTATTCTAGATATAGAATACCATGCACGTTTTCCTGTCTCCCTCCTGCCAAGGCTGCTGATCCGGCACCTACACGTGCCGCGTCTTGAGTCTTGACCCCGGGGCTCCACTCTCCAGGGACGGCCGTTGCCGCTACAGACCCGCGCCGCCCGTTGCCGAGGACCCCGGCGGTTTAGCACGGAGGCACGCCGGCCTCCCGAGCCCGCAATGGCACGAGAGTCGCGAGACCGTAGTCCACTTGAGATTCGAGATTTTTGTCATGGGATTTGAAGTTGGTTCAATTTGATTTCCCCTCTGCTAGGATTTGACAACGAACTGTCTTTCGCTTCTTATATTGGGGTTGCAGTGTGTTAGTCATCTTCTTTGATTTTAGTTCTAAGGTTTACATTTGATTCAAGCTGATTCCTGTGTTGGAGTTCTATTTTTTTTAAAGCATCAGTTGGAATTCTAAATCTATCCATGATTTACTTACCTTTTTCTACCCAACGCACACCTCTGCAACTTCCTCCGCCTGTCTGCCTTTGAGTTTTGATTTTCCTCTTTGTTTTAGGCTGCCCATTTTAACCTTTCTGCCTCAGTCCATGCCTCGGTTTGATTTGTGCAACCTCAAATGCCGTCATGAGAACTGTATCCACTCTACAGTTCACATGAGAACCTACTTTCTCTTTTACCATTGTGTTCTTTATATCAGGTACATCGGCTACTCTTTCTTAACATTGTGTTCTTTATATGTCAGGTACATCGGCTACGAGAAGGCTATTGCTGCCGAATCTCTCTTTGATTGGCTTTTCCTCTCCACTTGGTTCGTTGCCTCCCGATTTTTTTTCACAAAAAAAAATTGATGGTATATTTAGCATGCCGTCAGTCTCACAGTTCCTTTCTTGCTGATATGACAGATCAAGTGCAGTGGGAAATTTGTTGGTTTCCAGCTTTGTAAGTTTCCCTCCTATCGACGCTGAATTTTTGAGTTATGGTACTCAAGCAACAACATTGTCCATGTCTGCTTGCATATAGGGTGATGTAGCTGTTCTAACACTGTTCCAATAATAATAGTAATGGCAAATTGCATTGGCCATGACAAAGCTGTCAGTACATGCAAAAATGTGTAAAACTATTATTAACTTGGTTCTATCATATTAGGCGTAATGTAGTTTCCTCCCTCGTATACAACTACAGTTTAGCGGCATTTCCAGCAATATAAACATTTTTTTATTGATGGGATTATTTTCCATGTATTCATGCATATGCTGTCAGTTTAGGCTATGAGTTCCATTTGCACTTACTGACAAACTTTTTGGGTTTGCTCCAGCTTGTCTGGGGTTGCTGTTCTGGAGTTCATGAATACCTGTTTGCCACAGTTTGAATTGCCATAGGATAAAAAAAAGGTATGCCAGTCATCCAGATTGTAGATTACTTCGCGTTTGAACTTCTTGCTGCCCTCCAATGTTATGCTAATAACAATAATAATAATACTATATATATCTACACATAAGGTTACTCAATCCAGTTTCCATCCATATATAGCAAACACCTATTAGTACTATTTTCTTTGCACTACTACATGGTGGCTGACAGATTTCCTACTGCTCTTTTTTTCCCCTTATTCCCCCTCCTCGCCACTCCTTTTTCCCCTTCACATATATTTTTTCCCTCACTTCAGTATTGCTGCTTATTTGTGCTCTTTTTACTTTTTTCTGCTTCCTGACATTTACAGATTTCCTATTTCCTCTTTTTTTGTCTTCTGCTCTTCAGTCTTTTTCCCACCTTGTGTACTACAGACCATTTAGAAACTTATTTCCTTGCTAACATGCGATTTGCTTATTCTTAATTCAGCATTTTTTCCAGTCCCTTCCCTGTTCTTTTTGCCCCGCTTTTCCCCTTTTCTTTGCACTCCTCCTAGTACTCATATCCTGTCACCGCTATCCATGTAGCAGGTTTTGGATTATAGTATTACAGGTTGCAGTTCAATGGAGCCCTATAAAGATCAGAATGCACAAGTTGATAATAACAATGCTTGTATGTTCTACGAGCTAACGTTCACCTTACTTCCACTATTTTTATATATACTGTGATGAACTAACTATGCTTAGTTGCTACTAACCATCGTAGCATCTTCAACTCTCGAAAATTTACATCATAAAAGAAAATATGAACGGCCAACTAATCGTACGTACTCTCATCATTAATTCTGCAAGCTTCTAAAAAAATCTGGTTAAGGGGATGTATAACTTTTCCCCCTTTGTTACTATATGTTATAGGTAAAAACAACACTGGACTGTACAGTCCTGCTGTTAGTGACCCTGCAGAGTGTAGACGAAAGCGACGAAAACGCTTAAATGAGAAACGCCTTGCATCAACAGGTGCTATCCACGTGGTTGCGATATAAACCTTTAATCCTTCCTGCGTAGTTACGCAGCTATTTATTTTTTTATATTTACTATTTCCAATAGGGGATGTAACAAAGAATACGCAACCTTTAGAATGTGGCCATTTTGACCAAGAACATGTAAATGCATTGAAAGGTACGTTATAGCTCCTGATCACCATTAAAATGTTTTCAAGAACCTTTAGCATATATAGCAGTACAACCTTTTTTTTTTGTTCCTTCATCCTTTTCCCCCAAATCCACTACTCTAATAATACTTGACATGCTACTAATTCACCTTTCCCCTTCTAATATATTTTCCCCAAGAGAAAAAAAATATCACCCTTGATTTTTCCTGTTTGCAGCCTCTTATCCATATCGATCTTATTATGGCCCTCCAGAATATGAGTGCTGCTATTGTCATGCTGTCTTTTGGTATGAAGAAAGAGTCAAATCCGATTCTTCCAAATGGAGCAGTAGGGTTATTTATAATAATTGCTGCAAAGGAGGAAAAATTAACATCCCTCCTTTTCCTCCAAGGCCAGAGCCATTAGCAAGTCTTGCAAGATTCGATGGTGGGCCAATATGCAACAAATTTATGAAGAATATACGCCAATATAACTGCTTATTTGCTTTTACATCAATGGGCGCAAATATAGACCGTGCTGTAAATGATGGTCGGGGTCCTCCTGTTTTCAAAATCAATGGGCAGGTTCATCATCATATTGGCTCTTTGCTTCCACAAGATGGCAGCCCTCCTAAATTTATTCAGCTATATATCTATGACACTGCAAATGAGGTGAACAATAGAATAAGGGCTTTAAATCCAGACGAGAGGACATCAGATCCATTAGATCCATCTATTGTGGAAAGTTTAATGCAAATGCTAGATACGCACAACCCTTTTGTACGTAAATTCAGAATTGCAAGAGACAGATTAGCTGAACATGGTAATGAGCAATTTGCAATCAGAATAATTGGCACAAGGGAGGGTGATCCTGTTCAATACAATCTTCCAGCAACTGATGAGCTCGCAATGCTTGTCGTTGGAGATTTCTCATTGGACACATTCAAACGTGATATAATAATTGAAACTCACAGTCGAGAACTTAAACAAATATCACCTTTGCATCCTGCTTTTATGGCGCTTCAATACCCACTTCTATTCCCGTATGGCGAGCGTGGCTTCCAAGTTGGGGTTCTCTATACTGGAATCACTACAACAGGAAAAAATGCCCGGGTTAAAATGACAATGCATGATTATTTTAAATTTAACTTCCATTACAGAAAGAGGCAACCGAACCCATATTTATGCTACGGTGCTTTATCTAGCCAAGCTAAAGTTGATGCACGTGCTTGTACTGATGAAAACCGACTATGGTACATTATCCAAAATCAATCTAGACTTCGAGTTGAAAATCTTCAAGGAATAGCTGACGCCGTAGGCCGTGGCTGTATTGATGGCAGTGAAATGGGTAAACTAACTGTCTTACCTGCATCACACACTGGAGGAAGGCGCTACATGATACAAATTTACCATGATGGAATGGCCATATGTAGAGTTTATGGTCATCCAGATTTCTTTACAACCTTTACATGCAATTCAAAATGGCCAGAGGTTGAAGAGGGTATTTTTGAGCCTGGCCAAAAACCCACCGATAGAGCTGACATAGTAGTGAGGGTATATAACATGAAACTTGAGGAAATGCTCCGTGATATTAAAACTGGAGATAGTTTCGGCTCTGTTGATGCAAGTACGTGTGTTTCCTTTCTTACCTCCTTTATCTTAACCAACAAAAAAAAAGAACAAATAGAAAATGATCCCTTTTTTATATCCCTTATTTTCTCTTGTACTTTATCTGAACTTTCATTTCCAACTTTTCCTGCACAAACTTATATTCTGACACATTTTATAATCCTACAACAGTTTTACATACAGTAGAATTTCAGAAACGTGGTCTTCCTCATGCTCATATTATCTTCTGGGTTTCAATGGATACTACAAATCCTACTCCTCAACTTATCGATTCATACATAAGTGCTGAAATTCCTGACCCAAATGTTGACCCTTTGGGTTATGCATTGGTTGCTGAGCACATGATACATGGGCCATGCGGTCGAGATAATCCAAATGCTCCCTGTATGAAAAATGGCAAATGCTCTAAAGGATTTCCAAATCCTTTTCAAAATGAAACCATTATCGATGAAAATGGGTTTGCAATATACAAACGACTTGACAATGGTAGATTTGTTCAAAAAGGCAATGTGCGGCTGAACAATCAATGGGCCGTTCCCTACAACATGAATTTACTCAAAAAATTTCAGGCCCATATAAATGTTGAATGGTGCAATAAGAGTATCTTTATCAAATATTTAATCAAATATGTCAAAAAGGGGCCTGACTGCAGCAAAATTTATTTGGAACGAATTCGAAATGGTGAGGATGCTCCACATGATGAGGAAACTCAAACTAGGAATGAGATCAAAGAATATTTAGATTGCCGATATATTTGTGAACATGATGCGTGTTGGCGAATGTTCAGTTTTCATATTCACCGACATTTTCCGCCAGTCCAGCGCCTTTCTGTTCATCTGGAAAATGAAAACAACATTACCTACGACGAAACTGCTAACATGGCTGCCGATGCTTTCCAAAGAATTCCTCCGTAGAACTACATTAACTCAATGGTTTGTTGCTAATCAAACATATCCAGAAGCTAGGACTTTAACTTACTGTGAATTCCCAACAAAATGGCGTTATAATGAATCAACAAGAACTTGGGAACATAGAAATTCTGGATTTAAAATTGGCCGCCTTTACTACATACATCCATCTGTTGGTGAACGGTATTATCTCAGAATGTTACTAATGATTGTTAAAGGTGCTCAGAGCTATGAAGATCTAAGAACATACAATGGTATCACCTATAATACATTTAGAGAAGCCTGTAATGCACGAGGTCTCCTTGGGAGCGATCAAGAATGGTATGGTGCATTTGATGAAGCTGCTGCATGGGCTACATCTCAACAACTTAGACAACTGTTTGTCACAATGCTTATTTTTTGCGAAGTTAACGACGAGCGTACATTTTTTGAAAAATTTTGGAGACTCCTAGCTGATGACATCCAGTATCATTTTAAAGAAACTGTGGGAAATCCGCACTATGAAATACCTGATAATGACCTCAGAAATTACCTCCTTGATGACCTGTCCACACTCTTCACAAAACATGGGAGTAGCATTAGAGATCATGATTTGCCTCCAAGAACAAATGCATCTGAATCATTGGGTGTAAATCGCCTTATTGAAGAAGAGTTGGCGTACAGCGTTACTGAATTAAATAGTGAAGCTTCAAACTTAGTTTCTACTCTCAACGATGAGCAGATGCAAGCCTTTAGGTATATAACAGATGCAGTATTTAATAAAAAACCTGGTTTATTCTTTGTCTCTGGTTATGGTGGGACTGGAAAAACTTACCTATGGAATGCAATAGTGGCCACCATTCGATCTCACAAAAAAATTGTTCTCACTGTTGCCTCATCTGGAGTTGCTTCATTACTTTTGCCTGGAGGCTGCACAGCTCACTCACGATTTAAAATACCTTGTGATCTAGATGACGATGTGGTATGCGATATTAATCGAGGATCTATGTTGGCTGGATTAATTGAGAAAACTGAATTAGTCATTTGGGATGAAGCTTTGATGACACATAGAAGAGCATTTGAGGCTTTAGATAGAACTTTCCGAGATATTTTAGCTACATATTCTAATTCTACAGCAACAACACCATTTGGAGGTAAAGTTGTTGTATTAGGTGGAGATTTAAGACAGATACTGCCAGTCATCGAAGGTGGGACTAGAGCACAGATAGTAAATGCAGCAATTATCAACTCACCTCTTTGGCATCATGTAACTGTTCTGCACTTAACCAAAAACATGAGACTCTGTACTCCTGATTTAACTCCTGAAGCTCAAGCAGAGATTGCTGCATTTAGTAAATGGGTGCTAGATCTTGGAAAGGGAAAATTAGAAACAACTGCCCGTGATGATGAACCAGGTCCTACATGGATTAAAATACCACAAGAATTGCTGCTTATGACAAACGATGATAAAATTTCATGTTTAGTAAATGATGTATATCCAGATTTATCATCAAACTTCTCTGACATTTCATACCTTGGAGCTCGAGCTATATTGACACCTACGAATGATATCAGTGATCTTATAAACTCCTACATAGTGTCCCTTATCCCTGGTGAAGAAAAACAATATTTGAGCTGCGATAGAATTTCTAAGCCCCTAGTACACATGAATCATACGACATATTGTACCCAACTGAATTCCTAAATTCATTAAATGGGAACAACTTTCCACAGCATGAGCTTGTTCTCAAGAAAGGTGTCCCAATCATGTTACTTAGGAATTTGAACCAGTCCGATGGTTTATGCAATGGAACTAGACTAATAGTTACAGGCCTTGGAGACAAAATCATTGAAGCAAAGATAATGACAGGAAGTCATAGAGGGGAAACTGTTTATATACCCCGCATTTGCTTGACGCTAAAAAACACAAGACTGCCTTTTGTTCTTGAACGCCGCCAATTTCCTGTCAAAGTGTGCTATGCAATGACTATCAACAAAAGCGAAGGACAAATGTTGTCTACTGTTGGCATCTATTTAAAAAACCTGTTTTTACACATGGACAGCTATATGTTGCTGTATCCCGTGTGACTTCAAAAGCTGGCCTCAAAATTCTGATAGAAGATGAGGAAGGAAATTGTACCGATACAACAAGAAATATAGTGTACCATGAAGCTTTGGCTGCTCTACAGTCTACAAATGCTAACACATGATATGCCAACACTACATAGCAATGAAATTATATTCATACTGATATAATTATTCACATAGCTTCAGTTATGTACCTATCAATGTCTATATACCTACCTACGTAATAATCTACGGTAGGCACCTTAAAGTTTCCTATGAAATGTATCATACATCGACTATAAATTACTATATCTTTATTTTTGTTACCTTATTACTATCAACATTCATGCATGCAGGTTAAAATGGTGAAATACACTTTGCTTCCAGACCTTCACCTACGGGATAGACAAAGTGAGATCCGTGTTCGTGTAGCAAGGAAATGGGAGTACCGTGAAGATGACAATAGCCCAACCCAGCATATTGACCTGGTACTAGCAGATGAAAAGGTAAACCAACTTCTCTTACACCTATCTCTAATAAAAAAAGAATAATTCACTGAAAAAAGAAAGAAAATAAGTTCTTTTTTATTTCATTCCTATATTTATCTCTTTTACCTCATATACCATTTATTTCCTTCTAAAATTCCATATATCTACACAGGGCAATGTTATGCATGCTAGGATTCCACAAGCTCAGATAACACAACATGGTCCTAATATACAAGAAAATGGCACGTACATCATCAAGCGTTTCAGAGTTGCAAATTTAAGGGATAACTACAGACCAGTCCATGCAGATTATATGCTTGAGTTCACCTGCTATACTCAAATTGATGTTGCAGAAAATCCTCCGGACACATTTCCAAAATATGTTTACAAGCTTACAGAATTTGATGACCTCTTCACATATGTGTGCCAGCGCACATATTTTCTGGGTAAGAAATTCCCTTCACGATATTTATCCGATGCATGTCCACCAAAATTAGCCATAAAAAATCATTTTATTGCCTCAACTTCCTCTCTACTTCACAGATGTCCTTGCAATTATTACTGAAGTGGGTGCATCTGACTGGAAACACTTTACTGGCAAAAAAGAACCTACTCTTAGAAGAAATGTCATGTTGCAAGACATAAAGTAAGATCTGTACACCATATGTGTGCGTTATTCACTTTTATGTCCACCCTTGTTTATTAACAACGTATACAAACACTTTATCAACTTTGTTTTTCCCCCACAATGTTGTGCAGCGGATCTGAACTGCGCCTAACTCTTTGGGGAGCACGAGCAGCAGAATTCAATATAGACAATGTATACAATGCTGACGATCCAAAGCCAATTGTCACACTCTTTGTTGGATGTTTAATGAAAACTTTCATGGGTATGATCTGACTTCACATACACAACAACAACCCTTTTTTCTAATGAAATATACCTAAATCTCCTACATTTTTCATCGTACTCAGGTGAACACTACCTTAGTGGAAATTATGCATGTAAATGGTATTTCAATCCTGAAATTCCAGAAGCTGAAATTTACTACAATAGGTACATCACAAGTTTGACTCTATCTTCTTTACCTATTTCTTCACCTGCCTATCCCTCAGGCTTGACCTTAACATCTAACAATTACTGAATGTAGGCTTCAAGGTCAGCATATACAAATCAAGCGGCCTGACACTCCTGGAGAACTGCCACCAATACCTCCGGCTCCACCTATGGTAGAAACAAAATCTTTACAAGAGCTACTCAGCATACATCCCTATGATTACCCGGTTAGTGAACTGAAATTTGCTTTATGCCAATTTGTGCTTACTCTTTCCTTTTCCTTACACTGAAATTATAATCTATTTTCTTCAATTTAATACATGTCACATATTCTGCATACCTTTTATTTGTAGGATAATGGATACCAATGCACAGTTACTATTGCACGTTTAGTTCCAAATACAATTTGGTGGTATCCTGGGTGCAGACTGTGCAACAAATCAATGACTCCAGACGGTTCTGGCTACAAATGTCGTAATTGCAGCCATACTGGTTTTGAATACAGGTAAATAGATTTCTCCCTTCCTAATTATACAAATTTATTGTCCCAGCTTCATTCTAATTGACTCCAACAAACAATTTTTCCCCTTTTCTACAGGCTCAAGCTCGTTTTTATAGCTACTGATGGCACAGCTCAAGCAGAAATGATTTGCTTCGGTTCTACTGCTGTCCGCATTGTTGGCAAATCTTGCGACTATGTTATGTGATCAGTTAGCCGGGGGCACAGTGTGCCACCTCCCATCGCAGCCATTGTCTCCGAAAAGTTCACTTTTGCAATCAAACTAACAGATGACAGCTACAGAAGCGAGAAAAAAACATTTATGGTCAACTCTGTTATCACTTCATATGGCAAACAACGAACAATTCCACAGCTCAAAACAAGTGCAAGAACTTCCAGCCATAGTTCTACCAGCATACTGCCCACAGAGCAAGCCCTCGCAAGCCCACATGATGTAAGAACACTCTTTAACTCAACCTTCATTTCATATCTTCCAGTTTCACATATACCCGTTTAACTTTAGTTTCAAACTGCGCAGCCATCTCCTCAAACTCCACATGCTGTCTAGTATACTGGCAAAGATGCGCCACTTTTGTAAGTTTTTCGAATCTAAGATATAAATACAATAATAATTTTCTTTCCCTGCATAACTAATCATATGTACACACTTTTCTAAATGTTGGCACATTTGTAATTTTCTAACCAGCGAACCAGAAACACCAGAAGACCCCTCAGCACGGAAAAGATTATTCAGTGCTGATGCTGATGACAATCAGGTTACCACCTTTATTCAATACAACAACACATCAGAATATGTTATTGCCGGATTTGAAAAAAAAATAACAAACACTTTCTCCTCATTCTCATAAAAAAACAGAAACCCAACGAAACCCCTGAGAAGAAATCTAAACTAGAACCGTCTGCTAGCAACATTGGGGAAGACTCACTGCATCAAACTTCACTGAAAAGGTAGCATTTCCAAATGCAGAAACATCTAAACTTTAGCAAAATCATTTTCTATTTGTTCATTTCGATTCATACACACACCTGTATAAACATTCTAAAATACTTTGGTTTTTTTCTCTCCTCGTGCAATGACAGCAACATGCCTCCAGAAAAACACTACGGTTCTAAAGGATCCCACTCCCAGAAAAAGTAGTAGTTCAGGTGAGTTTCTCTCTACAGAATAGAAAATGTCTACATAACATTATCATCTTTAAACATAGCTTTTGCTCGAAAAAAAAACTTTAAACATAGCTGCATTTATATATATATTTGCAGGTTCCAATCCAACTACAGCATCTCTTTTGGATATGTTCAACTCTTTTGAAATCAATGCCGCTACCCATGGAAGTAATTTCATTTACTGCTAGATCTAGGATCTGATGATAGAGAGGCTTAACAATCTTTTGTCTACTACATATACTACTTTGCCAGGCGCCTGAACTCTACATGGAAGCAGCAGCAATATTACGTACCAATTCTATGTCCTACCAGCAACTCTGATGAGATGTCTATATGCTGTATTATAATTATTCAGAATCTGTCATAAAACCTTCATGGTCACCTTTAAGTAGGACTCTTATATGTATTAATCAGAATGTGGTACCAAAACCTTATGACCATATTAAACAAGGACTATACTTTTCTATATATGGTGTATGCATATTTATAGTTTACTCAAATTGTGTTATATCTATAATATATCCCACGCGTAAGGCCCCACGCGCAAAGGCGCGCGCAAATCACTAGTCCTTTTACATTGGGTCCGAGCAAGCCGGCAGAACACAGGAAGGCCGGATCGGGCCCAGATCGCCCCTAAAAACGCCCTCGAAACGCGCGCGGGCCTATCGTGAGCAACCGGCCCACGGGTGGGTGGGTGTACGAGGCAAGCGAAGGGAAAATTAGCGTTGCCGAGTTGCCGACGACTTGTCAAATTTACGCATGCACACACACGTGCGAACAGAAAATGGGCCGCGTTTAGATGTTTCGCGAAAAAAATTTACAGTATGTCGGGTACACATTTGAAGTATTAAATATAGACTAATTACAAAACTAATTACAGATTATGTCAGTTCATCGCAAGACGAACCTAATGAGTCTAATTAATCCGTCATTAGCACATGTTTACTGTAGCAATTTATTGTCTAATCACGACCTAACTAGGCTCATTAGATTCGTCTCGCGAAGTACACTCCATCCATATAATGGGTTATTTTTTCCGACTACATTTAATATGCCATGTATGTGAGGGAACATAGTTGAAAAAAATTTCATGAAACATCAGGGCCATGGTACGGAACGCGTGCAGGAATGCGCAAGGGGCTCGTGTCGAGACCGTCAAGAACATAGCATGCCTCCCCACTTGCAAGCACTGTTCCTCTCACGGTCTCGGACTAATTGTAGTACTAGGAGCGTACCACGACTGCACAGCCTTTCCCTTGTCTCCCCGTGTGTGAATTTTTGCATAACTTTTGGAGATGCTTCAAGCTTCTTCTTCTGTTTTCCCCAGTGCACGAACCACTCAATTAAGGAACACGTACATAGCTCAGCATGCTCTTGGCGACTTTGCTTGCCCGTCGTCGTCTATAACTCTAGATCCATCAGCAAAAGGCCAGCGAAATGCTATCGCCGGACGTTCGCTGCGCGAGACCCGATCGAGGACAGCAACATGCAACAGCAGCAGCATACTAGTACTAGTGTTTTTTTCCTGGCGGCCAATGATCACGAGTAGACAGAACGCAGGCGCCGCCGAGCAGTGCAGGGGGCCAGGCTGCAGGCCGCCGTTCCTCCGGACGGCCCAATAACATGATGGCCTCTTTGAATCCGAGGATGATGCATCATGGCACTGCCAGAGGGAAGTAAATTTGGGCAAAGAAGGGTAGCCCGGGGCACAAAAACCGAGAACTGAACCGAAATTACCGAGAACCGAACCGAAGTTTACCGAAACCGAAATATTCGGTTCCATGTTCGGTTCTGAGTTCTCAGGAACCGAAGTACCGAGGTAAATACCGAAACCGAACCGAATTTACCGAATTTACCGAACTTACCGAAGTGAACTGAAATGTGATAAGTTTAAGTGTTGTTATATTATTGATTGTACTGCTATAGACTATTATATTATGTATTTTTGGCACTCACACTTATAATCATGTGGACTTTTATATGTATTTCTATTTTGCACTATTATTATCTATGAAATCATGTCAAAATTAGTTTTTGAACATGCTATTACATTTTCTTTGTGATCAGTTCGGTACTATTCGGTAAATACCGAAACCGAACCGAATTCCCTTGGTACCAAGTTTTTTTGGGAACCGATCGGTACCAGTTTCTAAGGAACCGAATTTGTATAGGTATCGAGGAACCGAACCGATCGATTCGGTATTTACCGAATGCCCACCTCTAGCAAGGGGAGCTGTACGAGGCCCAACTGTTGGGCGGCACTGCCTCGCCGCAGGAACCGCCATTCCTATCCTACTCCTTGGACTGCAAATGCTATAGCAATATGGCACCCTAAACATGCATGGTTTAGACTATTTTGCAACGGTGTCCCCTAAATATCATCCTCTAAAAGAATATTTCAGCACTCCTCTAAAAGATTACATCCCCTAAACAACATCATGTTGCAACACCACCCTCTATTTCTCTCCCCTATCACCGCAGGGCCCACCACCCTCTCTTTCCGCGGGGCCCACCACTCTCCCTCCCTCCGTCCTCCGCTCGCCGGCCTCTCTCGTTTCTCTCCCTCCCTCTTCCTCCGCCGCCCCCACCTCGTTTCTCGTTTCTCGCCGAAGGCCCGAGGCCGCCCCCCACCTCCTCCGTCCGCCGGAGCATGCGCGCCGGGTGGATCGGCCGCCGGAGCCCCCGCGCCGGGCGGATCGGCCGCCGGAGCCCGCGCGCCGGAGCTCCAGCGCCAGCTCCTCGTTGGCGGGAGACTCGACCTCGCGGCGGAGCTCCAGCGCCGTCTCCTCTGCGTCCGGCGGGCTCCAGCTCCGCGCGGGGAAGGGAGGGGGACGAGGCCGACGGGGAAGGGAGGGGGACGAGGCCGACGGGCGAGCTCCGCGCCGGAGCTCGAGCCCGTGCCGCGCGGGGCCGAGATGCGGCGGCGGGCGCCGTGCCGGGAGCTCCGCCGGTCGCGCCGTCCGGCCGCGCCGCGCCGGACCTCCGTCGGCCTCGCCGCGCGACACCAACGACCGCCCCGGCCCGGCTTCCCCGTCGACGCCGCGACCGCCTCCGTCAAGATCCCGCGCCGCCGCTGCAAGATCTGCCGCCACCGCCGTCGAGATCCGGCCGCGTGAGGAGGGGAGAGGTGGCGCGAGCGGGGGCCGCACCGCCGGGCTCCGCCGCCGGCGAGGAGAGGAGGGGAGAGGTGGCGGGGAAGGGGAGGCGGGGAGAGAAGAAGGGGGGTAGGTGGCGGGGAGAGGAGGAGGGGAGAGGACCCCGGGAATTTCGAGGAGGGAGGAGATGGCCTGGAGAATAGAGGAGGCTTTAAAGGGTACCACTGCAGCTGATTTTTTTGAAAAAAAAAACTGATATAATACAGGTTGGGGAGGCTTTACGGGGTGCCGTTGCACGTAGCCTTACAACAAGTACCCTCCTAAGTTGAGTTTCTTACGCAGACAGACCCACTAACTGCCAAGTTGTTGCGCCAGATGGGTTTCAAGTTTCAACCCTCCAAACAGTCCCACTGTAGCCTCGATCTCACCGGACAAAGACCAAAGAAGAACTATTGCAACACAGTACAGTACCCGTTCCGTTGCGTGAGGCGCACCCAAAGGCCAAGCACGTTCGGCGTTCAATCGTTCCGTAACAACTAACAGAAAGGGGCCTCCATTGATTTGAGTCCGTAGCGGTGCTGCTGCAGATAAGCAAAGCTAGAGAGAGCCGCACCGGTCGCTGTCGTCCGCACTTGCGTTGACTTTGTTTACTTGCTGCCCTGTGCAGTGCAAGTAGTAGTGCGTGTGTGTTCATGAGGCCTGTTGAACAGAACACTGCCGCAGTCACGAGATGGCAGCGCTCGCCGTGATTAGGTTTGTCAGGTGACATTGCTCTACATGCGCTCCCCTGTTGCACCGAACGATCGAGTGACCGGAACCTTCTCTGTGCCACGTCTCGACAACAACAGACGACGCGATTTCAAAAACCGGCAGAGACAATTTGACATGAGAATATGAGATAGCAAGGTAAGCAATCCTAATCCTTGGTAAAATTTTGTGTGAGTGCTGATTGTTCTACTTTTAGATGTCGGCGCAACTGCAGGACTAGATCAAAGATAGCAGAGGCAGTTGTCGTCTCCATCGGTCTCCGGCCAGCTAGCTCGATCGGTTTCAGCATCATGTCTGTCTTTTACTAAAGTGTACAAGGTACCACTAAAGTTTGCATGCCCTCTCTACAGGTAGTAGAGTCTACTGCATCCTTGGAGTATGCAAATTAAAAGAAGGTGATTAGCTAGTTGGTTATCCTATATAGCCATTAGCTAAGTCAGTTGGCCGCATGTTAGTTACACACTGACTCTAAAATACAGCCGGAGTGTGCGTGCAGAGGGAGAGGGAGCTAGCATGGATGATTTGGAAACAAACAATTGGCCCATGCTTTTGCATGCGAGAGCCCCTGGCCCCCCCCCCCATTCCATTCTTGCCTTCCAAGGCTAGCTCCAATGTCGAGCACCGGGCACGCCTGCATGCGGGCGGGCTACTATACTAGTAGTACTTGCGAGCCCTTCAGATCTTGGATGGGCCTCGCGATTCTTTTTAATTTGTTCGGCGGCCGTTGCTGCGGCGCGGCTAGTAGCTACGGAGTAGGCTGCTTGATCATGCATGCATGCACTGATGCACCACACTCACCGTGCAGGCGTGTGTAGCAATCAAAGGCGAGTGAGGTGGCCAAGCAAGGTGAGGTCGGTGGATGGAGATCAAACACAATCCACTGGCCACAGCAGCAAAAGGAGAAAAATAATGTTTTACTACTGAAAAGAACAAGATAATGTTAATCAGCGAGAAGTGAATGAAGACAAAACCGCTTCCGGAGAACAAGGAGGAGGTCCCTAGCTAGCTACAGCGTCGTGGGGACGATACCCGAAATTTCAGGTTCAAGGAACGCGTCACGCTCATATGCTCATGTCAGAGGACCGCATCGTCGTCCATGGTCACCCCCCAACCCATGGCACGCACGGCCCGGGCAGCATGCGCCATCTCGGGGTCCCGGACACACCACCATTTTGTCATCACGCACGGTGTACCCTTGGCCATGGGACCACGTACATCTTGTCCACGACGGCCGACCCATTCGACGCCGTCCACGTACGGCCGTGCACCGCGTCCGCGTACCCTGCCCTGGCGTATGGCAAAGGTCTGATCTTTGGCTCTTGTCCGATGATTTCGTCCGGTTGTGCAGAAGAAACATGCGTACGCGCCCGCACCCGTTTTTTTGTTCGTTGCGAGTTATTCCGCGACGGCGTTTTGCACGGGGGCGAGAGGCGGGACGGAGGAAAAGACGAGACGCGCATCTGACGTACCGAATTTCTCGGCGGAATTGCCTGGCAGGCATATCTTCTTTCTGAACCCCAACTGGCTTCATGCGATTTTTTTCTCTTTTTTTTTGCAGGGCTTGAAGTCTTTACAGACGATGTGCCATGGCATCCTGGGCCCTGTTCAGATGTTTAGCGAAATTTTTTTCGAGTATGTTCCCTCACATGTATGGCATATTAAATGTAGTCGAAAAAAATAACCCATTATATGGATGGAGTGTACTTCGCGAGACGAATCTAATGAGCCTAGTTAGATCGTGAGTAGACAATAAATTGCTACAGTAAACATGTGCTAATAACGGATTAATTAGACTCATTAGGTTCGTCTTGCGATGAACTGACATACTCTGTAATTAGTTTTGTAATTAGTCTATATTTAATACTTCAAATGTGTGCCCGACATACTGTAAATTTTTTCGCGAAACAATCTAAACGCGGCCCTGAGATCGACCGTGTTCTTTCTCTCTGTCAGGCCTGACTGAATCTGAATTCAGCGTGTCATCACCAGGGTTAAATTTTTCGCTACAGTAGCGGTTTTTTCGGGAATAAAAACCGGGCCGGTAAACCGGTCAAACCGGCCGGCTAACCAGTAGGAGCGGTTTGGTAGTGTCGGTTTTGAGCGGTAACCGGCCCTATTATGCTACCGGACCGGACCGGTTTGACCGGTAACCGGTCAAACCGGACCGGTTCCCAACGGTAAATTTAACCCTGGTCATCACACACAACCAACGCAAGCACTGAAAGCAAGCACGCTGTGGGTACGGCGAGATCGACACGGCCCAACAATCGAAAGAGAAAACGAACAAGAATCCCGGTCGTCGACCAAGTGACGGGAAGAACGCCGGGCAATGCAAGCTTTTGCATTGCCTAGCGTATCTATACGAGCTGGTGTGGCCAGGAGGACCACCGGTACGGCGGATGCTAGGTGAGATCGTTGCATCAGATTTGGTCTTGTGACATTGTCCTTGCGGCTCGGCCTAAAAGAGAAGCCCTGATTCTCCTAAACACCCTCACCGTGGTTTGTGCATGGATGAAAGAAATGCAGTTTCAGCCCTTTTTTCTTTTAAAAAATACAGAAATTTCGGAGCAGAGCAGAGTGAACTGCCAAGAGAGAGATCAATGGACAGCTAGCTACAATATGCATATACTCATGTTCGAAGTCCATGGTTTCCCTTTCAAGTACGAATAAGTAGTGATCTGCGCTGTGACCATGAGTCATACGAGAAGAAATCCAAGGCTAAAAAAGGTGTCAATGTTCATAGGAAGCCTAAAGCTGAAGAGTAGGACCACAGCCTGTTCTTTGCTTAGTGGTGACTGGCGAGTAAGTAGCTCACATCGTTCGGCCATGCAGGGCCCTACCTGAGCAACAAAAGAAAGGGTTTTCATTTCGACGGAAAGGGCCCAAAGAAGCCTTCTTTGAAAATATGCCGAGATTTGAGGGGCACGGAGGGGCCCCTGGGCACCATTGTTAACTCAAAGATGGCCGGGTAAAACTCTAGAAATCTTCCAAAGCGCGCATGAAGGGGCCCTACGTGTGTTGTTTGCAATTGCAACTTGTTTTACAGTTGCAGCACCTGTGTCTTTCGCTTCAACCGAGTCGTCTTCTTTTTTTTCCCTTTGGTGTAAAGAACTTTGATAGGCTACAGATTCGCTGAAACACCACACCTGACTCAGTCGGTTGGTCGCAGGTGTTAATTTGATGCACATTTTCTCCGTCGCCGAAGAAAGCAAGATCGTTGTGCCCATGCCTTGGCCATGGCCCGATACCCTGATACGGAGTACATTCCAATTGCATGGCATCTGCTAGCTCGCTACAAGAGCCGGAAAAAGCAAAGGACTCGATCAGCAGCTGAGCCTGAGCAGCAAACGATGGCGCGGCATGGCATGAGCTTGAGCTCCTATCATTGGGATCGGCAAGCAGGAAACGGCGTCAAAGGGATTAGCGATAGACGGAGGAAGCCGCCGCAGAGAATGTTTTTTTCCTTTCCACCGGGAGCAAAGCCGGCCAGGGTACACTCCCGGCACGACATGACCGTTCCTTTTGGCCCCGACCGGCAGCGGTGGAGGGCGCGACCCGCTCGGCGCTGGCTCCGCGATCCGCGTCGTTTTCGGCTCGATTTCGCCCGCCGGGGCCAGCCAAGTGCGCGTTCCCCATCGGTTAGTCTCTAATCCCCCCCGGGGGCGCCACCTGAATCATTTTTCCTGGCCGGCCTGTCCGGCTGGGCACATGGAAATGGAATTGCTTGCCGGTGTGTGTCCAATGTCCAAAATCTGGACTCCAAGCTCTCAAGACCAGAGCAACCTGGCCATCTGCATCATCAGTGTGGTGTGGTGTGGTGTGGGTAACAAAGAAAAAGAAAAGGACAGGAAAGGAACGGGTAAAATGTTTAAGACCAAGCAAGCAAAGCAGCTGCCCGTACGGACGGAGGAGGCGAGGTCCTAAACAAGGCGGGCCCACGCTCGTGAGAAAGACTAAACTAGCGACGGTTAGCCTGACGAGTGTGTGTGAGCGAGAGAGAGGGGAGTGGAGCCCGGCGGCACGTGATGACGAGGGGGCATCAGTCACCCTCCTTTTCTCGCGTGCGGGCATGGAGAAACATAAGATACGTGATACACTTGCGTCGCATGTCGCTGCAAGCCCTCAAGGGGAGTGGTGGACCGCTTGGAACTGGAGCTGGACGACGACACGCGATGCGTGCGTCAGTGCCGTGCGGTGCTCTGCTCTTGCCCGGTAAGCGAGGGTGATAAGGTTTCTGACGTTAGTAGAGGCTGTAATTTTCAAAGCACGTGTTGTCGTTCTTCGACATCCTCGTGTCGGGATTCCATACGCTCGTCGCGTCCTTGCCCGTCTAGAACAAGTACACGGAACTTCCATTTCTCCACGGAGTTTTTGTTGCATCAAGGTCCATTTTTAGTGCCGTCATTACGGAGTTTCAGACCTCCAGGCATAGAACAAAAAATCGGACCGGAGATCGAACCGGTCAGGCTACTGGTTCAATGGTTTGCCGGTCCAACCAGTGGTTCACTGGTCCAACCAGTGGTTCATTATTTATTAGTAAAATATTTATATCTTATGATTTGTATGAGAAATATATATGTTTTCTTACCTAAACATCAAACTAATCACTGGTTCACTGGTTTGATAAAAAAACCACCGGTTCAACCGTTCACTGGTTCAACACAAAACCGGCCGGTTCGACATAAAACCGGCCGGTTCAACCGGTTCAATTGCATGACCGGTCTTTTGACTGAACCGAACCAGTCCGGTCACCGGTTCACGGTTTTTCCGGTCGGACCACTGGTCCGGTCCGGTTTTTTGTTCTAGGCTTCCAGGGGGTAGCAGATGTGTGATGTGCAGGCACAACGACATGCACCGAGGGAAATGGGAGGTTGAGAGGCAAGGCAAGCAAAGTAAGCAGCTGACACAGCCACACAGGCCAGAGCGAGAGCTTGGCCTCCGCGGCTCCGCTTGGCTTGCTGGCCGGCCAGCAGTCTGTTTTCCTGCTAACCTCAGACCTTTTCCAAACTTTTTTCTCCATCGTCACCCCTCACGAGAAGTCTTCCTTCTTTGCTTCTGCTTTACTCCTCCCAGTGGCAGGTGGGCCTACACCCCCTCTGGGTTCTGGCCCCACCGGCAGCACCGCTGCTGCCTGATGCCGGCCGCCAGCAGCTACGCCCACGGCCCACCTGCTCCACTTCGCTGTTGGTAGCCTGGTACCGTATCCGTATGGAACGCATGCTCCACATTGTTCGTGACCGTCATTCAGAAGAAGAAAAAAACATTGTTCGTGACAGAACAATGTATTTGTTCACCACACGCGTAATATAACTACTGGTGCAGTACTGTACTAGTACGTAACAAGAGGCAAACGGTTCGTTTGGGAAGGACAGTCCTGAATCCTGATGATCAACACTCGAGTGTCACCCTAGCAGCAACGTGCTTATACAGCGAATGATTTGGATTATTTGACGATGAACGCGACTGTGCGCGACGCTCGCCGCACAGCACAACTCGCTGACGATATATATGCCTGTGCGCTCGATTATTAATTGACTAACTTGTCGAGAGGGCCGAGGGGCCATTCATGCACGGCAGCGCCGACCGGTCGACACGGTGGCGCGACGTGACCCGTAACTCCGTAAGCGCCTGAGCCCCGGGTCGACACGAGCAAATCATTTCTCTTCTAGTATTTGATTTGAGACAGTGCATGTGGACGGCTGATACAGCGTGCATGCATGCGCCCGGCTTGATGGGTGATGACCAATTTGCATTGATGGAGAGAGAGTGAACCGATGCATTGATCGGATAGTTCGACACCGGATACGGCCGACGCCGATACGGCAACGCATGATCAGTGTTACGAGCGACCGCAGCGCGTGTACTGGGCCGTGTTTAGATGGTTTGTGAAAAGTTTTTAGGGTAATAAATGCACCTTTGACTAATAATTAGAGGTATTAACTAAAGGCAGTTTACAAAAATATCTTCACAACCCTAGGTAAATTCTCGAGACGAATCTAATGAGGTCTTTGACCACACGATTAGAGGATGATTATTGTAGAGTTACTGTACCAAATCATAGATTAATTATGCTCATTAGATTTGTCGCGCAAAGTTACACCCATCTGTAAAAAGGTTTTACAAATAAACTTCATTTAGTGCTTTATGCATACAAGATTCTTTGCATTTAATGCCTTCAAAATTTTTTTCGGATGACATCTACACACGGCCCTGAGGCCAGTCTCAGTGGGAGTGTCGTGAGCATTAAATCTCATGCCACATCAACAAATTTGCTGACATGGCAGTGCTATTTATGATGGAAGTGTCATGGAATGAGAGAGGATGTCATAGTGATGACACTCCCTTGGCACAGTTCTCAAAGTTTTCAGTCTTAGCAACTGTGCGATGACACCTTCCACTGAGACTGGCCTGATGAGCATGCCGTGGGTCAGCGATTGGCCAATTGGTACGTCCACCTAAGCAGGACATACGCTGCTTCTCGGTTGCTAGCCAGATTTACCCCGGTTTTCTTTACCGGCGCCACCGACGCTTTACATATCGTCTACTCGGCCGTCGAGCTCTTTTCAGCTACGTCGATCGTCTCCGCGCGCAACCGGCGAGCACGACCTCCATCTCTACTCCCCGATATGCCCGGCTCCAGCTTCAAGGGGCTTAAAACTTACAGTAAAAGTTAATATTTTCTGTTGCCTTTTCTTTACACTAGCAACTTGGGTTGAGCTTTCAGAGGAAGAGTGATGGTATTGGCATGGGAAAAAAAAGAGAGTCCATTTTTACTACACTTACTAATGCGTTTATCTATCTACAACCAGTAAAATGTAGGCTCAATGTAGTCAACCAAACAATTGTAGTTGGTCCAATTTACCCATAATAGAATCTGAATTTTAAGTTCAAATTTAGTAGATCTACGGCACGTTAGGAAAATACATCAAGAAATTTTCACGGTATTTTCGCGGGTGAGGGATGTTTAATACGAATTGATCACAGAAGCACAAAATTTCTCAAAAGGTAATTATGAAAAAATCACAATATATTTTTCTAACAGAGGGAACCATGTCATATATGAGGGCACTAAATACAGTTTTTTATATAATCTTTTACTGGAAACGGATGTATTTTTTATGTCGAAGCACTTTTTCATTAAGGATCGAAATTAGCCCGTGTACATCGAAATTCGATCGCGAAAGGATCTGTTTTTTTGTTTTTGAAAGCATAGTATCGCGAGAGGAATTACTGCTGCTCTTTTTGCCGTGAGTCTAGCGGAGAGGGGGAGAGAGAGAAACGACCGTGGTCCGCGCTGGAACGGGCCCACAGGCTGCGGCGCAGTAGTCGCGTCGCGTCCTGTCCCGTCGCGATGCCTGGATACGATAGCACAGGCACAGCCGTCCATCCACTGCCTCGTCGTCGTCCTGCGCTCGTTGTTTTTGTTCCTTCCCAAGCGCCGAGATCCGACCCCATTGGCGTCTCTTGATCCCCCTTTATTACAGCGGATACGCAGGGGAGAGCCCTGTAATAAAAGCAGTGCTCCCGCTCCGTTCCGTTCCGTTCGTGTGGTGGGGTTCGTCAATTGCCGCGGTGGCGGGCACTGGCACGCTGGCGCTGTAGCGTAGCGTAGCCAGCGAGGAGGTCGTCGTACTTGCTGTGTGAGATCGGAGGTGACCTGACATGCCGATGCTACTAGCCTACTAGTACTACGAGTAGGCACCAGCGGCAACAGCGCCCAGAGCTGTAGGCTGTTGCCTGCAGGCCTCCCCGCTAGCTCGCTCGCGTGCCCCGCCCTGTCAGCCTCATCCTTACTGTCAGGGCGCGCTTGCGTGCCCGCCCGCCCGCCCGCCACGCGCCATTAAACTCCCCGTCCGCGTAGCCGTGAAATTTTTTACGGCGCTGTTTCTGGGCGCGGAAGAGTTCTCACTTCTCTGCCTAGCACACTCTCGCCCCACCCGCGCGCCCGCCGCCTCGGCGACCGCGTCCTTTTCCGCCGGGGCCCGCACGCCCGCGACTCGCGTGCCCCAGGACCATCAGGACGAGCCACCAGCCCACCACGCGCACACGCATCACACATGTACCAGGCGGACGGAGCAGGCCGGGCGCGAGGAGGAGGGGCACCACTCCTTCGGGGGCGTTTGGCGTTAAACCGCGGCGGCCGGCCGGCGGGGCCGCCACGCTTACTGTAGATGCTTAATCAAGCTGCCGGTGTTCAAGCTGCTAGATTGTTTTTTTTTTTTTGAAATGAACAAGCTGCTAGATTGTCTACTGCGCTGACGGAGGAGGATACACACGACCAGCAGCACCAGTCCTTTCATTGCCTGGGTGGGCAGAGCTTGAGGGTGTTTGGATCCAGATACCACATCCAAATATAAAAGAGATGTCGAAAAGGATTTTCGAATACCAATATAAAAACAAATTACATATTCTATTCGTGCTCTACGAGACAAATTAATTAAGTATAATTAATCCGTCATTAGTTCATGTTTACTGTAGCACCACATTGTCAAATCATAGACTAATTAAGGTTAAAAAATCCGTCTTGTAAAATAGTCACAATCTATATAATTAGTTATTTTTTTAATTTACATTTAGTACTTCATGCATATATATTTTGTTTCGATGTGATATGTGCTAAACTTTAGCACCTAGAACCAAACGGGGCCTTGGTCCTATGACCATGCATCCGAGACTAATGTTATTATTTCTCACGTTTTGTGCTCGGATGATTTTTATGGCAATTGTAATCTCTCGATAGATTATACGGAGTACTCATGCTTGGTTACTCAATTAAAGTTAGTTGGACTGATCGGCTTGACATATAGGTACTTACATAGCAAAAGTCATCAAGTTAGATAAAGATGTAGTCCCAAAAAAAAAGCTATAGTTGCATTTATTCTGATCATACCAAAAGTAGTTGAGTACGAATAAATGTTAGGAATAAACTCTTATCTAAATATTAAAGCTATATCTATTTTTTATTAATTTTAAACCTTTGCTATTTATTAATTGCATTTGCTATAACTCTATAGATTAATCTAGACTGTTGGATCTTCATATATCCAACGGTCTAAATTTTTCTCTTTTTTAGATTAACATGGAATTTTCTAAGCCCTTTCGGCGAACCTGTTGGCTTCTTTTGCTTCTGCTTTTTTTAAGACAATAAGGTGTTGTAGCCTTTTTTTAAAGGTCAAAGGCGAATTTTATTCATTATCTAAAAAATGTACGCGGGGCACCAAATGAGTACACAGAAACTTATGTGCACTATTTTTTTAAAAAAGATCATGTATGCACTCTCTCAGGTTTGCTAGAGTTTATATCCAAGTTAAGCGTCTCATTCTGCTAGTACAATAGCACGCTGATTTTAGTTAATTTAATAATGATTTTAGTTGATTTAATAGTGTTATGTAAGAGAGAATAGTCCAGAACAAAACAGAAAAGCCAAGCAAAATGGTGGCAAAGAATTCCAGCTCCACAAAGCCATAATTAAATATATTAACTTTAGATAAAAGTTTTTGATTCTAGCCGTTCGATTCGAGATACTAGAATCCAAGCCACTTGTTTCTTTCTAATCCTAGAGCCTCCTTCGCTCCCCCTCTCGTTGTCTCGTCTATGCTTCTCATTTTGCCCTCGCTGCAACCAACCCATCTCCACATCCCCACGTTCTCCTTCCCCCTCCATCTCGCATGTCTCCTTTCTAGTTTGGCATCTAATTTCTTTTTCGGCTACAGCGCACACATCATACACCTCCATTTCTAGCATACGTTCTCATATACGCTTCCTTTATAGCCGCTTCACACAGGTGACCACAAATCCTCCTAGCTTTAGATCTCCGCCTCTACACTAGATCCTAATCTACAAAGAACGCTTGCAAGGGCCTTTGCATCATCCTTCACGGCTTACACGGACGAAGTCCCCTTGTCCTCCTCAAGGCCTCCTCCTGTCCCAACCTGTGGTCTGGAGAACTTGTAATGCTCCAGCAAAGACCGTGCATGCACGAGGAAGGTGATGGCAACGTAATTCCTCTTTCCTTCTCCCATTTCTCTCTTTACCCTACTCACAATACATGGTAATAGGCGGCGGTGTCAATCTGCCTCCTCTCCGCCCGAATCTGTCATCCCTAGTTGTGTATGTGGCAGATCCCCATAAGGGCAAGATCTTGTTGGACTATTGACACCTCTGCCTAGATGATGACGACATCTTATTGCGGTCTCGAATAGTCAGACCCAAATGACCGGTGCCTAGAGCTGTGTGATGGGAACACGGGCTTGCACACTTGCTGTCATGCTTAAATCTCAGTGGGACTAGCGCGATTGTGAGTATGGCAATGACAATTTGGATTGGATCTGCATCGTTGGATGGTTGTCACTCCTTGAGGCTTGGTTATTGTTTGTGCAGGTGCATAGGATGTCCCATATTATGTTGGCAAAATCCTTGTCGGTCATCGTACCCACTTCAATGGTGATGACATCTTGGGTGAGTAGGTGACATTATCCTTTTGAAGGCATCAACATAGTGTCGCCTTCCTACTCTCTTATTCATCTAGGGGAACATTTTCTCTGATTTTTGGGTGGGCGAGATCGCCTATTCACGCCATTTCCTTTGCTAGATGTATCGCTTTAAGGGTCTTTCACACATTTGATGGTTTTCTGCCTCTTGCCTTTATCATGTTGCATATAGGCATCACCTAGGTTGCGTGGGATGAGTTTCGATGTTTAGGCATTGGAGCCTCTATGGTCAAGCTGGTTTATTTGAGTTTGTCTAAATACAACATACTGCTAAGCGACTCAGGCTGGGCTCTCCTCCTATCACTATAGTTAGAACAATCGCTAAGTCGTGTGGTAAGCAACAAATGGTATACAACAAATGATGTCGATGGTTTCTATTATGACCATGGACGTTGCAATCCCATTGTTGTGATAGTTGTGTTAGTTTTTGCGGCAATTGGTGTGATAGAGTGTGGTAGTTTGTTGCTCAATGGTTGGTGGCGAAGCATGGTTGTCAAAGTTGTGTGTAGTTCAATGATGCTAGCGTTGCTTTTGGGTGTCAAATGTAATAGTCGTAGAAACTATCTTATGGTTGCAGGTTTTTGGCCTTTTGTCTCTCGTAATAAGTTGGTAATTTTTTTTATTTGTGATATTTATCGATATCAATGACTCATGCATAACTAAAATTATATTTGGTGTGGAGCAAAACTCACTTGCAATTATGTCCTATTGTCACCACGACTAAGTGTTATGTTGATCATCCTCCCTTCCTATAGCTATACCTGCAATGGTCGGTATCAAGAGAAAATTTACCATCTACCACCGTGGTCATTGTCTCATATCCATGCGGAGTGCCGCTTGCCTACTAATCCAGCCGAAGTATTCACACTTACAGTTAAAAATTTACTTCTTTCTTGTTAAATTGTAGGTTATTTTGTTTTTTATTATGTAGTATATTTTGCTTACGTATGGCGTATAGCTAAATGTATAATAAAAATTATAAAATTAGAAAATTGAAAACGATCTGCCTTCAAAATTGCACATAGCAGGTCCACTTTGGAGAAAACGTTTACAGTTCCGATGAAAATAAAATTGTCACTACAAATTATTTTTTCACAAAACAGTATTAAATCAACCAAACTCAATATACTTTATAACCCAGTAAGGGCATCCTCAGCAGTTCTAGGGCCGTCTTTAGATGCCCTTCGAAAAAATTTTCGGAGGCATTAAATGCAAAGAATCTTGTATGCATGAAGTACTAAGCCCGTGTTTAGTTCCCATCCAAAATTTTTTCACCCATCACATCAAAGGTGAATCTTAGATGCAAGAAGTATTAAATGTAGACGAAAAAAATGAAAAGTTATATAGATAGGCTGTAAATCGCGAGACGAATCTAATGAGCCTACTTAATCCATGATTTGCAACTGTAATGCTACAGTAACCATCCGCTAATTATGGATTAATTACCCTCTAATTACCATCGTTAGATTCGTCTCGAGATTTCCACCCTATCCATATAACTTTTCACCTTTTTTGTTTACATTTACTACTTCTAAATCGGTAAAATCAAAACCCGAAATCTTTTCACGAAAAGATTTCATCAACTGAACACGGCCTAAATGAAGTTTATTTGTAAAACCTTTTCACAGATGGGTGCAACTTTGCGCGACGAATCTAATGAGCATAATTAATCTACGATTTGGTACAGTAACTCTACAGTAACCATCCTCTAATCGTGTGGTCATAGACCTCATTAGTTTCGTCTCGAGAATTTACCTAGGGTTGTGGAGATAGTTTTGTAAACTGCATTTAATTAATACCCTTAATTATTGGTCAAATGTGCATTTATTACCCTAAAATTTTTCGCAACCTATCTAAACACGGCCTAGATAGCGCACCGGCTATTTGGCCATAAAAAAAATATCAGCACAGTAACGTTTGTGAGAGGGAGAAGTATCGGGCATTGAGGGAGCTAGCGCGGAAGGAAGCGCTAGCGAGTACTCTGCTGCTACTGTTCGCGAATAAAAAATGAAGTAGCTAGCCAAAACGTTAGTTGTTGGAGAGGCCTAAGCGTTCGTCGTCAAACTAGCCAACTAGCCATTGGCCCTGTTGAGATGTTTCGCGAAATTTTTTTTATGTCGGACGCACATTTGAAGTATTAAATATAGACTAATTACAAAACTAATTACAGATTCTGTCAGTAGATCGCAAGACGAACCTAATGAGTCTAATTAATCCGTCGTTAGCATATGTCACGCACAAAATAATGACGTCTTTTAATCTCTTTCAAAAAAATAATGACGTCTTTTCAGCGCAACAGTGACCCGCGATGCTCCTGCCACACCTGTAGGGTGGGCCTATCCACGAAGCTGTGCGGATTACGTGCACCGAGTCCATCCACTCTCGTAGTCATGGTCGTCTCCCCCCTCCCCCTGTGTCTCTCCTCAGCTTTCTCCACCTCTTCAGTTATTCTCGTGCTCCTCACAGTAGACGTGCTAGCTGCAGCACTGCCACTCTCTCTCTCTCTCTCTCTCTCTCTCTCTCTTCCCCTCTCGCTCGCTCGTCTTTAAAGCTGTTGCCTTTTGCCGCTCTCGCCCCCCGTCCTTTCTCTCTCCCTCCCTCCCGTGCCGCGCTGGGCTTCTCGTCTCGTTCTGCTTCGACACGATCCGGAAGCCCGGTGAGCGAGCAAGAGCGACAACAGCTGGTTCTGGGCGGCGACGCTGGGTGGGCGCGTTCCTGGCAGGTCATGGCCGAGGCTCCGTGCGCCGCCGCGGGGGCCGGCTCGCGCGGGGGATAGGCTGTGAGGCGGCGGCGCCCCTGAGCCGGCGACGGTGGCCGTACGTCTCTCGGCTGCTAGCGTGCGCGCGCGCGAGCTCTGAGAGCTGAAAGCAGGTGACGGCCGCTTCATTCTTCATAGTCCCCACTCCCCATTTCCGCGTGCCTCTGCAAGTCAGCCATTGCGTGTTCTTGCTGTTGTTTTCTCGGATTTCTTGTGAACCTGTGAAGTGATCTTTTGGGTGAGCTTTCATCCGCCTTTTACGTTGGAAAAACCGGGGTGGGAATAGAATGCGGATTAGCAAGTCATAACCGCCGTTCATCTCTCGCGCTGGATTTTTTTGTCGGCTGCAATCTGATCTTGGGTTTTCCCAGTCCCCGATTTACGTTGCGGTTAATCGGCCGCATTTGCGTGTTTGTGCTTCTGCAGTAGCCGCCCCCTTTTCCCTCCTCGGTTTCAAGCCAAAAGCTGACTCCTTTGCGTGCTTTCCTACGTTTCTTTGTCTGATGAAGAGGGAGGGTTGTTAATCGCCGACAGTTTATTTTTTGCAGTCGATTTCTTTTCTGACACCGTATCTTTTGGTTGAAATCTCGCAGGTTTTGATCGCTGTGGGGAGGAATTGAGAGCTGTGCAAGGACGCCAGGAGGAGCTAAAAGGGAAGTAGTGGTCGGAGACAGAGAGAGGGCTCGCCTGCGTGTTGGAGCTATTGCTGCCGGCGGTTGTCAGTGGCCGGGCGACGATGGCGGCGGCGGTGGCGATGCGGAGCGGGAGCAGCGACGGCGGCTACGACAAGGGCGGCATGGACACGGGCAAGTACGTGCGGTACACGCAGGAGCAGGTGGAGGCGCTGGAGCGGGTGTACGCTGAGTGCCCCAAGCCCAGCTCCGCGCGCAGGCAGCAGCTGCTGCGCGAGTGCCCCATCCTCTCCAACATCGAGCCCAAGCAGATCAAGGTCTGGTTCCAGAACCGGAGGTGAGACCCCACCCGTCGCCGCGCTTTCTTCGGCTACTACTAGTCAGGAATCGTGCTAGAGCTTTTACCTGGAAACTATTTCTAGGAGGCGGATCTTGCTGAATGCTGTTGCTACTAGCATAATGCTGTGATAGTCCAACGTAGAGTGCAATGATGGCTGTACCAATTAGCGTGAACGAATTCTTACCCCAAATGGGAATGTGCAAACCTGAAACTCCATTCCTGTTCTGAGCATATGGCCAAAACATATTCTGCCCTCGTGATTTTTGCCAGTTCTGTATGGATGCTGATCTGTTTTTGTCTACTCTAGCTGATTTCCGCGTCCATGTTCATTTTATTAGGTGCCGCGATAAGCAGCGGAAGGAGTCTTCCAGGCTTCAGGCTGTGAACAGAAAGTTGTCAGCCATGAACAAGCTTCTCATGGAGGAGAATGAGCGTCTGCAGAAGCAGGTCTCCCAGCTGGTTCACGAAAATGCGTACATGAAGCAGCAGCTGCATAATGTAAGTCTTGATTTTGTCTATGACCAGCCATATTATAACATTTGTTGTCTGTTGAATTTCATGCATACATGGATGCGGATGGATGTGGATGTTGGTTATTGTTTTTTCTCTGATACCATTATATACTGCATGCAGCCTTCATTAGCAAATGACGCCAGCTGTGAATCAAACGTGACCACTCCTGCCAACCTAAGGGATGCAAGTAACCCATCAGGGTAAGTCAGTCTAGTTTGCTGTGAAACTGTGGGGGTTCACTTTTCATTAAATTAGTGTCTGTGCTAATCTTTCCTCCCTTTTGGCCAGGCTCCTTTCAATTGCCGAGGAGACCTTGACAGAGTTCCTCTCAAAGGCTACAGGGACTGCTATTGATTGGGTCCAGATGCCTGGGATGAAGGTAGGTTAATAACTTTCGAGGTTTCATACAGACATAAAAATGAAGTGATAAACAGGCTTATAATGATCTGTTTTCTGTGATTAGCCTGGTCCGGATTCTTTTGGTATTGTGACCGTTTCACATGGTTGCCGTGGTGTTGCTGCCCGTGCCTGTGGTCTTGTGAACCTGGAACCAGCCAAGGTAGCTTATGCTTCAGCACGTTGTTTAGAACTTATTATTTACTTGAAGAATTTCTGTTGTTGGTTTCAATGGCGTGCATTGAAACTGTTTTATCTGTTGCTGGTTTCCATGGAATACACATTGAAGTTTGCATAATTCTAGAACTAGTCTGAAAGTGAGGTTTTCTATGTACCTAAACTCAAATAAAGTAATCTTAGTTGGCTAAGATTGTTTTTATATTATTTTGTCAACTATTTTTTCTTAAAAACAGGTAGCTTATGTGCTTCATATTCAAGGATTCTTTACAAATTCTTTTGTTCATAAGTACCTTGCCATGTTGAACAACGATCTTATTAAATATTTTGTGCCATGCGGTTCCAAAACTGAGAACTTCTTTCTGAACAATTTTGGTACATACTGTTGCCCTCAGTAAATTTTTGAGAAGCCGCCCTTAGTATATTCTCTGGAGGTTCCTTATGATAGCGTGCTTGACAGGTTGTGGAGATACTGAAAGACCGCCCATCTTGGTTCCGTGATTGTCGCAGTCTTGAAGTTTTTACAATGTTACCAGCTGGAAATGGTGGGACCATTGAGCTTATCTACATGCAGGTCAGCATTTGTTTATCATCATTCCATCTGTTGAAGAATAACAGACTCTTATAGTTCTTGGTTGTTCCTTCAGATGTATGCTCCTACGACTTTAGTTCCTGCACGAGATTTCTGGACACTGAGATACACAACCACTTTGGAGGATGGCAGTCTTGTGGTGTGTATAGATACAGACTTTTTTTTCTCCGGTTTTACTTGCTACCCAATTGAATTATTGTTTCCTTTGTTTACATTCCTGTATCTTTCAGGTCTGTGAGAGATCTTTGAGTGGTTCAGGGGGTGGTCAAAGCACTGCCACGGCACAACAATTTGTGCGAGCTGAGATGCTTTCTAGTGGCTATTTAGTCCGCCAATGTGAGGGTGGGGGCTCGATTGTGCGTATAGTGGACCATCTGGACCTTGATGTATGATCCCCTAATTCGACATGCTCTACATTGATGTTGAATGCCCTTCATCTTGTTTGATGTTGAATGTCCTTCATCTAGTTTCTCATTCTGCACAATCTTACGCTACAGGCTTGGAGTGTTCCTGAAGTTCTTCGGCCCCTCTATGAGTCGTCTAGGGTAGTTGCTCAGAAGATGACAACTGCAGTGAGTTCTTGAAAACTTTCCAGATTGACAGTTACATTTGGCATTTCATAATATAATTTGTAGAATATGTATAAATGGCCACCTTTCTCATAAGTCTTCAAACTCCAATTGGTGTGGATTTCCATATCTATTAAGCCAATTTATATGTATAAATTTGTGTAGTAGTTCCACTAAGTGCCTTAAAAATCGTCTTCAATCCCTATATTAGGCATGGTCATGCAGTACATGCTAGAAGTGTTGACACAGGATCAATAGTGCACAGTTTTCTCGGCCTGCGTGAGAAGGTCTTCTCTCTTAGCAAAATGCCCGGGGGCTGTCTTACCCCCCGCAGGTCGTTTTTTTTTTTTGTTTCATGGTTTTCTTGCTGGTTTTAGCTTTCTGGATAAGACGATTCATGGAATTCATGCATGTTAAGTTCGATTCATTATTCAAACCATCGCTGAGCTACTTACTCTCTTTGAGAAAGGACACCCTTGTTTGGTTTATCCTTTTCTATTGGATACAAGTATTGCCTGTTTGGAGCATATGGATTGCCTGTAATTTCCGCATCTTACACTGACTGTATTCACAAGGCACTACGACACATCAGGCAAATTGCCCAAGAAACAAGTGGAGAGGTTGTATATGCATTGGGGAGGCAACCAGCTGTCCTACGAACATTTAGTCAGAGGCTTAGTAGGTGAGTCCTGGATACTATGATATTACTCTTCTTTGGGAGGGAGCATGTTGTTTATTTATAACATGAATGTTATGCACTTTTAGAGGCTTTAACGATGCTATAAGCGGTTTCAATGATGATGGTTGGTCTGTCATGGGTGGAGACGGCATCGAAGATGTTGTCATTGCTTGCAACTCAAAGAAGATCAGGAACAATAGCAACCCTGCAAGTGCTTTTGGAGCTCCTGGAGGTATCATATGTGCTAAGGCGTCCATGTTACTGCAGGTGAGGGTGCAATAATTTCATATGAGTTAAGACAATTAGTTGCCCATTGCTACTGCATTTATTTGGTCATTCAAATTCAGGGCCTAAAATTTTTCAGACAACAGTTGACTTTGTACAACCCTGAAATGATAAGAAAACATCTGTGTTAGTGCTGTTATGAACTTATGAATTTCATTTGGTTATGACTTTAGAGTTTATTGTGCCTGGTTCTATGGTATGGTATTATTGTACTATTACTCCATCTAGGTTTAATTTTGCTGGCCTTTAATGGAAACTGCAGGTGCTTGAGAGTTAATAATAGAGTTGGTGAAACTGTCTGCTCATCTGAATTACCTGTTGGTTTATTCAAATATATGATTGCTTAAGTTCTTACATTCTATTCTTGTTTGGTGTTCCAGAGTGTTCCACCAGCTGTACTTGTTAGGTTCCTGAGGGAACATCGGTCTGAATGGGCGGATTATAACTTCGATGCATATTCGGCTTCAGCTTTGAAAACAAGCCCTTGTTCGCTTCCTGGGTTGCGGCCTATGAGATTTTCTGGGAGTCAGATCATCATGCCACTTGCTCATACAGTAGAGAATGAGGAGGTAAGTTCCCCTACTAACCTCTGGAAAAATATTAAAACTTGATAACTGCCGTTATTGTTCACTGTTTGCTCACTGTTGGAAATATTTCAGATTTTTTTTTTGTTTCTTATTGGTATAGTCTAAAGATTTGTTGGCTGTGCGGTCACTTTCACATAAGTGATTCTTGTACATTTTCTTTGTCCCTTCGTTTTTAGTGCAATGTAAAATTTTCTTCTGACAAATAGACGTACAGTTTTCCATGGTATAGTGTTATCGTTTTGGTAGGCTAGTTTTTTTTTAATTTTGTAACCAGACCTTAGTATTTGGATGAAATAATATGGAACTTGCAGTTATCAAAGACAAATTTATGTATCTACTGTATTATATTTTTCTGTGTAATGGGATTGTTGCCTTTCCTCACATGCAGATCTTAGAAGTTGTTCGTCTTGAAGGGCAAGCTCTTACACATGATGAAGGTCTTTTATCAAGAGATATCCATTTGCTTCAGGTAATAATGATCTGCTTTGGTGAGTTTCCAGGTGCAGTCATTTTGCTACAAACAATTCAGCGCTAACTAGCAAAATAAATAAACAAATCCTCACTAAGAGTAATCACTAGATAACCATGTAACCTTACTGTATCTATTTAGTGGTAGTAATATGAATGCTCGAATTTCTCATTTCTTATGCATAATTCTAGTGTTGTTGGAACCCCTGTAAAAATAAGGCTTCTAACAGATCTCTGATTGGAATGATTTTTCAGCTTTGCACTGGAATTGACGAGAAATCAATGGGATCCTGCTTCCAGCTTGTCTTTGCTCCAATCGATGAGCTATTCCCTGATGATGCTCCCTTGATATCTTCAGGCTTTCGTGTTATACCATTGGACATAAAAACAGTTGAGTGTTTCTTTCAATTCTTTTATTTGATATAAAGTTCATGGTGTTTAGTGTCCTTTCTTTGCCCCTCACACTTCCATCACTATGCTTGTGATTTGGTGTTTCACCTTTTCTTATCACCATGAATATTGCATATTTACATGCCTATTATCTGCATTTAATGCAAACTGTTTCCCCAGACAGTGTTAGTTTAATCTGTCCTATTTTCACATGTGTAGCTTTTAACCTTCAGTATCTTACACAGGATGGTGTACCCTCTGGAAGAACATTAGATTTGGCCTCTAGCCTTGAAGTTGGTACTACTACGCAACATGCCTCTGGGGATGGATCTCAGGATGATTGTAACCTACGGTCTGTGCTGACAATTGCCTTTCAGTTCCCCTATGAAATACATCTCCAAGATAGCGTTGCAGCTATGGCCCGTCAGTATGTTCGAAGCATTGTGTCTGCTGTGCAAAGAGTATCAATGGCTATTTCTCCCTCGCGGTCTGGTTTGAGCCCTGGGCAGAAGATAATTTCTGGTTTCCCTGAAGCTGCAACGCTTGTTCGCTGGATTTGCCAAAGCTACCAGTAAGTGCATTTGTCCATTTTTGCTGTCCCTATCCAAAAAAACCTTTGTTGTAAAGGGATTGGTGCAAATATTGTACAAGGACACTCCTCTGTGGTAATGATATGGATACCAAAGAATAAGATAAAACTTGTATGAAGCTAATAAATTCTCTTCATGGTTGCAGGTACCATTTAGGTGTGGATTTGGTCAGCCACTCGGATGAAGCTGGGGAATCATTACTGAAAATGTTCTGGGATCATCAGGATGCTGTCTTGTGCTGCTCGTTCAAGGTAATATTTCTTTCATCATACTTATGTTATCGAAACTAGTTAGTTTTAGTCTTATTTGGAGATGGAATCTAAGTCTGAATATGTTGGTTAGGCCTAGGGTGTTTGCTTGATTGCCTGTCGAAGCTTGCTAACTTTACACAAGATAAACATAACTTTGCTTGGCTCACACGTTTGTGCCTTGTTATCAGGAAAAGCCCGTGTTTACTTTTGGCAACCAGATGGGCATTGACATGTTAGAAACAACTCTAATTGCTCTACAAGATCTCACACTGGACAAGATCTTTGATGAAGCTGGTAGAAAAACATTACATGCTGAGATACCTAAACTGATGGAACAGGTACAATTCCTGAACTCAACCCTGTAATGTAAATTTCACCCCCTTTTTCATGCTGAGTGACAGTTTAGTATTATAATGGTGATAAGCATGCGCATGTATAGCTGTCACACAAAGTCATACAGTTTTTCAGTGCAACATATACAGATTTTCATGTTTGAGAAACTCACAACTCCTTGTGCCTAGCTGCTAGCCATGTTTTTTTGAAAGAACCTTAGGAAGAGTAGGGAGTTCCTGATATTCACGACCGCAGAAAAGTTGCTAGCCTTGTTGGATCTGCGCCTGGAACTTGCCATTTCATACATGGCTGCTGTCCACATTTACCTGTTAATCGCCGTCCATGGTGTATCCAGTTTTAAATGATTTTCTTGTCATATTTGACGTTGGAATTTGATCCTTGAGCTTCTCTGTTCAGGGTTACGCCTACCTGCCTGCTGGGGTTTGCTTGTCTGGAATGGGCCGCCATGTCTCCTACGAGCAAGCCATCGCGTGGAAAGTTCTAGGCGAGGACAGCAATGTGCACTGCCTCGCCTTTTGCTTCGTCAACTGGTCTTTCGTGTGACCCACTGCAATAGCCCCGAGCAGCGTCCATTTTTGCGTTCTCTAGAAGAGAACGGTAAGCCGTCGCCGTGATTAGCTAGGTAACGTATGCTTAACTAGTTGTAGACCTGGCGGAAGCCAGCCATGTAAAGATGCTGCTGTCTTGTAAATTTGCACTCGTCGCCAAAGGGCTCTCTAGCTAGATTGATTAGATGGTCTCAGTAGCACTCCTCAGGTCGGGTTCGACTCTCCGTGGGAGCGAATTTCAGGCTGGGGTTAAAAAAATTCCCTTGTCTGTCACCATGCCAAAACACAGGCCATAGATCGGTCCGGCCCAGGTCGTAACTGTGGTTCATTTGGGCCACTCCTACATGGGGTAGTTGCGGCGGTTGCTAGCCCAGTGGTTGTCTCACGAAGGGTTACGGACCCTTGTGTAAGGGCGGGACAGAGGTTCGGGTGTTTTCTCGCCCTTTGTCTCCGCTAATTTAACCCGGTGAAGGTTGGCTGGTGCGCATGTGAAATTGTCCAGGACTGATCGCTTTGCAAGTCCATTTACTATGATCTCAAGTTCTCAACATGCTACCGCTGTTATAATTGACACTAGACCTGCGTTTGCCCCAGTGAAATTGGCACTATGACAAGGAGCACTTGTATCACACCTGACCGCTCACCGTCTGATGGAGGTCGCTGCACAAAAAAGGATGCAAGACCTGCCACGGTCGATGCAATGTACTACCGCCGACCTAGAAAAGAAAGTAATTGTAACAAGCACTTGCACAAACATACAAAGACTTTCTCCATCTGTTCCAAATTATAGATTTATTTTTTTAATTTATAGTTTTATTATGCACAGATAAACATTATGTTTAAATTTGTATCAAAAATCACGAACCGAAAAATGACGAAACAACCTATAATTTAAAATAGAGGAGTACTATTTTTGCTTTAACAACAGCGATTTGTATTGCTTTTCTATTGGAGCGGTCAGATATGTAATGTAAACCTAGTTACATATGAATAAATCGAGCAATCTGGATTTTTGCCATTACAAACATTGGGCTTCGTAGAATTGCCATTGCAAACATTAATTTCGCGAAATCACCACTTATAACATCGACACATTGTTTTTCATGCCATTTTCTCCTTTCACTGTTTTTAATTTCCTTTTCCCATTTACTTGCACTTTTTTTGAGCAACCATTTACTTGCACTTGAGTGGACCAAATTGCCCCTTATTCTGTTTACGTAGTACTCCCTCCGTCCCACAATATAAGCATTTTTTGACTTTCGTGCATCACGTTTGACCATTCGTCTTATTCAAAAATTTTACAAATATATTATTTATTTTATTATGACTTGTTTTATCATTAGGTATACTTCAAATATGACTTATTTTGTTTTTGTATTTTTACAAAATTTTTGAATAAAACGGACGGTCACATATAATGCACGAAAGTAAAAAATGCTTATATTATGGGACGGAGGGAGTACCTAGATTGATTGGATCGGTTGCTACGCCCAGAAGATTTCCATCCATCACATCAAAGAGAATTTTATATGCATTAAGCACTAAATATAGACGAAAAAATAACCCATTATATGGATGAACTAGATTTCGCGCGACGCATCTAATGAGCCTACTCAATCCATGTTTGCAAAAGTAATTGCTAAGTAACCAGCCCGTTAATCGGGTTTCTTAATAGCAACTTGCCCTTCCTCGCACCTCCGCGCTTCACGAGTCCTTCTTGTCGACGTGGCTCAACGGAGAGCTCGGCGAGCGAGAGCGCTGCAACCACGCCCGCGCTGGATATTTTGCGAAAAATCCCTCCAGTTTTTAATAATCACAACGAATGTCCAGATCGTCCAAAATGAACAGTACCCACGTTCAGATAGTTTTCATATAGCCCCTCTAATTAAACTTCATTTCGATGCGTAGAAGAAAAAAAAATTCAAGACTGAATGTTATTTTTGCAGAAATTCCCCCCAAACCCCGAATCCTGGTCAATCACCCACCCCCTCTCTCTCCTCCCCTCCGCCGCCGCTCCTGCTCGCCTCGGCTTGCTGGAGCCGCCGCCTATCTTTCCTCCCGGCTGCCTCCCTCTCTCACTCTCTCCTCACTCCTCCCTGCTTTCCCCCGTCACCTCCCCTGCTTGTTGGGGCCAGCCTGGGCCCAGGCGGGGCGCGACCCAGCGGGGCTGGCCTTGGTCCATGGCTGCGCACGGGGCGCATCGCTTGCTCGGCGGGGACTCCGTGACGGCGGCGTCGGTGAACGAACTAGCGGAGATGGGCGCCTCCGGCTTGGCGTGCCCGCCCTCCCTTTCGGCAGCACAACTACCTCCTCTTCGACCTCCACACGATGAGCTGCTACTACCTGCTGCACCTGCCCTGCGTGCTATGATGCTCAAGAGCTAACGCCCTCGGATCTAGTACTCTTGAGTCTACGTACCCCGCGTCTCCTCCATCCCCAGGTAACATCCTTTATTCGGGCAGCAGATTGTTGGAACATGCTCACGCCAAACTACTCTTAGATGCTATCAGGGATAAGCAAGGGTTAGGATTTAGGAGCACATCGTTGTATGCTTTACCAGGGATAAGCAAGGATTATGATTTAGGAGAATTGGTGTATGCTTTTAGTATTTTACTATATTAGTGTTGGAGTCATCATAAAATTGGGGGCAGTTTGGATAGGAGCTATGTAGGTGATACACATTTTGTTGCTTCAGACAACTGATGTGCTACTTGTCATCCTGGATTTATGGCAAGTAAAATGCACAATCATCTTTCGCTGGTTCAAAGACAATAGTACTTTTGTTTTAAAGGGTTTCCAATATTGACTGCTCTTGTTTCGGCTTGGCGTTTTGGCCAATCATATTACATATGAAGTCCATGATGGCAGCTTGGAACTAGATGCCTTGTCTTAAACCAGTAGCTTTGTGTTGTAACTGTTGAAGTTGGACCCTACTATAACAACCAGAAATGCCCAATAGATGGAATTGTAAGAGGGCAGTGAGAACTCTACCCAGCTACGGTAATTAGAACTAAATTTTGTTCTCTCTGAGCTAAGTGCCATTTTTTTGGGGGCAGTATCAGAGTATTGTGACTTGTGAAAGCTACTGATTATACTACAATGAACTGGGCAAGATAGATGTAAAAAAGGATACTGCTTGCCTTTTTATGCTGTCGCAATCTGTTAGAAACGCAAGCTGCAGCCCTGGAAAATGAAAACAAAGGGGCTTGAAGTATTTTGGGGCTAACTGGTAGCATTTGCTGATGAGTTGTTTTCCAATTGGATGGATAAAAGGGTTAGTAAATTATTATTATAAAAACCGGATATGATTTCGGCACTTGTGTATTTACTAGATCTTAATGTTCAAATTTCCAAGAAGCAGACGAATTTTCGTGTTCTTGGTTTGATTATGCTTGCACTCGTGTTGTTATGACTTCGCTTGTGATAAAGAGATTTTCTGAATGTTTAGGACAGAACTTATACCCTTTTTGGGCAAGGGGTGCAGGCAATATGTCATTAGAAAGAATGTACTCTAATTAGAACACAATGTTAGGTGATAATTGCTCTCATAACTGGACTCCTGTGTCTCAATGGTTCGCAACATGAGTGTCTGACAGCGGTGTTGTGAAGAATAGCTTTGTGCTGTGAAGTTTCATATGAAGAGTCTCGGTTGCCCATGGAACTGTTTATTCTTTGGAAACAACATTCTAACACATGTCAATGGACAAAATGAAACCTACAATAATAGCATCGTTTTCCTATAGATTTGATGATGCGTGGCTGTACTATTGTGCCTATCTGGCTACATGTTTTTCTGATCTATCCTAGAAAGATCCATTGTTGCCATGCGCTACTCTATGTTTCATGTCTCGTGGCTGCATATGCTTTAGCTGCTGCTGACTTCAAGTTGTCTCTACTGCTGCAATAGAGGTGAACTGATATTTGGCTGTCCAAAGGTCAGTTTGCCTATTTTTTGTAATGTATGTTTGTGATTTATTCATCCTATTTGACTGCAGTTTAGACAATAATAGAACATGTCGTATGCAAACAAGAAGCTATTTTGCTGGGATCATTTCAGTTGGTAACAGGCTGTTGTGGATATGATTGACAGGAAGTAAACTAGAGTTTAGCCAAGATTACTTAGTCTTAGTATAGACGAAAATAAATAATGTGCCTTTTCAAGCAAATGAAAGGTTGATATGTAAATATTATGCAATCTATTCTTCTACATACACAAGTTAGGGTTAATATGTAAAAATGCAAAACACAAGTTAGAGTTAATATATTAGTTTCAAGGAAACTTTGATAAAAATGCAAAACACAAGTCAAATGCTCTAGACGTAGTGTTGTAAAAAGCCCGAAAATGGAAGGTTGCTGCTTTCAAGCAAATGCAGGTTGCCTTGTTGCTCAAACTTTTTATTTTTTATTTTTTATCAAGTCTTATGTGAAACCTTTTTCTTTCAGGTTTTTTGTGCTTTGTTCCGGCATGGAAGCAAATACATACCACATCTTCTTTCTTGTTTCCATGTAGATATGTGTAGCCTTTGATGACAAGGCCTAAGTAACAGCCAGAGATTAGGCCCGAAAGATTGAAGTGCTAAATCCTAATGAGGATGAATATTTTACTGATTTAACCTGTAATGTCTGATGATTTTGCATGAGTGCTTGTGCTGACACATGCTCGATCTTTTCCCCGTGCCGTCTTCTTTCGATTGAAGATTTTCATTCAAGGAAAATGCGATATTAATTTGAAAAGGATTGCAAAAAATATCGATGGTGCCTAAAGAGTTGTCTGAAGTTTTTTTTTAATGAGTTGATATCCTTCCTGGGAACGCTGACTTAACTTCATCAGCTACTGGATTGTTGAGTCAGTGTCAAGAAGCTTAAACCAGAATCCTCTCCTTCCTGTTTCTTCTACAGTACTTCCATACGATGGTTTTGCTGATTTAAAATTGCACATTGCACCTGTTACTTGGTATTTTCATTGTCTTTAGTGTCCATTTGGAAAACACGAAGTCATTGCTATGCATCATAGCGGTGTATGATTCCTTTTGGTCTTTTGATTTTTCTCAGAACATATATGAATATAGTTGCACAGACAAGAACATATCCATATGTGGATATAGCCCGTGTTTAGTTGATGAAAAGTTTTTGGTGAAAAGATTTCAGGTATTGATTTTATCAATTTAGGAGTAGTAAATGTGGACGAAAAAGGTGGAAAGTTATATGGATAGGTTGGAAATCTCGAGACGAATCTAACGATGGTAATTAGAGGGTAATTAGTCCATAATTAGCGGATTGTTACTGTAGCACTACTGTTGCAAATCATGGATTAAGTAGGCTCATTAGATTCGTCTCGCGATTTACAGCTCATTCATATAACTTTTCACCTTTTTCGTCTACATTTAATATTTCATGCATCTAAGATTCTCCTTTGATGTGATGGGTGAAAAGATTTCGGGTGGGAACTAAACAAGGGCATAGCTGTACAGACAATAATATAGATGTTTATTTTGATGCATTAGTTCTCTTAAATGGTGGCTTATTCTTTTACATTTGATTGTGCAATTTATTTAGGAATATAATAGATTCTTATAAACTGGAATTCCTGCTACAAGTCATGTAGGTTTGTATGAATTGATTCTTTTGGAGTAGACATTGAAATTAAGGTCTACATATCATCTGTCATCACAGCGTACTAAATGTTCATCTAGCCTGAAATAAAATTTACTTTTGTCTACTCAACTAAGCCCAAATGAACCATGATAGGGTGCGCATACCGCGCTGTATGTTCTAGTTATTGATTAATGACCCCTCTAATTACACGTCGTTAGATTCTTCTGGCGATGCATTCTAAATCTGTAATTAGTTTTATTAGCAGTCTACGTTTACTACTCTAAAATGATCAATTTCGATTAATGTGACATTTCTATGGAAATGTTTCCAAGGAACCAAACACTCCAAAGAAATCCAGCAAGCTGCTGCCGCTCCTGCCCATCACCGCCGACCGCATCGTCGCCAAGTGAATTGGCCCGCTTATGTAGGTTCTAAAGACTCTGCCGGGGCCAGAAACCTTGCGGCCGCGCCTCATGGTGGCCTACTAGCAATCGCGGAGTGCGGCAGTTGTAGCAGCGATCGGCAGTGAAGGGACCGTGACACCCTAAGAGGGGGTAAATTAGGGTATTCTAAAAATCTATGGCTAAGAGCACATATAAAAACCTATTTCAATTTCTATCTAAATGTGCACTAGGTTTCTCTATGTGTTGCTAACTCTACCGCTAAAAGTTTTGCACCCTAGGTTCCAATCCTAACAACTACACATGGCAATTCTAGGAAAGGTAAATGTGGAATGTAGTGCAATAAGTAATGTGGAATGTAAAGAGATAGAGTAAGCAAACTCCCGACACGGCGATGTATCCTGAGGTATCGGAAAGCCACGGCTTTCCACTAGTCCTCGTTGTTGGAGCCCCTATCAAAGGGAATGCCCGCGCAAGGGCATAAACTCCCCGGTCGAGTCACTCCGTAGGATAGCCTACGGGACTTCCCCACACGCGAGTGGGTCTCCGCTTGGCCTCTCCCGGATGCTCCTCGCCGCCTCCACTTGGTTGAGCTTCGGCAAATCGCCTAGGGCCTCACCTCCCTAGCACAAAGTAACGGCGACCTCTCCACAAACTCGGTTGGAGGGTCTCGCAAGACTTACAAGCCCCGATACTTACAACTCTTGGTGCGCGCAAGCACCGATAGATAGAGGTGTGCAAACCTCGCCTAAACTCTAGGCTAACACCTAAAGCAATGCGCTAAAAGGTCTAACTAGCACTTAATCAAGCACTAAGCTCTATGCTAATCATCTAGATCTTCTATTAAGCACTTTGGTGGAATGAGCACTTGTAAATGAGTAGAGCAACTATCAACCACTTCCCCAAGTCTCAAGCACCTTCAAATGGCCGGACAAGGGGGTATATATAGCCCCAAGTCCATGAACTAGCCGTTGCTCCAACGGCAAGTTTCTGCGTGACCACCGACTCATTCGCTGAGCACCGACGCATTGCATCGGAGCAATTTTTCCAACTAGCCGTTGCACTGGCCGTTGGCTTTGAATCTGACCACCGACTCATTCGCTGCTGACGTCTGGAGAGCATCGGATCAGTCGATGCTATGTTTATTTCTGCCAGAGCCGAATCTGAGCCGATCTCGAGCCGAGCCGACACCACCGACACATTCGCTGCTTCTTGGCTTAGATCATCGAATCATCCTGTGCTCCTTGTACACTTAACTGCATCTATGGCCTGTCGCGTTCCTCGATTGATACGGTGCTCCTTGGTGACTACCATCGGATCATCCGATGCTCCGTTTGAACTTGGCCCTGCTTGTCTTGGCGCGCTGACCACCGACTGATTCGGTGCGTCACTGAGATGCTCCGGTGCTCTCTGAGAAAAGCTCCGGTCCTCTTCTAAGCAGGATTCGCTTCATCAACTTGCGTGATCTTGTGTCGACTACAACATACCATCACTTGGAGCCTAAAAATACCTTCAAATATACATCTTGACAAACATGTTAGTCTCAATGACTATGTTGGCATTAATCACCAAAATCATAAACATGGCCTAGGGCCATTTTCCTTACAGTTGGGAACACACCAAAATTAAATTGGCTAGAGACAGCAACAAATTAAATAATGCACATCCATACCATCTTTTTTTCGTTTTGGAATTATTCATGTGCTCGAGCAGCAACAGAATTATCCATACCATCTTCCACAACTTGATTGGGCTAGTATGACATTATTAAGAAGAAAAATTGAGTCGTACATATACACTCAAAACCGACCACTTAACTAGAACAAGATACAAAGCTAAGAAAAAGAAGAAACGACCTACGTACTGAGGATAGCGTGATATAAAAATAAACTTGTTGTGGATGCAATATTGAAAGAAAAAAAAAGGTGTATACTAAACCACCAGCTTTGGAGGGAAAAACCATGTCAACAGCTCTACAGATGCCTGTGTTCTCTGCCATGGAAGGCTAAACGGCCAACAAGACGAGGATCTGGTGTCGAACACTTGGTTCATATCCACAAAATATATGAGACCCTCCTCCAATTCTCCATACACATGGGTGGACTTGCTGAATGATCGGCTGAGAAAGAGTGCCTCGCCTTCAGCTAGCGCATCTTCACCGGTGACCGAGACCCATTTGCCTTGGTCCATGTCCGCCCTCAAGATCTCGACCTTGCGAATGTAATTGGGGTTAATTGGAGATGTTTGCACCTGACGCCTCACCATGAGCAACTCTTTGCCGCCGCATGACTCGACAAGGCACCTGCTGGTCGTGATGTAGTCCTTGGGTTCATATGCCACCTCCTCGTCCTCCACAGTCACCTCACCGCGTGGAACGGTGCCATTATCGACATCGCCATCGAAGCTATCCTCCTGGCTTTGGCCATCGTCATCGGGCTCTGCTTCATTGCCACCACCACCGTCATCGTCTGAGTCGTCATCCAACCAGCTCCACGGGTCATCTTCACCATCAGCTAATGGGTGCCTGATGACTCGCTTCAAGTTGGTAACAATGGGACTCCCATCGTCGTTGTCGTCATCGGCAAGATCGAAGGCAATTAGGTCCTCCTCCGGCGTGATCCCGTAGAGCTTGTCTCTGAAGAAAGCGACATCGAAGATGCGCAGATAGGGAAACACAAACCTCCCCTTGCCTGGGCGGCATAGGATGATGGAGTAGTTCCGGTTGTTGGTCGTGACGACAACAAGATCATCTGGGCTACCAGCAGAGCGCATGAGCACCTTGCGGATCTCGAACGTCTCGGCGACGTAGCCGACAATGGAGTCCAGCTCGGGGATCGGCACGCTCTTGCCGGAGAAGGAGTTGTGCAGCATGTATGTGTGCTTGTGCTTGACGTCGGGCCTGGCCTTGAGCCACTTGCAGTCCCAGCGGTTGGTCCGCCGGAACACGTCGTCGGTGACGTCGAGAGCGAGCCAGCCGTCGGCGGCGGCGCCGCCGAGGCAGGTCACGTTCCCAGCAGGCAGGCCGGGGATCCGGTCGAAGAAGGCGCCGCTGTCGCCCCCGTCGATGGTGCAGAAGGAGCCGTTGGGGATCACGATCCACGGCAGCTGCTGCTGTTCGTCGTGCTGGCGCGCAGCGGAGTGCCATGCCCGGCAAACGGCCCGGAAGCGGGCAACATCGGCAGGACAGAGGTGGGTCAAGATTTGGCGGAGGACTTCCGGCAGGAGATCGGGCCATGGCGACGACAATTGCATCTTGGGGTTATAGATAGAGAGTACTAAACTAGGTGTCCGATTGACTTGTTATAATCTGGATTTTGGGGTTGCGAGCAAGGCATGTTTGACGTACATATTATCAACTTGCCAGCGCTGCCGGGTCGGAAAAGAGTTGCACTCTTTGGCTGGGACACTTTTGGTCTGATGTTGAACTCCAGCTCGTATGTTCGGGATGTATTGTACCTTCTTTCGTTCTCCTTCCCCAATTGGCTGCGCAACTAGCTACTCCTCCTTTTGGAAGCTCCACGTTAATAATTCCTTACAATACTTCGTTTCAAAAAAAAATTCCTTACAATACGTGTAAGACGTGCTGGAAGAAGAACCTTTAAATCCTTTTACAATTAATACACGGATACATCTCTCACAACTATAAAGAAAGAAAAGGGGAATGCCGGATGGTGCAACCTTTGCCCCAGCGTGCGTCGTCCCGCTGTTGCGATACATGTTAGAAATCACTCTTGTGTACGGGGAGTTTGCGAAAAAAAATAATCCTTCAAATGGATTTTGATAAATGTAATGAGAAAAAGGAATGACAGACACCGACGGGAGAGGATGTCAGGTGAGGGAGACGACAAACAAAGTGCTATCATGACTCGTGATTTCAAAAAAAAGAACGGAGCTAACGGCACCGTGTGGGTGGGCACCTGCCAATGTGCGCACAGAGTATTTTTCGAACGCATAATATATACCTCACTGGAGGCACGAAGTCGCCAGAGAACTGCTGCAGCTGCCGGAGGTGAAGAGGAATACGGTTACCAGCACTGACGAAGAAGCTCGAGGTTAGAAAGAGGAAACCAGGGAGAAATTGAAGTGAAGGATCAAAAGGACGAGCTCCATGTACCTCTGGAAGAACAACACCTCGCCAGAGCCTGAATTGAAGTAAATTCGGTGGTGGTGTGCGTGAACACACAAAGAATCCCCACTGTCAACAAAACCCCACTGCCGAGCTGAACAGAACTGAAGAAATCCGCTGCTGATCGCAAGAAACTGCCAATGCCCTTAATAAATCAGCTCATTTGAACCAGCAAAAGCACCAAGAAGCACTGCACCGTTGGTATTTGAGGGGGGATTGTTAGGTTGATCTCCACCAGTTGGCCAACTGGGCCCTTGACCGCGTCCTGATCGGGGACGCCCAGCCCAAATAGAGGCCGGTGGGCCCCCATCGTGCAGCCCTATATAGAGGAGGTGGGGGGCAACGGCACAAGACACGAGGTTCATCGCTGCCGCCAGTTCCCCACTGTCCTAACCCTAACCCGATCTGAGAGGGAGGGCTGAAGCGGCGGGATGCGCTCCACCAGCGGCCGTCATCGTCACAGCCACCCCGGCGTACCTACACCAACCGTCGCTGCCCTGTGCAGAGCTTCACCGACCGTAGCAGTGAAGGCGCTACGAGGTCAAGGTATGCCATCCAAATTTAATAACCCACTCGATCTACTCCTAGTGATCCAGTAAAACCATCAATGGCATCAAGAGCCAGGCCTAGTGAGTAGTTTCGTAGTTGGGAAAGATCGATTTGACCCCGAATCGTAGAAACCAGACAGAAAAGGATTTTTTCGATCTCGAATCGAAACGTCAAACCCTAACCCTAGAACCCAGTGAAAGAAAGGACGGAGGGGGTGGTCTTACCATGGCCTTCCACCGCCGTCATCACCGCCGACGACATGTCGCACGGGTAGACCGGCTCGAGCGCCACGCTCGCCGGAAAAATCGGGCCACGAGCTCGGGGCACAGGGCACCCTCGCGAGGCCGCTCGGCAGCGGCGCGCTCACCCGTATGCGAGCGCGCACGCCAGCGAGAGGCCGCACGGGGCGCAGCCACTCTCCTCTGGCCGGAAAGGGTCGTCGCCGCTGCGCTCACTCATCTGTCGGGCAAAGCTGAGGAGAAGGGGTACAGAAGGAAGCCCCAGAGTCCTCCGTTCGCCGGCCATGGCGCCGGTGGCCGGAGCTGGAGGCCCGCTGGGCCGGCCGTGTGCTCGGCCGCCGCCGAAGTGCGGCTGCTGAGTCGTGGGCAAGAAGAGGAATTAGGGTTAGGGGGAGTGAGCCGGCCGGTAGGTTTGTTCCGGGAGAGATTCGCGGGCAGCCGTTGATCCAGATGAACGGCCTGAAACGGTCGGGCGCTAGCTGGGCCGCCGGCCCAGGTGCGGGCGCGAGTGGGCCTCTGGCCCAGGCGGACGCGGGGCGAGCGGCCGAGCGGGCCAGCTGCCGAGCAACGCGAAGCAGGCCAAGCTGGCTGGGCCATTACGTGGGTCGTGCGCGCGCGCGAGCGGCTGGGCTGAGTGCCTGAGTCGGCCCAGTCAACCGCAATGAAATGGGCCACGATGCGAGAAGAAAAGATCAGGGAGCCCGAATAGACTTTTAAGTGATGGGCTGAAAAAGTTTTATGAACAGTACAATCTTTTTTTTTCTTTTATGTATTTTCAAAACAACTTTATGCATGTTTATGTATGAATTTTAAGTTTACATCTCTGTTTAAATCTTGAACCAAAGGGATAAATTTTCAGAGAGTAGAATGCTTCTGAAAAGTAGATTTTTAGTGGCAAAGTTTAAGGTTATGTTGTTTTTGATTAAAGTATGATTTTATTTGTTGCCACTACAAAGCTTAAATAATTGGTCCTTTTATTTATAATTGGAACCAACAGAAGAATTGAGTTTTAAGAGCACAGTCGGGTCGTGTGCCGGGTTTTCAGACCGCACTAGACCGAGAAAGAAAAGTCGAGCTGGACTGTTTTGGTTAGCTCGTGGGCCAACCGGCTGGATGCAAACGGTGATGATTATCAGTTAATTTTTCAGAAGCAATTATATGTTGAATTAAGTAAAGTATGATCTCTATTCAAACTTGAACCAAAAGGGATAGTTTGTTTTAGAGAAAAGTAAAGTTTAATGAGATGTTGCTTCCAAAGAATGTTTAAAGTTTTCGCTGCAAAGTAAAGTTCCATCCTCTAAATTAAGTTTAATTAGAGGAGTAGAATGACATTGGTGTTATGTTAAAATTATGGTATTGTTATTTTCTGACCAAAGTTGATGATAACAATATTATAATTCTATAAGTCCAATATTTATAGTTTCTATCTCTGATAAATTTTGTATCAAAGTGATCAATTTTTTCAGAGAATTGATAAAGATTAAGAAATGCTCTCAAAGTAGAGAAATTTTTTTTTCTCTCATTTCCGCTGCAATGAATATGATGATTTTGTTATTGTCTGAGCAAAGTTATTCAATAGCAATATCATAATATTATTTTTGAGTTATATGTATTACTTCTATTTCTGCCCAAAGGTGATTTAGAATTGATGTAATAGAGTGATGTTTTATTCTATTTCTGCCCAAAGGTGACTTAGAATATGAAAGAATGAGTTACATGCACTGATTCTATTTTGTGATATGAATTTAATGTATTGATAAAGTTTAAGAAAAGATCTTAAACTTAAGAAATGTGTAAAGCTTTTGTAATATTTTCATTTCTGCCCAAAGGTGATGCGGAAGTAATATAGAGGTATGATGTTTTGTTCTATTTTCTGCCCAAAGGTGATATAGAATGGAACATAAAGTTTTTAGAGTCTAATAAGCATTATTGTTGATTATTTTCTCGAACAAAAGGTATTCATGCTCTCATTCTTGAAAGCAGTAAGAAAAGTGATGTGGGTACTTGTGACTCAAAAGATGACAAAAGAAGAAGGCCACAGCGTACGGGACAGTGTTCTCGTTACAAAGTGCCTTAAAAGGAAAGTATTCTTGGACATTGATCCAAGAAGAGAGATTAATAATTGAGAAGTATTTTTTAAGTACTCTCTATGAAGAATAATGTGTTGTCATTTTCAATCATCAAGATGATAAGTAATAATTGACATGCATGTTTAATTTTGACCAAAGTCGGGCTAAGCATGTGTGTTAAAGAACACTCAGATTTAATATCTGAATTTGATGATTGAATATGCAAACAAAAGAGCCAATTCTGGCATTTATGTCCCTCATGAGAAATACCCGTAAAGGGAGAAAGTTAACGACAGAGCCCGCATAGCGGGAAAAGTTTGAGAAAATTACCCGCATGGCGGGGTAAAGTTTAAATAATGCTTGTGTTAGACAATCCCTCGTGACGGAGGAAGGTTGATAAAAGACTTATCCTGCAAGGCGGGAGAAAGTTGCTATAACTCATGTGCTTTTTTGCGTATCCCATAGTGGGAGGCAAGCAATGAGCATGAATTACATGCGAGTGTGACTTGCAAGTGGACTAAGGATAAAGAACTATGTTAAGTTCTTGAAGAAAGATGAGAAAAGGCACTCACGTACGAGCTAAGTAATAATTCTGTTTTGCATGACGTAATCATGCAGGTGAAGAAGATAAATAAAGTTTCCTCACTCACATTAGTTCTGAAAGGATTCGAAATTGTGGTAGAAAGATTCTAACCACATTTCGAGGGGGAGAAATATGAGATCAATTGAGAAAGAGAGAAAAAGATGAAATTTCCTCGATATTTCAGATAATGTGATGCATGCTATACATTTAAAGTGATCTATAAATGATGAATGTGATCGTCAGGGGGAGTACGACGATTCATAATAACGATACCCCTAAAGTAAAGAAATGGCTAAAATCCTGAATTCTGTCAAGTTTCAAGGAAGATAGCGTAGTTAAAATAAGAAAAGTAACCATTGGGATTGTGAATGGAGGCGCTAAAAACCCTATTCATATTCTCAATAGAGTACAAAGTAAGATATGTTGGGATACGGATACAGATCCCAAAAAGTTGCCATCTCATTGGCTAACCTGAAAGATCAAAAGGGTGAAAAGATAAGGGGGAGCATTGTGACTTGAAAAACTGATCTTGAGGAGAGGTGCCTACTTCGATGATTCAGGAGCCGTCTTGGCGGTTATGCTCGTGGCAACGATGAGCGAAAATCTGGAACCTGTCCTTCAGGAGCCGATAGAAACCCATTATTGCTCACGAGGAAGAATGTCACCAGCCCCACATGATAGAGTTTGTGCCATGAAGGGCGTTCACTTATCAAAGTGACTCGTGGCCATGGAAAATAAGTTGAACTCAGTTCCAACGTGTTTTTGGACTCAGTAGTTATTTCTCAATGGAGCCAAAACATCAGGCTGTGATGGGTCTGACAGTCGAATTGTGACTCCAAAGGGAACATGTAGAGAAGTGAAGCCCGCATAAATCGAAAGATTTTGCACAAAGTAATGGCACATCATTATCTGAGTTACATCAGATGAAAGTAAAGACAACATCCTTAGATGTGATTTGTGTCAAAGGTTTTGTCATGGAGAAAATAAGGAATGCTGCTTGAAGAAGTTATTTATAGGCTAGAGCAAGTCTCTAGACAATAGTGTTTGAAGTTAAGCCTCAGTTATTTTTGGGTTAGAGAAAAAGAAAGGATAATTGTATTTGTATAAAGGTATGGAATGGGAAGATCTTTTTCCTAATTCAAGTTCATGTAGATGACATTTCACTTACTAGCAGTGATGTCAGTCTGTTAATGAAAACAAGAAAGTCTTTGTCCTCAAAGATTCAGTCTTGGTGAAATTCATCAAGATGAAAGAAAAGGGGTATTAGGAATATTGCACATGCACGTTAAGAAATGTTTCTGATTAAATAAAAATGTGCATACGAGAAAGACTACGTCTGTCCTTAAAGTCAAGGGTAATGGTTTTGAAAACTTTAGTGTTTTCAATAATTGAACAAGTGATGGTTATGGGAACTATAGTGTTCCAAGAACCAACAAACAGAAGATTAAAAGAATATGGTACCATATGATTCAGCTGTTTGAAGCTTAATGCAAAAGATGCAAAAGAATAGCATTACCTTGACGTAGTTCAAATATCCGGGTTGTTTTGGCAATGACCAGCCCAGATATAGATCACTGGATTGGAGTTAAGTATATCGGTCTCATGCTATATTAAGAAAGAAATAACCAGTGCTCTCAAAAGATTGTGAGTACAGGGTAGAACTTGTGAAATGTGTAGCGAAATCCACAATTGTCGCTAACTTTCATATTTTGGAGTTTTTGTGTGAAAAATCTCCAAAGAGTGAAACAATTATCATCAATATGATGTAAAGATATAATATAGCACGATATGAGGCTGAGGGACAGGCAAAATGGTTGAGAAAACCTATGCCCGGAATTGATAATGGTTGACAACAGCAACAACCATCCAAGTATACACTCCTATGACAACGAGTCAAGTGTGGTGCCAAACACATTGACAGAAAGGCATACGTTGTAAAGGAGAAAGTTCGGAATCATATTGAAAAGCAACAATCAAGTACTTACGGATCCGTCTATTAAAGGCTTACCACCCAGTGTGTGCAGAGGACACAGAGTCGACATGGGTTTCATGGTATTGCCTATGACTTCCGGACTATAAAAGGCCCAAAGTTATGATCCTTCAAAATGGATAAGTGTATTGTGGCTGGTTAATCCGATTGAAATGGCAATCATGATGACCCATGCTCAATGTGCTTGTTTGTAATGAAGTGGATGTTAAGCGAAGAGCTGAAGTGTAAGAAACTTATGGTGGGATCAAGGGGGAGAATGTTAGGTTGATCTCCACCAGTTGGCCTACCGCGTCCTGATCGGGGACGCCCAGCCCAAATAGAGGCTGGTGGGCCCCCGTCGTGCAGCCCTATATAGAGGAGGTGGGGGGCAACGGCACAAGACACGAGGTTCATCGCTGCCGCCAGTTCCCCACCGTCCTAACCCTAACCCGATCTGAGAGGGAGGGCTGAAGCGGCGGGATGCGCTCCACCAGCGGCCGTCATCGTCACAGCCACCCCGGCGTACCTACACCAACCGTCGCTGCCCTGTGCAGAGCTTCACCGACCGTAGCAGTGAAGGCGCTACGAGGTCAAGGTATGCCATCCAAATTTAATAACCCACTCGATCTACTCCTAGTGATCCAGTAAAACCATCAGGGATTAGTTTAGATTTAAGATAATGGGCAAACAGCGAGAAACTCTAGAGCAAGCAGGGATCGCATACCTCACAGGCCACGAGCTTGGCGAAGAACAGCAGCAGCTGCCGGCGGTGATGAAAAGAGGAACAGGTGGCCGGCACTGGACGTCTGGACCAAAGCAAGCCGAGGTGGTGAAGATGAAACCAGCGAGGAATTGAACGCGAGGAGGAAAAGAAAGGGATGCCGGTACCTCTCGTGCTCTGCAAGAACACCTCGCCAGGGCAAGGCCACCCGCAAGAACGGTGGCGGTGGTCAGAACCCAAGCCGTGCCGTGCGACGGCGGCTCGTCGGCGGCAAGAGCGAAGCGGCGGCGGCACGGGCGACGAGACAGGCGGAGGCAGCGGAGCACGGCCAGGCAGGGTTTTTTTTACCGTTCGTAACCGGTCCGGTTTGACCGGTTACCGGTCAAACCGGTCCGGTCCGGTAGCATAATAGGGCCGGTTACCGCTCAAAACCGACACTACCAAACCGCTCCTACTGGTTAACCGGCCGTTTTGACCGGTTTACCGGCCCGGTTTTTATTCCCGAAAAAACCGCTACTGTAGCGAAAAATTTAACCCTGCGGCCAGGCCAATTGGAGATTGAGATTGAAGACCGAGGGACCCACTTTGCGTCGTTCAAAAAAAAAGTCGGGGAACAACCCTTCCACTGTTGTCGGCCCGCAGCGATCTCACTCTCACCTCATCCGGACACGCTCCATGTTCCGTGGTCGCATCCCTTTCCGTCCGGCCGGATCGATCAGGTCATCAGGACGAGCCAAAAAAAGCCCCTTGACTGTAACGACGGCAGGTACGTACGCCAGTGTCCCGCGGCTACCGTGCGCCGCTACACGTGAGAGTGTGTGTCCTTTCCAATGGACGAACTAACAGGTAACAGCTGGACTTAAGCGCGTGCGTTCCCCGTCGCTGTCCCGCGCTAGACACCGCCACGTCGCTGTCCCGCGCTACGACGCGACTTGACGCGGAACCCGGATTCCCCGGATGCCTGTTTCGCTCGCCTTGCATGCGTTTCCAGTTTTGGCCTGCGCGTACGTCGCTTCGCTGCGGGCGGCCTCCCGGCCACTGAAAAGGAGAAGCCATCGAGAGACACGACGACACGAACGGTAAGAGGAGTTGGGGTAAGAGGAGTCATGCATGGGTGATTGCGTGCTCCCGTCGGTGTGTTAGGTTAATTGGGTGCCTAGCTTTCTTGTCATCGCGCTACTTAAAATTGTGTTTACACCGATCTGTGTATATATCGTCGGATGGGTAGAAGAATCAGGGGGTCACATGCTTTCAAAGGTAATTCTTGTGATGCTTCTCTCTCAATTCCGGATGAAACTTCGTTATCTCTTCTCTGCCGCACCTCGTCTCTACTCGCTAAAAATGTGCAGGGCCGTGCTGGCCGGCCGGCGGCTGGTCCCCCAAGCCCCCCGAGGTGGTTAGGTCGTCACGTCGGCGGCTACAGGCGCCGCGGCATGACATGCGTGTGCTACATACATTCCTAGGATGCAAAGGAAAAACAGACCACCTAGAAAACACACAAATGCTCCGGATCGCGACCATACAGCAGGGACACGATGACGTACGCCACCGTTTTATTCCGCCGCCTTCCATGGCTGAAAGCCCAAGGCATATGCCAGCTTCTCCGTTTCTCTGATCGCCGATCCTTCAGGTTGAAGGGATCATGGCGTAACGACGGGCGGTACGTGCGCGCGCCGAGGTGCAGTGGATCGCTGCTTCAGCCGGGCACGGGAGAAGGAACCGGCCGTGCCCTGGTAGCACCCGGAGACGACCACAACACGGCATTACCGAAGCAGAGAAGCCTCTCCCCGCCTCTCCATCTCCTCGGCGCTGCGTCCTGATCTCGTCGGGCACCGATGCCGTACGTTCTCTGCTTATCTCCTGACCAAACTGCCATGTTGTACGTGCGGAACGAGATTATTGTATACCCAGCTGCAGGGCGTACAAAAAAGGAACACAGCACAAACCGTTTTGCAACAGTCACGCGTCCCTAAGGCCTTATTCGGTTGGGCCGGGATCAACCGGGATCGCGGCCTGATACCCGTGGGTCACCCCGGCTGGGTAGGATCCCGGCCCACACAAAAACTGCTGTTCGTTTAACCCCGGCCTGGGTACGATCCCGGCCCAACACCGGTTGTTTCCACCCACCCCGGCCTGGTAACTGATACACGAGTCCATGGGTGTGGATCGATCCCCGGTGGAGGCGACACAGCGACAGGGGTGGCGGCGCTGCCGCTACTGCCGTGAGCGGAGGCAACGCGGGATGAGGTGGCGGCTGCAACGGATGCGATCTCCCCTCCGGTATCCATCATTTCTTGCTGCCCTCTTGCTGGTAATCATGCTGCCCTCGTTTTCCTTCCCCTCTCGCATCTAGGGTTCTTGATTTGGGTGTAGATTCTTGGTTCGCAATCCCGAATCCCGTTCTTGGAGTCCAGTTCTAGTTCTTGATTTATCTGTTTTAGAATCAATTATAGTCGCGATCCACATCCTGTAGCCTTCACCATGCTCCGCAAGGGGAATTAGAAAAACAGAAGTGTTGTATTTAGATTTTAGAGAAGCCATATCAAAATGGTTTTCTGTAGATTAGCTTGTCTCTCCATGCATAAGATAGATCAACTAGGTTCCTTCGTGCTGAACCTACAATCCCCACAGCATGTGTGTTTTGAGATGATTTACTGCTGCTTGTGCCCTATTGTTGCATAGGCATCAAACACACAATAACAGTCCATGGCATACTAGTGACATTACTAGGGTGCTAAATTGAAAAATTGAGATGCACTGGCTGAACTATTATTTAATTGGTGCATATGCCATTTTGCTTTGTTCCTAATATTTGCTTTGCTTTTGGAACAAGATCATGGTAGTGTATATAGATGAGCCGGAAGGTTCATATCATTTTGGATCTGGATTCCTCTTATATCAGACAATGAGATTGTCCATGTCGTTTTAGTGGTTCTATAGGCATGAACTCAAGGTACTGATCTAGAATAAACTGTGAGTTATGATCATTAGTCAATGCTCTGCCATATTGTAATCAATGTTGGTCACAGCAGTTCAAGAGCCTAAATTGAAATGTAATTCTTGCAGGAGAACGCCAAGGCGAGACTGACCAAGTGGGAAAACAAGAAGCAACCTCTGTGACAATATTAAATTGCAAGGTTAAAACAAGAAACAAGTGTGTGGTGTGGCAGACATGGAAATCTGCAAACATGTGGGAACCAATGCTGAAGGAGAGCAATTGAAGTGGAGCACTCCAATGGTGTAGCTACTTGGATGGAATCATCAAGGGCCCTTTGGAGATCGACTCGATGTGAAGTGCAAACATGTGGAAACCAATGATCAAGGAGAGAAATCGAAGTGGAGCACTCCAATGGTGCAGCTATTTGGATGTAATCATTAGGGATCCTTTGGAAATTGACTCAGTGTGAAGAAGATAAAACTGGAGACCTCAAGGCTGGATGAGGAATAGCAAGGAAGAAGAAAAGGTGGCACTCTTGGGTGATGAACACCTCTCTGTTTTCCTTTTACATGCCTCTTATGTGTTGTAATGACTGTAATGTAGCCCTGTGTGGCTTATGGGTCGCATGTTTGTCATGCATCATGGATGCATAAAAAAACCCTGTGGGAGAACGCTTAAAACCTATGTACTCATGCTTTGTTTTGATGAATGGAGCAGAGCATGATGCCTCTTTCTCTAAAAAAATTGTGAGCCAAGAAACGCTTATAGGCATCGGTTTTGGTTGGACACATAACATCCACGGGTAATTTCCCAGCCAGCCGAACACAGAAGATTTAGAGAGGGATTAGGAGAAATAATCCCAACCGGGATTAGGTGAGGTGGGAGGGGTTCACTGAATACACCCCTGGATTGGTTCCACAAGTGGATTAGATACATGCGAAACGAACAAGGCCTCAAGTGGATTCATCTAGCTAGGAACCTCAAGTGGAGCTCAACTTGTCGTGTCGATGCATAATCGGATGCGAACACAGCAACAGCGCCAGAGGAAGAAGCATGCAAGCTGGAACTCCCCAGGCGTCGATGCATGCAAGCGCATTGGACGCGAAACAGCAGCAGCTAGAACGCAGCAGCGTATAAGTATAAATGAGTGGAGAGGGGCAGCCAGCGCCGCCTGGGCTGACATGCCGGCTGGGAACAGCTAGCGAGCTGCAACCACGATGCATCTTCAATCTTGAGACAAGTTTTTGAAAATCAAATCACTCTTCCTGCCTCACTGCCTGATGAGAACGGATATATGAGTGCAGCCCTGCGGAGCACGGAGAGCGCCCCTGCCCGGCCGGCGACGGGGAAGAAGATCGACAAGAGCCCGTGCAAATCGCGGAGCACGCGGTCGTGTCCCATGCGCGTGCGACACGTCCGACCACATGCACCTCGCCGACGACCGCTGGGCAGGCCCGTACCTAAGTTTATGTGGCCATGGTGCAAAATACAAATGGTGGCCCTATAACTATAATATAAAACTAGCAAGGTGGCCCGCGCAATTTGCGCGGATAGCTAGTTTTTTGTTTACAGTATTTTATGTCCTTTCAATATATTTTATTCTTGTTTTTTCATTGTTGTTATTCTTATTTTTATTTTTTTAGATTTATATGTCCTTGTTTTAGTATGCTTAAGGTGGCCCATGGCCTAGCGCTTGTAGCTAGTTTTTTGTATTTAGCAATATTTTCCTACTAAATGGATGCAAATAGTTTTATTTAGCAGTAACCCTTCAAAAATAAATATAAATGGATGTAAATAGTTTTATTTAGTTATGTTATGCCATTGTAATGGCTCATATCAAATTAACAAAAATAAATATTTTCATGTTACGTGGCATACCTAGAACTTAATAAATTTATGAGAAAAGAGAATATCTGGAACTTTCCTTCTTTTGATTGAGAGGGACTACCTCTCTTCTAGAAAACTTTTAATTATTCTATTTCCCTATTAAATGTTTAAGTAATATTGTTTTGGTTTGTAGCACCTAATAGCCATGCTAGCAAATACGCCACCTCTAGGCCTAGTTCCCATACACGTTGCCGCCACCACCTTGGCCCCCCTTCACTCTACCTTCCAGTGGTCTCACTGACAGCTAGACAAGTAGGGACCTGTCCTTCTCATATATTTAGTTTTTAGTAGGCCTCAATTTGTTGTGGGCTTTATTTTATTCCTAGCGTCATCAGTGTGGTGGTGCTATGATGGCACATTGGAAAAAGGTCTCTCCGTCCTCTTCCTACCATGTTGACATCTAATTAGGCACCAACGAAGGCCTAATAAGGGTAGGTTCTGCTAGTTGGTGTAACGATCGAAGACACAATTAGTGGTCTTTTGATCTAGCAACTTTGAGCCTTTTCTTTTATTTCTTCTGTAGTTCTCCAACCTTCTATTCTGTTGGTGAAAGATTGTAAGCCTATAGATTGCTTAAGGTGATCCTCAAACTGATGTTCTTTTAGTGGACAAATTCTAGTTTCTAGCAATGTGTGGTTAGATCGGGCCGGGGCGACGCCACGACGGAGGAGGCCGCGCGGGGCTGCGGCTGGAGGCCCGGCGGCGGCGATGGAGGCCCGGCAACGGCGTGGCTCAGCGACGGCTTCATGGCGTGGTCCTGCAGCGACGGCGTTCGTACGACGGGCGCGTTGGTGCGTGGACCGGGCGCTTCTTGCTCCCTCGGCGGCGGCGTGGTGCCGCAGCCGAGGTGGTCCGTGCGTGGGTGACTGGAGCTCCATGACGGCGCTGCAGCTGGCCAGCAGGAGGCCGACTGAGCTGCGGAGGTGCACGACTTGCGGCTGGCAACGAGGCGCGGCGGGGCTGCGGAGGTGAGAGCGAGACGGCGGTGCGGCTGCGTGAGGAGGCACGTCAGTGGAGCCGCACCATCAGGGCTTCCCTGACTATGGCCTGGGATGCCGGTTTGGGATTTTGCAGCTAAGGAAGGGATTCTCCAGGCGTAAGCCTTCGCCGGTGTTATGCCGGCGGAAATGGCGTCGGCGTCTGAGGACGTCGTTCTCCCTGCTGGGGGCACCATTTTGGAGCTCATCCTTGCTGCTTGGGCTCTCTGGGTGAAAACCCTGTCCACCTGGACGAGCGACGGTGGCGCTACCTGTGTCGTCACCTCCTTGGAGGCGTCGTCTCAGAGGCCCGTCCCAGCGTGGCTTGACTAGTGCCGCTGCCGGTCAAGGGAGGCTACTGCGGTGCGACAAAGCGGCTAGGTGCTGATGATAAGAAGGAAGGGGGTTGTCGAACCCTCGTGAAGGCTCCGAAGCAATGGTGACGGCCAAGGGCTGCCGCATGGGTGTTGTTTTAACTGCTTGCAGCGGATCACGGCGGCTGGCGTTGCTCGGCAACTGTCAGCGCGGTGTGGGACAGCGTCAGATGACGGCGCTTGCGGCAACGACATCGTGCGACGACTAGGCTTGCAGCGGACCACAGCGGGTTGTTCAGCTTTGCTCGGCAACTCTGGTGTGGTACATCGTCGGAAGATGGTGCAAGCGACGACTTGGCTAGCTGGCATCGCGATGGAGCTTGTGCGTGGATAAAGCAACGGGTTGAGGTCGGCATGCGACGGCGGCTCTCATGCTAGAGTGGGATCATGGAAAACGGAGCAACCTTACTTACCTCTCTTGATGGTGACTTCATAAACGGATTCGCGACATGAGTGGCGGAAGTGGCGAGGCCCCCGCGTGTGGCGGCTGCGAGGCAGCTTGCGAGAGGTTGGGATCCGGTGGTTTTTCCACTCTATCGGGAGGTGTGTGAGGCTGCAGCGGCACTTCGGCGATGGGTCCTGCACGGCGGTGTCCTTCTCGGTGCGGTGCGGTCTTCTTCCTTTTTTTCCGACGGCACGGGGCCGCGGCTTGGATGGCGACTACATGGATACCAGTGATTTGGTAGCTGTCACGGCAAAGTCTCCTTTTCATCTCCGCTGTACAGTGGAGTGCCTGACCGTGGTCGACGTCCCAATCCAACCGGTCGGGGCTTCTTTGTTTTTTCGTTTTCTTTTATTTTCTGGTTATAGCCTTCCAGGGTTGTAGTCTTGTATTTTTTTCTGCTATATCAATGAAACGCGCACTATCTTGTATGGTTCGTTCAAAAAAATCCATTTCTATTTTACAAGTGAGATGGCCTATGCTTGTCTTCTAGCAGAACCATTCTTCTATAACACATTTTCTCCTCATTCCATAATAATAATAATCGAAAGAGACTTCCTCACAACTTATAGGTTAGTAGCAGTGTCTAGGTTTCTCGTGTAGAAACTGAATCTTTTTATCGTATCTCTACCGCTTTTCTGTATCTCTACTCTCTCTTTAATACGGTGTTACCTAAGTCAAAAGTCCAATTTGAAGGGTCGGAAGTGCCCTTCGAGGATGAAAAGACTAGCCTATACATATACGGAGTAGGTTGACGAAACGGCTAACAGCCACGTGCGCTGGTAACAGATTTATCCATTCAACGCGTGTACATAACGTGGCCATCATTCATACCACGTGTGTCTCAGCTGCCTTTTGATGTGGTCACAGCAGAATGCCAGTCAGTGCTGATCGCGTATAGTAGTTGATCGAATAATCTTCTCCAGATTCTCTCAGATTTGTGCACTAGTGACAGTGGCCAGTGTTTGATAAGAAATTGTAATTGAGTGGCAAAATTCTTGAAAAAAAAACTCTCTCTTTCCTTTAGGTAACCGGATAGAAAAAATTAGAACATAAACCATGTCACGTACGGTTATGTACCAAATTCGCAATCGAAAACCAATCATCAATGACCACGAAAATTGCAGTCGTGATCGAGATGTCTCAATCATCTACTAGTGCATCAGCAATCAGCATCCATCAGTGGCTGCTTTCGGATCGTCTCCCCCGCGTCCGTCGTGCACCTCCGGCGCCTGCTGCTTGGACTTGGAATTGGAGTCCACCCCTGCGTCCGTCTCTCCGGCGACGCCGCCATTGGCAATCGCGGTTCCTTCCTTGAACCTGGCGTAGATGTCCCCGGCGTAGAACGCCCGCGTCCTCCACGCGAGCAGCAGCGTGACCGCCGCGGCGCCCAGGGTCACCGCCGCCACGACGAGGAAGGGCTCCCTGTAGCACCTGGTGCCGACGCAGGTGAGGCCGCCCTTGTTGTTGTTCCCGGCCGCCGCGACGGCGCCCTGCCGCGCCGCCTCCCGGTCGTACATCCTGCCGGCGACGCGGACGTTGAGGATGTACGACCCCACGGGGCTGGCGACGTTGCCGACGTTGTAGAGCGTGGAGTAGTACTTGAGGCCGAAGAGCTCGGAGATGATGGCCAAGATCATCGGGTACGCCGCGCCGAAGCAGAACCCCACCAGCACCGACGCCGCGTACAGCGACCCCGGCACCCCGAACGCGATCAGCAGGTGCCCGGGGACCGTCAGCAGCAGCACGCCCGCCACCAGCAGCGGCCGGGGGACGCGGTACCGCGCCAGCAGCGCCTCCGACGCGAATCCGGCGGTGACGCGGCCGAGGTAGTTCCAGATGCTGATCAGGGACACGAACGTCGCCACGCTCCGCTGCGGGTACCCCAGCGACTCGCCGATCTGGCCCATGTTGTCGATGGCCGTCAGCGTGCCGCCCACGCCGAACACCGTCGCCGTGAACAGCAGCAGCATGTCCACGCTCACCAGCGCCTGCAGGATCGTGTAGTCCTCGCCGCGCGCCGGAGGCCGTAGAAGGCGAGGTAGACCCAGCTTCGCGGATTCTTGCGGCGCCGCCGGCTTTGTTGCGGTGGCCGCGGTCGTCACCGGCGGCGGGGGCAGAGCCGGCGCGTCGTCGGCTCGCGCCGCCACGTTCCTGGTGTTGAATTTGAACAGCGCGGCCTCCTCGCGCAGGACGATGCCGAGCGGCAGCAGCAGCATGGCGAACACGACGGCGGCGCAGACGCCGTACTCGGCGCGGGTGAACCGGAAGCGCTTCTGCAGGACGATGGCTGCCAGGAGGAACGCGGCGAGCGCCAGCGACACGTAGAGGAATGCGCAGAACGCGCGGTACTCGCGGCGCGCCACGGCGGGCGGCGCGCGGATGATGCGGATGGCGCCGAGGAACACGATGGAGACGGCGGCCGGGAGCCATCCGACGAGCAGGATCAGCGGCTTGGTGTCGCCGCCGCCGCCGGGGCCGTAGAAGGCGAGGTACAGCTGGGTGAAGATGGCGCCGCTCAGCCCGACGAACCCCTTGAGCAATCCGAGCATGACGCCGCGGCTCTCCGGGAAGTTCTTGACGCAGGTCACCAGAGCGCCCGTGTTGGCGAACGCCTGCGAGTTCGCCCCGACGGCGATGTACAGGCACACCAGCCACAGCGGCGGCGGGGGCCGGACGCGGCCGGCGACGGAGAGGTACAGCATCAGGTAGCCGCCGAGGTTCATGGCGGCGCCGACGGCGAGGACGACCCAGGGAGGGGTCACCTCGGCCACGAGCCCGGCGTGGATGCCGATGTTGGCGCCGACGTCCTTGAAGAAGCCGACGGTGTTGAGCTGCTCCTGGGTGTAGCCCAGCGTCGACTTGATGTCCTTGGAGTAGATGCCGAAGATGTACGTCGCGCCGGCCGCCGACATGATGAGGAACGACCCGTACGCCATGAACCAACGCCCGCGAACCACCTGCGCCGCGAACGACGCCGCCATGGGTGGAGATGTGTGCCTCCTCTCGCCTCTGCTGCTAGCTTCTTGGATTCCTTTGGAGAATTGGCGATTTTATCAAGGCTTTGCTTGCTTGCGCGTCAGTGGCAGCCTGGCAGGTAACGGGTTAGGCTGCACTGCACTGGACTTGCCACTAATACTGGATTAGGAGAGCCAATTTAGCACATGGTTTCAGACCGAATACTGTACGAGGTATCAATAAGTGGACTGTCATGAGTGGCGACACCGACAGCTATGTGGTCTTTGGGCAGTTTCAGCTGGATGGCTTTGTGCTGGCAGAGTGACGGACCAAGTGCGCGTGCTATCTCTCAAAAAAAAAAAAAAAAAAGTGCGCGTGCTATCGTGTGTGCTAGTACTAGGAGATATGATGGTCATCCAATCGAGACGCCCCAGTCCAAACTGGATTGCGCCGCGACGTCGGGATGGATAAGCATCGTCGTCTCCTGATCCTTGTTTGCGGTATTCTTGCCACTTATACCGTACCTGTTTTATTTTTGGTACTATCAATTGCTAAATAATATTTTCCTCATTATCCCATGCATGTACACAGATGCCGTCAGGTTTTTCCTCTTGATTTGACTGCATACACTTATCCCCCGTCTCAGATATTTGTGGCACTTGATTAGCTCTTTCATGAGCTCAATTTTTGGCATCATTGATAAATCTGTATATGGAGTTCTGGACTGCAATTGCGTCCCGCAGTCATGTGACTGAGCAGTATTATTATGTTAGCGATTTGTGATGGAGCACGTGTACATTTAGTTTTTGTCGCACACTATACGTTGTGGTGGTGATTGTGGTTATTGTATTGTTTCTTGCTTAGAATCGCATTTATAAAGTTTTCTATGACACTTGTATTCAGATGGCGAATGAGACACTTTGGCTAGGCGTTGTACTTAACGGCGTATGCTTGAAAAACGTCAACATAGGAAAAATAAAACTCTTATTGTGCACGCTTATCTAATTTTTTTAAAAAAAAGGTGCATTGTCCAAGTTATAGCCAAGACATTCTTTTTTCTGAAAAGTATGAATTGTAATAGTAACTTTGGGCAACAGACATTCTTTACTTCCTTGCATTTTAAGGCTAGTGTAGTATCTAGCCACACAACTCTTGTACAGAGTATGCAGATTTCTGCAGTTAGCCATCTATTATGAGCTAATTGCCATAGAAAATGGCAAACTTTCCCAGGACATGTCAGACCCCGAAAGCTCGCTCTGGTCCATCAGTGTGCCTCCAGTTGAGTTGTTACCATGAGCTTGACTGAAAGCAGCCCTTTTGCATGAACGTGCCAAACAATTGATATTCCTTGTCTCCATAATTTGGATTTGAAGGATGTACTTCATATCTATGTGGATGTTCGCTTTACCAGCTCAACATCCCAATCTCCAAAATTTAGAGCTTTCACATCTTTTAGATACTTTGCCATATACTGATGACATGTAATAGGACTCAAACTCCATTGATAATTCCTGATGATCTGGTCAATGCAGGTGAAGAGGGATCCAGTATGAGAACTTTTCTTAGAAGCAAGAGGAATATCAGATCCAGATCCAGATGAAGCTTCTGCTCAGAACATAGGAAAAATAAAACTCTTATTGTGCACGCTTATCTAATTTTAAACAAAAAAGGTGCATTGTCCAAGTTATAGCCAAGACATTCTTTTTTCTGAAAAGTATGAATTGTAATGGTAACTTTGGGCAACAGGTACTACTACTTAGTCCATGCAACTCGTAGCCCAAAGGCTCCAGACTCTCCCTTCCTCGCCGCCTCCGGTTCAGATCTGATCGGAACCGCGCCTCCGTCGCCATGGATGAATACGTCTCCTGCTTGGATCCGCCTCTCCTCCCAACCGAGGAGGGCGGCGGGAAACTGAACCCGAGCTCCGTCATCCGACGGATGATCATGGCGTAACGACGGGCGGTACGTGCGCGCGCCGAGGTGCAGTGGATTGCTGCTTCAGCCGGGCACGGGAGAAGGAACCGGCCGTGCCCTGGTAGCACCCGGAGACGACCACAACACGGCATTACCGAAGCAGAGAAGCCTCTCCCCGCCTCTCCATCTCCTCGGCGCTGCGTCCTGATCTCGTCGGGCACCGATGCCGTACGTTCTCTGCTTATCTCCTGACCAAACTGCCATGTTGTACGTGCGGAACGAGATTATTGTATACCCAGCTGCAGGGCGTACAAAAAAGGAACACAGCACAAACCGTTTTGCAACAGTCACGCGTCCCTAAGGCCTTATTCGGTTGGGCCGGGATCAACCGGGATCGCGGCCTGATACCCGTGGGTCACCCCGGCCTGGGTAGGATCCCGGCCCACACAAAAACTGCTGTTCGTTTAACCCCGGCCTGGGTACGATCCCGGCCCAACACCGGTTGTTTCCACCCACCCCGGCCTGGTAACTGATACACGAGTCCATGGGTGTGGATCGATCCCCGGTGGAGGCGACACAGCGACAGGGGTGGCGGCGCTGCCGCTACTGCCGTGAGCGGAGGCAACGCGGGATGAGGTGGCGGCTGCAACGGATGCGATCTCCCCTCCGGTATCCATCATTTCTTGCTGCCCTCTTGCTGGTAATCATGCTGCCCTCGTTTTCCTTCCCCTCTCGCATCTAGGGTTCTTGATTTGGGTGTAGATTCTTGGTTCGCAATCCCGAATCCCGTTCTTGGAGTCCAGTTCTAGTTCTTGATTTATCTGTTTTAGAATCAATTATAGTCGCGATCCACATCCTGTAGCCTTCACCATGCTCCGCAAGGGGGATTAGAAAAACAGAAGTGTTGTATTTAGATTTTAGAGAAGCCATATCAAAATGGTTTTCTGTAGATTAGCTTGTCTCTCCATGCATAAGATAGATCAACTAGGTTCCTTCGTGCTGAACCTACAATCCCCACAGCATGTGTGTTTTGAGATGATTTACTGCTGCTTGTGCCCTATTGTTGCATAGGCATCAAACACACAATAACAGTCCATGGCATACTAGTGACATTACTAGGGTGCTAAATTGAAAAATTGAGATGCACTGGCTGAACTATTATTTAATTGGTGCATATGCCATTTTGCTTTGTTCCTAATATTTGCTTTGCTTTTGGAACAAGATCATGGTAGTGTATATAGATGAGCCGGAAGGTTCATATCATTTTGGATCTGGATTCCTCTTATATCAGACAATGAGATTGTCCATGTCGTTTTAGTGGTTCTATAGGCATGAACTCAAGGTACTGATCTAGAATAAACTGTGAGTTATGATCATTAGTCAATGCTCTGCCATATTGTAATCAATGTTGGTCACAGCAGTTCAAGAGCCTAAATTGAAATGTAATTCTTGCAGGAGAACGCCAAGGCGAGACTGACCAAGTGGGAAAACAAGAAGCAACCTCTGTGACAATATTAAATTGCAAGGTTAAAACAAGAAACAAGTGTGTGGTGTGGCAGACATGGAAATCTGCAAACATGTGGGAACCAATGCTGAAGGAGAGCAATTGAAGTGGAGCACTCCAATGGTGTAGCTACTTGGATGGAATCATCAAGGGCCCTTTGGAGATCGACTCGATGTGAAGTGCAAACATGTGGAAACCAATGATCAAGGAGAGAAATCGAAGTGGAGCACTCCAATGGTGCAGCTATTTGGATGTAATCATTAGGGATCCTTTGGAAATTGACTCAGTGTGAAGAAGATAAAACTGGAGACCTCAAGGCTGGATGAGGAATAGCAAGGAAGAAGAAAAGGTGGCACTCTTGGGTGATGAACACCTCTCTGTTTTCCTTTTACATACCTCTTATGTGTTGTAATGACTGTAATGTAGCCCTGTGTGGCTTATGGGTCGCATGTTTGTCATGCATCATGGATGCATAAAAAAACCCTGTGGGAGAACGCTTAAAACCTATGTACTCATGCTTTGTTTTGATGAATGGAGCAGAGCATGATGCCTCTTTCTCTAAAAAAATTGTGAGCCAAGAAACGCTTATAGGCATCGGTTTTGGTTGGACACATAACATCCACGGGTAATTTCCCAGCCAGCCGAACACAGAAGATTTAGAGAGGGATTAGGAGAAATAATCCCAACCGGGATTTGGTGAGGTGGGAGGGGTTCACTGAATACACCCCTGGATTGGTTCCACAAGTGGATTAGATACATGCGAAACGAACAAGGCCTCAAGTGGATTCATCTAGCTAGGAACCTCAAGTGGAGCTCAACTTGTCGTGTCGATGCATAATCGGATGCGAACACAGCAACAGCTAGCGCCAGAGGAAGAAGCATGCAAGCTGGAACTCCCCAGGCGTCGATGCATGCAAGCGCCAGTTCACACATGATTCAGTTCTTGACGACGAATGTACTAGGCCCAACTGCCCAATCATGGAGTATGATCATGTCGCCCAATAAAAAGAGACGGGGTCAAATCACATCTGATGGAGATGATCCAGTCCGTACTATCAGCAAGATGCCCAGCGCAGATGGCACGGCTAGTCTTCCGTCTTTTCTAACATCACGTTATATTTCTTCTGCAATGAAAATCTATAAAACATAGTAGTCCATCAACCCATGCTTATTGTGTGGAATATGATTTCTTCAGGAACCAATCATTTTAAAAGAAATAAGATTGAGAGTCATTTCGAAATGTCCGCTTCCTCTTTCACTAAAAAAAATAAGCACGGGAATTTTCATTGCGTGAAACTTCTGAGCAGGGTTTTCACATTTCCACCGAAGACTGTGTATATATGGATTTATTTTATTGCAAACGTTGATATGCTAATTCAATCTAAAAAGATTCATACAAAAAATGACAATATATAGGCACGTGTATTCTAGTACATATTCACTTCAACTTTATCGTTTCCGTGTGATTTTTTTCAACGCAAGTTTGCATCTCAGCTTTTGCAACAAAACACATATATGGATGGATTATGTATCGTTTCAACGTTTTTTTATACCCCTCAGTATGGTTCTTAAAAAGGGTTTTACGATTCTACCGAAAAAATGAATTGCTCAGAATATTTTACCTTTCAATCCTAAAGCTAGAATTTATACACGGAGAAGGTCCGATTCTTCTTTTTTTAAAAAAAAAAAAGAGCACAGGTCCAATTCTTCTGCATCTATTCCTCTACTCCGTATCTGTTTACGCAGCAGAAGAGGCAGCCCAGCAAGTAGTAGCACAAAGGTAAAGTTCCTGGGCTGAGCTGTTTGTTTTAAGCAGCAGAAGATGGCAGCCCAGTAAGGTAAGGCTTCTTTTTATCCGGGCCTACTTTGGGTCCAAGTTCCGCCTCCGTGCATCTGGGTTTTGGGTCTGAACTCTCTCTCTTAGCCTCGGGAAGTTTTTTCTTCCCCAACTTCCCCTTGTCATTCGTGCGTGCGAGTTGGGCCGTCGAATCACTTTCGAGACCCTAGAGCACCCATGCCTGCTTGTGAGCCGCCGGCCCTATACTGATCCACAAGTAAGTAAAATTAAGTATTGATTAATTAGGTTCTTCTACCGCTTTAGCTAGCCCGATACTGCATTTCAGCATTTGGCATTTTTGCTCAAGATGCTCGTACCGCAGGGCGGCCCTTCTGTCTCTTCAAGTTCAAAGTCTCGGCGTGTTTGCTTCTCGTACCGCAGGGCGGCCCTGCCTGCGCAGCGGAACTGCCGTGGCTGCCTAGCAGCAGCCAGCTGGGGAGAGCACACGCTAATCTGGAGGCCAATCCCCCGACCCCCAAGTTTGGACGCCATCAGTAGCTGTGCTGTGGCCGCGCATCCCCCTGCGCTGGCTCCCGCCGCCCTCCAATTATTTATCACCTCTATTGGGCAGCACAGCAGGCACGAAAACGATGCCGTCCGGCCGGCCTCTCCTCCCCCTTCCCTTCTGAGCCCCTATCGTGTCTTGCTCCTCCAGTCCTTCACGACGCTCGCTCTACGCTGGCTACTCGCGCCCCCTGCCCTGCCCATCAGAATTCATTGCGAGAATTGCTTGCCTTGCCGGTCAGAGGTAACCACTGAACCAGCGGCGGCAGGGGGCAACCCCCCTACACGCTGCCTCTGCCTGACTGCCTGCCTCACCCGGAGTGGCATTCATGGCCCCTCTGTAGCCTGTACTGGCACACCACGCCGTACTAAATGCCACGCCATGCCATGCCGGCATGGCGCCCGGCTTCTCCCTGTTCTTTTCTTTACCATTTTTCTCCCTCCCATCTCGTCCAGAACGCCCGGCCCGCGTAGCAGAACGGCAAACGCACAGCGACTCGCGCCCCTGTCTGTGTGTTTGCACGCAGCGAGCGGCGCCGGGCCGGGCGGGCGGGCTAAGACGCAGTTGGCAGCCACTTGAACGGCGGCAGCAGGGCTCCCGCTGCAGCCCGTCGTTACGGTTTGTGACCTGTTGCCGTGCGCCGCGCGCGGGCCAGCCGGGGGGTCAGCACGCTGTAGGCAGGTCAAATGTGCAGGAACCGCCGCGGGCAGGCACACACAGCACAGGGTGAACATTTGTCCATCATTGTGAGATCAGGGCGCACACATGCTCGCCATGCGCGCCCGATCAGCCGGCCCTCTGGCCCTGCTTTGCCTGCCTCCCCAGTGTCCAGTGCAGCGCGGCAGCTGCGGCTCTGGCTTCCTCTGATCGCCTTTTTGTTCTTTCCTATGGATTTGAAAAAAAAAAAATAAGCGAGCGGAGATGCAGCAGATGCGGTTTCAGATCGCGCCATCATCAATTCCATTAGCCCGAGCTTGGTGGTTGGTTCCGGGTTACTAATTGCGTAGTAGCGGATTTTGTTTTCTCTTACAGACAGCAGCAGCCAAGTAAGCGTCTGGTACTGATAAGTAATGTGGTCACGACCCAACAACCGCTTTTCCGGTTCCTCATGGCCCTTCCAAACTCTCTTCAATTTTTAGCCCTTTCGGACGACGGCGAGACGAGCAAAGCAAGCACATGAGCAGTGCCGGCCCTGGGGCAGGGCGGACGGGGCGGCCGCCCCGGGCCCCCAAAAGCTAGGGGCCCCCAGTTTAGCTTGTACTAGGTAATAAACAGCTGATTAGGTAGGCTGATAATCCCCAAAATACATATTAAAACAGCCCAGCCCATTAGTTCTTACTACGTGACCATGTGCGCAAGCAAGCATCCGCTCAGCGAACTGACCTGGAGGCTGGAGGATCGATCTGACTATCTGAGTCGAGCAAAGAAAGGCTCGCTCCGTGAATTCTTCAATCAAACATAATTACCTTCCTTGCCTAATTTCTTCTTGTCTCCTCTCCTCTTCTTCCTCGCATATGACAGGAAACGCACTCCATCTCTATCCTTTTTTCCCTTGACCGTGAGGCAATAATTAATAATAGCCTCCTGGTCTGTGTCGAAGGGGTAGAAAAAAGTCTGGCCTGTAGCTGTTGCCATTGCAAATTCATGGTAACAATGATAATTGCTTTATCAGTTAATTCAATATTGCTAGCCCACAGTATCTAAAACATTGGAAACGAGTAACTTGGCATGGAAACATATTACGTTGTTTATGGGGGCTCCTGTAACTTGGCATTGGAAACGAGTAACTAATGGTTTTTTAGACAAAATAGTTCAACAAAAATGCTAGCCTGAGTTTTCATAAAAAATGTTATATAAAAATGTTGAGCCAATATTTTTTAAAATTTAACTGACATAATCCATCACAGAAATCTCAAATACTGAAAAAAGTTGTACAAGAAAAAAACTTGTAGAAGGTATATAAACATTTTCATGTTCATGTGCCAATGTATGTAGGGCCTCCAATTCTGATCCCGCCCCGGGCCCCCAAAATGTCAGGACCGGCCCTGCACATGAGTGAACGGGCGGAGGCAGCAGCAGACGTGGTCCCGAGTTCGGTTGTCATTGCCAGGGGCGGGCAGGCAGGACCGTCCCGGCCGACGTCACGGCCAACCCCTGGCCTCTTGTGCCGTCCGCATCATCATTCGGACGGTACCTCTGCCAAACCAAAGCTGCCTGCTTCAGATTACGCACAGGGGATCACACGCATCAGAGAGATCTCTTCCCCCCTTGATGCATCCAACTTTTTCATCATCGTATCCAGGACGAAAAGCTGCAGAGATCCCTCTTCATCCATTTCATCATACTTTCTACTAACCGGTAAAAGGCTAAAAGCACCGATCACCCAGGACATCATGCGCCATCATTTGCATCGCAGAGAGGAAGAAAAACAAGCTGGATAGAAGAAAATTACGGCGGACCGACAATGATAACAGAATTTAGATGTAACTGCCGCCTCATAATCCTTCTTCCCTAGAGGCACCTCACAATCCACCTCATCATTGGGGTAAAACGCAGACCAAACTGCATATCCAGGGAAGTATAACCGTCTCCAACCAAACGCTGGGCAAACCACCTACCCCACCACTACATTTTTTTTTCGATTTTTTGTCAAAAAAGAAAAGAAAAACTAGGCGTTCCCTACCACAACGCAGCTTGCCCAGACGGACCTAATCCGAACCCCAAGACTTATACAAGAGCTAAACAGAACGGAATGTGCACGGGAGGCAGCTAATTACAAAATCTGGGAGAAGATGGTGACGCGTCAATTGATTCCCAGCTGCCTGATGGCCGCCTCCGCCACCGCTTGAGCCTCAGCCTCATGCTCAGCTTCTGCCTTGCTGTCCTCGACATCCGCAGCCCTCGATTGCCCAGTCAGGGTAATGTCTGTTGATTTAGTGCATTCCACTGTGGTGGTAATGCCAGCAGGAGAACATGGGACTTCGCTGGTAACTACTGCTGAAGCTTCCTTGGCTTGAGCAGGGGCCTCGATCTTAACCGAAGCCTTGATTGCTGGAACTGGAGCTGCCAGTGATTCCTTGGGTGCTTGGGTTTGCACATCCTTCATCTGAATTGGGATCGAAGATGACAGCGATCCCACAAGCGGCTGGCGTTGTGCATCCTTTACCTGAACAGGAATGACAGGAGACGCTGATCCCTTCATTGGTTGGTATTGCACATCCTTTACCTGAACAGGGATCACAGGTGAAACCGGTTCCCTCCTCGGTTGCCGTTGCACATCCTTTATCTGAACAGATATCACAGGCTTCGGTCCCTGAACTGGAGCTGAGGGTCCAAACATTGGGGGTGCTGGCCTGATGCGAACTGGGGATGCCATACGAATCGGTGGTGGGTGGTTCATGAGAGGAGGAAGCTGCTGCTGTGCGCGTGCAGCTGGAGGTGGGAGAGGTGGAGCAGAGAACACAGGAACAGCAGTCCTGATTGTGACTGAAGGAGCCATACTATGGCAAGGCATACGGTAGTGCCCAACTGGCACATAGGGCGCTGCCTCCGCCGCTGGAAATCTTGACTTTGGATTGAGGCTTTCGATAGCCCGTACAGCCGCTTGAGATACTCCATCCGCAGATGCCGGTGACTCTGGTCTGCATCTTGAACTTGATTTAGGGCGGAATAGAGGGAGGATCTTCGAGTAGCTGGACTGAGAAGATTGGCCAAAAGAAGGCTTCCTCTCTGGCTGCATGGGAAATTTCTTGGGGAATGGCGAAGCATGGGGATAATTGGCCATTGCCATCTTCTCCTTCAAGCGGTAATTGAGAAGGGCTCGAGCAATCCTGATCTGCTCCTGCTCATCATTGTTTTCCGGCTCATTGGTTGAATTCGCTTCCTCACGTACCACTGTTGCAGAAAGATGAAATAGTGTAAGAAGGTCCCAATGTATAAATAGAGAACAACAATTCAAAATGTTGCAGATCATAATTTACTGATATTGAGGAGTTTCCTTGGGAGCAGACAAACAAGAATGTACGACATATACTTGGTCCAATTCCGCTAGCACGGTAAGTTAAACCAGACAACCTACTTCTAACAATTTTGCACTAACATACTTCAAGTATCAAATATTGGAAGATATGCTCCGAAGGTCCGAATGAATGAGAACTAGGGACTCTAGAGACGAGGGACCCAGCTTACATATAAAATATAGAACTACAAAGATTCAATCAGCTTCCTTGATAAAATATAATAAGTTAGTAAAAGCAGGAGAAATAATCACCCAAGGTTCATATAACTACATTGGCATTGTATTAAGTGAAAATCAAGTAACATCCTAACCTAAAAAAAAAATTCAAGCATAGAGACCATTTTTAACCAAGTTGCAATAAGTAATGCTCACATTGTTTCAGTGCAGCCCATGCCGCTGAAGCAGCATTTTTTTCAGCCTGTTTCTTATTCTTAGCAGGATCACCTGTAAATGTGATACCAGCTAGCTCTACTGTGCATGTGAAAACTGGCAGGTGGCCAAGGCCAGATCGCTCCGTTGTATATGATGGCAACGGCGCTCCAACTCTTTGAGCTACTTCCTGTAGAAGGTTCTTGTAAACCCCTGTTTCATCCTGTTTGACAGAAAAATAGCACCATGAGCAAGTGATTGAAATTTTTACAGTAAATCAAAGAACAGAACTTGAGGGTGTGATATACTACTTTCAAGGTCAAAGCATAATCACAGAAAAATATTAAAGCCCAACAGACAGATGATGGAGAACTTTATGACAGGTCAAACACAATATTGTGCACTTTAGTTAGTTAAACAGCCCTTTTACTGGCATTGATTGAAACAGAAGTAATCAAATCAGAAAAAGAAGGGCCTCCAGAATACAAAGAAAGGTAACTTCCATATCAAGACACTGATAATCAGATAATACTTCAACAGCAAGGATTATGATTCAATTGAGGCTCAAGTGAGGACAAGTGGTAGTTGAGCTGTCCGCTAACTGACTCGAAAGAGGCAATGAATACAGAGGGACATATACTAACATATTAATACAAACCATAAATATACTAACATATTAATCCAAACCGCAGAACACGAGTCAAACTCCAATGTTACAGAGGCAGATCATGGATATAAGCCGGCCAATTGAAAAAAAAAAAAGAAAAAAGAAAAAAAAAAAAAAGAGGGAGAACTCGCACATCAGTTCTGAATATACTAATATAAAACATATAAAGACCATAAAACACCACCACCACCACCTGAAGGACAGGAGGTTTGACCATGAGAAGTCACGAGGTAGTGAGAGACTAGTCCTATACACTACTCCCTTCGTTCCAAAACGACCTATAATTTGGGAGGTAGTACAAGATAACATCTATGAAGAATTTTTCACGAGAAAGCATGGGTGGCATAATATTTGAGACAACATATATTTTCAATCCTGCAAGAGGATGAGCTCCATGATTAGTTGCATAGTTACTATTTACCACCACATACCAAACCATAGCTGGCCTAGGAAGTTTTGACTTTTTTTTTGTTTCACTTTCAGTTGATCTAGAAGAAATAAATATTGTTCAAAAATCACGTCCAATGGAACAGCAATCCTCCGACCAGGTCAATCACTTTCTGTGATAGTCGAGACTCCAATTTTGAAACCACCAAAACAGTCAACTCGAGGATCATTGAACATGCCTAACATTTGACTGACCAATGTTCAAAGTTATTGTAGCAACCACTCTACTCTCAGTACTAGAAACATAAAAATCGTCCAAATACATATTGACTCACATACAAATTGAATGAATATTCATCTAAGACATGTCTACTTGAAGACCAATGTGACCTTGTCACTCCAAACTACCAAATTTTAATGGATACATCAAGTGAGAACAGAAGGCAAATAAAAAGCCATTATGCCATCCAATTTCAGATCAGCCTTTTTACAAAATTCTGGCCAAAACGTTGTCACTTTTTGATCACCTGGTCACAATCCAAACCCCCAAATTGCACAGAGCAATCTCTGCACAAAACGCAGACCGACAAGAATACCCACCACTCAACATGGCAGCCATCGCACTCGGCCCGCACCAAGAAACCTGCCTAAAAGGCAGGGAGCAAAGCGACGCCCCTGCACTAGCACCAGCAGCCACACCCACATTGTCCCGTCCATCCACACAGATCAATTCGGCGCCAGCCAAGATCAGTCGCTGGGCAACAAACAAAGCAGAAAGCACTAGGGACGCGCACTGGCTCCCAACGCCGAAACGAGATCCCCCCCCCCCCCCCCCCTCCGGCTCTGCCCCCGCCCCCATATGGTGGGCTGTGAGGGGCCTGCCACTAAATCATCCTGGGCCCACCGGCATTGACCTGTGATGCCCCGGTTAGGTGCGGGCGGTCTCCAATTCAATTCCCCCCACCCACTCCCTCGCCCTAGCCATCAATACAGCCACTATAAAGACCGAAACCTAATTCCCCCTCCCCCACCGTTTCACACTGGCAGTTCCACGCGCTCGCTAATCCCGTTCCGTTCAAACCCCCGTGTGTACGTGTACCCCGTCGGCGTACCCTGCATTGCAACTGGGCTTCCGAGTCAAGTGTACGCGGCAACTTTTTAATTCCGATCCCTCATCAATGCGCCTATTAATGGGCAGGTTTGTCTAATCGGGGTTTAGCAGTTAATGGCACGGCACGACGACTTTCGCAATCGACCGCCAATAACGGTGCGAGCGCGGACGGAACCCTAGCGGTAATTCCGAGGCTCTAAGAAATTACTATTTGGCGGTTAATGCCGGGTGTTATCTGAAGCACCGTCGCCGTCACGGCGCGAGAGCCCATCGAACGAGGGATTAAAGTATAGAGGCGCGTTAATGCCCGGCGCGGGGTACGAACACGTTTAAGAGGCTTGATTGCGTTTAGTACATCCATCGCGTAAAGTGGGAACTAAGCTCTGTTCATTAACTAATCCGCGCCCACTTAATAACACAATGAAATCACAGTGGTAAGAGTACGGCATAATAGTATTATTTTTGTTAAATAAATAGAGGGGGATTTTTTTTAACCACGAGCTTGAAAAAAAAAAACTGAACTCGAGTACTGCAACCTTTTTCTCTCGGAATCAAAGGAATCCCCCTTTTAAAACAAAGAAAAAAAAGGCACTGGGAATTTTTGACACGAAAAGAGCTGCAGCTTTCCGTACCAATTATCCGTTGTAATTCATGCCGCTCACGAGCCCCAATCCGAAACCAAGCAGATTCTCGAAGCTACCGCGTCATAACTCGGTATTTCTCCTTTGAGAAAACTAGAAATCAGATCAAACTACAAGAACGATTCAAAGGGAGAGGCCGATGTTGTGCTAAATCTCTCCAAAATCACCAACATTTTTCTGAAATTGCATAAAATACATGTCGCTGAGCTCGAACCTGAGGTATAAACTCCCCCAGTCAAACGACTGGACTTTTTCCTCTCGAGCAAACGCAGACGACTCACTCTGGATAATAAATCACCAACACGAATTTCCTAACGAATTGCAGGAGCAAAATGGCTTGGACGATCTATGAAGAATCGACAGAAGGCCGAGAAGAAACCACCGCAGATCCCTAAATTCCACCCCGAGAAGCGCTCGGAAAACGAAGGACAACCGCGACAAGTACAACCAAAAATATCAGGAGGGGAGAAACGATCCGTACAGAAGCGAGGGGCATACAGCGGCGGCGGAGGAGATGGGCGAGGGGGCGCGGGCGTGCGGCTTACCAGGATGCGGGCGGCGAGCGAGTAGGACGGGCCGCGCCGCGCGAGCGCGGCGAGCGCGACCTCCGCGGCGGCGTGCTCCGCCTGGCGGAGCGTGGTGAAGAACCCGGGGCTCTCGAACTGCTCCCCGTTGAAGTTCACCGCCGCCTTGAACCGCGGCGCGTGGTCCGGACCCTCCCGCAGGCACGTGTACGCCGGCAGGTTGAAGCAGCTCCGCTGCGCCAGCTCCTGGAGCTGGTTCTTGTACATGGCCGCCGACCTCTGCCCCGAGCCCCGCCTCTCCTCCGAGTGCCGGCCGCCGTGGCCGGAGACGACGACCCCCCCGGGAGATCTACGAGAAGAAGAGGTGAAGAGGGGGAGAAGAGTGAAGTGCTGCGGGTGGAACGGGAGGGGGGAAGCTGTTTATAATTTTTTTTTTTTCAGGATTTAATGCTACTATGCAGTTACTACTTGCTGGCCGGCTCATGACAGCTTGGGCCCAGCCGCAGTGACCTTAGCTGGCTTGTGACAACTGGGGCCCTAGCACCGGTGACCTTAACTTTCTTCTGACAGCTGGGCCCAGCGTCAATGAACTGAGCTGGCCTATGACAGCTGGGGTCCGAGCGCCAGCTACATTTCTTCGCACGCTTTTTTCTTACTTTCTTCCGAAGTCTGCTCGTTCACTACGGAGTACGGAATACGGATTCTTCTATGATAGAATTCATCATCATGGGACACACGTGCTTCAATAATATGTGGGCGAATGGGGTGATAGGTTTTCCGCGAAGTTCAATTTCAAGAGAAAATTGAATTCGCTATGTGGCACTACCCTACGGATGATTTTGTTATAAAATTCACCTACTAATTTGACATGATTTAATTTCCCTTATTTATTCCCATGCATTATATCCAACAAGCTTGGTTTGGGAAGGGAGTGCTATGGTTGGATGCGTAGGGAGTGCCCAACAGGTCGTTAGGAGCATGCTATAGCAGGTCAACATATAGGAAAAAGAAGAGTAGAGAGAATCGTTGGTAAGGTTAGTGGTTCTCACTAGCACGCGATGCTACACCGTTTGGTCCCACTCATACAATTTTCTGTGTTGAGCGGGATAATGTGGGGAGCCTGCCGCGTCAGGCGACTGGACTACGACGCGCCGGCGGAAGGGGCCTGCCGCGTCAGGCGACTGGACTACGACGCACTCTACCGGCAGAAGGAAAGTAAAACGGCACTCCCTCCGGTTCGGTAAACGAAGTCGTTTTGGACAAGATTTGAGTCAAACATTGGAAATATAAATCGTGAATAACTTTTAAGTCGTTGAGTTTGGAAATGTGACAACTACATTAATAGATTTGTCTTGCAAAATACTTTCATAAAAGTATACATATGTTAGTTTTTAATAAATATCTTTATAAAAATAATAAGTATGTCACATCCTGTTGTATTGGGCGAAGCGTTAAAGATGACCAATTGAAGATGTCATCATTTTGTTGTATATAAGTGGAGCTGGCAAAAATATAGAGAGTAATTGTCGATAACGAGCAAACAAAATAGAGAACATTAACACCATAAATCAATGGGCGCAAGCAGTATTGTATTTTTTATGGGTTTTTTCACTCCTTTTTAGTTTCTTAAACAATCACTCTATTCATTTTTCCTTTAATATAAATATATTCTGTTTGCTTATTCTAGTTTATTCTGACTTGTTCCCCCTCGCAGAATACTATTGAAACAGTCAAAATCAACCGACTTTTCTACCAGTATAACGAGGCGTGTTGCAGGTGCCCTTACTCATTAACTCTAGTATGTCTCGCATGGTAATTGGTTACAAATATGATTCCCAATATGTAGATCGATGATGCATAGAGAATAAAACAAAATCAAGGGATGGTAATGATGCCGTGGAGAATTAGATCATTAAGCATACCAGACCTAATTATATGGTTGCTGCATACCAACCTTAATAATAAGAATAAAAAGTAAGTCCAAACAAGCAAATCACACAACACACAAGAAAAATATCATGCGGGTATTTGAAACAAATTAAAACCTTTTATAGGGAAAAAAAACAAACTAACGGTCGTTGCAATTTCCCCTTAATTAAGATCATGCAAAGATCCATGCAGGATGCCTCTGTATTTTTCTCTATGTTTCGTTTAATTGGAGATGTCATGCGAATGTTTTTTTTTCTTTGCCATGCTTGCTGCTAGAAAAATAGCTTGATCTGGCTAGTGGCTATAGACTAGATTTGAGAAAAAGAAACTTAGCTTGAATCCGAATTTCTTTTGGCCTACCCACTCAAGCTAAGAGTTACTCCCTCCGTCTCTAAAAGAGTGTCTTTCTCGCTTTCTGAGAAATGACTTGATTAATTTTATATTTAAAAATATTAATATTTATCATATATAATTAGTATTATTGGAAAAATCTTTTAGTCTAGTTTTTTTAACAAATTTATTTAGAGATACAAATGTTTTACGTATTTTCTACAAATCGAGTCAAACTTGTGGCACACACACCAACAACGGCACTCTTTAAGGGAGGAGGGAGTAGATCATTAGAAGGGTTGTCTTTTATAGCACTTAGACTTACATACTGGTTCATACCACTGGAGGAGGCCTAAGCATAGTAGCTAATAATATGAATGGCCCTGCATATCATTCCTATATGATCTCAAAGTGTGTGCATGAGACTATTGCTCGGTCAAGAGATAACTATTCTCTTTTCTATTAAAATATGAAAAAAAATATCATATGAACTAGCTAAGAACTGATCATTGGAGGAGACCTTACAGTTGAGGCCAGAGTATGGCTACTGTCAAGACGGATACAATTGGGGATAGAGGAATAGGGTGGATTAAAAATAGGAGCAAGCACACTTACTGCTACGGGGATGGCGGTACCTCAAGGCTGAGGACAGTTAGTTACTAGTTTGGATGGTGGCAGCTAGCAGAGGCCAGAGGGGGGACTATTTATATTCTTTTGGCATTCATATTTGGAAAGTTTTGATGCTACTTTATGTAGTTAGCCATGTTCTGCTCATGGGAAACTTGGCTGGTTTTAATTAATTTAGCCGTTTCAATAGTTTTTATGTGAGGGATAAGAATATAGAATAAACCAGAAAATAGAAAAACAGAACTAGCTAGGCGGGTGGATGATAGTTGGACCCAACCAGCAACCTCCTTCATTTGTTTGCATTTCAATTTTCTAGTTTCATATTTTGAAGGGTTTAGTGCTACAACTTGCGGGGGCAGGCGGATGACAGATGGGACCCCAACACCAACAACTCGAATTCGCCTGTTGGTTTGTTTTATTTTCTAGATTCATATTTGGAAGGCTTTGATGGACTAGCTGTGGTTACTGCATACTTAGGCTGACAGGTGGGACCCTAGCATCGTGACCCTCTTCTTAGATAGTCTGTGTGTCAAATTGGGAAATAGACATGGTTCGATTAATAAAATAGGCTTTCTATGATGCTAAATTTAAGACAAAATTGTTTTTGCTCTACATATATTTGTTTGCTTTTGAATTTCTATAAGTTTACTATCTACGGTCCATCAATGCTAAAACAGAAAAGAAAACAAGTTAGACAAGCTCATAATATTAACATAAGCATAGGAGGTGAATTCAAACATAGGAAAAATATTGTGCGTTTGCAGCCATACCTTTTGTATAGGACTAGTAGGTTGGCACATGCCACAGACACGTGTTATAAAAATAAGTATGTAAAATAATGTATACTTTTGTTAGATCGCATATTAAAATTATTCAATAGCATCTCATATTAAAAATTATATATTCATACATCGAAAGCTTGAGCCTCCAACGGAAACAGAAGGAAATTTTTGTATAATTAAATCTTAAACAATCAGCAACATATATAAAAGAAAATATTCACGATACATGTATCCATGAGCAACTCGGCACCGCAGCCAGCTTCTTGATGATGGAAAGGCCGAGAAGGTTGCTCTCCTCGTCACCGGTGTCGTGGAGCAACGACGCCCCGCACTCGACGGCACCGGACACCATCACAACGCGGAGCACGTTCCGCTTCTACCTGGCGAGCTTGGACACGACGAGCGTCGTGGCCACCCTTGCGCCGCGCTCGACGCCGACGCCCTTGCAAAGAAAAATGAACTCTGAATAGACGATGAGAATGAAGGGAGAGATTGTGTGCTTTGAGAATAAGGAGGGGCGCCTTATATAGGGGGCAGGAGGGCTAAGGAGATGAACCTGGACGCCCACGACTATGGTAAGTAATCGATTCCCTGATTGACTCCCACAACTATGGTAAGTAATCAAGTTTTAAAAGGAAGGAGACACCCGATTGCGTAGATGTCATTCCTTTATTTGAAAGGAAATCTTGACTGGTACACAACACATATATGGACGCTAGCCATCTACAAAGGGAAAGAAGGAAATTCAAATTCCTTGATGCACACGACCATATAAAGAAAGGAAAGCGGACGAATTTCAAAACGAAGGTGTAGGCGCCATGATTGCATAGGAAAGGCACGTTGATTGCATACGCATACAAGGAATGTGCATGAAAGAAAAGAGGAAATGGAGTCCTCCACGCGTGCATGCCTTGCATGCCGACGAATTTCCAAAGGAAGGTGGAGGAAAGGAAATGAGCGTTTTTTAAGGAATCCAGCGTATCTTTTGCATACGAATACAACGAACAGAAAGGAAAGGAAAGCGGCGCCTTGATTGCATTACCGTACAAAGAACGCGATCAAAAGGAAAGGAAGGCAGCGGGTATACAAAAATGTCAATGTGAGAAAGAATAGGGGGCGAGATGGCGCCGAGGCGCAAAAGAACGGGGGTCACGACCAAACGCGTCTACCCCCGGTCGTCGGGGCCACCATTTAGGGCCTGAATTGTGGGTCCTCTGTGAGGTTTATGAGGGTAATTTTTTGGGTGAGAAACCGTTTCAATTGTGACACTTTTTATAGCATAGATAAAAACCAAGCTAATACTGCATGGTTATTTCGTGGTGAGTTGTCAAGCTAGTGATTCAAACTTGCCCGCAGCACACCTATACACGTACAACTTTAGTACGGAGCCAGCTAGGTAGCCAATCGTGTTGCCTTAACCCTGACCGACGTGACCCAGGCTGCATGGCACCTCCAATCGTATTACTTCTTTTTGTTGTGTTCAAAATTCTAATCCCTCCGTCCCAAAAAGAATGTCGTTTTAGGTGTTGGGCACGGGATTAAGAAAGAGCAAAAAAGTAGAGAGCGCACAAGAATCGAGAAGGAATAGATGAGGAGAGAGATAGAGATAGAGTTGTATTGGAAAGCCAGAACGACACTCTTTTTGGGACAAATTTTGAAGGCTAAAACAACATTCTTTTTGGACGAAGGGAGTATGTAGCTTTTTTGAAAGTTGACCTCAGACCCAAATTCAAACTAGCTGATGCGGACGGTACGTACTGGAAGAACAAAAAATTCTCTATACAGTATTATCACATCAGACCAGGTTTGATTTTCAGCAGTCAGTCCTGTGTGTAATGTGTTTGCGGCACATGACACCTTGAGTCTAGTTGAGACGTCGTTCAGGACGCACATCACACACAGCCATATCGATTTGATTCATATATATGGATACGTGGTATATGTATGCGTGTGTGCATCCAACATGATGTAAAGTACACATATGCGAGAAAAGGCAAATATATGGCAGCGCACCATGCCCAGTACATATACGAATGTAAAGCGTACATGCGACTCTAGTGGCATCATCGTCCGTCAACGTCATATGGCACTGAACATGTACACACAACCTTTCGTACACAGCCACACTTCTTTAACTCATTCCTTCTTTGGTCGCTAGTGTATCCGTCTGGATACCGTTGAAGAAAGGCATCACGTCGGTCGACTTCGTCTTTTCAGGGGAGCACGACGACGTCGTCTTCCAGCCGTATACACACTGCTGAATGCTGATGCTCCCTAGTTGTGAACAGGCGCGCAGACGCAGCAAGTGGAAAAGGCAAATGGCGCACAACAGAAGCTTTATTTGCTTTGCGCCCCAAAGATCCCGGCGCAGGGAGAAAAAAAGGGTCCAGAAAGTGGCCGTGGAGATTTGCGGTTTGTCAAATGAAAGGCACTCCAGTTTGACGTGTGCACGATGCGGTCGATGCCCCCCTCTGTTGATCCACACCACGCACCGAGTTTAATTAGGCTCTGACCCGTGTAAACACTTGTGTGGTGTTATGGCGCGCCAAGACACAATATGCATGCGCGTGTGTGAAAGAATTGTGGTTTACCTTCTCATAAAGCATTGGAAGTTTCAAAGGCCGCGATGCAGCTCTGCTAATGGCACGGGGACACGTACATCCGCGTAGCAAGTCCAAGAGACGGCTTGACAGGTGACTCCATGTCTCCATGTAAACGTAGGCAGGCACCAGGCGATCGATTGTCGAATGATCGATCAACTAAACTTTAACGATTATTGATCATACGGGACGAGAACAGACGAAACATGCCACCAAATCGATCAATGGACCATGTACCTGACCACCTTTGGGCTCGCCCGACAGCAAGGAAAAAAGACACACACTGCCGATCTATCCATGGACCGTCGTCGTGCGTCACACACAAAGCTGACCACTGCGAGAGAGAGAGAGAGAGAGAGAGAGAGAGAGAGAGCGGGGGGCAGGCAAACGCATGGGTCAAAGCCGACGGAGACCCGGGGACGGAAGCGGGTGTCGACACCACCCGCCCGCGCGCCGCCGGCCGCTGATCGCTTTCGCTTCTAGAGAGTAGAGACCCGAGGCACGCGCTCGGCGCTGCGTGCGCGCGAGGGCGTGGAGTTCCCCGGTGGAGGGGAGGGACGCACGCCCGCGTTCCCCCGACCCCGCCCCGGTCGGCCGCCTCGGCCCGGCCCAAGCTAGGTCAGCAGCGTCGACGTCGTCGCCCGCCTCGTCAGCCTCTTTGCTTGGGTCTTCGGCGGCGCTCTCGCTCGTCGCAGTGGACCGGTCGCCGTCCTGCGTCAAGATCCCGGCCGTTGCATGGCTCCCTGCCCTGGGCCCCGCCCGCTATCATATCATAGTACCGCACGTATCTCTCTTTGGACGGCTGCATGAGTGCCGGTACGAGTCATCGGTGTACTGTCCTGTCTGTGTTGACCTGCAAGCTGCGAATCAGGTGCGGGCACTGCGCGTGGTGTCACGGAGACGGCACGTGATATATACAAGCGCGTGGGTTAACTAGTGGTCACCAAGTTCTTCCCACCCACTGATCGTGATGCGACCAGTTGACAGTTCAAACCGTATATACTAGCTTGTACGCGAGGTCGTTTTTTTTTAATAATATACGAGAACGAGAGGTCGTTAAAATCACGCCAAATTGCACAGCAATACCACCGAGAAGCGTGGTGTACATACACAATTGGACATGCTCGCCTCTAGACCTCACGAAGCACAAGAGGAACTACAACCGTGTCAAATATAGAATTTCCACATATTTGTGAAGTGGACTATTAGCATGGAAGTTACAACTTTCCTGTGACGCCGACTAAAACAGTACGTAAGTTTTATATATTTTTCGCAAGAGGCGGTTCCAAACAATACGCGGATTTCTCTTTTTTTTTTTGCTAAAACCAAAAATGATCTCGGACAATATGTGAACTTCCTTTGTTTTGCTGAAATCGAAAACGGTTCCGGGCAATGAAAATATTTCCTGTATTTTGCTGAAACCGAAATGGTTCCGGGCAATGCGCGAATCCCACGCCATTTTTTACCCCCGTTTAGCCAAGAAATGAACAACTTTATTAATTTCCCTTTTCAAATTGGCATATGTATTGGTGTATGTTTTCTCGATATTCATGGATGGCAATTTGCTTTTTTCATTTTTGATAATAATTTACCCCAATCGGGTCAAGAATAAGAGATTCAAACTAGCATCATCACTGCACCGAAACGCCATCCATTTAGAAACAAAAATTCCAAATAACAGTAGGCTTTTTTTTCTCTCTCCCACGCTGTTTTTTTTTTTTTTGCATCATTGGAACTTCTTTATGTTCCATGCATCTTTTCTCGCTATTTTGTTTTGTTAGGCCTTGACATTGTTGTGATTTCGCAAGGGAGGTGGGCTGTTTTATTTTGTTCGCGGCCTGTTTTTTGTATTTGTTTCTGGGCCTTGGCGTATGGCTTACAGTCTGATCTGTCTTCCCTCCCATGCAGCTCATTTATCAGTTTTTACAATACCTGTAATAATTTAATTTCATTGTCTTCAGTTGTCAGCAAGTTAAATTAACAATGCGATATTTTTTAATTTGTTTATTAAGGTGCTATATTTTTATATTCGTTTTGAAGTACAGCATCCAAACTTATTGTACCACTTCTTCGGCGCTCTGCTGCGGATCATCCACTTCGATCTGTTACGCATCAAACTTTAATAGCATCATAATCATACGATGAACAATAATGGTTGGAGCAAAACTTGACCGATCATTTTGTTTCAAGTAATTTTTACACGCTTTATTCTATTCGAATTTACTGGAATCATAATTCATTCATCCACCTTTTATGATGAGACAAAAATAATATGACGTCGTGTCGTAGTTATCTGTTGAACGAAAAGATCAACTGAGAGCAGCAGAGCTCAAATTAGATCGAGATCGGCTAGTTCAACTCTCAAATCCAATAGGCACACCTGGGCTAAAGCCTAACAGTCTAACACTCACTACAATGCACAGTCCGGGTCGTGTAGTTGAATAGGCCCGAGGCCCAGCCACAGAGCAAGGTCCAAGATCAATCAGTTGGCTTTTGGAATTGGCGGGCCAGTAGAGAAGTTTTCGCGGCCCAGATCTATATTACATAAGGCCCAAAAGGAATAAGCCGACACCCAAAAAGTTTACTAGGCGTTTAGCAGCTCAATTTTTAATGTCTGATTCTTTTCCTTTCGGTGAGAACTTCTCTTTTGGCGTTTCATCTCATCATTTCATCAACGCGGCCTTCCACTTTTGGCGTCCTGCAAGTGAGTGACGAACATGTTCCATCACTCCATCAGGAAACCAAAACAAAACCCTAGTGCGCCTTTCTTAGGCAACGACGATAATATTCCTCATGAGTGCACAACAGAAAAGGCCGCGCCAAAGTAGAGTACATCGAGATCCAAAACTGGCCGACGTATGCGATCTTTTTTTATGAAACGATATGCAACTACGTTACTGAAAAGAAAACATGTACTATATACTGACTTTATAGGTCGGGTGCCCCTCTCGGGACATGAAACTAGTCCAAGTAGTAGCTCACTGCAGGGCGAACTTGGCATCCAATTCCAATTCGTGCGATGCAAATCTTGGAGCACAACAAAATCGTGGCCGCCGACAGAAAGCGCAGATAAAGCGTCATTGAGCTCATCATCCAGGTTAATTCGAGCGCCCACAGACAGCTTCAAGCAAAGCTGATTCCAGCACGAACCATCGTGATCGCCCGGTCGGAAGCGAAGGCACGGCAACGTGGCGGCACAGAGCGCGCACAGTAACGCGCACGTTCCCCTCCTGGCGACGAACGATCCAGCGCCGGCCGGGGAGCACGCTCATCAGGCAAGCCATCGTCCCTCTCGCACATCCGCATGGCGGCATGGGCCACTCGCCAGTAGCCACACTGACGGAACAAGAAAAGGCCTGTGTCTTCCGGCAATCGCTTTACTGTTGGACGGGAGCGGGTCAGTGTCGGGCACGCCCTGATTGACACGGAGCAGCAGTGCGCGTGCACATGATCGTCACCCTCCTAGTTACAGTACTAGCTCAAAAAAGCCGCCACCGAGACGGCGCCCCAGCTGATCGCTGACGCCACGCGACAAGCGCTGCCCTGTCCACACGTACTCCAGCTAGTGAAAGCAAGCACCCCCACCAGGCTCCAGATCGACCTGCCGGCGATCCGCCGTGGCCACCGACCAGCCACAACCCCGTGTCCGGCCATAGTAGACTCGTCGCGAGCGCCCTGCTGCCACAGTGCCACTGCCAGAAACGAGAAAAGGAGCCGGCCGTGTCCGCCGCGGCGGGCGCACCCGCGCGTGCGCGCCCCCTGGCGCGAGGTTGCGGCGACGCCTGGCCACCGGCCCAGCCGCTACGGCCGTTGCGCGTGCGCGGCTTCGGTTGGTTCGGGCCTGAAACCGATGCCGGGCGAGGCCATGTCGGCAAGCTCAGCTCGCGCTCTCTCGGCGCCCGCGCGCGTTTGATTCCCGGCGCGATTGGGTTGGCCCTTTTTGGTTCCCCGATGCCCTTGCTGATCTCCAAATATGCTCAGCAGCAGCCACTCAGCCAGTGGAGGGAGGGCGTACGTGCGCTGGGCCCTTGGCGTTCGCGCGGGCGCGCATTTTCGGCCGGCTAGCGGCTCGGGCGAGGCTTTGTGGAACATCTGTCTGGCCGGCGAAACACACGTACGTACGGTTATGGTAGGGAAAAGCAAGCAGCTGTGATAGCCCTGATAGGTAGGAGTACTCTCGGTGCGTGTCCAGTTCCCTCAAATCTACTGGTGCTGTACGTGTCGAGGCCGGGCTCCAGCCCGGCTGGTTATTGGTGCTGTACGTGTCGAGGGCGGGCTCCAGCCCCGGCTGGTTATCGTCCGGAGCTGCAGTATCGGCTTCGTCGCTATTGATCGGACATGTGTGCGTTGTGCCCACCAGCACCACTCATAAGAATTGACGCCCGAGCCGTGCCATGATGGTCGGAATGGGACGCGAGGGACTGTGTTGTGTGGCCGCGCCCTTCAAGCCACCGAAATGACGCCACAGCGGCGAGTTTCGTTTCAATACGGGAACTAACCGCTCGCTTTCAAACTTTGCTGGACCACACACATGAACTCGTCCTAAACAATCTCTTTACAGGCTTTATTATCACCGGCCCCCCGGTATGGTGAACTAGTACCTTATTTAGTGGCGGTGACATAAACACTCTGCCGGCGGGGACCACTTGGCGGTCGATCTCCTAGGTGACAGTTCACCGGGTCCACACACGTAACATGTTCATGGCATGGTGTTCTTTTTTTTAAAAAAAAAAGAATCATCGACATGATTGGTAGCGCGGGCTAGCGCCTGATCGGAAGGCTTTGGTCAGGAAGATTAAGCCGGGCCAGCCTACAGTTGAGGTCAATTATAAGCGCGCCTGCATCTCCTACTGTAACATGTGTGTACCTCTGCTTGATTGACACTTGAGCAAAGCAACAAGCTCCTACTAGCCCGGGTAGCTTGGCCTTTACAGTTCACGCACGCGCCAAGATTCCTCCTCGCTCTCTCTTCCCCGCGTGCCTGATGTCGCGATAACCAGCGAGACGTCAAAGGTTGTCTCCCCTCTCATCAGATTACCGCGCGGATCGGGTTTTGCACGTGAAGGTTTCTCGGAGCCCTGAACCTGGAGGCCTGGTCCTGGAGGGAGATGAAGCCATAAGCCAAGCCATGAAGGAAAGGAAACAACCCATGTTATTTCCGTTGCCTCGCGAGGTACCCCGCCTGCTGTCGTGCCATCTTCCTTTCGGCGAGTCTCATCCGATGCATCCCCACTCTGTTCCGCACGCTGCTCGCCGGCCCACTCTCCCTCGCCGGGCGGCATAGCCGAACGATACGCCGAGCCATGCCTGTGAGACCGTGAGCACTACTAGGTACTAGCAGCTGATCGGCACGGAAGGACGGCATCGAGAGCAAAGCTATACGGTACGTACAAGTGAACGTGAACCAGCGGAGTCTTGTACGCCGGCCTCCTACGCATGTCGTCACCGTGTGTGCTGCTGCAGCCGCAGAATTTGTGGAAAACTGGCGCCGTAGTGCGATCGCTCGGCTCTGTTACCTTTGATTCCCCCCTCCCTCTCCCGGCGACAAAGGCTGGGTCAACTCGCCCAGTCGCCCACTGCACAAGCGCAACGCATCCCGCGCCACAATTAACAACGACAGCGACCGTGCCCTGGTCCAGGTCCAGGCCCAGGCGCCAGCCAGCGCGCCACAGCCAAACAAAGCTAACGCAAACGCGGCGTTCCGCTCCCGCACCACCAGCGCGCGCGGGCTTTAAACAAAGCAAGCCGCCCACCGCGGCGAGCTGCCACCTCCCCCCTCCTCCTAGCTAGTCTCTGTCTCCAGCACGTCAGAATCAAATACTCGCGCCGAAAACAACAGGCGGGAGTACGCGTCTCGGCATTTTTGGGAGGAGAGGGAGAGAGATCGAGGGGGCGAAGCGAGGGGGGAGGGAGAGCCGTCGTTGTCGCTGGCTAGGCGCACCAATCCGGCACACACACGCTTTTCAACGGATTACCTGCTAGCTACGAGTTTGTGTTGGGCTGAGGTGCCGCGCAATTGCGACACTCTATTGCCATCTCTCTTTCCCTGCCCGTAACTCTGGAATATTCCTAGGATGTAAATGTGGTTTGTACTATATGCCGATATGGTGCTATCTCGAACTACTCTTGCTCGGAGGGAAATATGCTTTGCTTCTAGAAATACGTATGGAAAGATATGTACTTAGCTTTCGAGATCCACGTTTGATCTAGCATGTCACGTCAATCTCATGCTATGAGTCTTTGATATCATTTGAAATTCTATCTATTTCGGTTTCATGTGTTGTAGCGTTTGCTATTATTTGTTTTTTCTCAGTACGTACGTATGTGGAAAGGCTTTGTCGATATCACATTCAAGTTCCAATACTGTTACTTTTATGTCCACACAAATTATTTGAAAAGTATTCTTTACCTTCTCTACTTAAGAATACTACTAGAATAGTATGAAATCGTTGAGCGTTCTTCTCTACTTAAAAATTGGCCAATCATTTTGTAACTCAAAATCAGCCTGTCGGCATCAGTCATTAGCTGCACCACCGAGCATAATTCTAGTCGCCCAACCTGCTAAACCATCCAATCCGTATGACGACGCTACGGGGCACTTGCACATCAAGTCACCTCTTTCACATTGGGAGTGCCGTGTGCGGTGTTGGCGTAGCATTTCTCCTGTGGGCGCAAATGGGAACCGGCATATTCTCACTTTGCAATTAACTACCCCTACGTGTATGTGCTAACCAACTAGTTAATGCGAAGTGTCGACATTTCGATCCCGTCCTCCAATCAGAGAGCGGGCCCACACCTTCCATCTCTCCCCTTCTTTTTCGCCCTATCCATTTTCACATCGTTTTATTTATTTATTTATTATTCGTTTATTATTTTTTCCTTTACAGCCTCCGACACGTCCAAATCTGTCCCCGGGTCCCCTATGGAGGAGTAGGCTTTCATAATCTGCTTTGATGCTTTGCAACTGCCGATAATCCAACAACATTGCTGCCTGAAACTCAACACGAAGCAAAGGGAGGGCCATCTACTGCATGGTAATGTAAAATCGACCTAAGCAATGTTCATTGATTGTTACGGTACTTAATCCAAAGGATAGCTACAGTACTAGTATTAAAATAGGACTAAGCAAATGTTCATCGATAGGTCTAGAGGGCATGCTACTCTGCTAGTTGTAGGATGTTTCATAGAAATTTTGACGGAAACAGTGTGCACACAATACAGAAAGGTATGATTATTCTCCTCTCACACTTTCAAGCCTACCATGAGAAATAACCAGAGCACAGATCATTAATAATAGTACTACTAATAATAATCAAAGATGAATTAATTTTAGTAGTGGTAGTAGTACATCGACCGAGCCTCTCCGAGGGAAAAAATGCCAAAACCAGAGGCTAATGTCTACTCTCTCTCCCTCATCGATCACGACTAGAACGCGGAGAACAAAAATAAAGGCAAAAAAAAGAACAAACAAAAAAGAAAGAAAACTCATCGAATCAATCCATAATGATTGAGGCCACTAATCAAAGCGAAGGTTCCTCTCTCTCCATCTCCTCCTCAAGGCGAGAACGGGGATCAACGAGGCCGCGGCGGGCATTGCTGCCGTCAAGGCAGGCGGCGGCGGCGGCGGCGGCAGTGGTTGACTTCCACTCCGGTCAGTCCTGGAAGCCGGTCTTCTCCCAGATGGCGTTGCGGACGCGGCGGAGGTCGCGGCCCTTGAGCGTGCGCCCGGCGCCCTCGCGCACCGAGAAGGACGCCGCCGCGCGCTCCCGGCACTGCAGCATCTCGTGGGGCGGCACCCAGCGCCGCCCCCCGCTGCCGGCCACCACGTCCTCGGCACGGTCGTCGTGCGCCGCCCAGCCGCGCGTGCCCGCGCAGCTCCCGGCGTACTCGGCGCCGAGGATCTTGGACCAGTCCGGGATGTTGACCGGCACCGACGCCGGGCCCCCGCCGCGGGGCATCGGCTTGGACGGCGCGGCCACCGGCGGCGACGACCGCGCGTACGGGTCCGCGGCCGCGGTGGAGTGCAGGAACGGAGACGTCGACGAAGGCGAGGACGACGCCGGGCTGCCGCCCCAGATGACGTCGGCCTCGTCGAGCTCGACGCCGTGGTCGGCGCCGCCCACCACGCCGTGCACCGGCGCGAACAGCCGGTGGGACGCGACCATGGAGAGGCTGCTGCTCCGCCCGGCCATCCCGCCTCCGGCGTAGAGAGAAAGAGAGGGAGGAAGACTGGGAGGGAAAGAACGCAAACCACCGCGCGCGAGTGGAGGAGGAGGTTAACCTGAGAGCGTCTGGTGAGAGTGTCTTGCAACGGACGGAGAGGCGCGGGCTTTATAGCGGCGGGCGGGGGAGAGGGGTGAAGCGGTGAACGGTGAAGTGAAACAGAACGGGAGGAGATGTGGATAAGGTTGCTCGGCGTGACGGAAGTGGGCGCGGTAGTTGCCACAACTTACGACTCTGCCACTGGTGTGTGTGTGTGTCACAGCGTATGGGGTGGGATTGTGGGAAGCGGCCGGGGGACGGTGGAGACTGGCTTCGGGGTGCAGCAAAAAACGGCTGGGATCGGGGTGGAGGCATGGGCGCGGCGTATTGCTAGTTGCTGCGCACTGTGCTTCGCGCAACACGACAGACAGGGCTATAGATGTCCAAATGGGCGGCCCGGCACAACACGGCACTGACACTATTTGGCCCGACACTATTAGGCACTGACACTAATAAGCACTAACACTAATCGTGTCGTGTCGCGTCGTGCTGTCGTGCCGACCTTCTGACCCAGACACTACACTATGTCGTTTTTATAGTGTCGTGCCGACACATGGGCCCGATGGCCCATCGTGCTCGTGCCGGCACTGGCACTATGCATCCACTCATTCAATTTCAAACTTTATATATTTCATCACAAATTCATCTAGATATGCATCAATTTCATCCATTTCATCATGAATTTATATGAACATTGATCAACATCATAAATTCATATAAAGATGTATACATCTCATCAAATATTTTAACAGAGACATCTATTTCACAGTACTATGATCGAGGTAATCGTGCCGCATCGTGCCTGGTCAAAAATCGTGTCGTGTTCGTGTTGGCACTGCGTGCCGAGGTCGCGGCCCAAACACGGCCCAACCATCGTGTCGTGTCGGCACTGACACTACGACATCGTGTTAGTGTCGTGTTAGTGTCGTGGTTTTTAGTGTCGTGCATCGTGCCGCTCATCGTGTCAGGCCCATCTGGACATCTATAGACAGGGCTGACAAAACACGAGGCAATGATGCATCACACCGCACCAAAGCAAAGGTGGCACGGTTTTCGTTTACAATGTGTATATGCCAGTGAATTTTTTTTATTGTTGTTGTTGATAAGCGTATGTTAGCGAAGTTGACGAGATCGTGAAAAATACAAGGAAGCAACAAGAGGAAGAAAACAAACAGGACATTGTCATCTTTATACAATCCTTGCAGGAATGGGACGTTCGGGGTAAAACGTCACAAGTTCATCGTCTGATGAAAGCGTGTACAAGCAGTTTCCAAAATCCACACGAGAGTGTTTGCGATCAGAATCTGGTATCTGCTTACATAACTATAATTTCATATCTGCGGCTTTTCAAGGTTCATAATGCCTGCCTAACCTTAGTTTTTTGTTAGATGGCGGAGAAATACGGGTTCGAGAAACCCAACCACTTTAAAGCGATAAAAAAGATCCAAAGCAAAATTTCCTACAGCCCAAAATACATGTTGCTTTAGCTTTTTCTTTACAACTTTATTTATTCTCATTGCTTGCAACCCGCAGAGACTTTTTCATACCTTTAACTAAGTTCTTCACAATTCATTCATACTATTAAGGGCGTGTTTAGATTCACAAAATACGCAAAAAGTTTTCATCTAGAGAATCGTGTCAGTTACATTTTTTTCTCTTTGTGCACGTGACCCAATGCAAAAAGTTTTATCCTTTCACCCTCTTTTCACCTATCTAAACACCCACTAAGATTATTAACTGACCGCACCATGAATTTTACATCTACCCTTTTTTTTTTTAAACTCTGGTACAAAACTTTAATGAAACAAGTATTGTGAACGGGAGTACATACAGCCATGTCAAATTGGCTAATATGATACGAACAACCACTACTAAAAGGGGAAACCCATGCTGTACTCGTTGCGCGATCCATGAGTCTTGATGAATTTAACTGCAAGGGTTTGGTTGAACGAGGGCCATATGATTTTTCTGAATTGTCCTACCTTTTTCTTCTGCCTTGCAAACAAGGACGCTGTAAATGTGCATTTCCTGAATCAATCAAGATGGGTCCCCGGCATAGATTTATTGCAGATTTGCACACATCAGCCGTGCATTGTGTTCAGGCAACCAGGCTTTCGTAAAGTGGTTACAGTAACTGATTTCAGCACGGGGCGCCTTTGCATACTGTTCACCGTACTCCCCTTTTTCGCGTCGGATTCCTGAGCGGTAAACAATTCGCACAGGGATTTTTTGTTTTTTTTCCGACCCCTGCTGTAAAAAAGCGCGACGCGAAAGCTGTGGCCATGATCCCACGGTAATTAGTACAGTAGGAGTAGTGCGAGAGTACTATGAAACTGTTCCAGGACGATCATGATTGCGCACCCGCTTTCGTGAAACCCGTCTTTCCAGCCCCGAAAGGCGCATCGCGCCGGCCCAGTCCCTGCTCCCCCGGGCCCACCTGGCAATCATAACCAATCCGTGCATGAAACCGACGGCTCCCGTCTCCCCGCGCCACCTCCATCCGACGGCCGCCGCTGCTTCGCTGGGAGGGGAAAACGACAACGGGGGCCAGGTGTAAGGGAAGGACAGGGGTAGAGAGGTAACTTCCGCTCCGCCTGGCACTCATGGCCACGGCCATCTCTCTGTTCTCTGCTCTCTGGTGGGGGGAGACGGGAGCAGCCCGGCGCCTTTGCGCCGTACCACCGTCCCTGTCGCGACGCGCGGGGCCAGCGGCGGCGCGACGCGTGGCGAGGGTGGCCACTTGTCACGGCTGGAGAGGCCGGCGCGGCGGGGGTTCACGTGACCGGCGGGGGAGGGCCCCGCGTGGAAGTGGGTGTGGACTGTCTCCTTCTTCCAGCTTTCGGACCAGGGGTCCACAGGATCCGAGGCCAAGGCAAGGCTAGGGGCTCGGCTCTCGCCGCAGAGAGAGCGAGTTTAATGGCGTCGAGTACGGAGTACCCGTGTTGGCGTCGGAGGGAGCAGCCCGCAGCGTCCTGTGCGGTGGTGGTGGTGGTCCGGTGGCGCCTCGCTGTGATCCATCACCTCCTCCTCTTTTTTTTTTAATAATTAACAGGAGCGCTGCTTGTCATTTAAGGAGAAGAAGAAAATAGTTTGTTACATAGTCGATATTACATAATATAAAATAACTCGAGTAAACACTAAACATTAAAACTAAGGAAGCACACCGGGGACACCCCCCCTTTCACAGGCGACAGCGCGCAGCTTCATTTCCTCCTGGATGAAGCGGAACACAGTCGGTGGAGTTGCAGAGACATGATCGAAGATGCGCCGATTCCGTTCCTTCCAGATGTTCCAAGTTGTATAGATGCAAATTGAAGCCGTGCGACGTTTGTTCTCCTTCGAAAGGCCACACAGAGACGAGTTCCACCATTCCAGGACGTCAACATCTATCGCTGGTACCCGAATCAGACCATCAGTCCACTGCCTGACCAGCGTCCAGACTTCCCGTGCAAAGACACAATGCAAAGAAAGATGATTTGCTGTTTCACCTCCTCCTCCCCCACCGTTGTTGGTGCGCGGGGTACGGACGGCGCAGATGCTCCTGCGTCGCGACTCGCGCGGGGCGGGGAGGCCGATGGGTGGCTGTGTGGCTCTGTGACGGACGACGTGTACGTACGTGGGAAGTAAAGTGAAGGGTGTACGGCTACGCGTACAGAGCTCAGTGCTTGCAGCATCGCTTCGCTGCTGCTTGGTGCTTGCAGAGACGCGGGGTAGCAGAGCTGCAGCGAAGCCGTTGAAGCGTTGACTTGGGACGAAGACAGAGGGAGATGGCGACGTGAAGCGGTGGAAGGACACGTACACCGGCCGTCTGGCCATCTCCACCGAGATGGGTACTCCTAAACCCGTGCTACTGGTGAAGCCCCTGTCCTTGCACACGTGTGCTGCCGAGGAGCGAGCACGGGGGATTAGTGAGACCAAGTAGGTTAAAGAAAGCTAATGATCCCAGAGACCTCACTTTGCTAGCTAGGTCAAATTAAGCAGCAGGTTGAACATCCATCCATCCACTTGCATCCCCTCTCAGCCTCTGAAGCAAAGCAAACCAATGCTGACCAAAACAAAGTAATCTGCTTGCACTGGTGCACCTAGCAAGTCGTGTCCACACGTGAGCTGGATAAAGTAAACCTTGTCCTTGGCCATAAACTGGCGAGCAAATGCGAGATGGGTGGTAGATTAGAGGCCAGCCGATAGGACCGACGGTACAAAGTTGGTTGACCTCTTCAAACGGTCCAGGAACCACAGCAATGGGCAATGGTGCATCGTCATGCATGGACCTGCGACGTGCTTCCTGCAGCAGTGAGCTGTCCGATAAGGCTCCTTAGTTTTGTTAGAGCAACTCCAAAAGGACGTGTATCCCATCCCGTAAAACTTTTTTTGGGAAAAAAAAAAGAAAAAAGGGCCTTCAACAGTCACCGTAAAGCTTTCCCAAAAAATTAGCGATGCCAATCCGATCAGCCCCGCTGCGCAAATCTTCGCGGCGCAGCTCCGCCCCCAATCGCCCTACAGCCTCTTTTCCCGCGGGCGAGGGAATCCGTTCCCGCACTTTTTTTCCTGCCGCGCGCCACTTCGTGAGAGCGAGGAACCTTTTCTCTGCGCGGCGGCAGCGGCGGCGGCGCAAGGGGCGGCACATGCAGCCACCACGGCAGCGACCTGGTCCTGTCCGGCATGAGCAAGTAAGGCACGGCGGCGGGATGCCTCAACGGCGTGTGCCGTCCGTCGGCAGCCACCACCCTCAATGGCCCGGCGGCCACCACATCCCTCAATGGAACAACGGCGGCAGGAATTTGGAGGGGTCCAGCGGCGACGCCCTCGACCTGCCCAGTGGCGGGGACATGCGAGGTGATTTGCTAGGGAGAGGACAGCCCCGTCCTTCGACTGCAGCCCTTGGCGGCGACGATTTGGACTCTCTGTCGGCGTTGCCGTACCCATCCAGCGACAACCCATCTGCCTTCGAACAAGAGACCAACGGCAACTCATTTGTGAATGATATGGATCCTAGGCTCTTGAACTCAATTTCCATGTGAGATGAGATGGATTTCTTGTGCTGTGTAGTCAATTATACTTGGCTTTGGTTTGCCCATACAAGGATTTTGTATCGATTTAACATAATGCTCCATATTCAGTTCCTGATCTTTGTTTACCTACAACTGTGATGTAAACAATTTGTCAGAGGAAAAGAGTGGCATATATGCAAGAAGCTGCAGGTTACCGCAATGTAAACACTGAAGTTTATTAATTCAGTTTGACAAAAGAATCTGCTTGCACTGAGGGGCTGCTCTGCTTTTGATCAGCACACATGATTGAATACATATTTAGTTATACATTAGTGATCTGCAATGGCAGGAAATATTGTGCAGTCTTTTTCTTTGTGCCTAGGTACTAGAAAGTTCATGCCTGTATGGACAACCTGATGTGAAAATTTTATTCAAGATAGTATCTGACAGTGCTTTCTTCATGGTACCTTGCGACAATGCATATATGTTTGTACTGTATTTAAGCTTTCTACTGAAACTTATCACTGATTTAATACTTACAGGAAATGGATATTTTTCCAACATGATGCTGGATGAAACCAATCTAGGTGATTTTGATAATTATGGCAACACCTATGCTGACCAACAGTCACAAGCAATGCAAGTTGGTCCAGCAGCCCCCTTCGCGAGGCCAAACCATAAGAGATCAAAAAATTTCAGTGACCACGAAGATGAGGTTTTGGTTTCAGGGTGGCTGAATATAAGCTTGGATCCAGTCGTAGGCAAAGATCAAAAAGGTGGCAGGTATTGGTCTCGTATTTGTGAGTATTTCCATGAACACAAGACATGCTCCTCAAAGCGAACCATTAATTCTCTCATGCACCGGTGGGAGACCATACAAAAATGTGTGAACAAGTTTTGTGGATGTCTAACACGGATTGAGTTAAGACGTCAAAGTGGTACTACAGTCACAGACAAGGTTCTTACTCACTTTGCAATACCATGATTTCAGCTATTTTATTATTTTTAATCTCATAATGAATATTCCTTGGATGTTGGTGTATGCAGGTTGCAGAGGCATGTGCTTTGTACAAGTCTGAAGACGAACATGAAAAAGCATTTCAGTTCATGCATTGCTGGAATAAGCTGAGAACACAACCAAAATGGCTTGCTAAACTTGATGAATTGGCTGCTGCTAAAACATCTAACAAGAAGCAGAAGACAAGCTCTACTGCTGATCCGAGGGCAACTTTACCAAGTGAAATAGGACAAGGTGAGGATGAAAGCCTAGAGGCTAATGCATTGACAAGGCCAATTGGTAAGAAGAAGGCAAAAGCAGCACTGCTGCAAGAGAAGAAAAAAAGTGTGACAGCAACCTTAGAAAATATGTGGGCACAGAAGAAAGAAACTGATGGGGAGAAAGAGCTAAAGAAAGATGAGAGGTTCAACAAAGCATTTGCACTTGAACAGGATCGGGTTGCAAATGAAAAACTTCTTCTTCAGGTGAGGAGTCAGGAGGTCCAGTTGCAGAAAAAGAGGGATGAAGAGAGGATTATGACCATGGACCTTAGTGCCATGCCAGATGAGCAAAAGAAATACTACATGTGCTTGCGGGCTGAGATCATGAGCCGATTACCTAATTAGAGTTTGATTGTTATAAATATTATTAGTAGCTACTGTGATGTTTTTTTCCACATGGTACTGTGTTATATTCGAACTTAATTAGTATTTCAGGTGCTTGGTCAGACTATGAATTGTATGAAACTTTCTGCTGTTGTCAGTTTATGAATTCTACCAAGTTATTAATGATCAGAATGGCTGTAATTGTTCACAAGTCACGAAGATGAAGTTGGCTTGATGCCTGTTATGTGAAACAAATAACAGTTCTCAAATGAATAACGTTGTCTCAAGTACAAATAAATTTAAAAAGTAGCCAATAAATATAAATTATAGGTAATCATTTGTAGAGGTCTGGATGATGTTGCCACAGGTGCTCAATGAGGTCTTCTTGAAGTTGATTGTGAATTCCTTTGTCCTTTATATTCTTGTAATTTTTAATAAACTCCTCAAGTTCAAGTGTCTGATCGTGAGAAATCTTCACCTTTTCTCCCACTCCATCATAACTTAAATCATCTTCCTCATCACGCTCATCCTCAACTATCATGTTGTGCATAATGACACAGGCCCTCATGATATGCCCGAGGGTGTCTTCATCCCAAAATCGAGCTGGCCCCCTAACGATAGCGAAACGAGCTTGTAGAACCCCAAACGCTCGTTCCACATCCTTCCTACAAGCTTCTTGGGCAGTTGCAAAATATTTCTTCTTGTTACTTTGGGGTTCAGGTATAGTTTTCACAAATGTGGCCCATGAGGGATATATGCCATCAGCAAGATAATAACCCATTGTATATTCGTTGTTATTAATGGTATAATTTACCTCTGGAGCTTGTCCTTCAGCTAGCTGTGCGAATAAAGAAGACCGGTGCAAAACGTTGATGTCATTGTGGGAACCAGGCATCCCAAAGAAAGCATGCCAAATCCAAAGATCTTTATCGGCAACAGCTTCAAGTATAATTGTAGGCTCATGCACATGCCCGGTATACATACCTTGCCATGCTGAAGGACAATTTTCCCACCTCCAATGCATACAATCAATCGACCCAAGCATACCAGGAAAACCTCTACTCTCTCCAATTGCAAGTAATCTAGCAGTATCATCTTCATTAGGTGATCTCAAGTACTCATCTCCAAAAACCTCCACAACAGCAATGACAAACCTTCTCAGACTCTCAATAGCAGTACTCTCACCAATACGGACATAATCATCTGTAGCATCAGCTGCTACTCCATAAGTTAACATCCGAAATGCTGCAGTGATCTTTTGTAGACTAGAAAGGCCAAGTACACCAGCGGCGTTCCTTTTCTGCACGAAATATTGATCATGGTGTTCTACGGCATTCCATATGCGTACAAACAGGGTACGCCTCATTCGAAACCTGTAATTCAAAAGTAATGAGACAAATATATATATATATATATATGGATTTATAAAAAATAGTTCAAATAAATCTATTGTTTACACACCTTCGTCTAAAATAACTATGTCCGTACGTAGGATCATCTGAAAAATAATCTTGATACAACCTATGATGCCCTGCCTGCCTGTCTCGCCGAAGTACCTGATGCCCTACGATAGAACCACGATGCTTTGTTTCATCATCGGACTCATTCGCATTCATGGCCACATGAGTGACAGAGAGCAGGAAATCATCATCGTAATCATCTGACGATGAATCCAACCCCAACTGCATGGAAAGGCTTCGTCGACTCATAGCGAATCCGTTTTACCTATCTCCAATTGGAGTTGGAAGATATCAGCGAATATGTGAGCTCCTGGCAGGGCGGCGTGAATATTCCGTGCACAGGGGCGAGGTGACCTCCTGGCGGCGGCGCTGGAGATCACGAGGACGGCGAGGTGTTGTGCGTGAGGGGCAGGTGAGCAGCCCAACTAATTAATGGGCCTAATTATAATGACGTGGCCTATTTTAAAATATTGGGGAGTAGTTATTAGCGATCTGTTGTTGATTGACATGTTTTTGGGGGAAAGTTTTATTAGCAGAGACCCCAATACATAATTTTAGGGGTGAACTTTTTAGTAAACTCTTGGAGTTGCTCTTATATACGTACAAGGGTATGAAAACGCAGCAGAAGCAATGTCAACTGCTGAAGCCAAAACTCGATCAGATTAACTAATTGCCCTATTTTTTTTCTTTCAAAATGGGTATTATCTTTCACATAATAAATGAATAAAAGACCAGTATCCGAGGTGGCAGCCTGGCAGGCGAGCAAACAGGTTTATTACAATGCCCGTGCGCATCTCGCCGCTGTCACCTCACTTAATCCACACACCACGCACACTTAAAAACTGAGGGCTAAAACAAATGGAAAAAAGGCGGAGATGCTTGCCGCACCAGCACGGCCGAGCACATGCCTGTGGGGGCGCCGCGCCCGCGCGTACGTGCGCGCAAACCCCCCAACTTGTTGCACTTGCACGGGAACATCAGACTGGGCTGCCCGCGCCGGGCGCCTCAAAAGAAACTGCCGCGGCTTTTATTTCTCTCGCCTTGGATTTGTATCCGGAGCGGGAGACACGCCGTGCCATACTGCCAATGCAGATGCGGCCCATCGGAATCGGAGGTCGCGAAGTCATCCATCTCCCGCGAGTTTTGGCTACAGATGTTTCGCGAAATTTTTTTCGAGTACGTTCCCTCACATGCACGACATATTAAATGTAGTCGAAAAACATAACCTATTATATGGATGGAGTGTACTTCGCGAGACGAATCTAATGAGCCTAGTTAGGTCATGATTAGACAATAAATTGCTACAGTAAACATGTGCTAATGACGGATTAATTAGACTCGTTAGGTTCGTCTTGCGATTTACTGACAGAATCTGTAATTAGTTTTGTAATTAGTCTATATTTAATACTTCAAATGTGCGCGTTTCATCTGTAAACAGGGCCAACCAACTGCAGATCGGTAGCAATCGCCGTCGTGGACCGTGAGAGTTTGGCGTCCTTCGGTTGGACAAGAAAAGCTACGCCTCGATCACGGATTGGTTACGCGGTGCTGCGCAGTAGCAAGTGTGAAGTGTTGGCCACTTGGTGGTGGTAGACTGGTAGTAGTAGTAGCTGGCTAGCTGCAACTGCAAGCTTGCCTGTCCATTCATGCATCTGACTGGAGCACTCTTTCTTCAGGGTCTTTCGTGCATTTTGGATCCAGCGATTGGGTACACGATTAGTTTTCTGCTGGCAATGTGGATCGCCAGGATTGTTTAAAGCGACAACAGCTGTACGCTTGCCCTGAGAGCAAGGAAAAGGGTATGAGTATATATATATACTGCCTAGAAAAAACAATGGGAGATGGATTAACAAATGGCAATGGGGAGGGAGGTCGCTTTGCTTGCGCCGGGGATTCGCGGCCCGGATAATGTTAATCTGCAGGCCAGGGGGCAGCGCGGGGGGCACGACGATCTTATCCTGAAGCTTGGCCCTTTGAGCTCCTTGTTTCTTTGTGTTTTCGGGAAAGTTTCAGGTCGCCCGATTGATTCCAGCGTGTTACTGAAGCTGCTCCAGACAGTGGTGGCAGCGTTTTTTACTGCCATAGGGGCAAGTGGCACATTGCATCTGAGAAGTTAGTGTATGATAGATGGTATATGAGTGTAGGGGTTTCTTTATACATTCAGTTAACCTCATGATTTGCTCTGCCTGTAACTTGTAGATTAGATTACTGATGATGGGAATAAAAGTTTGGAGCCTGGCGACGTGCTGCCGTTGGCATTTGTAGAAGCACTACCCGGCTGCTGTGGGACAGACAGTGACTGTGCCAAATGCTGAGGTTTTCAAATGGAGATGGTAAGTACAATGTGAGCCTACAGTGGTTCTTGGTAAATTGCTGAAGGTAAGGAACTAAAAAAAAGGCTGACAGGTGTTCACGTTTTTATGGGAAATGAAATTGCTTTGATGCAAGTTTTGGCCTGGACTAAAAATTTGACGAGCGACCTTTTTACACGACGACCCGGAGTCATGCTTGTTTGATTGGGCCTCTCGATTATGGCGGCGGACAACACTGGCCGAGAGAGATCATCATTATAATGGGTCCAGGCCTATCTATTATGACCCGAGTTTGAGGCGCCCCGGCCCGGTTTGAATCTATCTAATCTAACGTGCGGCGTTGCGGGATTAGCCCATGGGCTGATGTGGGAAGTTAGCCCATGGGCGTATTTTCGGAAGCTAGCCCAAACGTCGCCCACGCTGAATTGCTCTCCTTTGGTTGGGGTTCGTTGGCGGCTATGGTTAGTATGAGCACCTCGGTTCCAAATTACGGGTTGTTTTAAATTTGTTAGTTTTATAATCATTGTTATGTGTCTAAATAAATGTTATGTATAAATTATAAAAAATCTATAAAATCTAAAAAGGCAAAACGATCTATAATTTGAAACGGATGAAGTATTGTCTTATCTAATATTTATTTGAGGATCTTTGACCGCTCTACTTTTGTGGGGAGTTTCGTTGGTGTCAAAAATAAATAAATAATGCAATGTACAAGCTCCCATTGCTGGAATGCAGATTTCGCCGTGTATTTGGCATCACTCACCACCGAAGTTGGGACATCATGCAGAGCCATCAGCACGACACGAACGGATGGGTTGGTTCGTTCATTGCATCTCGGCAACTTCGCTACCCGTTGGATGGTGTCTCTGTCATTCAACAGGGACCTCGGCCTCGGGTCAATTTGCAGGAAGTTGAGTATATTATTCGGCTCGATCACAGTTCACAGCATTTTGGACAAAGCGCCTTAGCATTTTGCTTACATGGTAGGAGAGGCTAATAAAAAGAGAGAAAAACTCGCTGCTATTGTTAGTAGACAATCTACTGTACTCACGCCGCTTATATGCAAATGAAATTTAATAGAGCTCTATGTAATCTTCAGAAAATATGCTGTACTAGCCAATCCGTTGGACATGTTATCTAGTCAATTACTCCCATACTATAGTAGAAAGTGGTTGACTCTGATTGGAGACACGCTCTCACAGTGCACATGGAAGCATGATGCTGAAACCTGAAAGCAGGCTTTGAAGATCGCGGGCTTAGCGTGTCGAGCGCTCTTTTTGCTGCCTCAATACCTCGGGAGGTCAACAATTAACCTGAGATCTGATGCAATTTGGTATTAAAAACCAATAACGAGGAGGAAGTCGGCCAGTCGGAATCTTGGAAAAACGAGAAATCCAAAACTTTATTCATTTCTCTTCGACTCCAGAATGGATTCCTCCCTCATAATCACATTCTTCCTCTTCAAACGGACACAAAAGTAAATCTCACCTTATAGGCACAGAACATCATCAGATGCTCCTACCTGTTTCGGAGTTGGAACAACCAATGGCTGCTGACCATGAGATCGTACAGCAGCAGCCGCGGGATGAGGAGCACGGCGGCGAGTCCAGCGGCAAGGACTACGCCGACCCGCCGCCGCAGCCGGTGCTTGCCTCGTCGGAGCTGCGGAGGTGGTCGCTGTACCGCGCGGCCATCGCCGAGTTCGTGGCCACGCTGCTGTTCCTCTACGTGACGGTGGCCACCGTCATCGGCTACAAGCGCCAGTCGGAGTCGGACCCTTCCGGCTGCGGCGGCGTCGGTGTGCTCGGCATCGCGTGGGCCTTCGGCGGCACGATCTTCCTCCTCGTCTACTGCACCGCCGGCATCTCCGGTGAGCTCGGAACCTCTCTCTCTGCCAATTCTTTGCCACGCGCAAAAAGAATTCACGTGAAATTTCCGAGTTGCGAACGACGAACTCTTTAAGCGTCGTTTCAGCCCGGCCCAGCACTACTCAAAACTTGGGCTGGCTTACGCTGGGCCGCCGGTCCAGGTGAAACTCGATCAGGCCCAGTTTTGGTAACAGGTCGCTGACGTGTACCATGTCGTGCGTGACGTGTATTGCAAACAGGAGGGCACATCAACCCGGCGGTGACGTTCGCGCTGCTCCTGGCGCGGAAGGTGTCGCTGCCCCGCGCCGCGCTCTACGTGGCCGCGCAGTGCCTCGGCGCCGTCTGCGGCGCGGGCATCGTCAGGGCGGTCCACTCGCCGGGCAGCTTCGCGCGGCTCGGCGGCGGCGCGAACGCCGTGGGCGACGGGTACGGCAGGGGCACGGGGCTCGCCGCCGAGGTCGTGGGCACCTTCGTGCTCGTGTACACCGTCTTCTCGGCCACCGACGCGAAGCGCAACGCGCGCGACAGCCACATCCCGGTAACAATTATATTGTTGCAGTACAGCGCCAAAGTTTGATGCCTTCGATCTGCAGAGTACAGAAAGGGCCGGGAGAGTTGATTGAACGGATGGTCTTGCAGGTCCTGGCTCCCCTGCCGATCGGTTTCGCGGTGTTCGTGGTGCACCTGGCCACGATCCCAATCACGGGCACGGGCATCAACCCGGCGAGGAGCTTCGGTGCCGCCGTCGTCTACAACCAGGCCAGGGCATGGCATGATCAGGTAATTGACGTTTTTTTTAGAACGTGCAAATCACGTTTTTCAGGTAATTGACGTTGTCAACCACTAACCAGTGACCAACAGAGTCAAGCTTAAAAATACTACGTTCACTATATGCCGGTAATTAGCATATTTAGCATTTGTAAAACAATTAGGACTTTTCCCTTGCAACAATTTTTTAATTCGAAAATTCCCTCTTGCAATTAATCATTTCTTGTGCAGTGGATCTTCTGGGTAGGGCCTCTCATCGGGGCGGCCATCGCCACGCTCTACCACGAGCACGTCCTGCGGGCAAGTGCTCTCAAGGCAGTGGGCTCTTTCAAGGCTGGATAGGTGACGAGTTCTTGGATCTTGCGTTGATCAGTCGCCGTGCCTGGAGGGAAGAGCATACATTCGGAGACAATACGCTCGGATAAAGCATCATGATAACCTCCTTAAAAGTTGAACAAGGCAGTCACGGCAGTCAGCTTTCAGTCCTCTCCCCCGGTCCCCTCTTGGATCATGTTCCATATGTACCATTGCTTCAGACTCTCAAGGTCTATCGGTCTCCTTTTTCTTTTTGTCTTTTAGAAGTCATGTACTGTTGTTGAGAAGCTGTAATGCGCTATATGCCTTATTGTACAATGCAACGTGTAATTGTTTCCCATTTTCTGATAAACTAGTTATTCACATATTCTGTTGGAATTGAGACTTGTTTTTTCCTCTGAAACAAAATGAAATGTGTTCAGTCGGAACTGCAGAAGAAGTAACACACTGAAGAAAATTTTGAATGCCATGTCTTCACTTCTTTTCCTTCTCCCTATGCCTACTCCCTCCAACAAAGGGTAGCAATCATACAATCTAAGCCATGCCTCCTTGGGCATGATTACACAAATTAAACAAACACAAGATTCCAAACAACATTCTGCATACCGTGAACTGTATCCATTGTATATTTGCATAACATATTAGCCTGGACAGTTTCAGCTAACCTAAAGATACATCACAGGGCGTGGCATCCTTGTCCAATTTGTTTAACAAAGAACGCTAGTAGCAGCCAATGGCCAGAAAGATTCCTAGTAATATATCTTTGTGCTTCTGAAGAGTGGCTCTGGCTGCTAGTATAACAAGTTTAACAGGACATTCAGACAGACAGGTTCTGTATTGCAATGTCCCCGGCCGGTCCCCCTGCGAGGGGAAAAAAAAAAAAGATGGAGGAGTAAAGGCGACGGAACGTGGGGCATGGCTGCATGCCACGCCTGTTCAATTGCTCGCGGCGGCAGCGGCGGTGGCGGGCGCTCGTCGATGTCGAATCGATGGATCCGGCACGGCAGACGGCGGTGCGCGCGCGCGGCTTTGTCCCTGCGCAGGCCGCAATCATGCGTGGGGGGCGCTGGTGCGGCAGGGCATGGCTGGGTGGACGAAGGGAAGGTAAAAATCATGCCCTCTGCTGCGTTCTTGCAGGCGTTGCCTGAGCTTTTCTGGGCCTGGGATGGTTTATCTAGTGCAAATTGGGGCCTGGATGGTAAAGGCAGCTGGAGTGGATGATTCGGGGGTGGTGTATTGAGATAGGAAATCACCTACTTGCAGAGATAAAACTGCATTGGTACCTGTTACTTTTGTAAGCTGACTGTGCGATTATTTGGGTGCTGTTGCATTAGATCCTGAGGCATCCGTTTGTAGTCCTTATACTGATCAAGAGTTACTTCTAAGTTTACCATCCTACACCAAACCAATTAAACTATACTAGTACATAACTTCGGCAATACCTACCAGATATTCAGCTCAATCACAATGACTGCTGGCCTAAGATTGCAAAGGATCCTCTGCTCATTCCCCCTGTGGCAAAGAATGCTTCCATCATTAGTAGCCCAAAAGCGAACACAAAGCTAACCAAAAGTTGCTTAAAAGGCATGCTTATAAAATAATAACAAATTAGCAGTGTTTCAGAAACACATGTTGGAGTGACTATGATTGATCCCCTAACTAGTCTGAATAAACAGCAATTTTTTAGCAAGCTGAATAAGCCAGATTGATTAAGGATGTGTCAGCAGTCTCGCTCTCATTGTCTCGCCACCTCCATGGATATCGTCTGCACACCTGGAGCTAAGGCTCACGCAGGCAGAACATCATTCCATCTCTCCACACCTCCTCATCATTCTGCTCCCCTTTCGCTCGCCACTACAAGAATTGCAGTAGAAGCAAAGCCTCACTACACACCGTACCTTAGCTTGCTTACTCCTACGGCCTCTATATAAGCACAACGAATTCAAGCTCACACTCACCTGCACGCCTATGTGCTCCACAACAGCAGCCCCCATTTCAAAATTCAAAGTAACACAAAACCATGGGAAAGATTACGGCAATGGTGGCGGCGGCCGCGATCGCTCTCCTGCTCCTACCCATCGTGCAGGCCGAGGAGAGGCCCACGGCGGCGCACCCGCACGGGCTCCCCTTCGAGAGCCCGCTCGCGCTCTCGCCTGCCGCCTACGACTTCTTCCACCCCAGCGCGCGCGCCCGGCGCGCGCACGGCGTCGTCGCAGCAGCGCCAGCGCTCGCACCGCGCGGGCAGCAGCAGCAGCAGCAGCTGAGGGAGTCCGCGGTCAGAGGAGCTACGGCGAGCGTGGCGAGGGCCGACCAGGAGGAGGGCGGCGTGGCGCCTGTCAGGACGGCCCGGCATCATCGTACGTTCGCCGGCGTGTTCGTCGGCGCCGCGGCGGCGGCGCTCGTGGCTGTCGGCGTGGCGTACGCCGTGGTGCGGCGCCGGGTGGCGGCGGCGCGCCGCGGCGCTGGCGCGGACGCGGGCGCGCCCAAGTCGATCGCGTAGTGGGCTGGTAGTTTCAGGGCCCGCAGGCTGGTTTGCTACCGCTGCTGCTGGTGTGGGTGGTGTGTGCGCGTGCGTGTAGTGGTTTCAGTACTTCGTAGATTTGAATGGGCCCAGAGAGCTGGGCCGGGCATGCTGCCATGCTACCGTGTAAATTTGGAACTTTGATCTAAAATTATGACCGAGAAACTCGCTGCGACTCGCGATAAAATCGCAGGGTTTAGGGTTGCCAGGGTCATTGGAGTCGTGCTTCTCCGGGGAGGCCATGGTGGAGAGGAAAAGACCTTAATGCCTTGGAAACTAGTGAAATGAGATGAAATGGAGGGATTGAAATGAAACTTAAGTTCATTTTAAGATCAATCCTCTTTCATTTTACTCCAGTTCCACCTCAATCCTTTTGTACTCAAACAAGCTCTAAGCGGCGGCTGTTCCACGGCGGTGATGGTTGTGGACGGAGCACTGGTGGTGAGGCGTAAGGATGAACTTTGTTGAGAAGGCGACACAAGTAATGTGTCAGTTGTCACGAGGACGGTGCGTTGCCCGGAAAAGGATCGAGAGGGAAGACAATCGCCTCATGGACCCGCTGTGTCGTTGGGTTGTGATGATAAACCGCACCGAAAAATCTGGCACAACAATGGGAAAAACCTTTAGCTAAATATTCATATTCTTTATAAAGAAAGAGACAAAAAGGGCGGATGAATATATGCTCCATCCGTTTCAAAAAACAAGTCATATATGAAATTTTAGGACAAATGAAGAAAAAAAGTAAAATGATCATGATTGTCCATTTTTAGCCACATTTGGATTGTCTCACTTTTAAGCCATATTTGGTGCAAATTGACCGATGCATGCCGACTGCACTTGCATACATGCCAAATTGGCTATTGGACAAATTTTGAATCGCACATCTGTCCGACTAACTCCATTCAATCTTTTCATGAAGCAAAGAAAAAAATGATGGTCTATATGACAATTGAGTGATTTTGCTTTTATTGCGGTACAATTTTTAGTCCAGTCACAAAAGAAGACTTGTCATAATCATGTCTGTTGTTTTCGAGAAGCAATAGTGGGTAAGAGAACTAAGCGACCGGATTTCATTAAACATACAAAAATCATATGAAAGGCAGACAAAGATCATTAAAAAAACATGCGTTATCATTCAAAAGGTTTGTCATAAATCATAACCCGCCATCCCCAATGGGCAAAGGCTACAATTTACATATATATATTTTTTATCTTGAACTGAGTTCATACAAAAAAAAAGATTTTGTGCCTTGCACATATAGATTACATATTAGTTGCACATATAGATTTTGTGGGCGGCATGGACTTCGATTCGGAGTTCACCTGTAACCACGAGTTCCACCTCTACCTCCGCAACTTCTACGAGAACGCCGCCTGCCCGGCCTGCGCCAAGCGGCAGAGGGAGAGGATGGCCGGGCCCCAGCACCGGCGCCCGTCAGCTTCTTCTCCCCCACCTCGCCTCCGTTGAGCACTTGAGCCTGTTTGGAGAACCCCCGCTGACGACGGCGAGCACCTTCACACCGACTCCCACGCGCCTGCTTGTGCAGCCACCACCACCACCGCGGGCGAAGGTGCGCTCCTTCTCCATCAAATCGCTGTTTGGACCGACGGCGAACTCCTCCCTCTCGCCTCCACCGTCCTCGCAGCCCTTCCAGATGTTTCGAGATCTCGCCCCCTTTCCCTGGACGACAGCAGCCGCCAGCGACAGCTCCGTCCCTCCCGAGCAGCAGCCCACGGCGTAAGGTCATCCAACTCTTGGCCATCCAACTCGATCAGCAGGTAGAGTGCCAATGCGCGCAAGGATATATAAGCTAAACTTTGTGTTTGATTTGATGGCACATAGTTGTTATCTGATCCTTCAGTTCGTTGGGTTGCTGGCCAGCACAAAGTCCCCACCGTATCTCAGTAAAATCAGAGCCAATCCGGTAACAGTGGCTGCAGACCAGTGTCTTGTGGATGTAGGATGACAAAAAGCAGTCACCGTTGGCTTCATCTAATAAATCCCAGAACAATGGTGAACCCAGAACGCCAAGTGTTAATATAAATTATTAGTGCGAGTACTTTGCCAGCATTGGTTAATGCAACGTTTGTAACCTTGATTTCGTCAAAAGGTCATAATTTGGAATTTGGATATTTCTGGACTCTCCTGTCCCAGTGAGCTTGTATCACATGACTTTCCTGGTGACTTCAAAGGGGCATTAACGTGAACTTTCTGCACTGTATATGCTGTAACTAAGATGAATAGGTAGTTGTTTTTGGCAAAGGGAGAGGATGGCCGGTCGCCCGTTAGCCCCTCCTTCCCCACCTCGCCCCACGCTGACGACGGCGAGCTGCTTCCTTCACACCCGAGTCCCACGCGCAGATTAGCAGCAGAGATGCAGAGTGCTTGAGGGCTCTAACTCAAATTAAGCCCACTAGTACTTGATGACACGTTTAGTGTTTTTGCCATCCCGTTTGATGAAGCTGGTTGTGTGGTCGTAAACATAAATACATGGGCACACTCAAATCCGAGGAATTTTGGAAATACAATAAGATAGAGCAAGTATGTCTAGTTGATAAGCTTTTGCTGCTTCTTTATATTTCTCGACAAAGAAAGTTTTTATTGAGCAACAAAGTACATCGTTAAGATACAAAAGCCTTGGAAACCTTTTGGCTTCTGCTAGGTGCATGCATGAATATATTTCCAAAGAGAAGATGAACATCAAAATTTATTAAAATAGAACTCCGATACATATGCAAAACCCAATTGTATTGGTTACATCATATGATTATTCTACTGTAGCTGCGCAAACAATAATATATATAGCCGACGGTATCACACACACCCACAACTCATTATGCTATTGTAGCATCGACAGGAATGACCGAGATAGAGTAGTTTATTTGTATTTGTATGTAGAGGTTAATCTTTGCTCCAAGTATTCGTCACTCCTAATAGGTGGATATCTGAAAAAGTATCCAATTTTGAAAGCATGAGATTACAATAAATAGCCAAACAGATCAAATATTTTGATAATAGAAGATGACCTTGGTGGATTTGCCTCGCTGCAGCAACTTTCGATGCATGTAACCATTGTATCAGGGCTAGGCCAAACAAAGAAAGCCACCTGATATTTGGAAAAAAATAATAAATATATGTACAATAATTAATGTCTAACTTTTGCATATTTATATTACCAAACATTAGATTTTAAAGTAAAAAAATGCTTCTCCAAGGTTGTCAACAACCATTCTCTATAGGCCATGTAAGTTGAGTCCATAGAGAATGGTTGTTGACAACAACCATTCACTATTAAAACTGCTAAATATATAAAGGCAATCTGATACTCACAGAATATCGCTCTTTGCCAACCATCAGAACACGATGCAGGGTAGATCTATACAATTTAGAAAAAAATGGATAAATATCAAAATTCATGCACAAAATTTAATCCAAATAAAAGATTAAAACATAAATGAGGAGGCATCATCATTATAATCAATAGAATCACAATAATTACAGTTCATGTTATCTACCATATTAGTTGAAAAAGACATGACCATGAAGCTAGAAAACTAAAATCATCTTACTTGAAATCGATACATTTTTTATTTGCATTTAGCCATTCAGACTTTTTGAAAACTGCACTCTGTGTCAATGATTCACAATTGCTTGCACACTTGATAACTTCTTCAGAATGAACAACGTTTTGAGAGAACGTACCTATAAACATTATTTGTCCACCTTTCTAGCAAATCACCAATGTTCACGACAAGGGCTCTGTAAGTACATTAGAATGTTAGAAAATGTAAGGTCCAAAATGATATAAGGATCATGGGAAGACACGATCTAAAGAGTTAAAGAACAAAGAAAATAAACATTTACTGATGAAATATACTAGTAGCTTGTAATTTCAGCAGTAGATTCATTATGAAGGGCGCTCGAGTACTATATGTGGAGTTTATTAGTACCCAAAAGAAGTATTTACCCTTGAATGTGATGAACATCTTCCCAGAGCTGGGGACGAGCATCCTTATCCCTGCATATCTGTACAATCATAGTAGAATAAGAATCCAGAATAGGCTTCCTAACTACAACCTATAGTGTGTTCTTGTGTGATCAGCTAAAATGCTAAACAAATTAAATAAACTAGAGCCAATAAATTATGCACACATACCTGCAGGCCAGGAGTGCCATCTGTTGAAAGAAGAGTTAGCATTCCATAATCTGTATGAGCGTTTGCACCATGGTCACTTCCATATTTGGATTCCATTGCATTGCCTGTAGTGAATTGACCAAACATACAAACATAATCAGTTTCTAGAAAGCTGTAGAAAAACTCTAAATTTATCTAGATACCGCGACCCCCTGTAACCCACGAATATTGTCTACACAGCACGTCATCAGTCAGCAGTAATCCTGACCATAACAGACACTTTTTCTTGACCCCACTTGTTCTTATGAAATCAAGGTGTTCTTAGGTGCAAATAACATTTTCTGGTCATAATAAATAAATAGAGTAAATATCGCGAAAATATTTATTATGGAACACACGTCATCAAGTAATAAATAGACTATACTGTTCCAGTTCATTGAACTGTGGACATTAATACAGTAGTGATGTACGGAGTATCATCGACCCAGTCACACTCAGGCAACACCAAGTGGTAGGGTGCCGTTTAGATAAGGTAAAAAAATACGACAAATTTATGGAACCTTATCCCCCCAAAAAATAAACATAGAACATAGAACTCCGTGGTTAAATGCGTTGAGGCTCCTTTGTATAAGTACCTGAGTAATGGATTGGACGAAGAATTGTTTCAGATCCATCCGGCTGGAAGAATTCAGCATCAAGGTCCAAACTCAAAGCAATTAGGGACATAACCTTTTTGCTAGTTGCCCTGGGTTAGCAAGAAAACACAATATACAAGAACAAAATATTAGAAAAACACTACGAGTTTGATCATATAACGAAAATAATCCTGGAAGACTCACATTGCACAATCATAGTATTTCTCCATTGTTTCCTTCCAAGATGGAAAGCGTTCTGTAGATAATTTTAAAAGGGGATTTTAAGCTCCAGGACAATGAAGTTATCGATGTCAGAACATCCGCCAATATATCGGCTTGGTAAACAAACTAGTACCTGCAGATGGCCACTGATTCACATCCTGCGATTTGCCGGACCCAATGTGGAAACACTCCAATAAGTCTCCTATATGCATAGATCATAAGAATTGTCAGCTAATGTTACAAACTGAAGAAAAGAAATGAAAATATAGAAAAATATTACGCAACTGACATTTCAAGCCACGTAATTAGCTAGTTACTAGAATGTTAGCTAGATTGACTGAAATAAAGCATCGTAGATCCAACTAGCTAGTAGATTATTCTCACCCTTGCCGCCAGCATCGGCCTCGAAGCCTTCAAAGTCAGGGCGAATATATCCTCTGTGGCTGCTGTTCTTCTCCAGTGCCATCTTCTCCTCCATGGACTGCTCGAAGAACTTCTTGCTCTCGGCGTAGACGCTCTTCATGGTGGCGTCATCGATCCCATGGTTGATCACGTACAAGAAGCCGTAATCCACGAGCGCCTGCGTGCATAAGACCAACCAGATCATGCATGGTAAATTAACGCCCTGACTTTGAGAATGAGCGAGTGCACATAATGCTCGCGCGCCGCCGGCCGGAGATGGCGCTAGCTGCAGACCTGGCGGATGGATTTGGTGGCGGCGGCGATGTCGGGGGACGCGAGGTCGATCACGGGGAGGTCTGCGCTCACAGGACCCATCTTCCTGGATCGAGCTGAGTAGTGCTAGCTCAGAGCTGAGTTGTTGCCTGTGTTTTTGCACTACAGGCTACAGCAGTGTCGTCCTGAAACCTGAATGCACATCGATCATCTTGGGCGGGGTTGGCCTTTTATAAGGCAGCCGTGTCAAAGTACCCTTTGGCAAGTGATTTTTCAAAGGCGCCTCTGCGAACAAGTCATATGCGGCAGCTAGACGTTCACAGCATAAAGTATACTGGTGATAACTAAAAGATAAGGGTATAGCCTGGTTGGTGGCTGATTGACTCTTGCGTCCGGTTGAACACATCATATCGTAATATGTAATACTCTCCAGCAATATTTTTAAAACTTTGCTTACCAAATTAAACGTGTTTTTGACACGCATGAGACTTCTATTTTGCTATTTCTCGGTACGAATGAAATTTCTCGGAAACTCAGTAGCCTACCTACCCCGTTCCCGCCAGCGCCCCCCCTTCCGTGTCCGCGCTTTGACCGGCGCGGTCAATACCAAATCCACGTTGACGAAGGAGGTACAATTGAATTGGATTTTCCCTTATAGATAAATGAAGTATTTTAATTCCCAATAAATAGAGCATTTGCCGTTGCAATATTTCCAGTCACGTCATTCGTATTTTGCAAATAGATTTGTTATCAAATGAACAGCCACATGCGTCAGGGAATACAAATAGAACAGTTAGTCTAATGTATTCTCTGTCTCTAGCCGTGTTGAGATAGGTGGTGAAAAGTTTTTGGGGTAATAATTGCACTTTGCTCAATAATTATAGGTATTAATTAAAGGCAGTTTACAAAACTATCTCCATAACCCTAGGTAAATTCTCGAGACGAATCTAATGAGGTCTTTGACCACACGATTAGAGGATGGTTACTGTAGAGTTACTGTACCAAATCATAGATTAATTATGCTCATTAGATTCATCGCGCAAAGTTGCACCCATCTGTGAAAAGGTTTTACAAATAAACTTCATTTAGTGCTTCATGCATACAAGATTCTTTGCATTTAATGCCTCCGAAATTTTTTTCGGAGGGCATCTAAACACGGCCAGACCAACGTTGTCCCTTGTAGTTGGTTTTTTTTTTCCAGCGGGCTTCTGACCTCGTGCACAGTGGCATTTGTAGAATGAAATCAAATTAGGGAAGCAAAATGTTGAATGTTGCACTACACCTAAATGATACAATTTATCATGGTAATCAGGAACATAGCATGCAGATCAAGCAGCACTGAAATCGTATCATGGAAACAAAATGTTGATTGTGTACACTTAAACGATACAATATTTAACCATGTAGTCAGGAACATAACATTCAGAGCTCGCCGCAATATATGGTCGTGTATGCATTCTTGCAGATGCCTTGTGACCTCATCTTACTCACTGCTGCCTGCAGTAGGAACAATAGAACAATTTCGCAGATAATGTCAGATGTGAATCGAAAACTTAGGTACCTTTCTTAGAGTCTAGTTTCTTCATCACAAATAATGACATGCGTAGATACAAGTTTGGGAACGTATAAATATTAATCCCACAAGAGCCAAGACTTCAGAATCATAATTTGATAATCTCAAACTTGCAAGTTCCATTAATACAACACCAAATTCTAATCCTTCTAGTAAAGCAGCACAGAAACATTGATCCAGATAGCATGGAATTGATGAAAATTGAAAAGCACAACCAAACTAATGAGGGAATAAAGCTTTGCACATTTCAGTCTATTCTTTCTTCCCAGATTCCTGGGCTTGGACTATGATACTGCTACCTCTATTCATTTTCATTTTGATTAAGCATACTTTGACCTTAATTTCTCCAACCAAAACACAGTTTACAAAAATGAATGGAGGGAGCAGCTACTAAATAATGGGCTTGCAATGTCTGCCTTTCTACTGTAGTAAATATGGATAGGTAACTGGCCAATAGATAATATAGATAACTCCCATTTGAATGTTGCAACGTCAGCAAATCAGCGTCCATGCTTTATTACTTAGAGGAACCAAGTTTTCCAAAGGGCTAGAGCATTTACCCTTTAGTAACATACAGATCATTGTTCAGGGAACAATGTCTGGCAGAATCAACTATGTTCTAGATAAACAGGTCACTAGGGAAGCTTTTAAAACAAACATGTTCAACTTCAGGTCCAGAGAAATGGCAAGTACACCAGTAATGTTTCAGCACAACAACGGCTTGAAAATGTGTCTTGCACGCCCTGAGCTTCCTCATTTGTCATGTTCAAAATGGTCCTTGAATCACCATCCACGAGAGCTAAGGTATACAACAAGTCGTCCAAGAGTCTCATCCACCGCCTTGTTCCATACATGAGCTAATTCAGTTGATCTTCTTTGACTGGTGATTTGACCAGGCTGTGCAACAGGAAAGACTAAGGCAGTGAGGATAGCTTCATCATGAGATAGAAAATAGACATAGGTAACAGGAAAGATGAGTAAAAGTTTGAAACATAACAATTTTCATTTATTGCTATATATCCTTAGGTTCATGAAAGGGAACAGTAAGAAATACTGCTCAAAACATGGTGCTCCATATGTGCCCATAAAAACATTACACATCCATGAATCCATGATAATGGGCTTACTGGCTTACCCCTGTCCAGCTGCTTTATATTCTGATACCGTTTATAGCTATCACTTCCATTTGAAAGACAGTTCAAAGACACACCTTTCACCATTACGAAATATTATTTTCCCTAAGGAACATGCACAGTGTCAAAGGTGTGATATTTAGAACTCATTTCCTCACCGACTTGGCTACGAGCCTACGAATTTTGCAATTTGTTATATTTATATCTTGATATGTAAGAAAACTGAGGGGATAGCAGTTTAATTTTCTTAAATAAGAAAACACATGTTGAATTTGAATAACTTGCTATGGTTCCTCCTTCGGCAACCATATAATGCATGGGATAACCATTTAATATTTGGATGTGTTTCAATCTCTGGTGGGAGACATTGCAAAAATCATAGCAGTGTTTGAACAATGGTTTCGAATTTCCATAATTCTTTTGAGGTTTTTCTTTTCTGTGATTTACTGTCACTGGTTTGGGAATATACAGGCATTAAACCCCAAAAGCGCCAAATGTTTCAGATACATAATTTTGATACTTTCTACTCCCTCTGTTCCAAATTATAGGTCATTTGGCATTTCTAGATCCATTGCATTTGTTACGCACATGGATATACGCTATGTCTAGGTGCATAACAAAAACTATGAACCTAGAAATGCCAAAACGACCTATAATTTGGAACGGAGGAAGTATTTGGAGGTTTGTCATAATTTTTAATGATATTAGTGCCAGACTAAATTCTAATCTCTACAAGTGAAGCAGCAATAGAAACATCGATCCAGACAGTACGGACTGATGAAAGATGCAACCAAACTACAGAGGGAATAAAAGCTTTGCACATTTCAGTCTTACTTTCTTCCTAAATTCCAGAGCTTGGCCTATATTCTACTCACTCTGCTCATTTTCATTCTGATTTGATAAAGTCTCCATAAGCATATTTTGCCTTCAATTTCTCTGATAATATGCTGTCAATCATTGCAAACCAATAGCATTTAAAAGTACCTTGACATACAAATCTAGTGATGTAACTTTTGTATACTAGACTTGCAAATAATTTGATTAACTATTTGTCAAAACTAAGGAAGTTTGACCCTTTTTTCTAATAAAAACATATTTTTGTATAAAAAATGAACGGATGGAGCATTTGTTATCTATTGGGCTTGCAATGTCCGCCTTCCTACTGAAGTGTGGAATGAACCACCTTAAACATCAAATTGTAATGCTCGCACGAACCCATTTGTTTTAGTGCTTTACTAAAGGAATTGCATTATCGGCATAGAAAAACCAAGAGGATTCTTCAAACTAAACATCTTAATTAACTCCCATGGAACCTGCGCAATTATAGCCTGTGCCATGCTAGTGATGGTAAAAGGTCACAACATCAACAAAAGATCATGAATTTCTGACGGGCACTTTCTGTTGTACGCAGTTCTACATCTGTTAGGCTCGGAGGAAGCAACCAAGATGCTGACCTGGTAGGTGTAAGACGATCCGTCGTCTTCGGCGAGGGAGCGGTAGATGGCGCGGCGCTGGTGGAGGACGAAGCCGCCCATGGAGACGGAGCCCAGGGCGAACCCGAGGAGGCGCTCCTGCGCGCAGATCCAGACCCCCAACCCACACGAAAGAACCGAATCAGCCACAATAATAAAACGGAATCTCGTCGATTTCTCGATGCTTAAGGGGCTATGCTCGGTTACCTGCGCGAGGATGCTGATCATGGCGGTGACGGTGGCGGCCGCCGGCGAGACGCGAGATTGGGCGTGTAGGCTGCTTTTCCTTTCCTCGCCCTCTTCCGCTACGGTTTCCGCGGCGCTGGGTGATGTGCTCGCCGGTGATGTGTGGGCTCCTCCGAGAATGCGACGCGCATGGGCCGTGGTGGACTGGTGGTGTGTTGGTGGGCCGGGCTGGTCCCACTCTCCTCTCACTCTCTCACACCAAAGGCCTTCTTGGTTGGTGGACTAGAGTGAGAGGAGAAATGCTTTGCCAAAGGCCTTTTGAGTTTTGATATCTAGAAAAACAATTTCATAAGATGTCGCCGCATGATGCGAATCAAGGATTGCAAAGATGGATGTCATAAATGAGAATTCAAGAGGGAAATGTGGAATTTCTGGGCATGTGCAATTTTACCTTCGCTATCAACAGCTAATAAGTACTACCTCCGCTCTAAAATATAAGTCGTTTTAGCATTTTTAGGTTCATTGATTTTACTATGCATCTAGATACACGTATGTCTAGATACAAAGCAAAATCTATAAACTTAAAAATGCCAAAACGACCTATATTTTGAAACAGAGGTAGTACTATAATAATAGTATATCCGGCCCAATTTAGTGCTCAAAGCCTCGAACGATAGTAGAAGAGTCAATAACATGCTGCAAAGCTTACATCCACAGCTAGCCATCACAGCCGGTAATCAAAACAAATCATGAGGCAGAAACCTGCTGCCCTGCATGATACGCCAAGCAGCATCCATAGCGGGACTGAATGTGGCATCAACACTCCGTGACCTTGAGCATCAGGAACTGGGTATTTACATTTTAGCACCACAATCATGACCCGCAAACTTTGAATCTGAGCTCGACTTTAACGAGCAACGTGAGTGCTAAAGCTATTCACGAGGAGAATCCCCAGCACGAACTTAGACCATGTTCCTACACTATTTACAAGCCACATAATCATACTACTGCAGGATGGTACCCGGTCGGCGGTATATTCTCCAGCCTTGGCATGTTACTCGCGTTCCTCCTCGAGCCCCATTCTTGACAGCACTCCAGAGCTAGGCGAAGGGCGGTTCCCAAGCCAAGAACAATAAGAACGCCTGCAAACATTAGGTAGGTGAGGTGACTCAATGAACAAACATCCAGTGCGCAGAGCAATCTTCAAGTGAAACAACCATAAGTAGCAGCAAGATAATCGATGAAATGAAAATACGACTCCAATCTATCTTGTCATTGATAGAACCAAAAGTATGAGGCACAACAAACATGGATCGAACCTATCCCATAGACATTTACGGCAATCGATGGCGCATAATTTGCCAAAGTTTCCAAGGGTCAATTTGAGTTTGCTGCTACATACATAATCACTATCTATCAAGATAATAGAAATGATTGTTTCAAGCCCATAGTTCATTCCAGAGAAATCATAAGTTTTGAGTCACTTGTCTTTCCCTGAAAATCTGTAGCTTTCTTGCGATGAGATCCTAAGGTTGAAGCCTAAGACTTCAAAATTAGTACAATCCAAACAATATATTTATAGGCTGCCTATTTAAGTCTCACTCATGAAGCTAACCCTTACCCTGTCTCCCTCTTATCTCTTTTTTGAGTTCAACGAATGGTAAAAAATAACAGAACAGTTATGAATATTGGAATATGGTAGAGCAAAACATCGTTCCATACCAATTATTATGTTGACAGGAAGTGCCGAAACTCCGAGGGAAACAGATATTAGCACGTCCAATAAGAGACCGCCAATCAGAATTGCAAATGCAACCCAAAGTGGGCTAAACCATCCCTACACACAAACAAAAGAAAATAAATTATGAAGCAAAACGAAATGCCTGGGTTCAAAAAATTGAAAAACTTGCACATGATTACATGATTGCTAATTCATTTTTTCAGGTACAGAGTCATATTAATGCATTTGTTTCTTATTTATATTGTATCCAGTCATAAAAATACCCTTTCACGTCCTCCTCGTCCCCTTCCATAAGTCGAATCAACCCTCCAAACCCAATAACTTGTCTGCTGAATGAAAACAAGTAAATTTCACAACTAGAAAAGAAGAATTCGACTTGCAATTTTTATCAATACTGTTACTCCTCAAATTTTATGATGACGTTAATTTATGTAATTGTGGAACAGAGGTTTTCCAGAACAAAGTCAGTTGAAGTTGTCATACATAATAAGGTGTTCTTAAAAACTACAAACAGAAATAAACTTACGACAGGTACTTTAACTTGGCTATACACAAACATAGATCGCTTTCTTAGTTAAGGCATAATGATCATGGATAGACATATAAACTAGGACTAGGAGCCGTACATTCTCCAAATGGTGCAATACATATTCAAAGATATATGTGAAGTACATCACAGTAAACATACACTTGCTTGTGTCTCTGGAGGGGGGATATTGACAGCCACCTGTCTGTAAGCAAGGAAAATCAGCTCGGCAATGTAATTCAAAGCAACAGTCGAGAACCATCTATGTAGAGCACTTACTGGCATATCTCACACTTGTTTGAACCTCTCGTACGGAACCAAACATCAATGCATGTGCGGTGTGCTTTAGAAAGATCACCACGGCATCTACATCCAAGATCTACCAGAGGTTCTTCTGTCTTCTGCTGACAGACTCTGAAGGAGAGAAAAATATTAGTCATCCAGGGAAAAAGGAAGGTAATACAGCAGAAGAGTCAGGACCATATAATTTTTTTTTTGAAATAAAGAGCAGGAGCACTGCTATGTCATATAAGGAGAAGCAGAATGCGGGTTCCTACAAAGTCGTTATTACATAAATAACTTAAAAACTCAACTCGTAGAATGTGACTAATCATTAATCAAACTAATTGGTTCTCATTTCCTCCACAGACCATATAAATATCGAAGCTGTCAATGTCAGTCTATAAAATGTCACTCTGTAATGGTGAAGGGCCTCTAGATGTGTGCTTTACATGACTGGATCAGGATGGCAGTGCAATGTCTAACAGTAAAAATGTTTTTCTATACAGAGAAATGTCCCATTATTAACTTAGAGGACTACACAAAAGATAGCTCAATGGTTCCAACACTATGTCACCATAAACAAAAATGTCAATGCCAATGCATCATGCATTGTTACTGTAAGAAAAAGGGTAACCATTTGGTCACAGGTACCTTAACTGGGATCTGGGCTTATTAAGAGCATCAAGTATTATTCATGTTGAACAAGCGACCCACAGCGCAAACTCCCTTAGCGCTACTAACCGATAGCGGTTCCAGGTTGCCCTCTTGGGAACAAAATAACCAAAACACAGTGTTCACGTTGATAATTAAAAATGTCAAAGTGATGAGGATGAGTTAACCATGCGAAACAGAATGGATGTGGTATTACTTGTATCGAGTATATTAAAAAGATATCACAGGAACATCAATGGCCAAAGCAATGGTGCAACCCATGCTTACAGCAAACTTGGGACAAGCAATGTTTAGCCAGATGTTCATTATCACTTTGAAGTTTGAAGCATGCTTCCTTGTATTATTTTTTTCAGCTGCAACCTCCTAGCTGCTAGTTAGCCTTTAATAGCCAAGACCAAAAGACTCTCTATATTTACTGAATCATATCCTTATCTAAAAGATCTTAGATGAGGACATAGAAGATGCCACGACATGCAAGCTTGAGCACGAAGTTGATCTAGGCTCAAACCTTTCATTCGGAATATCCTTTATTTACTTCTATATTCAGGGTCAACAAACTGCATTGGGAAGCGCAGCCTACCTACACTGCAATAAAGCTGATATAACTTCAAGACTAACATAACTGCCAGCAAATCCTTATAGTCCCTTTGCACTCCATAACAACCTGATTAAACTAATGTATGAGCTTCATGAGAAGTAGGAGCTTAGCACTTTAACTAAATCAGCACATATCAAATGTACAGTGAAGACAACGGTAAACTGTCAGCTCAGATGTTCAAAGATTCGTTGCTTGTAGGTCATAAGTGACGGAGGACATTCACTGCGGCCAAAAACCCCTTTGTTTGCTATCAGAATCAGAAAAACCAGCTAGGGAAATCACAAGTCCAGTTGACATGGTTCGTGTGCTAGTGCGACTCCGAGAAATGAATTACTACATCACAAACGAAAATGAAGTTCATTCATACACCTACAATCAATTACCTGCACGAGCAAGCAGCGCCACAAGACAGGGATCACCAAACGGCATCGCAGGTAACTGAAGGAAGGATAGATCACGCAACTGCTAAACCTAGTCGAGGTCAACATACGAAACAGGAACATTTGCAAGCAAAACGTACCGTCCCCAACTTCCAGATTCGCAATTTCTCAACGAAAATGGTCCGAACATGGGCACAGCTGAACCCACACCGAGGGATTACCTGCATTGCTCGTAGTCGTCGAAGCTGTCGGACCTCGCCAGCTCGGCCTCCTTCGCGGCCGCCGCGGCGGTCACCGACGCCGAGGCGGCCATGGCCTTGCCGCCACCGGCCGGCGGGGACGACGCCGGGGAGACGCCCTTCGCATCGGGCGCATTGACCTCCTCCCCTGGCCGCGAGATCACGATGGTGACCGCCGGCGCCGGCGCCTCCATCTGCAACGCCACCACCTCCTGCTGCGGCGGCGGCGCCGGAGCCTGCGGCAAGCGCAGCTCGCGATCCAGCTCCGGGCCCGGCCCGGGGTCGAGGGCCAGGCCGGGCGCCGATCCGTCAGCGCCGCTCGACATGGGCGGCCCGCCGGCTCCCGCTTCCTGCTGCTGCGGCGGCGGTGGCGGCGCCGGAGCCTGAGGCGAGGGCGGCTCGCGGTCCGACTCCGGGCCCGGGCTGGGCGCCGATCCGTCCGCGCCGCTCGACATGGGCGGCCCGCCGGTTGCCGCCTCTTCCTCCTCGGCTCCCCTGTGCGGCTATCCGTCGAGCACCTCGCGTGCCGAGCGAGGAGGGGAGGAGGTGGCGTTGGCTTTTGGGTGTTGGAGGGCGGGCGGGGCACGGAGCACCTACTCCTGCGGCTACTGGCTGCTGGGTCTCGAGCCGGCGAGGGGATGGGCACGCGGCGGGGACCTACGCCGACGGCGACGGGGGAGATCAGATGGGGACGGATGGGATGGGGAGCTGCCGGGTAGTGGACTGGGGATAAGGACGAGGGCTTTGCGGGGGAAGCGGGTGTGACTGACCCGTGGGGCTATCATACTGCAGGGCCCAGATGTCAATGGCTGTACGTAGTGGAGGTATGAATAAGGAAAGTTGAGCCCCGTTTCGGATCTGGAGAAGACGAGCTCTGGTGTGTGTGCCACTGAACTGAAAGTGCACGCAGAAAGTAGGATTGAGCTCGTGTTTAGTTGCCTGTAAAATTTTTCCACCCATCACATCCAAGAGAATCTTACACGTATGAAGTACTAAATTTATACGAAAAAATAATTATTACATGGATGGAGTGTATGTCGCGAGACGAGTCTAACGAGCCTACTTAATCCACGATTTGCAACAGTAATGCTACAGTAACCGTCCGTTAATTCTTAATTAATTACCACCCGTCATTAGATTTGTCTCGCGATTTGCTGGCTAGATCTGTAATTAGTTTTACCAATAGTTTACGTTTACTACTATTGAATGGTAAATTTCCTTTGATGTGACATCCCAAAAAATTTCCACTCTCCTATCTAAACACGGCCGCTCCAAGATCGAAATGAAATCATGGATTAGAGGTTGACAAATTTTACGAGAAGACAGTTTAGGAAATTTAAAGGAATTTACTTCAATTTTGTTAATAAGGATCTTGTTATATATAGCTACAAGAGGTATGCTTTAGTGAGCCGGCACGAGGAAGTGAGGATCAGTGTTCAACTACCGTGGTTGCTGGGATGTTCCATGCGCCTCCACAAGTGCATACTGATGTTGTGCTACTAATATTGTGGCACATATGGAAGGCCAGGAACTCGAAGATTTTTGAGCGCCAAGACATCTCCCCTCCAGTTATTTTACGAAAAGTCATGAGCGATCTCGAACAATGGAGCTGCCGGTACAAGAAATTGATCCCTCAACTCTACGCTTGGAAAGAATACATCTCATCTCGCTGTTTACTCTAGAGTTTTTTTCTCCCTAAACCCTCATGTACTCTTCGTCCTAGGATGCCAGGCGTATATTTTGTAACAAAGAAGCACTTCGTCCAATGAAAATGTAGGTGGGGATCTCCCGAAGTTGTTCGAAAAAAGTGTTCAACTACCCTCTAGACACTAAACGCGGAATAGCCAAACAACCATCATTAGCCAATTAACTATAGAACGATCCAATAAGTAACTCCATATCGCTGGGAGTTTTCGCGGGCGTACAGGCCCTCTGGCACTGTAGCAACCTTTAAAAAAATTAGTGAAGGACTAGACCTTCATGTATTGCAGCGTGAAATTGTGGCAACGTTTTTTTCCAAGCCGCGCAAGCCTCTGGCACTATACATGTAGCGTCATTTTTTTTATCCACGTGAGGCTTCGCATATTGTCAAGGTCTCCTGCTATTGTAGCACATTTTTTTATATAGTTGTCAAGGTCTCCTGCTATTGTAGCACATTTTTTTATATAGTTAGGGGTGTTTAGATCCAAAATTAAAAATTCAAAAAAATGTTCGGACACATGAATGACATAATAAATGTAGTTAAAAAATAAATCGTATTACACAGATGGTCTATAGTTTGTTGGTTCACTGCACAGCATGTTGGTTTTTCTAAACCGCGCTGGTTTGCTACAGTCCGTTGGTTTTATCCACACGAGTGTCACGGCTAGCGATAACTCAGTGCTGTCTTCAAAAGAAATATACTTACCTATATTGCTGGATGGTTTCGCTGCCTCCCAGTGCTTCTGAACACTACAGCGCTATAGTGTCCCCGTTTTTTTGCCTTTTAAAAAAATAGTTTCGCCTTTCAAAAAATAGTAAAATCGGTACGTCAGCTTCCTCTATAGTCCGTCGGTTCACTGCACAGTATGCTGGTTTTTCTAAACTGCGTGGATTTTGCTACAGTCCATCAGTTTTATCCACACGAGTATCACGTCTGGCAATACCTCAGTGTTGTCTCCAAAAGAAATGTGTACATCCATGCCCATAAAGAAAGTGCATCCAACTAGAATCAGTGTCCTCGCTTGCCACGTGGTTCGTCGGAGGGAGATACCGTCCACCCCAGGCTCATGGGCCTCACATGTGAAACCCACGACCACCGTTTCTTCTGAGACAAGTTCGCCGAACCGTTCCTACCCCTAAGTTGTCCTCTCCCCTCTCTTTGTTATTCGTCGGCTAGCAGGCCAACAACGTCACCTCACGCCGCTCCAGTCCTCAGTTCTCACTAGCTTTGGCGCCGTAGTGGCAGAAAGCCCTCCTAAGTGTGCACTTTATGTAAACACAACCATGCTCTCCATGGTCGAGGACATATGCGTTGCTGCTATCGAGTTTGCTTAGGAGTCATGCATAATACCATCACTATCCAAAATCTAAAAAAACCCGTCTGGCGCGGCGTTAGCGCGCCTCCCCACCTAGTCATCCAATACCCAGAAAAATGGCCATTTGATCAGACAAAGCAGCCGTCAGATGAGTATGGTTATTTGGCTAGCCTAAATGGCCATTTGGAATGAGGATGTAATGTTGTGCTATGAAATGGTGCGTAAGAGTTTATAATTCTACAACTGAGAAGGGGTTAAGTAAGAAAATATTCAATTTGCACTATAAATGATTACAAGGGGCGGGTTAAAAGAAGGATTGCTCTCTGCTCCAACTATAAACTTGTAGAAAAAGATGATACTCCTTCCATTTCAAAATACATAATGTTAATGTTACTTTAGAATCTTCGAAAGATACGTTTTAGTCTTCTCCTCGGTGCATTAGAAAATGTGAATAGAGAGTAAGAGGGTTGTTGTCTACTCCCTCCTCTTGCTGCTGCTTCTTCTTCTTCCTTTTTTTTTTGTTTTTTGTTTTTTGCCAAACTCAAAAACAAGAAGTTTGTTTTGTCTCTCTTCTAGTCCGTCTCTGCATGTTATTGCCGGCAAGGAACTAGAAAGGGACTGAGAGAGATGTTCCGAAACTGTCACTCAGATAGTGCCGCCTCCACCAGATCACTATCCTCAAAAAACTAAGTTAGTAGACTGGTTATTGCGAAAGAAAAAACATTTGAGTGGTCGTGAAACGCTCGACGTGTGACGTGATTTTCTCTGGAATCATGCGATACATGCCGATAGTATATTGTTAAATCCACTCGCTTTCACTTTCAAACATTATTATGGAGCACCGAGGAGAAAAGAAATAAAGAATAAACGAACATGACCCAATTTGCCATATCATATTTCAGCGGGGCTGCGTAGCCCACCGTCGCACAACACCCGCATGCTAATGCCATCCATCCATTTCATGGTGCTAGCATTAGTTCGGCCCTTGTTTTCAACAAAAAGATTCTAGGAGCCTACCTAGGAGAGGAAGATTAGAATAAAGCTTTCTTTTGCGAAATAGAAAATAGAATAGGGCTTTGTTGTTCACAACTGCTGGTTAGCGTAGGAATGGATCCATCCAATGCCCGTGAATTTAGAGTCTGGAGTGTGTGCCTGCCAGGGTAATAACTAATCAGTACTATGAAGATGACAAGAGAAGACAAGTTCGACATCAGTTCCTTGATTACAGAAGCCAATTGAAGGAGATGTAGCAGTTCTGCCGGGAGGTCAAGGTGGTCCATGTGAATCGAAAATGAAATAAAGGGTGCGTTTGGCAGAGCTCCCAGAGTAGCTTCTCAGTTGAATCCAAGAGGAGCTCTGCCAAATAGTTTGTCTGAGAGAAGTGATTCTATACTGATTCTGAGAAGTAATTCTCTGAAATGAACTAGGAGGCTGGGAGCTAGAAAAGGTAGCATCTCCTGATTCTGTGAAGTGATTCTCAATTCTGACTTTAAAAATTTATGGTAGAGAATCTTTAAAAATTTATGGTAGAGAATCAAAGAGAATCACTTTCAGCCACATAATCACTTCTCTCAGAGAATCTGCTCCCACAGAGAATCAGAATCAGATGGAGCTATACCAAACAGGCTCAAAGTAACACATGGGTTATATAGCCGGACTTTTTTTCCCCGACCCAAGCCCAATGCCTTGGTTGGGTCGGCCAGGGCTTGTTTAAATTCAATTTTGTACTAGGTGATGGCCCGTGCGTTGCTACGGGCATAATAATAATTTTTAAACAAACTATATTATTGTAACCAAATTATTTTTAAATTAAAATAAGTAATTACAAGTTGTTTTGTAAAAAAATTAATCTAATTTTTGAAATTATAATTTATTTAAATACCCGTCTACAAGCACTATGCGCATGCCAAAAACTTTTTTCTAAGGCATCGGATTTTGCACAATTGTTTAAAAGAACATCAATTTGTAGGGTCAACTTCAAAATTAATATCCTAGTTTAGTACTCTCTCCTTATCAAAATATTATAAATATATTAATTTTTTCTCATTCATCTTGATAAAAAAATTATTATTTAAAATAATAAAATAAGTCATAAATAAAATAAACCAAAACTACTTAAGAAATTAGAGTTTCTCATGACAAATATTTTGATACAAGGATACCAGATTTCTTCATAAATGGTTACATTGTTGTCTTGGCCTCTTGGGCATTGGACAATAAAAAGTTCAAATGTTGTCTTGGGCATTGGACAATAAAAAATTCAAATGTAAGGATATGTTGCTGGTTGATATAGTTGCCAAGAGTTACCATTCAGGCTAACACGATAGCCAAGAATCCATTTTTTTCTCTCTCTTTTATTGGCTCTTTCATTTCATGTAGCGTTGATTTTTTTAATGTATGTATGATGCTACCATCTTTTTATTGTTGTTTTACATTTCATGTAGTGTTGATTTTTTTTATTTGAGTTTGAATAACACAATGAATAATAATCTTCTTCTCTTCATGTATACTCGAAACTATGATTATTTTTTAATGAATTTGGATGATTTATTTAAATTGGATTGGTCCGCTTTATAAAAACAATTTAAATATATTCGAGTGTGGTCTGAAAATTTGTCCGTAACGAATACAATTGTGTAGTTAGATTTTAATTTCGACAGTTAGCTTGTGAGATGCTCTATATAGATTTTTATTTGCCAAATCCTTTCCCTCGGGCGCCGTGCATGCCTGCCTTTTGCTTCTGGTGCATGCAAGCCGCGTTGGGAAGAGGGGGCGACAGCTTAACTGAAGAGAGAGAGGGGACAACCCTGTATTTTTTTGCATGCAGTTGGGGTGGACAGAGTGGGTGTCTGGGTGAGCGCTGATTAACTCCAGCAGAGCCATGGTTCGGCAGAACCATGGGGGTGGACGAGGACACGGCATTCTTAATAGTGGTAGAGAAAACGTTTTTGTCTAGAGAGCCATGCCAGTTTTTTTTCTTTTTTTTTCACACAGTCTAATGTTAAACTTTTCACACTTTTCATCATTCCACGAATTTAAACGCTTATATGATGAAAAACGTTGAAAAGCCGTGCACAACATGGTAATAATGGATCACTAGAATTTTATCCGGCCCCATCGGCCTGTACGTTGTTGCTAGTAGAGGAAAAGGACACGGTGCGGTGCCGGGCTACGTCGCATGCACTCTCCCATGACGATCATCAATGCTACGATACTCTTTCGGAGTACAACCGTGTTGAGACTCTGTGAAAAAAATGGTCCTAGCTACGTAGCATTTTTATTTACGTTTGCTCCGGCCTGCGGTTAAGACTTGACAATGATGGTTGTGTTGTGTGCGCCCCTTGGCTGTTGCAGACACAGACCGAATTATCACAATTTTCAAATGGGTTCCTTTTCAAATGTGCAACTGTGTTGGACTGGTGGGCGTCTGGGCTGAAAGGAAAATAGACCAGCCTGTTGGGCTGCTGGGCTGCTGCGTAACAGAGCCCGGCCTGTTGTTGGTGGTGGTGGGTGGAAAGCTTGCACATGTGTGGGTGGGGCTGCAATCGTGTGTGAAGCAAACCTAGCCCAACTGGCGAAAAAAAAAACTAGCCCAACTATGTCGCATGTCTCGACATGAAGAAACAGAGAAAGGTAGGTACAATCATCGAAACTAGGTGATACCCATGCGTTGTTGCGGGAATTTTTTAAACGAAATTTTAAGTTGAAATCTAATAATTGAAATATTAAGATGATTGAATGACAATATTCTTTTGCAAACGACATTGTATATGAAAACATGTTCATTTTGTTGAGAGAGAACGACTTTTAAACGATTGACCCTCCGCGTATTTTTACTGTGGAAATTTTCTAGCGTGGTAATCGCAAAAATAATAAGCTGCATGACTTTTAAACAATTGATCCTCTGCGTACTTTTACTGTGGAAATTTTCTAGCGTGGTAATTGCAAAAAACTAATAAGCTGCATGCACAGATGCTATTAGCCATAGAAAATCGAAGATATGAATAAATGGTCCTAGCTAGTGGATGGTGGAGAGATGATGACGTGGCCTTATAAGGATTGAGAGAAGTCTTTTAGTGCGGACCGTTTATGTAGATATAGAAGATTATCAGAAAAACATAGGGACAATCGTCGAATTTTCTAACCATAAAATTTCAGTTGTAAAAATACATAAAATTTCTAGAATCAATAAAAAACCCATTATTATTTGCCATACAATATGAGGGGACAGGTTCATGAACCATATCTGATGATGAGAGTCTAGTGGCGTGGGGAAGTACGTGGACGAAATTTCAAAATGCTAAGCGCTCTTGGCAGAGTTTTATTTTTATACAAACCAGCGCATTGCCAATATGTGCAGTCAATCACGCGTACGTTGACGTTCAATAATCATCCTTGGTTTGGCGCTGCTGAACCGAACGAAGGCAGTATATACATGGTCGCGCGCGCTTTGTTCATCACCGACCGATCCGCTCGAAAGTTTCTCTGCTGATGACCAGCAGAAATCGTACGCGCGGCCTAAAAGCACCGTAATATGTCCATGAGTCCGGTCGAGGGCTCTGATTAGCAAACGAGATGCATGCATATGCAAAATCTCCGTCTCCTTTTGTTTGTCAAAAGGTACGTCTCCATCTCCGACCCCCGTTGCGGCTGCGAAGAAATACAATGTGCGCCGCCACGCGAATTCAGCTGCGTCTGCGTGCGTGCGATCGAGAGGACTTTGCCAGGCCAGGCAGCGGCTTAATTTGCTGCCTCAATGCTTTCGATATCCTCCACGTACGTGTGTCCCCTGGAAAGAGAGAGGGCATGTACTACGTGGTCGCCGTCGCCTCAAAGTTGAAACCAAAGAAGTTTGGCCCTAGGCGACGGCAGGTTCCAAGTCAGCGTGCTATTTTTTCAGCTGGCCCTGAGAAAAAAATTTGGAACTGGAACTTGCCCAACGATTTAATTCGTTGATTGAAACTAGGAACATGCATGGTCCAAACGGGGACAAGACAACTGGACGTTGTCTTCGACGGCGCCTCGCAGACTTCAGCTCCAAGCGATCGATCGAGCACAAATAATGGAAGGAATGAGGCTAGCGGTCTTATTTCTCGGCTGTGGAATAGTAAATGATACTTCTTCGTGGTCGTCGCTATTACTACCTGGCAATTGCACGGGGCCAGTGGGGAATGACTCGTCAGCCATATCCAGTCGAGAACATCAGGAAATTTTAAAGTTAAACGATATGCATTTGTTTCCGAAGAGGAGAAAGCATGAATAGAAGCGGCTACATGGCATGAATGTCAAAGTCTAATAGATACCGTTTTTTCTTTAGAAAAGGGAGTATATTTAAGGATATTTCAGCCGTTGTATACTTGTATCGATCGATACATGAAGCTGTAGTCAAATAGACACCGTGCAAGCTGTTTGTTGTCCTTGGAAAATCTTTAGTTAAAAGAAAAGTCTCCAACACTGAATGTCTAGAAAAACTACCAACAAAAGCACGAAGATGCATGCATGTAGGGGAGAAGCAACCCTCAAATGTCATTGCCAACATAGAGACCAACGTGGCACCAAATCGGATCGTAGCATCGTAAGATTCAATGATCCGTACGGAAACATTTGTCCGCATGTGTAGCATATGGACATATAAGTACATGACCATGATCTCAGTTTTTTTTTTTCTTCTTCCTTTTTTTGGAAGAAGGTATGACATAGAGAGGGTGGATAGGTATGGCCATATTGGCACGCCACATAGTACATAGTAGGCATACACATGTGGACCTCAAGTGGAGTACAATACAAGTTTAAACCTGAAAAATTAATTTTTGGTATATATTTCTTAATCATCATAGAAATTTGGACCTCGAGGAGGTCGGGGCTGTCTGCCAATGTCCAACGAAACTAGTACTTATTAATACCACAAATAATTTTCAAATAACATCAGAGAAATGGCGAGGAAATTAAATGAGATCTTAGAAAAGGCCGCGTGTATTCGTTATTAACTCGTTACGCGCACGCGCACGCTATTACCACTCTCGCTGCGTATATAATGTTGCAGAGCCCTGCATCCAAGTCACAAGATCCTGCTGTGCCCTCTTGTTGCTTCGTGCACATCGATCGCTAGACAAAGGAACTAGCTAGTAGACGCCGCCGATCGAGAAGAACGATATGGGGTTCGTGTACCGGATCGCGAGCCCGTCGGAGTACCTTGCGATCACGGGGTACAACATCAGCGACGTGAAGCTCGCGAAGAAGGCATGGATCGCCCCAGGCCAGCGGTGCACCCGCTTCGACATCTCCCCCGTCAACTACACCTTCGAGGTGCAGGCCATGAGCGCCGAGAAGCTCCCCTTCATCCTCCCCGCCGTCTTCACCATCGGCCCCCGCGCCGACGACGAGGAGTGCCTCCTCCGGTACGCCAAGCTCATCTCCCCCCACGACAAGCTCTCCCACCACGTGAACGAGCTGGTGAAGGGCGTGATCGAGGGGGAGACCCGCGTGCTGGCGGCCGCCATGACCATGGAGGAGATCTTCCGTGGCACCAAGTCGTTCAAGCAGGCCGTGTTCGAGAACGTGCAGCTGGAGCTCAACCAGTTCGGGCTCGTCATCTACAACGCCAACGTGAAGCAGCTTGTGGACGTCCCCGGGCACGAGTACTTCTCGTACCTGGGGCAGAAGACCCAGGAGGAGGCCGTGAACCAGGCGAAAATCGACGTGGCGGAAGCCAGGATGAAAGGGGAGGTGGGCTCCAAGGAGCGCGAGGGGACCACGCGGCAGAACGCGGCGAAGGTCGACGCGGAGACGAAGGTCTACACGGTGAAGCGGCAGGGGGAGGGCGCCAAGGAGGAGGCGAGGGTGAAGGCGGAGGTGAAGGTGTTCGAGAACGAGCGGGAGGCGGAGGTTGCCGCGGCGAACTCGGCGCTGGCGATGAAGAAGGCCGGGTGGGAGCGGGAGGCGCGCGTGGCGGAGGTGGAGGCGGCCAAGGCCGTGGCGATCCGTGACGCCGAGCTGCAGGTGGAGGTGGAGCGGCGGAACGCGGCGAGGCAGACGGAGAAGCTCAAGGCGGAGAAGCTGAGCAAGGCGGTGGTGGAGTTCGAGATGAAGGTGCAGGAGGCCAACTGGGAGCTCTACAACCGCCAGAAGGCGGCGGAGGCGAGGCTGTTCGAGCAGGAGAAGGAGGCCGAGGCGAGGCGGGCGGCGGCGGAGGCGGCGTTCTTCGCGAGGACGAGGGAGGCCGAGGCCGAGCTCTACGCCAAGCAGAAGGAGGCCGAGGGGTTGGCCGCCATGGGGGAGGCGCAGAGCGCGTACCTGTCGGCGATGCTGGGCGCGCTGGGCGGCAGCTACGGCGCGCTCAGGGACTACCTGATGGTCACCTCCGGGGTGTACCAGGAGATGGCGCGCATCAACGCTGATGCCGTCAGGGGGCTCCAGCCCAAGATCAGCGTGTGGAGCGGCGGCGCTGCCGCCGGCGGAGAGGGCGGTGGTGATGCCGGCGGCGCGATGAAGGAGGTGGCGGGTGTGTACAAGATGCTGCCGCCGCTGCTGACGACGGTGCACGAGCAGACCGGGATGCTGCCGCCGGCCTGGATGGGCACTCTCACGGGCGGCCCCTCGGCGTCTAGCTGATCAGCTAGACGTGCCTGTCGCAGGTGAGTGAGTTTGCTAGCTGAGATGAATGCCTGAATCAGAAGACATCGTCTCTGCCATCAGCTTTCAGCTGTGTGTGTCGACAAGTAATTTTGTACGTGAGGTCATGTGGCTTGACATTTTAAAATGTATATTGTGTGCTTCACGTTTGTATCCAAAAATTCGAAACCATTCAACTTCTTCTGTTGCTGTATTGTGTGGGTAAAATAATAGGCGCATCTTTAATTGGTGGGAGCATCTGCACGTGCCACCCTTTTATTTACCATTGTCCACTGATGATGCATTTTTAGTGGACCATTTTCCCGTTTTTCGAGCTGGTTCTTCTCTTACCGGAAAGGACCCTCCCTCGTGAATCAAGAGAACCTGTTTTTTTTTTTTTTTTTGATACTTAATCAAGAGAACCTGTTGGGCCACGTCCAAGGCCGGCGCGCGGGTCCTTCGCCACATATGTACCTTCATATGCCGCGAGAAATGGGTGGGCAGTGAGGGCATCGATTTACTGTAGCCTACAGTGTGCCGTTAATGCCTTCCTGATCTCACTTTTCGTAGGTGAAAAAAAAAATGCAGCGGCCACAGCTCCTTTGACTTCAACGCTGACGCGTCACGCTCTCATATTTCCACGCTTGAGGGGCAGCTCGCACGGTAGACCCTAGAAAAACGTGTCTCAAAACTCCGGCTGCCACGTCCGTGTGTCGTGAAGAAATCAATGCAGCGTGAACTCCGATGACTGCCTACCAGCCCACCTCGCAAGCTTGCCTTCCGCTCTCCTCCGCTATACTCACTTGTCGTCCATGTCCCGTGAACAAATTGACTGCTCCCCAGCCCTCGGCTCTTCCGCTCGCCGGCAGGAAGCATGATGGCCGGCGGCGACCACTCTGCTGCCAGCAGGAAGTACCATCCGCTCCAGCGTCGTCATCTCTGCCGGCGACCCCGGCATGGTGGATATTAGTTTTTGCCGCATCCTCTTTCTTCCATTTCCTCCTTCCGGCGACCCAGCTGCTTCGTGTCATGCCATGCCTGCAATTTGTGGCCTTATACTCTTATTCTCCCTCTATGTCTCCCTCTCCTTCCTCTGTGCTACATAAAACTGTGGGAAATCGAAAGTTGGGGCGATGCGAGCGTGAACCAAATCGACGATTTTGGCAAACGGGATATGGCAAGAGGAAGTCATAGATCCCCTTACTGTTGCCGCTGGCCTCCCGATGGACAAGTTCTCGGTGAAGACGGCTGCGACTGCGACGGCCATATATGATTTTGGCCTGCCCGTCCATTTGCCGAACCCACTGCCCCCTACAGCTCTACTCATCCGTCGTCGGCCAGTGGGCCACGCGGGTACGATCAGCAGGGAGTGGCCACTGGCTACAGCAGCGCGGGCGATGTTGGTGTGCAACCAGCCGGCATGAACGGGATGCCACACCTGCCGCCGGTGTACCTCGTGGTCTCAACCGGTCCATCAGTGGAGCTAGCGGCACAGGCGAAAGGACCGAACGGCCGGACCATGGTCCAGTGGCGCGGTCGCCATTGGGTGACGGTGCGGTGAAGACAGCCCTGGCCGGCGGCTCACACCTCCGTCTTTGCCGGTCCATGGCCGCTCACAGCTGTTGAGATCCAGGTGCCAATCAACAGGATCATTTTGTTATCCCTTTCCTCTTCCTTCCTTTCATTCCCTCTTTCTCCGCGTTCATCTGGCTGCGCTTGCCCTGGTTCCTGCAATGTGCTGCAGCTCACCAAGTCATTCTGCACTTGTGCCGGCTGCGTGTTGCCGCCCGTCGACCCAGCCACGGTCGCCATGGCCGAGGTGAATTCACTGGTGGTTGCTGCCCTGTGAGTACTTGCACTTTAGGTGCTCGATGAAATGCCCGTTCAATATGATAAAATCATTGCATCATTTTTCAATGAATATTATGACACCTTGATGTTACTATTGCTGCCGGCCTGATTCTTTTCAACCTTAAATTGTTTGCTTTGCTTTCCTTTTTCTTTAATTTGGACTCACTCTAATTGAAGTCTCACATGGGAGATGCTGAATTTCAGTGTTCCTTTGGAAGGTAGCCTCAATCAACTATAAGTCTATTTTTCTTTTATTTTGCCAACGAGCAAGTGCTGGTGTTGCAGATCATATATTGTTATGTGGTCTCTAATGCCTGTGTACAGGCTGTATGACCTCCTCCTGTTTTGAGTTTAAGTGCTTTTCGTTCCTGCTCAAAGTATTCTGCTACCGTTCTTGAAGTACTATGAGGCATTTTAATTTTCCTCTTCCCTTTTGTGCTTTTTAACTATTAGTATGTATATTCCCCAAAAATAATCTCATAACCTGCTACTCGCCTGTTGCTCTTGCAGCATATATATTACTGCGGACTGCCTTTCTTCTATGGTTGCACATGATTATCTTAGCTACTTCCATATTCTATATCAACGACCATGTTACCTTCGACATATTTTAGGCTTCTAGCTACAAAGCGTGATTACAAAATGGCATGCGTTGTTGAGGTGCATGCATTCACGCAAATAGGCTGAATCCTTACCTTGATTTTTAATTGTTTCTTCAAATCTTTTTCTCACCATTTTTTAGTCTTTAGAAATATGCTTTAAATTTTTTAGTCTTCAGAAATGCTGCAGGTTTTACTTCAAATTTTTCTAGGACTTCCAAAAGATGAAATATGCTTTCCTGATGTAAGAGCTGACTATCATAGCTACATAGTACGAGCAGTTCATATGACACCTTGTGACATGGGTGTCTCTATTATTTGGTGCTGATTAAAAGGGCAACTTTGCTTCAGTAATTGGAGCTATTCCAACTGTTATGTCAATTGAATTGATTCCCTTTTGAATTTTGTTGCAGCATGTGACTCCATACCGAGTAAATTGTGTTTTGTACATGTTAGAGTGCTACTTACAAACTATGGCACCACCTAAACTTCATGGTGACTCACTGAAGTTTATAGAAAAATATTTGAGATAATAGCCTGCACATCATTAATTGCATGTTTTACTTTAGAGAATAGTTTGTTACATGGTCCAGCAGCACAACTTGTGGCCTTCAGTGCAGCTATTGATATGATATACATCATATCTATTTCCAGGACCTGATGAGATACTCTGTTTTCTTGCTCTGTAAGGTAGGTCATGTTTCCGATGTTTCTTGCTTCTATGGGCTGTGAGTGATAGATAGGCAAGAAGTCGACATGTAAGACGCTACGTGTAATCGGGCAGATGTAATTTGTAACGATTCGTGGTACTCCGTACTACTTTATGCTGGATGATTTAATAGATCTAAGATATTTGTACTATTTTCCTCCTTGAATTCGATCCCAAGAAGAATTCATATGTACATATATTAACTGGAAACCATATATATCATGAATCATTAAACAATGTTCGAAAGAGAACTAACCACGCTTGCCACGCGGTTGTACATATATTAACTAAATAGTCTTTAGCGTCTGCTGCGGCCACATAAGATCAAGCCCATACGGTTCTAACGACCAATTAAAACTTGAAATACATTTCAGGTCTATAATAGAGTAATACACGCAAAGCAATACCACATACAGTACTGCTCAAGCTCAATCGCGCTCAACTTCCACGGGCGCGGCGAAGCGCGCAAACCCGTGCTAGTCATCATCGTTGCGCGTGGCGGCGCGTCGAAGTCACGCCCATGCCGCGGGGCAGCTCGTAGTTGGCTTTGCTGGTTGATTCGCGCGAATATTCTGTGGGTGCCGTCAGACGTGACGTCGCCGCCGAGGTGTGGGTGGGGGCGAGCACAAAAAGGATTGGCGCCCATAGTCCATGGATCAAGCGAAAAAGGGTCGTAGTAAACCCTTGTCCATTATTTCATTTCTTGACCTTTTGTATCACTCCTCATGGTCTTTGGACTTGTCTATATCGTCATGGTATAAGAGGTGGTATACCTTCTATAGATTGAGGACCATTCATCAATCCCTATAGCTTTATTCTCCTAAAACAATCCCCCTAGCTTTGGATGTTGGTGAATGTTTTGCAGTGTTTACCATCTTGGATTAACTATTGAAATTATTGTGGGATTTTTTCTTTTTGAGATAATACATGCGAGAACAAGGCATGTGCCACTTGAAATGGAAGAACATTTGTGTCAAACAGAAATCAAAGTGGCCCGTAGGAAACGAGACCTATTCCTGTATTAAGATGAACTTGATCGCGTTATTCCTTTGTTTATTCTCACCACAATAGTATCGTGCCAAAAGATAATCGTGGAACAAGGTACCAAGCAAGATAGAAAGAAGCGGACAATTGAAATGAATTGAAAGTGAAGTAAAACCATCATGAAATGTATATATTGACAACATACACATTAGTACATTACTTGTGAGTTATTTCCAAGAAGGAAATAGTTTCTTGTTTTACTAAATAATTCTCTCGAAGGACCTCGATCTTTTGTTTTCCAACAATGATACAAATTTAGGCACAAAACATTACCAAACAAGGATTACCAACATGGTATTCTCAAAGAAAAAAACTAAAGATGGCAAACCATCGTAAATTAAAAATGTGAGTCTTAAACAAAATCATTATCTTTTTCTTTCTTTGGTGCCAGATGGTTGTAGCTAGCATTTGGGATTGCACAACGCGCAATTGGCCCTGCACTCTTCAATTGTCCGGTGGCAATACTCTATATCGCTTCCGTCTGGGCAGCAGTAGCAATCTTGCAAGCCATCTCCGAAAAAATCACACTTCCCCTTAGTGCAAAATACCAGGGAAACCTTACTCTTACTAATTGATTTTGAGTTTACATCCTTATCGGTAAAACTTCTGGCATTTGGTAACTCTGGACGACCACACACATATTTTTGTGCTCATCAATTTATATAACACTCATATGTACTTTTCTGTAATAGATTTAATGACAATAACATTACCTTGTGCAGTCAGTGCTAGGGATCCAAAGAGTAGAGTGAACAAGAACATGGTCATCATGTCCATGGGCTTGCTGTTGGTATTGTTCCTCATATGGGACCTTTGCCTTCACGATTGAGGTTTGATATTGAGGCCTTTGAGGAATATGTACGACTGAGGTTTAATATTGGGAGCTATGTAAGACTTTGCTCAATGAACCTGATGAGATCCTCTCCCCTCTCCTATTTAACAAGCTAGAATCATCAAGTCTTGATAAAATTGGAAAAATAGGTACATATGAGAAAATCGCTTGAGACAGTGAGCAGACAGGCTATTAGAGTAATGATAGTCAAGACAGTCCTAGGTACGTAGTTATTAGAATGTATATGCAACACAAGTTATGGATTTCCAAAGCAATGACAAGAAAATTGTGATTGCCATTAACACGTAAGACTGGGATTATTAGTATTTTGGTTATGAGTTCACATTGTAGTAGTCGTCACAAAAGGGCATGCACAGAGAAAATGAAAGTAAAACCTGAAAATATATACACCACAAAAGAGCATGCGGAGGGAAAAAAAACTAGACGGATAGGGTGAACAAAAGTGCATCTAGGCCCCTAATAGGTTTTGGTGATAATTACAATCACAATTTGGATATGATGCTTGTAATGGAGATATGTGCAGGAATTGATGAAAAAGAGAAGCTAAAAGATCAAAGCAAGGTCCTCAATTACTTTATGTATGGTGAAGGAGCTCATTGAAGATTTAAAGTTATTTTCGATTTGAATTTGAGTATAGGAATCATTGTACTATCAAGAGGGACGTGTTTAGATCAGCGCCGATTATTGTCAAAGTACTTCTCTTGAGATGAAAAACTTTATGAGAGACACCTAAGCCATGCACAAAGCCCTTTTATTTCTGTCACATAACCAGTCGAAAGATCTGACGCATCAACCCCTTTGGAGTGAGTTTGGGTGGTTTCCCTGCTTGGGACTTCCGACCCTGCATCGAAACATCCGGGGGGTATTTTTCTGGGAGTTGAAGTTTGAATTTTGTGCCTATATTCTTGCCTACTCGGAAGATCCTAGCAACACTTCCAAACAGCACAATGACTCTATTTTGGGGCTTGGGTATAAATACCTCTCACTCCCGCTTTCACTTGCTGCTACCTACCTCGAGACAAACCACCTCCAAAGCATTCAATACTCATCCCCACACCCTTCTAGAGCTAATCTCTGCAGTGATTCATCTAGGGCTTGGATGTGTGAGAGATTTCAGGTGTTGGATTTCATCTTTGAGTGAGCTCATCCCTTGGTCATCTCAAGAAGCATTTGAAGCAACTTCGATTCATCGATTCACATCTGTTACTCTTGAAGCTTTGCTCCTAGACGGTTAGAGTTGTCATGGAGCTCCCATTCCTTTGTGGTTTGAGCCTCGAAAAGTTTGTATTACCTATCTTTTTGTGAGATCGATAGTAAGTGACTCAATCCTCTTTTGTGGTTGATTGTAGCCCTGGGCAAAAAATCACCGAAACCGATTAACCGAACCGAACCGAACCGAACCGATTTAACCGAAAAGGTCGGTTAATTCGGTTGTGATCGGGTCGGTTAAAAATCTGCTACTGTTCGGTGATCGGTGATTGAGTCGGTTTTAAGGTGCAGTTAACCGATTCCCTGAATTAACCGAGGAACATCGCTGGCTAGCGCTCACCTTCTTTTCGTAGTGTTGGCCTGACCCAGAACGTGTGCTTACCTCCCCGCTTCGGCCCATAACTTTGGCCCATAAATGATGAAACAAAAGCGCACACCAGGCCACCCCCATCGCCACTTCCAAACCACACCACCAGGCAGCAGCTGTCTGTGCCTACTCGTGGCTCCTAACCCTAGCCGCCGTCGCTGCCATTCGCACTCCCGTCGGCCATCACCTGGCCCTTCCGCGTCGCAGTCCAGCATCGGTGCCTGAGCCTCTCATCCTCCCCTCGGCCCTCACCTGCATCCTCTGCCAAAGCACGAGGACTCAGGAGCACCACCGATGCTAGCTGGTTAGATGTGAAGAACAGGTAGGAAGGCAAGAAGAGTCCGAGAAGCTACGATGCAAACCATTCTCGACTGCTAGATGGATTTCTATTTCTTTCGTTGGTTGTGTTCGTTGCTTCTTCAATACTTGTTCTCTGAGAAAATATGCTACAACATTTTTAATTTGTTTTTTGTGAATCCAAGATGCATAGGCATATGAATTATGGTTAACCGATTCAATTAATCGATTAACCGAAACCGAATTTGGTCGGTTTTAGTTTTCCTGGAAGCAAATTCGGCGGAGATTTTGTGATAACCAAAATTCTTCTAAACCGATTTCACTGAACCGATTTAATCGTATTAATCGAATGCCCAGGCCTAGTTGATTGAGGAAGACAAGGAACTAGTGACAGCCTGGCTCTTTGTGAGCATCTCAACGGAGACGTAGCTCCTTTGTGGAGTGAACTTCGGTAACAAATCTTGTGTCTCTTGTGTTCTTGCTATTGTTCATATTGTTTTGACCCGATCTATGTGCTTGTTGTTATCCATTCATAGAGATCATTTTTTCTCGAACACCATTCATAGAGATCATATCTAGGGGCTTATTAAATTCATTTAGCAGCTTTGTATTCAAAGGAAATCTTGAATAGCTTGCTAAAATTTGAATCTCGTATTTAGTTTCATCTCTCTATCGGAAGATCCTGCACAATGTCAGATCTTCCTAGCCAGAAGATCTGAGACATGCGTCAGATCATCCGACACCTAACGTATGCTTGTGAAGAATTTGCAGAATTTTTAAGTAGAGCCTATTCACCCCCTAGGCCTAGTGTCCGTCTTTTTAGTAAAGAGCTCATGGTTTTTCATTAAAAAAGTAAACCTTCTTCGGGTCTAAAAAATATTCGAACCCCGGTTACGCAACAAAAGATCTTGTGGAGAGGGTGGCGATGCTAAAAGCGGCAGTCCATGAAGCGAAAAGGGGTTGAAGTAAACACTTGTCCATCTATTCTATTTAAATTCTATTTCGTGACCTTTTGTATCACTCCTCATATGGTCTTTGGACTTGTATATATCGTCATGGTATAAGTATACTTTCTATAAATTCGGGACGATTCATCAATCCCTCACCTTTGGATATTACTGAATGTTTTGCAGTGTTTACCATTTCCCCCATTTTGGATGATTAACTATTGAAATTCTTGTAGTGATCTTTTTAGATAATACATGCTAGGACAAGGCATGTGCCCGTTGAGACTGGAAGAACATTTGTGTCAAATAAATAATCAAGGGAAAGCTAAATCTAACCCCAAGTAAAATGGAGAACCTCCTCATCCCCATCCTCCCTTTCTTCTCCAACTCCAGCGAGATTCCGGCGAGATTAGGGGTTCGGGGTTGCCGGGGGATGGGTGCTCACCGCTGGCCTTAGAGGGAGGGTCGGCGGTGACAGGCCGACCCGACAGAGGAGGCAAGCGAGGGGGTGGGGGTGCCGCTGGCCAGGTGACGAGGGACAATGGTTGGGCCGAAGATGGGGCAGGGATGCCGCTGGACAGGCGGCAAGGGATGATGGTTGGGCCAGTGACGGGGCGGGGGCGCCAATGGAGACGACGACGGTGGGCGGTGGCGGCCTACGCGGGCGGGCAAGCATTTGTTGGAGCTCCGTACCTGCGGACCCTAGCCCGCCCATGCCTAAGGGGTGGGGAAGAGGCTGGGTGGCAGGCTAGGGGCGGCGGTAGAAGGTGAAACTAGCCCGTCGGGAGGTAGAAGAAGTGTGGCGGGTGAGGGAAGTTGGCAAGTCGTTGTTTCACCCGGGCGCCCGGTAGACAGACCCAAAATCAAAGCGCAGTCTTGAGATGCACTTGGTCGCATTATTCCTTTGTTTAGTCTCACCACAACAATGTGTATCGTGCCAAAAGATTTTTTTTTAAACGAACCCCACATGATAATGGAAGTTTCTATTGATATAGCAGAAAACAAATACAAGATTACGACCCTAGGAGACCATAGCCAAGAAAAGAAATTAAAAGACTCGCTCGGTTGAATTGGGACATCAACACGAGTGAAAGCACAACTCAAAGCCGCTCGGTTGGATTGAGATATCAACACGGTCGTACCACTCTACTCAAACACACGGCAACAGAAACACGCAGCTCACAGCATCCCCCAACAGAGTCTCACGCTCATGCAATCATCAAAGCCTCCATGCGTGACTCTACGTCAACAAGGAACCAAGGTATCGAGCCAAAAGATATTGTGTAACAAGGTACCAAGCAAAATAGAAAGAAACGTCAATTGAAAATGAATCGATCGTGAAGTATAAAAGCATCTAGAAATGTATATGTTGATAAACATACACATTAGTGTATTATCTGGGAGTTATTTCCAAGAAGCAAAGGGTTTCTTGTTTTACTGAAGAAATCTCTCAAAGGACCCATTGTATTACAACCGATCTTTATTTGTTTTCCAACAATGATACAAATTGAAGTACACAACATTACCAAACAAGGAATTCTCAAAGAATAAAAACAAAAGATGACAGACTATTGTAAATTATAAATGCAAGTCTTGAACAAAGTCTATCTTTTTCTTTCTTTGACGCCAAATGGTTGTAGCTAGCATTTGGGTGTGCATGACGCACAATTGGCCCTGCACCCTTCCATTGTCTGGTGGCAATACTCTTTTTGACTTCCGTCGGGGCAGCAATAGCAATCTTGCAAGCCATGTCCGAAAAGATCAGCACTTCCCCACAACGCAAAATACGAGAGAAACCTTACTCTCACCAATTGATTTTGAGTTTACATCCTTATCAGTAAAACTTCTAGCATCTGGTAACTCTGGACGACCACCCACTTATTTTTGTGTTCATCAATCTATATAACACTCATATGTACTTTTCTATAATAGATTTAATGACAATAACATTACCTTGTGCACTCAGTGCTAGGGATCCAAAGAGCAGAGTAAACAAGAACGTGCTCATCAGGTCTATCGGCTTGCTGTTGGTATTGTTCCTCATATGGGACCTTTGCCTTCACGACTGAGGTTTGATATTGAGTGCTATGTAAGGCTGAGGTTTAATATTGGGAGCTATATAATATTTGCTCAATGAATCTGATGAGAATGAGATCCTCTCCCCTCACAAGCTAGAATCATTAGGTCTTGACAAAATTGGAAAAATAGGTACATATGGAGAATAGAAAATCCCTCGAGACAGTGAGCAGACAGGCTATATGTACTAAATTATATCTTCATATATGCAGTCAAGACAGTCCTTCATCGTTAGGATGTATATTCAAGACATGTTATGAATTTCCAATGCAATGACAAGAGAAAGTTGTGATTCCTATTAACCCCTAAGACTGGGATTATTAGCATTTTGGTTGTGAGTTCACATTGTAGTAGCTAGTAGTCGTCAGAAAAGAGCATGCGTAGAGGAAATGAGAGTAGAACCTGAAAATGCGTACACCACAAAAGAGCATGTGCGAAGAGGGTGACGATGCTAGAAGCGGCGGCAGTGGGGGCGCCATGAAGAGGTGGCAGGTGTGTACAGATGCCGCCGCCGCTGCTGACGACGGTGCACGAGCAGACCGGGATGTTTGCCGCCGGTGTGGATGGGCACTCTGACGGGCGGCCCCCGATCTCTAGCACTCTCTAGCTGACTAGAAATATGGCGCGTCTTTGTCGCACTATGTAGGGCCCGTGAATTATGCTACTTGATGGAACATGTATAAAAGCATACATACAAGAAGGATATAATTGATGCGGGGTAGGTTCAATTGTTCATATAAAAATGGAACATGCATATAAGTTTGTCTTCTTTATGTCAAATTGCACAGGAAAATGGAAGTCAAACCTTCATTGGTATAACAGCTCAATATATTGTATCAAATTGACAGTTTTCGCAGCTCAACACCTTTTACCTGTAAAAGGGAACTTCTAAGTATGGTATTTGTGACGAGGCTAATTGCTTCAACCTCCACATATATATCAAAGAACAATTGTAATATTTGTATTTGCAGTTATACCTGTAAAAAATGTTTTCGGCACTAATCTGGATCGAAGTTTGCTCAGTGAAATAGCCAGATTAGTGCCGAAAGGTGTATTACCTTTTAGTTTGCATCTCAGCTCAATCCGAGTTGAGACTTCAGGGCATACTCTGTATACAGCACAATGCTGAAGCACTGAAAGTACTACAGACATGATAATATTTGAAAATTTTGCCCTGCCATTATACAAATTGCGCTGTTTGATTTACCTTTCCAAGTGATCCTAAATGTATTCAAGAAGCTCAATACTGCATCGGTTAAATTGGAAGGCTGGCGTGCAAAAGAATTATGTTGATGTACTATCTTACCTCACGTCATAAGTCTGAATATGTAGAATCTATGAGCAAAGCTAATTGGATCATAAGTGCATATCACCTTGAATTGGAAACAAGCCGCTTGCTTGTTACCATTCTCAATACTGACCTAGTACATGAGAAAGAATTAAAATTTAGAGCTTGTACAAAGTGTGACAGAGAAGAGAGAATCGATATATTGGTTGCAAAGCTTCCTCTATGAAAAACTGCAGTGGTCAAATAATGTCTTTTTTAACAGGGATGGAAAAGGTCTAGTAAATCTTGACATGGAATATCTGATCATTTCACATAGTTCCTGTTGTCCTTAACAATGTTTATTCTGATAAGATCAGCCGTACTATTCTGTAAAGAGAAGGAAAATAAATACATTGAAAGCACTTGAAATTGGGAGTCTGTATCCTCAATTGAGTGAAAACTTAACACAGAAGCCAGCCACACCAGGCAATAATATTTTTTAGCAATTGCGTTCGTGAATTTAGAGGACAACAAAAATCAAGAAAAAGGACAAAAGGTTATGCATATGCAATGCACCGGTCTGCAGTTGCGTTAGTCGGAGCTCATGACGGAGGGCCTAGGCATTCATCAGGACCTGACGGGTTCGTCGCTGTTGCCTTGCTATTCCTCCACCGCTCCTCATGCTCAATCGCGGTGCTCAGCCACACCACACCTAGCCGTTACATCTGGCAACAGCGCAGGGAGGAAGAGGCTGCATCAGAAGGAAGATGCGCCGCCTGGATGTTTGAGACGGACCAAGAAGCGGTTGGCAATTGAGAGAATGGAGACGACGCATGGGAGGCGGAGTCTACAGTAGGGAGTGAGAAACGATGGAGATTAGAAGTGAGGGGATGTCTGGAGCAACGTGAAGAGGAGGCGACGGTCTCCGACGGCGGCGACGACCCATCTATCGCTTGTCTCCTCGAGCATTGCTAGCGAAGGGAAAGACGCGCCGTAAGAGGAAGAGGCGGAGAGACGGGCAGCGGGGGAATCTCACAGATGGCATCCAGAAGTTAACCAAGCTCGGAATGCACGAGCTCTAGAGTTAAGAGATGAGCTAGTGCTAGTAGATGTGAAGGTTTGTGTTTGCCAGGTGAGTGAGTGTGCAATCTGAGCCGAATGCCCGAATCAAAAGACGATGCCTCTGTCATGACGTTGTGTCACTGTGTGCGTGGTCATTTTTCTTTTTTGCATGAGGTCATGTGGGTTGACATTTTAAAGTTAGAAAATGTATACCGTGCTTCAGATTTGTATCCTAGAAATCAAATCCATTGAAATTCGGTTGCTTGCTATGTGTAACTGGCTAAACCTATCTTTCTCGGTAAAAAAAGGAAAAAACTACCGAAACAGGCGATCCAACATCCTCTCCATCTGGAGCCTCTCGCTATCCGTTTCGCCATCCCGCTCCCTCCGCTCGAAATCTTTGCCGAGCGAATCGGCCTCGCCATCTTCATGTTCCCGTGCGATCCGGCCCTCCCAACCTTCCTCGCGCGCTAGCGCTCTACTGCCCTCCCGACCTCGCACCCACGCCGATCCAGCCCCCAGGCGCCGCCGAGTCCTCGATCGTGCCGCCGTCACCGACGCCATGTATAGAACCAATTCCTGCGTGAACGCATCGTGTCTCCTCCTGCAGAACCGTTTTCCCTGCCACTGCCACTCAAATCAGAAAAAAATAAAGATTCATTTGCCTGCCAAGCTCGTCACCGATTCATTTGCCGCGCGGCAGAGCAGTGGTTGCGGCTCATCCTGCAGCACCCTCAGATCGTACAGCAACCCAACAGCAAGTGCGAGTGTTAGAATAGTGGTTATGGACCTAGTGCCCGTGAGGCCTATGAGCCAGGGCGTGGCTGGCGCCGGCTCCTTGCCGTGCGCTGCCCCCCTCAGTAGTTTAGGCAAGGGTCTCTCCTCGGTATTATTTGTATAAACTAAACCCCATATCTTGACTATATATGTGTAACATGTGTTCACCTCTATAATCAATCTATTGATTCCCGGCCATACCTTCCTTCATGGTATCACGAGTCCGGGTACATACCCGATTCAGCTTCCGCAAACCCTAGGGCGCCGCCGCCCTTGGCCGTGCCCTTCCTGCATCGATGCCGCCGTCACGCAGCCATGGTCAGGTCTCTAGTCCATCCTTCTACCTCTGGCGCCAAGGAGGCTGTCCTCATGGAGGAACAGCGCACCGTTGCCGACGCCGCCGCAAAGGCCGCTGAAGAGGCGCGGCTCGAGCGCGCCAAAAAGCGCCAGGAGGCGCTGGATCGTGCCGCCGATGCCGAGTGCCAGGCTACCGAAGCAGCCAAGGAGCGGGACGCCATCAACGACCGCATCCGGGACGACCTCACCGTTGCTGCCAAGGAGAGGGCCGCCGCCGACGCCGCCGATCCTTCTTCCTCTCCGTCGATGGACCACGACGACGACAAGAAATCTGCCGTCTACAACCAGATGCTGCTGAATGAAGCGGCTGCAGTACTTCAACTGCATGCCCAGGCGGTGGCCGTGCAGAACATCCGCAGCCTCGTCCCCGTCGTCCTCGACCTCGTCGCCGACAACTACACTCGGTGGCGTGAGCAGTTTCTGCTGACCGTCGGGAAATTCTCCTTGGAGGACCACGTCCTCCTTGATCATCCGGCGGCCGGCTACCCTGACTGGGTCCGGATGGACTGCGTCGTCCGCGCCTGGATCTACGGCACCATCTCCAACGACCTGGTGGAGGCCATCATGGAGCCTAACTCCACTGCTCGCTCGGTGTGGCTCGCCGTGGAGACCCAGTTCCTTGGGAACCGCACGACTCGAACGCCCATCCTCGATTCCCAGTTTCGCAACTTCAAGCAAGGTGATCTTCCCGTTGCTGAGTATTGCAGGCGCCTGAAGCGGATGGCCGACACTCTCGGCAACTTGGGTCAACACGTCCTGGACAACACCCTCGTCCTCACCTGCATCCACGGCCTTAACGCCAAGTACACCGCCATCGGGTGCCACATTCGTCGCTCTCCTCTCTTCCCCACGTTCAGGGAAGCCCCGAACGACCTGCTGGTGGAGGAGATCACCCTCGGCGATCGCGACATCGACACCTCCACCACTCTTCTCGCCGCGGGCTCTGGCTGGCTCTCAGCCGCAACGCCCGCCCGCGCCGCCTCCGCAGCAGCAGCGTCCCCCTAGCGGCTCCGGGGGCGCTGGTGACGGCTCCTCGAAGAAGAAATTCCCCAAGAAGAGCAGGCGCCCGCCAAAGCCAAGCGGCGGCACTGGCAACTGGCACTGGCGGCTCCGGTGGTCCTCTGCAAGCGCCCGCGCCAGGCGTGGCTCAGTGGCCGACCTTCCACAACCCGTGGAACGGCGCCATTCAGATGTGGCCCGGCCCACACCCTCAGCAGGCTAGTCCTCCACCTCCCCAGGCCCTTCTGGCGGAACAGGCACAGCTCCAGCAGATGGTGGCTTGTCAGGCTGCTCAGGCACAGGCCTACCAGGCGCAGGCAGGCACAGGCGTAGGCATTCCAGGCGTCCTAGCCCCCTGCGCCCACCCCGCAGCCCACTGGCTAGTGGGTTGCGCCGCCGGGTTTCTACACTCCCGGCACCGGGCAGCCGTCGTCAGATCAGCAGTCCCTTGCCTCCACCTTCAGCACCATGATGCTGAACCAGCCGCAGCAGCACGAGTGGTACTTCGACTCAGGTGCTACCTCTGGCATGGCTTCCGCTCCTCATATTCTTTCACATGTTTCTCCCCAGCGGTACCCTTTTCCTTCAGCTATTGTTGTCGGTGACGGTTCTCTACTTCCTGTCACATCGACTGGCACAACACATTTTTCAGGGCCTTTACATCTTAATGGTGTTCTTGTTTCTCCAAAACTCATTAAGAACCTGATATCTGTCCGTCAGTTTACTTCTGATAACAATTGCTCAGTGGAATTTGACCCCTCTGGTTGCTCTGTGAAGGATCTCGGGACTCGAAACGTGATCGTCAGGTGCAATAGCTCTGGGCCATTGTACCCCCTTCATCTCCCCGCTGCAGCCGCTGCCCTCACTGCTGGCGTCACCACCACTCTTTGGCACCGTCGCCTTGGTCATCCCGGTCAAGATGCCTTGTCCAAATTAGCTTCCATGCTTCCGTCATGTAATAAGATTTTAGCTCTTCCATTTGTCATGCGTGTCAACTCGGGCGCCACACCCGACTCCCGTTTCGGGCGTCGCCGTCCCGAGCATCGAATAAATTTGATCTCATTCAATGCGACTTGTGGACTTCTCCTATTAGCAGCATCTCTGGTTACAAGTATTATTTAGTCATTCTTGATGATTACTCTCATTACTTGTGGACCTTTCCGTTACGTCTCAAGTCTGACACATATGACACTCTAGCTAATTTCTTCTCTTATGTGACTACACAGTTCGGTGTTCCCATTAAGGCGGTTCAGTGTGACAACGGGTGCGAGTTCGATAACTCCAGCGCCTGGACTTTTCTCCTCTCCCGTGGTGTCCACTTGCGTATGTCGTGTCCTTACATGTCATCCCAAAACGGCAGAGCCAAGAAACTCTTCGAGTCTTGGCTCCCTCTAGTATGTCAGTTCTTAGGTGAGATGTCTTAGTGTAACTAATGTGTATGACTTTTGTTGTCTGTGTTGAACGATTGCATTTTTTCGTTGCTCAAATTCTGCAGGAGCAGAAGTGGATCATAGTTGTGCTGTTTATGGTGCCTGCATATGCCTCTGAACCTGTAAGTACAAGCTGTGTAACTTCTTTTCAGATAATTTTCTGTGGAATTCAAAGTTCTCTCTGGCTTGTGATATATTGCGAAATTGTTATGAAGCCTTTGCTCTGTATGCTTTTGGATGATACTTGGTAGCTTGTCTTGGTAATACTACCTTGATGTACATAATCTGCATCAGTACGTTGTACTTCTTCGTATTTCATAGGAATCACTGTGATCTAGTGATCGCCAGCTACATATTTTTGCATCCAGTTCTGGCAGCTCTCTGAATTAGTTATACTAATTTGCTGTTACATTACACTTCAGGTGGGAAACAGGAAGAATTGTTCCAGTTGCGCCACTACTATTATGTCCCTCAGCGTCCAGCCTCCAGGTTGTTGCGGCGGCAGCGGCGGCGGCCAGCGACGCGTTGGAGGAAAACGAAGAAAAAACGATCGACGGAAGGGTTTTTGAATATAGATAAACTAGCGAGGTGCCCCGCGCTAATAGCGCGGCTAGATTTTTTCTTCTTTAATTTATTTTTGAACTCTTAGTATAATTAAGTCTTCTTAATTACTTTAGTTTATGTATCGTATTCCATATCGTATTTGTATATGTGCTTTGTGCAAATGAACTCCAAAGCTATATATGCATAGGAATGTTTAATTAGCATCAATCTTTTTTGCAACATGCGAAAAAGTTGCAAATGGGCTCTAGCCTGGTTGGTTAGCTTATTGTAGAGTGGAGCTAGCAACCACGGTTCAAATCCCCATTTGCACAGATATTAAGCCATCAATATGGCCGGGGGCTTAGACCCCTATAGTCGTTTTTTAACATGGAAAGAAGTTGAAAATGATTCTTAACTCATGGAGCAACCGCGGCCACCTAAATAAAAATTGCTTTAGTTACCGACCTATTTAAAGCGAGTGTAGAGTAAATAAAGTATACAAAACAAATAATTATGTTAACTACTCCCTATATCTCCTCAAATAGTTCAAAAGAAATTGTTCCTAGGTCAAGCATGCTCAAATTTCTCGTTACACAATCGAGGATGGATGCCGCATTCATCTTTCATTTGATCAATAACTCTACCATCATCTATGTCCATTTGGATATAAAAACCAGCAATATCTAGATTTATTTTGATCAATTTTTTTAATCATCATTTTGGTTAAACTACGTGTTGCATTCTTCCTCAATACCAAGCGGATGCTATTTTTATCCTCGTTTGCTACGCAGAACATAATATGCATTCGTTTTACTTGTATCACAAATCTCTCCACACCATATCTATCCATTAATCATCATTGTTCATCTATTAAGATTGACATTGCTCTTCAGTACTAACCGATGTAGGTTCCCATGCTTTACATCGCTATATCCACTACCCAATTGAAGTCGTTGGTAGGTCATGAGGCCTTGTAAAATTTTTGCCGGATTTGAAAGATATTCCCGTTAACCCACTCTTAAAACTTGTTGTTTGCTCTCTTCATATCATGTCTAAAATGCTTCACAACTATATGATTTTGTAGCTCTACAAAATCATAAAAAATATTGTTCCTACTAAATTAAAGTAATAAAAAAAATTCATTGCTCCTACTTAAAAATTTTAATTTCACACCAAAAATTCCTTCCATCTAAATTCTACTAATTTTTAGTGCAAACATAGTTTATATTTGGATCTAACCCAAGAAGACCCTTCATCATTAGAGATCTACCGCTTAGCTTTCCTTCTTGTTTTTACCTTTTAATGAGCAAATGAGCCTTTAACTAAGTTGGTTAGGTGGCTCTAGTAGCACTCCTCAGGTCCTGCGTTCGATTCCGCGTTGCAGCAAAGGTTAAAAAAAACTCAATCGCTTGTTCCCTTGGTCGGCATGGGTGAACCGACCTATGATGGGCAGCCCTCGTGTAAGGGGTTGGTCTAGTGGGTTGGGACTCAAAGCACGGATCAAGACCCGAACCTATGGGGTGGCATCCCCATGTATAAGGAGGCTAGTTTTTATGGTTTTTCTCGGACGGCTCCAGTTGAGATCTTCTTATTGAAATACTATGGAGGCAGTATTTTCTCTACCGACCAAGTTTTTTTACCTCTTAAGGATGTAGGAAATGGTTATAGTTATTCAAAAAGATGAAGATGTTGATAGACGCGATAACGATTAAGTTGTGTGACTATGGATTTCCTAGTTGTCTTCTCCTTCTGTCCAATGCAATTCAGCTTTTGCAAGTCAAATTCATGTTGAGGGGCCATATGTGTCGCATGAACCTCACCATCATAATACTCCCATCATTTTAAATTGTAGACCATTTTGGCTTTCATAGATTCATGTATTTTGCAATACACCTAGATATGTATTAGGTTATGTAAGTAGAAAAATTAAAATGCCCTAAAATTTGAAATGAAGACAGTACATATGTATTAACACGTACATGTTTCAAGTGTAATCTTAATTACTCTAAGGGAAATATGATATACTGGTTGCGAATTCAGCATAGCTTAGCTAGTAAGGTTTCTTGTCGGGAACCTGCCTACCTGGGTTTGAGTTCTTGACTTGGCACAAATGCTTGTATTTTTCTAGATTTATTAAAGGATTAGACCAACACTATTCTTTTAGCGGCAGGCGACGTGCCCATCGATAGCAAGACGTTAGTGGTGTGTTCGTCAGTCTCGAGGGTCAGCCGGCTTAGTCTCTCGGATGTGCTCATAGGAGTAGGGTTGCGTGCATGTATTAAAGTTAATCTGAGCTAATCGGATTTAAGTTGAGTTGAGCAAGTTAATTTAAGGCGATAAATATATTTAAATTCAGAATATATTTAATATAAAGGTTAATGACTAGAATTATATTTATATTAGTCTATGCTTCTTAAAGCTCGCAACACACCAAAGTCCAACACATAGACAAAGCATGTGGCTCCACAACGGGTTTCATCAATTATGTTATCAATAAATATATATTCTTTTTTTCCAAAGCTAACAAGTAAAGTGTTATTAGTTTGTGTTCCGTGAGTATTCCAATGAGATGACCTTTTATGTCCATGCCGCAATCTAATACGAAAAGGATTCCATAATTTTTAGTTAATCTTTATGTCCGTGTAGAAATCTCATAGGGAAGGATTCCATGTTTTCTAGTCAATCTTTATATTAAATATAATTATGAATTTAAATATATTTATTAGTATTATTTGACATAGATTCTTTGGATTAATTGAGACCGTTAGATCTTCATAAAATCCAACGGTGTATATTCTTCTCTTTTTAGATTAATGTGAGAATTTCTTGGCCCTCTCGGTGAATCTGGTGGCTCCTTTTGCTTCTGCTTTATTAAGACTAGCAGAAGGGCACGTGCCGCAGGCACGTGTTTTAGAAAAAAATACTAATTTAAATGTGTAATCTACATGGAACTCTTTAGATTAATCTAGAGCGTTCGATCATCATAAAATCCGACGGTGTAGGCTCAAAGGTGAGATGTAGCCAATATGGACTCTTTATATTAATTTAGAGCGTTGGATCATCATAAAATCCGATGATGTGGGATATAGATGACGACGGACGAAACGAAAGACGACGGACGAAATGAAAATTTCGTCGTGCTTTCTAGCATAGATAATAGATGCAGTTTTGGAGAGTCTGTTGGGGTACTCCACCATCTAGAAGGTTATCTATTTTTTAGAGACCTTGTAAAACTCTAAATTTAGCTAGGAATTATACCTAGGCTATTGGAGTTGCTCTGAGCCGCGCCCAGGCTGGCCCGCGGTCGCCTCGCCACTTCATCGCTGCCTGTACATGTGAGCACGTCGCGCGCGAATTGGCTTGTAGCCCAATGGTAGTACGGTCTAGTGGGACGCTACCCACTATAGTTCAAATCCTGTTGCTCGCACCTTTTTCTGGGATTTTTTAGGATTTATCGGTGTTATGCGTTAAGTGGTAAGCGACGTTCCCGTCGACAACGAGGCGCCAATGGTGACTTCGAGAATCTCTATATCTGCCGGGTGCTCAATCCTTTGAAGGTACTCATAAGGGTAGGGTTAGCATATATGTGTTCATAGAGTTGAGTGTGCGTGCGTGTTGTGACCGTCTATGTTGTACTGTGTAATTTAAAAAAAAAACGTGAGCACGTCGCGCGCGTCAGCGTCACGTCGGGGGTGCTAGCTCGCAGTTGGTTTTGCCGGTTCATTCGCGCGGCGCCGCCGAGGTGTGGCCTTGTGTGGGGCGAGCGGAAAGGATCGGCGCCCACGAAACCAGAGTCCATGATGAAGCGAGAAAAGGGCGTACGGCGTAGCGTCACTCCTGAGCTTGCGTGGTTATCTTATCTCGGCCAATGCGGGTGCGAGGCGGCACGGAGGAAGAGGGGGCTGACTAGTCTGCTGGAAATTAAACCCTGAGGGCGAAGTGAAACATTACGCAATGCCTGGTGCAAAATGACAAAGATAGGACTTGAGCTGGTGCAAGGAAATTCTTAAAAGCAGCAGCCCTCCCTATCCGTACCGTTTTGGGCCTCACCATGCGCGCGCGCAGATTGAATAGTGGCAATCTTGGGCTTTCTTTTTTTGCACATCTTGGGCTTTTTTATGCGGCGAGGACCTCGACGTCGGCCCAAATGCAGAACTGCCTTTTTCCAGCAACCAAACCGAACAGCCCACATGCTTATGGCCGTGCTTAGTTGGACATGCAAATTTTTTTCACCCATCACATCAAAGAGAATCTTACATGCATGAAGTACTAAATGTAGACGAAAAAAATAATCCATTACATGGATGGAGTGTATGTCGCGAGACGAGTCTAACGAGCCTACTTAATCCACGATTTGCAACAGTAATGCTACAGTAACCTTCCGATAGATTCTTAATTAATTACCCTCTAACTACCGGTCGTTAGATTTGTCTCGCGATTTGCTGGCTAGATATGTAATTAGTTTTACCAATAGTTTACGTTTACTACTCCTAAATGGTAAATTTCCTTTGATGTGACATCCAAAAAATTTTCACACAATCATCTAAACACGGCCTATATATTTTGTGCCTGCCCTAGCCCCCTAGTAGTCTGCAAACGCCAAACGTACTAGTAGGGGTGAAGTTGTGGTAAAGCACTAAAAGCTACCCGCAAATCGTTTCAGAAAAAAAAATTAATCGGCAGCTAGCTGTTCAATATTCACAGTTTCACACAGCCAAGGCAACCAAAGTGGGAAAAAAATATTTGCGTCAAAGATAAGTAGTAGTAACACACAATAAAGCGTTCCTCAAAGAAAATCGCACACGCAATAACTCGACTTGGGACCTGACGGTTCAAGAGCAAGATATGCGTGTTGTGCGCAGCGCACGCTCTCCATCGTTTCCGTCGTTTCATTCAAGCAGATGGAATGAAATGACACGAACAGCTGCAGAACAAGCAAGCGTACGTACCAAAATCGACCGAGCGGTTAGCTCGAAACAAATGGATGCATCTTCTGCTCTGCCACACGCTGACACGCGGGCCCCGTGGCGGCCCGCGCCGGCCGGACGCAGCACATGCAGGCGCAGATGGTTACTTGGCAGCGCGAGAACTCGCTCGTCCCAGCGGGCAGCGGCGGCCTCGCGTGGTGTGCGCAGGGCCGAGGGCCGGGCTTTCGCCTTTGCTTTTGGCAGCACACAGCTAGCACGCCATTTCCGTGCAAGCAACGCGCAGGCACCTACCTACTGGCGTTCACGTGCCTGCGCTGTCGAGCCCGGCTCATCGCGGTGCAACGCCCACGCCGCATGATGACTTGGATTAGCACTGCATGAGCACCAATTAAGCGCAGAGCAGAGCCCTCGATCTGCCCCTTTGACAGATCATATCACCACCGATCGAGCCAATTAAAGATCATATCGCGTAACGAAGACGGTTGCGCACGGGACGAGATCGACAGCTTTTCCACGACTCTGGCCTCTCTATTGATGAGGCAAAGCTCAAAGCCATGTACAATCTACACGAGGAGCTTGGACACAGAGAGTTGGAGGGAAGGTGCTCCGTTGCACACTCTACTCTCCTCTTCAATCGCGAAGCAATTACATTAGCCAAATGAAGAGAGGAGGAAGCTTGCGCAGAGCGGAGAAAGACCTTGGTGTTGGTGGTACGTACGTGGCTAGGTGGCCGGCGATTCTTGCTTAAGCTAAACATGGAAACAACCCGCGTGCATGCCAGTGTTCCTTAATCCTAACCCTAACAATTTGTACGGTGCTAGATGCTAGATGCTAATAGTAGTTCCGTCACTCCAGCTACTATCAGTTGGCTAGTCCTCTGCGCAGCGCCCATCCACGGCGGCAATGTGCTGCGTCGCTCCGCCGCCGGTGAACAGCGAACTTGCTTTCCACGAGCCGCGCCGTGGTACGAACGGATGCAGGCTTTTTTCGCACATCAACTCACCAGTTCCATGCGTTGCGATCACGTGCCTACTGCCTCGCCCGTAGGTGCATCAAAAGCCCTCGCTGCCCTCCCCGCTCCTGATATTTCCACCGGACAAACTGTGCTAAAAAAAAACTTTACCCTTCTCCCCGCTCCTGATATTTCCACCGGACAAACTGTGCTAAAAAACTTTACCCTTCTCTGCTACTACTAGCTAGGCTGACCACGAAAATTACTGTTACTACCGTCAAAACAACACCACACGGCCCATACAGGTAGCCTAGTTGGCCACGAAACTTTACTGTTACTTCGGTCAAAACAGTCAAAACTACAACCCCATGGCCCCATACAGCTAGCCTATCCCGTAGATGCAAACGGGATGTGTGCTCTGAAAGGCTGCAAGCCTGCAACAGAAGAGGTCGCAGAGCACAAAAAGCACTGCACCCTCGTGTCCATCAGGTGCAAACTGGAAAGAATCCTTTGGGCCTTTGGGGCAAGCCTTTGCTAATTTGCGTACAGGTGTAAATCAACCAAGCCTCACAGAATGCAGATTACGATCGTATCAATACCAGTTCAATTGGGCTCAATCCAAATAGTAGCACGAGGAGTATTAACATCTCAAACTATATAAAACCGAGTTCATATCCCAAGCCATATAACCCGAGTTCACAAACCCGCTAACGACGATCGAACCAACCCTCACCCAATCATGTCACTTAACCCACACAGCCATACGACATGCGCTAATAACAACGACTCCATAATGACGAATCAAGAGACGCTAAGATAACCAGTGCGAGAGTAGTACTTGTCGCGACGGCAGGGCGGCTGCTTCAGTTGGCCTCCTCCTTGGGCAGGGCGCCCATCCACGCCGGCGGGAGCATGCCCGTCTGCTCGTGGACGGTCGACAGCAGCGGCGGCAGCATCTTGTACACCCCGGCCACCTGCTGCATCGCCGCGCCGCCGCTGGTGCCGGCGCCCGCGAGGTCCCCGCCGTCCGCGCCGCCGTTGGTCCAGATGCTGATCTTGGGCTGCATCCCGTTCACGGCGCCGGCGTTGATGCGCGCCATCTCCTGGTACATGCCGCCGTCGATCATCAGGAAGTCCCTGAGCGCGTGGTAGTTGCCGCCGAGCGCCTGGAGCATCGACGCCACGTAGTCGGCCTTGGCCTTGCCCACCGTCGCCAGCGACTCCGCCTCCTTCTGCTTCGAGTAGAGCTTGGCGTCCTCCGCCAGCTTCTGCTCGAAGAACTGCGCGTCGGCCTGCGCCTTGCGCGCCTCCGCCACCTTCTGCTGCTCGTACAGCTTCGCCTCCGCGGCCTTCTGGCGGCTGTACAGCGCAGCGTTGGACTCTTGCACCTGCAGGCAGATTGGAAGAATTCATCACTCATCAGAACAGCAAATTATTTGAATTGAGATTACGAATTGAAACTGAAATTGATCGCGATTGGAAGCAGAAAATTGCAACAAGCCAACAATGCAGATACTAGTACTACTACTGCTGCTACAGGATTACGAACTGAGATTGCGAACTGAAACTGAAATTGACCACGATTGGAACCTGAAAATTGCAACAAGCCAACAATGCAGCTACTGCTACTGCTCCATGTGTACTAGTACTACACGATTAGGCACTGAGATTACGAACTGAAACTGAAATTGATCACAATTGGAACCAGAAAATTGCAGCAATGCATCATCTACTTCTAGTACTCCACGGGGCACGGGCCATACCTGCGTCTCGTACTGCACGGTGGCCTTGCTGAGCTGCTCGGCCTTGAGCTTCTCGGTGAGGCGGAGGGCGTTCTTGCGCTCGACCTCCATCTGGAGCTCGGCATCGCGGATGGCGACGGCCTTGGCGGCCTCGACCTCGGCGACCTTGGTCTGGCGGTCCCACGCGGCCTTCTTGGTGGCGAGGTCGGCCTTGGCGGCGGCGACGACGGCCTCCCTCTCGTTCTCGAACACCTTGACCTCGGCCTCCACCTTGGCCTGCTCCTTGATCCCGATGGCCTCCTGGCGGACGCGGAACACCTTGGTCTGCGAGTCCACCTCGGCCGCCTTCTGCAGCGTGGTGCCCTCCCTCTCCTTGGCGCCGACGGCGCCGCGCATCCGCGCCTCGGCCACATCCACCTTGGCCTGGTTAACCGCGCCCTGCTGCGTCTTCTGGCCCAGGTACGAGAAGTACTCCTGCCCGGGGACGTCGACGAGCTGCTTCACGTTGGCGTTGTAGATGTACAGCCCGAACTGGTTGAGCTCGAGCTGCACGTTCTCGAACACCGCCTGCTTGAAGGACTTGGTGCCCTGGAAGATCTGCTCCATCGTCATGGACGCCGCCAGCACGCGCGTCTCCCCCTCGATGACGCCCTTGACGAGCTCGCGGACGTGGGAGGAGTTCTTGTCGTGCGGGGCGATGAGCTTGGCGTAGAGGAGGAGGGAGGCGCGGTGGCTCGCGTCCTCGGAGATCTTCGGGCCGATCGTGAAGACGGCGGGGAGGATGAAGGGGAGCTTCTCCGAGGACATTGCGTGCACCTCGAACTCGTAGTTCACCGGGGTGATGTCGAACTTCTTGCACTGCTGGCCGACCCAGACCCACGCCTTCTTCGCGAGCTTGACGTCGTCGATCCCCCACCCCGTGATCGCCAGGTACTCCGACGCGTCGGCGACCTTGAAGCTCGCCATCTCTCCGCTCTACTCTATGCGGCGGATCGGCGCGGATCTCTCCCCTTCTCTCGACTAGCTGCGGCGACGGCGGCGGTGGCTACGCGATCGGAAGAAGGATGGGATCGTTTTGTTTGGAATCGATTTCTGGATGGATCTACAACTTGGGGATGCGGCGAGGGGGAACCGGCGGATATATAGGCAGGGAGGTGAGGGAGGAGGAAGAAGAAGGGGATTGGGGGGTTTTGAGCCGGCCGAAGAGGGGAACGGAAGGTTCGTTGGCTCTTGCCTCTTGGCTGTGGCGCTGTGCGCGTGGTGAACCTGATCACGCGATCAGACGGTCGTCCTGGCGTGGGACACCAGGGGAGATCTCTCTGCTGCCGTTGGCGGCCGTGGAGAGAGTCCTTGGCTTGTGGGGCGCGCACAGCCAAAACGCCGTAATTATCTGTCGGTTGATCCGGAGGGCAGAAGGGATTTTTATCTCTTTCCTAAGCAGCGAGAAATTCGCATCTACTGCTACTTCCGCTAGCGGAATGTACCGTTTCGCAGGGCGGCACGAAATTTTTACCTCACGATTTTGCAAGGTAGTAACCGGTTGATGTCGTGCTGCATTTTGCACGCCGTTAAACGTAAATTCTCGTGTAGTCGAGTTTGGTTGTCGTGTCCCCCACAAATGAATGCATGTGCTGTGTGTGCCTGTGGCGGTGATGACGTACGGTAAGTTACATGCACTTTCCCCATGATGGTTTGAAATTCAAACTTCAAAAGCGAGAAATTCGCTCCTCAAAAAATAGTGAGAAATTCAGCTAGTCAATTCTTACGTTTTTGCCTTTCCTTTTTTTTATTCTGTATACAAAAGCAGCTAAGCAAATCGGTGCAATGGAAGCTGGGATGAAAATTAGTTCACCGAACATGCATGCTAGGTGAAAAGATGTGTAATATAAAAATTTGGAAGAAAAGCGTTAGAAAAGAAGAAGATATTTCCGGTACTACTCAAGGTCATTACTTAGCATGCTCGGATGCTCTTATTACATGCAAGCTGTGGATTTGCAATTAAAGAGAGTTGGAGGTGCGAAGTGAGCAGGTGATTTCCGTTGTTTGCTGAGAAAATACACAGGGGTGCAGTGCGTGTGCTAGTAGGGAGGCTTCATTGAACTAGTTTCTTCCTCCAACCATTTTTCCTCTTTCTTGAATGGAATAAGGCTCAAGAGTTAAGTTGACAAATGACAATGCAAGGCAAGTTTTAGCACCGCTTACTTTAACCATGAGCTGGAGATTGGACTGATAACCCAGCATGCATGAGACAACAAGATCATGTGCGTGAAGTTTCTCCACCATCCAATATCTCGCTGTGAATTGATGGCCCTCGGCACTGTCGTCCACGAATCACGAATGATGCCGTGTGGCAAACAAGGCCATGACCCATGAGTGCCAATGAAGACACCGGTGGCAACAAACCCCAATTCCCCTTTCTCTTGCTTTTCCTCCCTGCCTTTTCTTTTCTTCTCTTCGTTTTGTTTTGGATAGAAGTTTCTTTTCTTTTCGAATGGATGGAAGAGTGCCATGAAGACGCCGGTGGCAACAAAACCCCATTTTTTGTCAGGTTTCACAACAAATGTTCCGCAGCTATGGCCTGTGGCACACTGCTACACATGTGTATGCAAGTTCGATTTTAAGCAGGCAAATTAAATGCGCAAGTACTCTATCAAGTGCAAGCCAATCAGCATTTTAAGCCGGCGGAAGCGTCGAGGGAGGTGCACAAATGAAGGATGCGTCCGTGCTGCATCGTGCATCCCTCCATTTTCGGAAAGGTTGAGAGCTTGCCATGTGAGTCTTCCTGTTGATGAGCGGACTCGATCCGGCATGGGTACGAACTGGGTCGCGCGGTGATCGTGATGCCGCCGGTCGAACGGTAGAACCCCGGCCCGGCACATTTGTATTTTCTTTCGAACGGATTTTTTTACCATGTCGCATCTGCAAGAATGCGCATTGGATTCTCACGGGGCGCAGCACTTTGCCTGCTGGTCATGCACTTACGTACTCCTGACGGGACGAATGCTGAAGCCGTGCTTTGCGCGGTGGGTGACGTCCGAATTCTCGGTATGGGTAGGTGGGACCCACGTCTGCATGCATGTGCTGTGCTGTGCTATGGCATTTATACGTACCGCATACTCCTACTACAGATACTTTGAATACTCTCATGGGGCAATGTCATGTACGAGTAAGCACGATCAATATTGCTTTCAAGCTAGACAGAGCTTTTTAAAGTGAGATTTCATGGTTCAATTCGTTAATTCGGACCCGACTTCTCCCCATTTTTCTTTGAACAAGAGAGTGTGAACATCGTCTAGTGTCACTTGACAGTTCGAGACTGCAGGTGATCGATGAAAGGAAATGAATCTCATCTGCTCATCAGAATCGTCCTAGCTAGTGAGCCTTTGATTCGTTGCCGAGAAGTTTCGCTAGCTAGTCACGTTGATCAGTGACCATACAATGCAAGTGCAGAATTCTAGGGCACTAACCATGTGAAATGTGACAAGTCTTTCCAAGCAAGATCTGATGAGGGCACCAACATTATATAGCCTGCGTACCTATGGCACTGCTCTGGTACGTGATATGCATGGCCCGATCTTCACCAGACAAAGGCTGATGATGCGCAATAAACCGATCGACGCCACGGGAAGCTTCCTGGAAGGTGCATACAGATACAATAGGAGAGTACTCCATTTTCTTTTCGCCACTGTAATCTGTACGGCCCTGTTTAGATGAAATGCGATTTTTTTCTCGAGTGTGTCAGGTACACATTTAAAGTATTAAATATAGACTAATTACAAAACTAATTACAGATTCTGTCAGTAAGTCGCAAGACGAACCTAATGAGTCTAATTAATCCGTCATTAGCACATGTTTACTGTAGCAATTTATTGTCTAATCACGACCTAACTAGGCTCATTAGATTCGTCTCGCGAAGTACACTCCATCCATATAATGGGTTATTTTTTTGACTACATTTAATATGCTATGCATGTGAGGAAAGGTACTCGAAAAAATTTCGCGAAACATCTGTTCCCGTATTTTCAAAGCGTGTGTTTCCATTTTGGGAAGGTCGTTCCGATCGAGCAGCCGAGAACGTGCTCCTCTTGTCTCTCTCGAGTCGTCTGGTCATGCACTCCTGAGTCCTGATTCCTGAAGCCGTGCCTTGCGTGGTGGGTGACGTCCGGATTCTCCGTAGGGGGGACCCACGTCTGCAGGCAGGGAGGGAGGAGGAGGAGAAGATCGATCACAGAAGGGATGGAATTGGGGTTTTCTAGCCGTCGGAAGGGGTTGGGGGCTGTGCGCGTGGCGAACCAGAGATCAAAGCGATCGGACGGTCGTCCGTCCTGGCGAGGCACGCCACACGCCAGCCAGGGGAGATCTGTAAAAAGCAAGAGAAAGGGGGAATTGGCCGGTTTTGTTGCCACCGGCGTTTCATGGCACTCGCCTCATATAGTCATACACTCATACGGAGTATGGGTCATGGCCTTGTTTGCCACAGCATGCATTCGTGATTCGTGGATGACAGTGCCGAGGGCCATCAATTCACAGCGACATAGAAACTTCACGCACATGATCTTGTTTTGTCTCCTGCATGCTGGTTATCAGCCCAATCTCCAGCTCATGATTAAAGCGGTGCTAAAACTTGCCTTGCATTGTCATTTGTCAACTTATCTCTTGAGCACTTCCGCACTGGAGAAAGACTGAGAGAGAAAAAAATGGTTGGAGGAAGAAACTAGCTCAATGAAACCTCCCCTCCCCCAGTAGGCTAGTAGCACACGCGCACCCCTTTGTATTTTCTCAACAGCACTGGATGTCACCTGTTCACTTCGCGCTCGAACTCTCTTTAATTGCAAATCGCCAGCTTGCATCTAAAGGCGTCCGCAGCAAGGCGTTTTGCGCTAGCTATTCTACGATGAGTAGAATCGGACATCATAGGTGGAGGAGATAAGGTTGAAAAGATTCCGTCGCTATCGCTTGCTTCGGCAGCTATCTCGCACACTTCCCTAGATTTTCCCTCTCACATGTGTGAGACCTTGAGCTGCTCCCAAGCCTGTGTAATTTTTCTCTCTCGTCCACGTTTGCTGGCGACTTCGCCAGTATTGCTGCGGACGCCCTAATAAGAGCATCCGAGCATGCTATACTGACCTTGTTTGTTTGTTAACGCTTGCTTTGTTCCAAATTTTTATATTACACCTCTTTTCACCGCACCGATTTGCTTAGCTGCTTTTTGTATATAATGGAAAAAAAATGAAAGGCAAACACGTAAGAATTGGAGAGCTGAATTTCTCACTATTTTTTGGGGGAGCCAATTTCTAGCTTTGAAGCTTGGATTTCAAACCATCATGGGTGGTGGTAACAAGCAGTATACGTCAAAGAATCGCACCACCAAATGCCAGGCAAATCTCAAGTCAAAAAAAAAAAAAGCCAGGCAAATCCGCCCGTACACGAGGATTTACGTTACGGAGGCCTGCAAATGCAGCATGAGATCAACCGGCCGGTTACTGCCTTGCAAAATGGAGCGGTAAAAGTTTCTTGCCGGGGTTCTAGCGCCCTGCGAAACGGTACATTCCGCTACGGCCGTTCCAATTTGCGAAAAAAAAAACCAAGGACTCTCCTCACGGCCGCCCGGATCAACCGAGAGAGATAGCCGCGTTTTGGCTGTGTGTCCCACAAGCCAAGGAGTCCCCACGGCCGCCGCCCGCCGAGCCGAGGGCAACAGATCTAAAGAAGTGCGTGGTTGCTCGATGAAGGACCCTGGAACTATCCACCGATCCATTCTAAAAATTTTGGGACACCGTTTTATCCATTTATCAGAACTGGCTGAACCAGACGCTCCAACAGATCTTGCGGGTTGACCCACCCGGTTGTCGCGCGCGGCCACCTGTAGTTTGAGGAAGACCGAGGCACCGCCGCGGTGCGGCCTGGGTGACGTTGTAGGGACCAGGGAGAGAACCCCGTTCGGCTGTGCGCGTTCATGGCTGTACCAGATTCCTTGGCGGCGGTGGCAGGGTCACTTGGTCAGCGACGCGGCGGCGCAGTGAGCCTCGGCAAGCCTGCAGCAGATAGAGGAGCGAGGGGACGGGGGCAACAAAGTCGCCATGGAAAGCAAGGCGGACCGGTCGAGGTGGTGCTGCCGCCGCCGATGTTTGGTCGAAGGAAAAGGTTCAACCCACGCGATCCTTCGGTTAATCGGTTCTGATCCGTTGCCCCTCCATTGTTTCATGGGTTGGATTAGGAGCCCATTAGGTTAGCTTATGTGGATCGGTTCGATGAACCGATGGTTCGAACCGAACCACCCCCACCTTTAAACGGTGGTGGTGGATATATGGCTTGTGGTTGTGGGGCAATCCCTAGATGCGGTAATTTCAGCGATTGATTCAAAGAAGAAGAAAAAAGAGATTCTACTAGCTGGAGTATCTCTTTTAATTTCTACCAACAAAAAACAGGAATGAGGAATTCGCTTCCGTTGAGTAGCGAGGCATGCGTGGCCACTGTTAAGAAATTAATTAGTGATCAATTAGTGTAATTAATTAGTTATTTATGTAATTAGTTAATCCTTAGAGAAAGGGGGAAACCCCCCTCATAGCAACTACAAGAGTCTCTCTAAATCCTTTTTTATTGCTAATTTTAGATATTCTGATCCTTTGCTCCCACCCCCTGTTTATAAACATAACCTTACTTTGCATTTCCACCAAAGAATAACCTTACTCCCCTGCATACATTGTAACTCTTTGCATAGGACTTGCTGAGTACCAACTATAAGTGTACTCAGCTTTGCTTTCAATTGTTACAGGTACATGGGCATGTAGGGCACCTCGGTCCATTCCCTCCATGGAATGGGTCATAACGCCGCTTATCGCTAAGGCGAAGGTAGTTATTCTTTATTTGCTGCGTCATTTATTGTTTCAGATTCTAAACCTGTGTAAAACCTGTATCAGCGTACTGATCTAGGGACTGATACAGGTGATTAAAGGACTTCCAAAAGATGGTCCCCACAGGGAGACTCTCCTGAAATTTTAATCTGTTCAAACATCATATTGTACTGTTTTTCCTATATGAGTTTTTCCTCACAAGGTTTCTCATAAAGGTTTTAATGAGACAATATCAATAAAGAATATATGTCATATCACCTATTTTCTCCACCGGGGTTTTTAAAGAATGATATTCAAGACATATTTCATGTCATATCTTCTGTTTTCTTTACAAGAGTTTTTAAGAAGGTCTCAAAGACATATCATTTTTCTCCTCATATTTTCCCATTGGGTTTTGGGAGAGATTATTCAAATATGATCCAGAGATCATACTATTGATCTCAAACTTTCTTATGAGTTTTTCCTTTCAAGGTTTTTTCTCATATGAGTTTACAATGAGACAATAATCACATATGCCATATCATTTTTCTTCTTATATTTTCCATCGGGTTTTAAAGGAGTTTTGATGGCATAAACACATACAACACAACTAGGTTTTTCCTCAATTTTTCCCATAGGGTTTTTGGAGGAGTTTTTCCTATACAATTTCTGAAGATCGAAGGAATCACTCATGGACTGTTTACAAGATCTCAAGAAACAATTGATTAAGGGAGAGTGTTAAGAAATTAATTAGTGATCAATTAGTGTAATTAATTAGTTCTTTATGTAATTAGTTAATCCTTAGGAAAGGGGGAAACCCCCTCATATGAGGGGTGCCTCCAAAAGACACCTTCTCCCGAATGGGTGCCTCCAAAGGGCCAAATGTTCATTCACCTTGCATAAAAGCAACAGTCCCATCAATAAATTCCATTCCATTGTCTTTCAGTTTGTTTTCTAACGGCCACGAGAGATTATCACCTGCACGACGCTAGAAGCCCGGCACATTTGACATTTGTATTTTCTTTCCAACGGATTTTTACCATGTCGCATCTGCAAGCTACTACAGTACTCCGTAGTCGGTAAATGCTCATTGGTTTCTCACGGGCGCAGCACTTTGCCTGCTGCCTGCTCGTCATGCACTCCTGACGGGAATGCTGAAGCCGTGCTTTGCGCCGTGGGTGACGTCCGGATTCTCCGTTGGGGTGGGACCCACGTCTGCATGCATGTGCTGTGCTGTGGTATGGCATACTCCTACTAGGGTACAGATACTTGAATACTTCCATGTAAGCACGATCAATATTGCTTTCAAGACAGCTTTTTAAAGTGAGATTTCATGGTTCAATTCGTTCGGACCCATCACTTCTCCCCACTTTTTCTTTGAACAAGAGAGCGAACATCGTCGACTAGTTCGAGACGTGCTGCAGGCGATCGAGGAAAGGAAATGAATCTGCTGATCAGAATCGTCCTAGCTAGTGAGCCTTTAATTCGTTGCCGAGAAGTTTCGGTAGTCACGTTGATCAGCGAAGCGATCATACAGTGCAAGTGCAGATCGAACTCTAAGGCGCACTAGCCACGTGAAATGTGATACGTCTTACAAACAAGATCGCTCTGACTGCACCAGAATTCGTTGCCGAGAAGTTTGGCTCGTCACGTTGATCAGTGACCATACAAGTGCAGAATTCTGGGGCGAACTAACCATGTGAAATGTGATGCATCTTCCAAGCAAGATCGCTCCGACTGCACCAAGTTCCTCATTTCATGTTTCAAAGTTATAGCCTGCGTACCTATGGCACTGCTCTAGTACGTGATATGCATGGCCCGATCTTCACCAGACAAGGCTGATGCGCAATAAACCGATCGACGAGAAGCTTCCTGGAAGGTGCATATACAGATACAGTAGGAGAGTACTCCATTTTCTTTTCGCCACTATAATCTGAATCTTTTCAAAGCGTGTGTTTCCATTTTGGGAAGGTCGTTCCGATCGAGCAGCCGAGAACGTGCTCCTCTTTACCTCTCCCGAGTCTCGTCTGTGAATTATTGCAGGTGAGAAATGAAGCTCTGTAATAATGTGCGCGCACGCGCCTAGCGAGACTTCAGAAAAGTTTCTTCTATTGCATTTCGTGCCCTAATTTTCCTCAATGGAAATGTCCAATTCACTTGTTAAGTTGATATCGATCAATGACGAGACAACAGAAGCGCTACGTTTTGGCACTGATCATGACCATGCATGGTACCGGCTAATAACACCAACCGGTACTAAATGGGTGCGCCACTTTAGGACCATTAGTTTTGGAGCCTCTACATTTATTCTAACAACGGGCTCATAGTAAAAGAGGTAAATCATAAATCATCTTGCGAAAAAATGTATAACATCGGTATATTTGAATTATCATTGATAGTATGTAGCCATCATTTTCTAAAAATTAACTGCACGTGCCATTATAAAAGAAAAATCTAAAGTGACTCTTAAATATATACATACACTATCCACCTCTGTTATTATTCAAAATACCCTTTTGAATCGACGCAGCTTTCTCATGGAATCATTGGTAGTAAAAGTAATTTCTACCAGTGAAAATTGTATTCACAAGTACACTTTCCATTCAGTTATGACTTCGTATTGCAAAACTAAACATAATTAGTTGGGGGATGTAGCTCTATTTAATTGTAGAGCACTAAGCTTTGCATAGTTATTGGTATATATATAAGATTTCACTCTTCTTGTTTTTCTCCAACTAAATTGTTTTTGTTTCTCTCAACAGAGTGATTTTTTTGTATAAAAGGCATACACCATTCATCTAAGGAACCTACAGTCGAAGTTCTTCCGGCCCTATTATTGGCAAAACAAGCAGCAACTGCACATGCTCCCATCTCTGCCCAATACACTTCCAAATCAATAGTTGAACATGGCTAGAACAAGCCACAAGTGGTGAGCAGTTGCAGAATAAGTGATGGGTTTCTTCCACTAGAGGTCGCCTTCATCTCATTTCTGGGCATGGCAGCTTGCAGCTTGCCGCAGGATTAGAAAGCCATTCCAAATCCAAGCAACCTAGCTTCTAAATCTGAAAAACGCTGATCCAAAACCAGCAGCTTCATCTGACTTATATTCCGAACCCTTATTAACTCTTAATAAGCTACGTGGATGAACCATCAACCATTCACCTCGTAACAGCTTCCCAAATCCCAAACATGCCCTGAAGAACATGGGTACATTACGAGCATTGGTGACTCGATGGAGGAGGGTATCTTAGTAGTTAGTACTGTCACCCTGCCCCGAGAGACATTCGCTATCTCTATACATACAGGCATCGTGCACTGCAGCTGCAGTGTGCCCTTCTTTATCCTAGCCTCTAGCCAGGCTCTAACACACAAGTCGTACGAAAGCAACCACCGCGCGCAAAGCTAGTCGCCAATGGCGTCTTCGGCGGCCGGCTCCAAGCCAGCCTTCTTCCTCCTCCTGGTGGTGGTCGTCGCCCTCACCGCCGGCGCCGGCGTCACCAGCGCAGCCACCTTCATCGTCGCCAACCTGTGCCCCTTCCCGGTGTGGCCCGCCGCCATCCCGACCGGCGGCGGCACCCAGCTCAACCCCGGCCATGGGTGGCTCTTCACGGTGCCCGCCGGCACCACCGGCGGCAGGATCTGGGGCCGCACCGACTGCAACTTCACTGCCGGCGACCACGGGCGGTGCGCCACCGGCGACTGCGCCGGCGCCCTGCACTGCGAGCTCTCTGGGAAGCCCCCGGCGACGCTGGCCGAGTTCACGCTCGGCGGCGGCGGCGCGGAGGACGACTTCTATGACATCTCGGTGGCCGACGGGTTCAACCTGCCCATGAGCTTCGTGTGCGACGACAGGTCCGGCAGGGACGCGACCCCGATCCGGTGCATGGGCCCGGGCTGCGCCGGCGAGGTCCGCACGTGCAAGGCTGACAGGGTCTACCACTACCACCAGTACTTCGTCATCTTCTGCCCAAATGCATGAGTGACTCGCCATGGTCTACTGATATCTAGTACTCCGATTATGGTTTTCATGGATGAATAAAGTTGAGTGAAAATTGTGATTGTTGATGCGTGCCTGATATAGATTCTCAATGCGCATCATTTTGGTTTAGTCCATGTAATCCAGGCCAGTTGAGCAATTAATATAATGCAAATTGATGTGGCCATCTTATCTATCCCATGGCATCTTCTTGATCAAAAGCAGAAACTAGCTAGAGTCCATTTCATTGTTTCCGAGAGGGACATCTTTGGTGATTCTGTACGTTATTATTGATACCTTCAGTTCTTCATCTTCCGATTCGACCTGCAGAGAGGTCTAGTACGCCTGGTCGCCTGCACGTACTATCCGTCGTCCTTCTCCAGCAAACTGAGACTTTGGGTGCGAGTGCGAGTGCGAGTACAACTAGTCAAGATTCCTTTCGACTTTGGAGGCAAGCTTTTTTCTAATCTTACCCAACTTCAAGAGATTTGCACTTGAAAAGTATAGTCAACCAAAAAACGTATCACCTAGTAGAAGAAAAAACAGAGGAAAAGAGATGCAGAGGGATAACTGATGAGCACTTATTTTTCCTCTAGATCTCAACAAATCTATGAACAGCTACTGTCTCTTGAGATTGCAGGTGATGAGAATGAATACATGCAGATGCAGTGGAAATGGTCCTAACAAACCTTGTCGATCAATTGCCATACAAGCGCAAAGTTTTTGGAGTATGTTTCTTCTAGTGGTTTCTGTTCCCATTTTCTGAAAACCTCACCGAGAAAAAAGAGACACCGATTGCTCACCCGGTCACCCCTCATTCTGACAAACTCAATCAATCAGGAAGTGTGAAGGCGAGCAATTATCAGAGCAACTCCAAGAGACTCTCTAAATCGTTCTTCATTGTTAATTTTAGAGATTTTGATTAAAAAGTTACCTTCCAACAGTTTCTCTATTTGGTTATTCAAACATAGTCACTCTCTATTCCGGATTTCTCGCTATCAAAATATAGAAAAGAGAATAGCTCTTTAGAGTGCATGCAAGATATAGAGAAGCTGTTGGAAAACATGAAGATATAGAAAACGATCTTTATGCAAATAACTCTTTAAATGATGATTTAGAGAATAATTTTTAGAGAGACTCTTGGAGATGCTCTTAGCCATACATATCAACATAAATACTAGCCCTCCAACAGTCAATTCTCATAGATTTGGGGAAGAAAACAGTCGAATCATATCTGTTCATATTTTCTATTACTCCCATAACTACTACTCGCATTCCAAATGACACAAGATTAAATAACTTAACTATGTGTCTGGCACATCCCGGATACTCATTTGCTCCTAACTTATAGCTGCAGAAGCCTGCGTCTTCCGGCGCAGCTACTCCTCTCCGTCCCGCGCCAGTCGGATCCTCCGCACGATCAGGTTCCGCTGGCTGACCAGCAGGCTGACGAGGCTGAGCTCCCTGTACTCGAACAGCTCCGCGATCCGGTTCTCGGCGTGCCCGTCATCATGATGCAAGCCGGCGAGTGTCTCGAATGTCTCCTCGGCGAGCTTCCGGCACCGGAGAGGATCCAGCTCCGGGAACGCTGCCGCTACCTTGCGCTCCAGCCATCGAGCGTCGATGTCTCGGGCCCTCAACACTGGCGGCGCCGGCTCGATGATGTCATCGTCCTTCTCGTAGTCGGAAGATTCTAGTGCGGCGCGGCTTCGAGCACAAAGGGCTCACGGCGGCGGGGGCGACTATTTGCCGCAGCTGCGGCAGGACAACCAACGCCGCACACCGCTGCTGCCCAGCGCCTTTTTTCCTGCCTAGCGACAGTTGTGTCAGATTCGTGGACCCCACAAGAAGAGATTTTCTAAACAATTTATATCTCATGAACTAGTGATCAAAATCAAAATCCGATTTGACCATTAAGTTTCTTATCACGAAATCTTCAAAACTAGACCACACTTGGCTATGATTTTAAAAAGAATTGGAACTTTTTTTAAAATAGGGTGAACAGTTCGTCCGATTTTAACAACAGGAACAAATAATCTAACCTTGTGGAACAAAAATATCGTATAATAGGAACATAAATTTTAAACATGTGGAACAAATCATCTAGTCGAACAGAATATTATCATATAGAAGTTAAAAAGCGGAACAAAATCATGTAGCTTGAGGAACAAAAATATCACATAGAAAGAACATAAATAGTAATATGCATAACAAATCATCTAGTGGAACAGAATATTATCATATAAAAGTTCAAAGTAAACAAATCATGTAACTAGAGAAACAAAAATATCGTATAGAAGCAACATAAATGTTAACATGTGGAACAAAGCATCCAAACTAATGAAATAGAAGTTAAAGTGGAACAAAATGTTATACAGGAGAAAAAATATATATTAAGAAAAATAAACAGTGTAACTCATGCAACAAAACTATATACACGCAACAAAACATGAGTAAAACAGAAAAACAAGAGAAAAAATGAAAAAAATCACGGTCATAAAAAAGAACAAAATAAAAAATAGAAAAGAGAGAAGAGAAAAGAGAAAAACCAGCTAGAGAGAAAAAACAACAAAGCCACACCCAACAGCCAACAAAAAACAGGAGAAAATAAATAAACTTACCCCACCGGTTGTGGGCTGGCCCACTAGAATGATGCACGCTGATTTCTTCTTTCGCATGTGATTAAGAGGCAACCTGCCGGCTGTGGTGATCGCATATATACCGCATATGCGGTGTATAGCGATTCCGCGCGGCGGCGGCTGCTGCGCTTGGCGGATTTTTGGCCGTCGCTAGCGACCGCATCGTCAGCTGCAGTGCGGCGGCGGCTGCGTCGCGAACCCTCCCCATTTCGTCGGAGGAAATCGACGCCGCCCGGAATCAAGAGGTCGCGGACGCAGCACGCCGTGTCATCTCCTGCGCCTAGGTCCGTCGGGAAGGCCTTGTCGAGATCCTCCATGAGCTCCAAGGGAATCGAGGGAGCGGATCCGACGGGATCAGATCGGAGAACGCGACTTTGGGGATGGACGGGAAATCTGATGTGCAGCTGACGATATTGCCGTGTTGAGAACTTGAGATTGGATTCGGAACATAACACAGGGCACAGGGAGACGTCGACGTCCCATGCATCATGCGAAGTCGGTTTTCAGCTAAGCCTTCCGGTTCCGATTTCCGAATACGAGTCTCCTCCCCATCTCCCATATATTTGAATGTGTTCTACTCATATGTAGCCTATAGAAAATGTTGCTTGTACTACTTTCTACAAAATATTGATATGTGTTTCAAAAATATTGATTATGTTATTTTTGAATGTTAGTATGATTTTTCAAAGTGTTAAATTTGTTGGATTAATAAATTATTAACTTATTTTAGGCGAGTGCCCGCACATTGCTATGGGTGCGACACACAGTGTCCTAATATGATAGCATAGATGCTAATAACATGTCCTTTGAGGCAAGCATAAATAGAGCACACAAAAAATTCTCATAGCGCTCGTGTACCTTGTTCATAATAAACAAATTTATTTGATATAGTTCAACACTTCATAGTTATTATAGAGCAATTTTTATGCATAGTGTCTACTGTCATAGGAGGATCATTCTTGTCATAGTCCGCATCAAGTTTCTGTGCAAGCTCTCCATCTGTAACAATGACATCTTCCTCTATTTCATCATCAGATAGAGATTCATCTTCCTCTAATTCATCTACTTCATCCATAAATAGAGCACACAAAAAATTCTCATAGCGCTCGTGTACCTTGTTCATAATAAACAAATTTATTTGATATAGTTCAACACTTCATAGTTATTATAGAGCAATTTTTATGCATAGTGTCTACTGTCATAGGAGGATCATTCTTGTCATAGTCCGCATCAAGTTTCTGTGCAAGCTCTCCATCTGTAACAATGACATCTTCCTCTATTTCATCATCAGATAGAGATTCATCTTCCTCTAATTCATCTACTTCATCTTCCTCTAGTTCATCATCTGACGATTTATCTGGTTCAGATTGACTAGTGGAATTGGGAGGTGCTCTATGTTCACTACCAATGTCAAGATAAAAGCATTCATCATCAACACCCACATACTCATTGAATGGTTTGGGTAAGCAAGGGATTCACTATCCTCCTGAATGCTTAGTTCTACTGAATGTCCAGTACCAATTTCCCACTGTGAAATGTTAGGAGGCTCACTACCCAAGCCAGCGTTCATCATACAGATGAACAAGAGCGCATGCTCAGCACATATGCATACATCACATATATGCGAGCAATGATGAGAGGTTTGGGTTACCTTGCTGCTTTCACTAGGGGCGACGCGGCTTGGGGGCGAGTCCTGCTGGTGCACGGCCTGGGCGTGCTGGCCTGCGAGCGAGGCCGAGCATGGGAGGCGGGGCCTGGGAGCGTGAGAGGTGGGGCGCCGACCTGGGAACGCGGGATCCGGCCGGAGGCGACGACGGCGGTCTAGGGTTGGGAGCCGGGGAGGAGCGGTTGGAGTCCAGGCACGGGAGAGAGACCGAGAGAGGAATAGAGATGAAAATGAGAGAGTGTCACACCCTGAAATTCTCCAATTTCAGGATGTGAAGTTTAAGAAAAATTAAACAACGATTTTCTCTCAAATTTAAAATTTTTCCAACATTTATTTATTTTACAGAGAATTTAGCTAGAAAGAAAATTAATTGTGTGTGTTTATAACAGTAAATTAAATGTTCTCTGCGTGTTGCATTCGTGCCGAGTTGCATCTTGGTGTTTCATGAGTGCAAAGTTTTGACAAACGCTTTTATCCAACGTTTAGGCGCTTCTGAGAATTTTCTATATTTTTCTGGAAATTATTCTCCTCTCCCTAGAGCTAAATCTATTTATTAGAAGGCTCTAAAATTCTTTTCACGAGCTCCAGATATTTTATTTGGACTCCTCGTGTCCCAATCTATCTCTAGGATTTTTCCTAGAATTTTTGGGATTTTCTAGGTATTTTTCGTGCATTAAAAACATTTTCTAGATTTTCTGGAATTGTTTTCGCATTGAAAAGTAATTCTGGAAAATTAAAAACTTAATCCTTTTCCTTAACGGATCGGGTCGGATCCAACCGAACCCGACCCGACCCGCTTCACCAACCCGCCCGGCCTCCCTTCTCTCTGGCTGGTGGGCCCCGCCAACCCTAACGGGCCGAGCCGCCCCGGCCCGACCCGCCAGGGCCCATCACGGCCCGGGGCGCCGCCGCAGCTCGGCAGGCCGCCGCCGCCGGCCTTGGCGTGCGTGCCAAGCCGCGGGCGCTCCCGCGCGCCTATAAAGCCGCCGGCCTCGCGCCCCGCATCCCTGCTGCCCCGCCGCCGCCGCCGTCTTCCCTCTCCTCGCGTGCGCCGCGCGCAGCGCCGCCGCCCGCAGCCGCCGCCGGCCATCGCGCCGAGTCACCGCGACGGGTCGCCGCCGGGACAAATCGAGCCCGCCGCGAGCCTCCCATGGCCGAGCCGCGCGTTCTCCGCCCGTCGCCGTTCCCTCCGCGTCGCCGAAACGCCACAACGGCATGTGAGCCGAGCCGGCCGCCGCCGTCCCGCCGCCGGTCAAATTCCGGGCGAGACCGAGCATCCCCGCCGCCGGTGAGACTCTCCAAACAATCCCCTTGATCTCCTCTCCAATTCCCCTAACTCGCCGTTGCCCCTAGGTCACCGGAGCGCCGCCGTTTTGGACCGCCAGCGCCGCCGCCGTTTTGGACCGCCAGCGCCGCCGGCTGTGCTGTCCTGAGGAAGAAGAAGGAGATTTTGCAAGAAGGCCCTTGGATCAATCTGTAATTTTTCATTAATTCCTTGTGTCTTGTCATTTTTACAGAAAACCCCTCCAATGATTTAGATCCTTTCATCTAAACCCGAGCCTTGACCTTTTGCAGATCTAACCCCAAAGTTTTGCCTATTCTCGGCGACTGTTCACTGAGTCTCGGAATTATTCTCAGCTAGCCCCTGGAGTCTACGGTTAATCGCGATCAAGTCCCTGCAGCCTTGTTTTAGGTATAACTTCCACGTTTTAAATCCGTTTCGATCCGTTTTCGTTTCGTTAGACTTGTAATCACTTAAATTACGTGTTAGTGGTGTTGTTCATGATAGTTGTGTTTTTCTAAATTAATTTTAAATATTAATTTGATTAATTGCTTATAGACATGTTTTGCAATTAAAATCTATATAGCTTTATACTACGTGCTTTCATAATAAAGTTTAATTGGATTAATATTTATTGAATTATCTTTTCTGAATAAAATTTAATTAGGCTTTATCTCGGTTTTATTAAATCATATTAATTTGATTAATGCTTACTTTACATGCCTTTTCTAAATAAAACATGATTAGGCTTATACTTCGTTTTCTTAAATAAAGTTAATATGATTAATATCTACATGAATGTGTTTCTAAATGTAATTTGCTTAGCTGAACACATGTAATAAAATTATTCGATTAGATGTTTCATATACCTTTCTTTTCTAAAGTTAATTGTTGAATTGGTATAATCTGTATATAAACAATTGCAAATAAAATATGGCTAAGTTACTACGGTTTTTCAATTACAAATATAATTGGAGTTAATTCTAATATAAGTATGTTTTGGTAATTAAAATAAATGAAACACCTAGCTCTTGTTTTGATAATTAAAACCTTTCGATAGTTTATAATCGTCGTTCCGTTTTCAGCGTTCCCTGCGTCTTTACGTTTGTAGCAACGAACTTCTTCGTTTAGTACGCTCTTTTAAAGATTTTATTTTGATTAGTGTATTGTTCTTAGTTATCTTTGTTTGCTTGTTATAGAATGTTTGCTTTGCTTGGATGATTGCTACGAGTAGAAGGAACGTGGTTCGAGAGCTTGAAGAATTGAAGACTCTGAGCAGTGTATTTATTTTGCTGGTATTGAGGCAAGTGACCCTAACCATCCTTCTACCTATGCTTTTATAAGAATATTATACTTTAATCGGAACATGGGAAACCACCCAGGACTTACAGTACAACCGTGAGACTAATGGGCTCTGGTCTTGGCTAATTAATTAGAAACTCTAGCTTGGGATAGTCTTACCTGGACTGGGCAAGAGGGGAAGCGTTGACGGTGTATAGCCCGGCCCTTTTTGGGAGGAAGCCTTTGCTAAGGTGTGCCCATTAGAGAGGGTTATGCCTGCTTCGGCTTGGAACCTTAGCGGACTATCACTTGTTAGGGAATCTTTGTAAAGGCCTCGTTGCGTCCCTATGCAGTCACACCTCGGTAGTGTGATACGTGCCTAGCTAGCACAGCGTGGTTGGGTTTACGCGACTCATGGTGAAAGTGTACAACCTCTGCAGAGTGTAAAACTGTTATAACAGCCGTGCTCACGGTCACGAGTGGCCTGGACCTCCACATGAGTAATTTACTTGAAGATTATAATAAATCACCTCTGGTTAATCTTTGTGGCCTTGCTGAGTACCAACCATAAGTGTACTCACCCTTGCTAAATTGCTGCTCAGAAGAAAAATGTGCGAAGCTGTTGAAGATGATGCTAGGCGTACGCAACCCCCGGTCGACTGCTTGTGGAGTTGGAGCCTCCGTTTCCAGGATTAAGCTGTGTAATACTCTGATAGTCTTTTTAGTTTATATTGTTTTATTCGTGATACTGTCTCTAATATTCACTTTTCGTTTGCCGTATGTGTGAAACTTGATCCTGGCACACATACGGTGTGCACTCGGTTTTGTTTTGCAGAACCGGGTGTGACAGAGAGGGGCAAAATAGTCATTTCCATATGTGGGTCCCACATGTCAGAGCCATGAAACTGTTAAGTTCTCACGGAATGTGGACGGAATGGCACACGGGTAAACAAAACTTGAGCTCATGGTACATAGGTATCTGATATAACTTTTTGTGGCACACAGGTAAGTGGTAACTTTTTTAATGGTATAGGCGTAAAAGACTCCCCTTTCCATCCTGCTGCGCGAAATCAAAATACCTAAACCCCTAACGTATGGTATTGGTATTCGGATCTGACCATGATTTAAATTCGATCTTTTTGCAACAGTTATTGGGTGGGAATGCTCGTGCTCTAATCCATCCAATTTGTCCCGTTGCTTTTTTTAAAAAATAATCTTAATATTTTCTTGGAATCATTATTTCTAATGTCCGCGTACAATTGAATCCGCAGGGTGATCTTGCACGCCACTAGAGAAGAAGTGGAGGTTGTTCTGGTCAGACACGCAAGAGGTTATCCCGCTCTGTTGTCATGGCGCCAGCTCCTACAGATTCTAGCAACAATAGCGATGCTGACATGAAGACTCCCAATGCGGTTGTCAAATCTGAACCACCGGCGAAATGTGGATTATGACGAGGATCCAGTGCTCCCATTTAGTTCGTTTGGAGACGAGGTTGCTGAAGATAAGCATGGGGATAGCACAGACTGCTCGAGTTCATTTGGCGATTATGGATTTGGATCTGATGATGACACGGAATCAGATGCAGGCATCATGGAAGTGGAGTCACCCCTTTATTCTTGTATCAATGTGCATGATACTCCTAGTGTGTCGCATATTATCAGGTGAGTTGTTCAGTTAGTATAGTGTTATTGGACTGGAGAAGAAAATAATGGAAATCATTTGCAGTTACATCGCGCTTTTACTCTTCACCCCATCATAGGAGAAATATGTGTTTTATGTTCTTATTATCTCTCGTTTGTTAACATACATCATACTATCTTTTGCAAGATTAACGTCCACTGTTACACTATTTTGTGATGCAAAAACTCAATGCATGAAACAAGACTTCCCCGCGAATGTGAAAGTATGGTTGTTGTACTATTTTTATGTGGAGGAATTGAATAGATAATTTTTAATAATTTGGGTATCTTTTAGAATACTTCTATTGTGTTCTTTTTTATGACAATTAGAAAGGTATATTTAATATCCTCTTCATTTTATTATTAGTTTGTAAATAGCATGAATATATTGTTTCAGAAAGAAAAAGGTGACTCTTGATTGGAGGAAGTTTATTGGCCCAGAAAGGTGGCGATGTCAATGGTTGGAGCTGCGTATGAATGATCTTTTGTCACAAGTAGCAAAGTATGATAAGGAACTTGCTTTAATTAATCATCCAAAGTATCTACAGTTGGAGATGATTAAAGAAGATAGAGGTAATCAGAATTACGTCAGTTGAACCTTCCAAGTTATGAAACTATGAAGAGGAAAAAAAGAAAACGATATGAAGACAACACAGACACATCGGCGTACATCAAGAAGCATCAAATATTTTCTTATTATAATCATGGTTAGACATCATATACTTTTCATTTTATATGTCTAAAAATATTTTTACCTTGCAAGAGTATCTATATTATTTTGAATTAGTTTCATGTTCATGCTTGATAATAATGGAGCATTAAGTATTTCAATAATCCATTATTTTGCAAAAAACAAGAGTAGAATAGAGAATCAAAGATTTGGAGCTGACAATGAGCTTTCGGTTACTGAGGGCTTTAATTTTATTAGGTATGTTGGGGCTTTTGTTGTGCTCATTTACTCAAATTTTTGTTGAATTGAGACAAATTTTTATATTTGTATTTGTTGTTATCTTGTTTTTGTGTAGACTATATCCTATTATCAATCTGTAATAATTTATATCGTTGGTTTTAATACAGATGTCGAGGACTCCAAAAGCAGTATTGGTTCAAATGATACATTGCTAGAGTCAAAGGAAAATAATGCAGTTCTAGAACAATATTCTTTAAGACAAATTATTTTGGTAATTGAAGGTATCCAATCCCGTATTATTAATCTTCAAACGAGCGAGGGTTCCAACAAAAAAGAAGAATGTATTTAGACGCTATGATACAACACAATCAGATGACAATGAAATTACTCTTGAGATGCTATTTGGAGTAAGTAGTTCTCTACTTCATCCTCATATTGAAGGGATATGCAAAGTAGTAAGTTCATGTCATATAGTATGTTATTTTTGTTTATTATATATGTAATGTTTAGTGATAATAATTGTCATTATTTTTCCACTATTGTTTCAGGTTTAAAATTTCATCCATGTATGTTTATATATATTTTTAAAGTAGATAATTTGAGTTGTATGCAAAGTATTTAAAAATCAAATAGTTGTGAAAGATATTTGTAAAAACAGTTAGAAGATTATTCTAGAACAGTTCGCACTCACTTCCTAATTCTTTTGATAATATTTGCAGAGTGTTGATGATGTCCTTCTAAACAATTAGGCAGCAATTAAGGAAGAATTTTGGCAGTTTGAGAAAATTAAGAAGACGACAACTGAAATATATTCATCGCCGATTATAAATGTACCCGAAGGTCCAATTACGAAGCTTCTGAAGAAGAAAGGGCCAAAACCAAAGAAGAAACAGGGGACTGCCCAGTATGATCAAATCAAAAAGTCAAAGAAAAACACGGAGACGGGTTTGGACTATCCAAACATTGGAAATACTATGTTTGTAGCTATGGACACATGAAAGAGTCAAAGAGTACGGAAACAAAAAAAATTGATTTTTGAAGCCAATGAATTCTAGGCTTGGTGTTCCATCCTTAATCGAGTAAAATCCTGTGATATTATTTTTCAAATTTGTTGCTATAATAGCCAATTTCTATGTACCCTTTTGACATAAGTTCAGTTAGTAGTGAAAAAACTAGTGACACTCATTATATCTAACGGTGAGGGCCGGGTAGCTCTGACCTGACTTTGACAGTAATCATGATTGAAACATTTTTCAGTATTTATTTTGTACTGTTCTTTTGAGGTGAAGTTAGAACATGATGTGTTGTGTTTGTCCAAAGCTTCCGTTGTAAGGTCATAGAATATACACAGACAAGGAATTCGCTTCCGTTACGTGCTTCCCGTTGAGGCGCGAGGCGTGCGTAATGGCTGCAAGGTTATCACTACAACCCCGGCCCATTTGCATCTTCTTTCGAACGGTTTTTTACCATCTCGCAATTGCAGGTCGTAACGCAAATGCGCATTGAATTCTCACGGGCGCAGCAATTCGCCTGCTGAAGGCCTGAAGCCGTGCCTTGCGTGGTGGGTGAGATCCAAATTCTCCGTAGGGGTTGGACCCACGTCTCATGCATATGTGTTGTGCTATGGCTATGACAATACTGGTATAGATACTTGGATATGATCATCCTTCACTCGTGTCAATGTCATGAACGATCAAGATTGCTTTCAATAAGACAGCTTTTCAAAGTTAGATTTTTCATGGGTCACTTCGACCCATCACTGATTCCCTCTCAGTCTTTTCCGAGGGCAACTCGGAAGTGCAAGTAGTTCGACCATCAAGACCTTGAATCACGAAGAGTGGAGCAAAATCATGCTATTTGTGTTGACCAACCTTGAAGAAGTCGTGTCGTACATACAGTAAGTTTTCAACAAGTGTTTAGTATTCCAATACTTTGTATTCTGCATCCAACCCCATTGTTCCTCTTTGGTATACAGAGAATTTCGTGGGGAATTCTGGCACGGACCTAGGGCCCCTACCCTACAGGAAATGGACACCCTTCTTAGGCAGGGTGCGGGAAATGGAAGACCTAATTTGATTTCTTAGTTCTCATAAAAGGTAATGTCCAATTTAGCTCGTTTGTAGTTCGTAGTATGACATTACAAGTTGCTCCCCTACAATTTGACGAAATTGTATCCTGCTTTGAATTTGCAGGCTCAAAAAGATACTTCTATGAGTGCTGAGTTGCAACAGGTTTTCAAAGGACTTGGACGCGTATGGACTCTGTATGAACTTGTTTGTGGACTTTGTATGAATTTTTGTGGCCGTATATGGCTTATGGTGTTTGTAACTTGGTGAAGCGATATATGAATTTCTGTGATGCATATATACCTGATCGTGGGTCGGGTTGTGTCGGGTTCGGGTTGGGTCATGTCGGGTTGGCGGGTCAAAATCGTTGACCCGCGCCCGACCCGTGACATGGTCGGGTCGGGTCGGGTTGTGCCGGGTTCGGGTCGGGTTTCGGGTTTCACGTGTAATTTTTCGGGTCGCGTCGGGTTGGGTCGGGTTTTTTTAGTGTTTCGGGTTAAAAAACTGGCCCGCGCCCGACCCGTCACGTGCTCGGGTCGGGTTTTTTTTCGGGCGGGTCGGGTCGGGTTTATCGGGTCGGGCGGCCCATGATCTGGTATAGATGCATATAAACTGCCTGCGATATTAGTTGTGATTGTTTTGCTGTTTGGAGGGACATTTAAAAGCAAAATCAGCAAAAAATTGGGTGGGGGTAAGCCTGTTTGCCGTGTGCAAAGTCCTGGCACACGGCAAATATCCAATGTTTGCCGTGTGCCAGGACTTTGCACACGGCAAACCAGGGGTGTTTGCCGGTGCCTGTCCACGTGGCACACGACAAACAGCCGGCCCCGGCAGGCCGCCGTCAGTTACTCTTTTTTTTTTTGCCGTGCGTGGCCCATTGCACACGGCAAACCACCCCAGCACACGGCAAGATCTTTGCCGTGTGCCCGAGATACGGCACACGTCAAAATTTTCTTTGCCGTCGTAGTGTTTGTCGTGTGCCATTTTGTACACGGCAAAGCCTTTACCGTGTGGATTTTCAGCTTTGCCGTGTGTAGAAGGCACACGGCAAACCCGCGGCCTCCCGTAGTGTCTAGTGTCACGTACGATCGAGGAAATGAATGATCTGTGCATCAGAATCGTCCTAGCTAGTGAGCCTGCTTTCGTTGCCGAGAAGTTTCACTAGTCACGTTGATCTGTGCAGAATTTGGGGGCGCGCACTAGCTAACCGTGTGAAATGTGATGCATCTTGTGAGGGCACAAAGTTCTTCAATTCATGTTTCAAAGTTATAGCCTACGGTGCGCTATCTAACGCATGCCTCCAATCTTTATTACCAGGCAAAGGGAAAAGGGAGAAGTGCGAGCCTTGGTTCGACATGGAGCAAGCTTTGAGAAGGTACAGATGCACGCTGTCTTCCAATAGTTCCAAATCAACACAAATACCCCATCAGCCATTCTCATATGGTATAGTATACTCGTAGCTAGGATCAGAGTACCAATTTAAGTTCTAGTAAATAATACTAGGAAATTAAGGGTTGCGAGTCGATATGATGCTGCAATTACCACAGCGAGAATGGGAGCACACTCTGCTACTAGTCTCAAACTCTCCTACTGAAAGCAGATGAGATGAGCGAGCACACACTACTGCTAGCTACTGAGTTCTCCGCTGGTCAATCCGTCGATGACCTCGATCGATCAGTTCCTACGCGGCCTTCTCGGGGCGCCGCCGAAGAGGTCTTTTACAGTACACAATACTACGTACCGGTAGTACGGTAGTATAATCGACTTTTTGCTGTGGGTAAAAAGGTAATTTGTACTCATTTGGACCGTAGCGTGCGAGCCGTCCGTCATGCGTTCATTTCACCGCGCCCGCGCCCTCCGTTCCCCATGGCCGCCGCCTCCATTTTTTGTTTCCAATCATACCCTATACTACCTATGAATACTACCCATATTACTGTAAAAAACCGGTAGTACAGAATTAATTTTAGCCATCGGATCTTTCGAAACGGTTTTTTTTAGCCATCAGATCTTCCGAAACCTTGTACTACCGATGGCCATGGATGCGAGCGAGGCGGTGGGTCGCACGCGGCGCGGCTGATCTGCGGTGAGCGGCGAGGGCGAGGCGGAGGTTTGTGCTGGGAGCAAGAGCGAAGCGAGCACACTCTGGTGGTGAGATAGGAAAGTCACCTGGGGTGAATTTTGCACTGCAGACCCTTACACTTATGTTGTTTTTTCACCGACACCTTCTGTGCTTGCCTCTTTCGGCTAGGATGATGCTTGGCTTTATTACGTACTTAACACCAGGTCAGGTCAGGTCAGGTGGTCAGGTCACCAAATGCGTGCAACGTCGCAACTCACGAGTCACGAGCCTCAGGAAACCCGATCGACCTGCAACTTCAATTCACCGTCGATCATGTAACTGTGCTCGCCGTGCCAACAAAGCCTTTCCTCATTATCCCCAATGCAATTTCCCGCACCGGCGCAACACGAGCGGTGAAAAGAAAACACAACAGAGGTAAATAGTAAAAGGGCCCTGAGTTTAGTGGGTACTGATCGAAAGTATGAGACAAAGAAACATATGCATCTCACCGGTGCAAGCAATGAAGCAAGCGATTCACAAATGAGGTTGCCTGCAGCTGTGAGAAACATGGATATATATGTGCGCGTGTGCCCCTGTAGGCTGTAGCAAGACTTCAGAGTAGTGATTAGCAAGGCTCACTAGCTAAAATTTAAGTTGATCTCAATCAACGAAAACACAAAGTTATTAGCGCTGCTACATTTTGGCCGCTAACCATGATCTGAAGGCTAGGTTCCAAGTTCAAACCATGATGCTCCAAGCAAAGGGAAGTAAGTCAAGTTTCTCAACTAATACTCGGTCACGGCTTTGTAAAAGTTATGGCCTACGAAACGCCCTACCATGCACGTCCAATATCTTTACCAGAGAAAGTGAAAGGGTGGTGAATTTCAAGCCTTCGTTCAACGTATAGGAGAGCAAGTTTCAGCGCGCTCTGTGTTCATAAAGTGTGAGCTAGCAAGGACCGTCCGTAGTCCGTATTGCGTGCATTTCCGTTCTCGGAAGGTTGGGAACACGATTTTGGTGCCATCTCTCAGGGTGTATTTAGATGTAGGAAAATGGGTGAAAAATACAGAAAAGTAGTGTTTCTATAGAAGCGTGCATAGAGATAAAAATGAACTGACACGGTTCTCTAAGTGGATAACTTTTCGTGAATAGGAGATGCTTTTCTGCGAACAAAACAGGGTGCTCGCGTGCCGTGTGAGCCTTCATATATGCTACGTTTTTCTTCTGTTAATTCTCTTTTGTTTTAGGTCAATCATAAAAGATTTGTTGGTCAGGTAGGATTGTGGTCAAATTACCATCTGCCATATGTCCATGCATTCGCACATATACAACCGTGAAATCATAATGTGAACGGGATGGAGATCCCATTGTGTGGTATCAGGGTCAGGGGCGGAGCCAGGAATTATGAATAGGGGGGGGGGGGGGGGCGGCCAAACACAAGCACCAAATTGTTATATCGGCATTCAACAAATTATAAGCGTCAAATTACATGGATCAGGGTTGTGTACAATCGCTTCACTATGAAATTAAAACATGTTTCAGCTGCCGTCGTCTTGTCGCACCTGGCTCGGCCATAGAAGTAGTAGCAAATTAGCATGCGATTGCCTGAGCTGCTGCCAATGCCCATGTATGCTTGCTGTATGTACTTTTGGCCATTAATCAATTCACCATGGTCATGCACCAATCTGTAGATGATAAAATAATCTTTGTGATGTTAGGGGGGCCATGGCCCCTGCTGGCCACCCCCTGGCTCCGACCATGGGCAGTACTTCCTCCGTCCCAGAAAGAATGCATTTCTCGCTTCCCAAAAAATTCTAGAATCTTAAGTTTAACCAATTATAAATAAAAAAATATAAATATTTATGATATGAAATATATATCATTAGATTCGTTTTTAAATGTAGTTTTTTTACAAATTTATTTAAAGCCATAAATATAAGTACAATTCGTTAGAAACTTAGTCAAACATGCACTACTTTAATTGGCACGCATTCCAAACGAGCGTTTTTAAATGTAGTTTTTTTACAAATTTATTTAAAGCCATAAATATAAGTACAATTCGTTAGAAACTTAGTCAAACATGCACTACTTTAATTGGCACGCATTCCAAACGAGCGTTCTTTTGGGACGGAGGTAGTATGAACGAAATGGGTTCACGAGTTCCATCAAGCTAGCTAGAGATCAACTGGGTGGAATTCATACACAGACAGGTTCCAAACAGACAGCAACGTGCCGAATGTTTTGGGGAAAAAAAATCTATAGGCAAACGTGGCTTTTTAGAGGAAATCGTCATCACTTCGTGGATGAATTCATTACGCAGTTCAAGTTATGCCGTCCACGCGTGACATGTACGGAAACCTTTGGGTGTTGGATACTTGGATGTCGTCGGCCGCTGCTGTCGTTGTGCGCGCTCAAAGTGGATGCCGTTCCACGCTGCAACTAGCAGACATCTGAGTCTGGCAGGAGCTGTGATTCAAGGTAGCTGCAGTAGTGTGCCTCTGCAATAGAAAAATGGATGGCAAATAGCTAAAAAAAGCGTCCTCCAATTCAACACAATACCCTCCAACAGTCGTTCGCATACATGATGTCAGATTACATTTGATGTCCAAGGATCAGAGTACCAAGCACTGCACTAAACAGAACTAGGAAATAAATTAAGGGCCGCGAAACAATACCATGCTGCAACTAATTAACAGAACGAGAACGGGATCACCAATCTAGAATCTACTAGTCTCAAGTCTCAACAAGGAGTCAAGCACTGATCCTACCACAGCATATCAGCAGCGCAGCACACTACTAGTGTACTACTACTAGAGTGAACCTCCTCCTCCTACTCGTAAATCGTAAAGGACATCACATCATAGTAGCTATAAGCTAGCACACGTAGCTGGGCCGATGGCCTGCGCCTGCGCCGGCCGGCATCGATCAGTCCTCGCGCGCGCGCCGGCGATGACGACCTCCTCGCGCCGCTGCGTTGCCGCCGCCGTCAGCCGCGTCCAGGTAGTTGAGGTTGACGTAGACGAAGACGCAGCACGCGACGGCGGCGGCGGCGAGGACGGCGTTGGATCGGTGCATCGCGGCGCGCGTGAAGGGGAAGCAGTCGTCGACACAGGCGGCGCCGGGCGCCGTCGGGCACATCGGGAGCGGTGACAGCGACGACCACGCCGAGGACAGGGCGCCGGTGGCGAGCTTCCGCACGGGGCGCCGGTGCCAGCCGGGCATCGCGGCGACTCCCTGACGCGCTGGACTCCGACGCGTACGGTCTTGACGGCCTCCCACGCGGAGCGGGCAGTGCGCGGCAGTGCGCTTGCGTGCGAGAGACCCGAGCATCTCGGGTGGAATAGCTCGGAGGATGGCGGCGAGGGCGAGGCGATCCTCGCGATACTCGATGACGTCGCCGTCTTCCGGCTCGACGGCGTGCCAGAGACCTTGTGCCTGCATGTTCACCCGCATCAGAAGTGCCCACTCCTGGTAGTTCGTGCGGGTGAGCATCGGGTACACGACGTTGGCGCTGGTCTCCTTGACGACGCGCTCGACGACTGTTCCTCCAGTGCGGCGCCCGCGGTGCGGTGGAGGCGAAACGGAGAGGCGGCGTCGTGGTGGCGGAGATGGCGATCGCCCGCCGAAGTCCGGCGCCTAGGAGACGCCGGAGAACATGGCCCCTGCGGACTCTAACCGCTCTGATGCCAAATGTCGTTGTTCACCGGCGATCGGATTCGCAGTGAATTACAACAGATGTGCAGGGCGCCGGTGGTGAGGTTCCGCACGAGGCACCGGCACGGGAAGGGCATGCCGTCGATGAGGCTGGTGGCCGGGCCCCAGGCCGCGGCGGCGACGGCGGTGTCGATGGTGTGCATCGCTTCCGGCGAGACGGGGAGGCGGAGGCCCGGGTCGCAACCGGCGGGGGTGGCTGCAGAGTAGAAGTTGCCTCTGGAGCCGAACGAGAGCATGATCGTCTGGAGAGGATGCAGAAGGAGATGGTCGCGCCGGCGAGGAGCATCGGCAGGAGGCCCTTGCTGGCCATGGCAGCGGGTGAGGCGGTGGTGGCACGCGGCGCTGCTGATCTGCGGCAAGCTAGAGGCGCCGAGGCGGAGGATTTGTGCTGGTATGGTAGTGGTAGCAGTAATTGGCTGGCAGCAAGAGCAAGCAGGCTGGTGGAGGCAGAGGCGGATCTAGCGGTGGGGCGAGGTGGGCTCAAGCCCCTCTTACCGCTGGGAGTTTAAGGGAGCCCCCTAAGCCCCTCCTACAAATTGGAGGAGGAAGAAGAAGGCAAGGGGGGTTTGGAGGAAGAAGAAGAGAGGAGAGCCCCTCCTGATGCTGGTCTCTGCATCCGCTACTGGGTGGAGGAGAGGAAATTCATTGGGGGCGAGTTTTGCACTGCAGGCCCTTACACTTTCGTGGGTTCTCACTCACCCCTCCCCTGCTTGCCTCTTTCGGCAAGGATGATGCTTGGCTTTATTACGTGCTTAACCCCTGGTCAGATGGCGAACTGGCTTGTAGTCCAATGGTAGGACGGTTCAGTGGGACGTTACCCGCCAGGGTTCAAATCCTGCTGCTCGCACCTTGTTTTGGAATTTTTCAAAATTTACCGGCGTTATGCGTTAAGTGATAAGCGGCGTTCCCGTCGACAACAAATCGCCAATGGTGACTTCAGGAATCTCCAGATCTGCCGGGTGCTCAGTCCTTCAAAGGTAAGGTGATGAGTTACAGTGCCTTCTTTCCTATCTTTAGCTTTGGAATCCTTATACCTCAATTACTGTTTTGAGATAGCTTATGTGAAGATACCCTGCCTTCAGCGGCTAACCCACCTGTCAGTAACTAGTTGCTACAAGGTGCGAGTGATAGAAAGCCAAGTTCCAAATCTCTCCAGTTTTCGCTTTCAAAGGTGCTCATTGGGGTAGGTCCTTCATAGGGGTGAGTGTGCATGCGTGTTGTGAGCGTCTGCGTTGTACTGATTTACTGTCGATCATGTAACTGTGCTCGCCATGCCAAGCCTTTCCTCATCCCCAATAATGCAACCTCTGATCACCGGCGCAACACGCACGGGAGATTAAAACACACCCGGGGGGGGGGGGGGGGGGGGGGGGGGGGGGGTGTAAACGGTAGAAGGGCATTCATCAGTTTAGCGGGTACAGAAAATATGAGACCTATAAGGGCTACAAAGAAGAACAACTGAACAAAAGGGCGCGCGGAGCAAGCAATGAAGCAAGCGTTTCGCAAATGAGATTGCCTGCTTGTGAGAAACGTTGTGTAGTGACATCGTTGTACCTCACCATGAAAGTGAAACATGGATGTGTGCGCGCGCGCGCGCGCCTGTAGCAAGGCTTCAGCCTTCAGGAGTAGTGTGACATTTCTTTATCTTTTGTTGCATTGCTTGCCACCAGCCCACCGCTCTCTCTATCTCTCTTTTCTTTCAACGCTCAAGGTTCACTGGTTTCGATCAATGACAGCACAAACACAAGCGCTGCGCTACATGCGTTTTGGCCAATTGGCCACTAACCATGATCTGAAACGCTATATAATGCATGTCCAATAACTTTAGTTCTTTACCAGGGAAAGGCTGGTGAATTGCAAGCCTTCCTTCATCATGGATAGGACGGAAGAAGCTTCAGTGCGCTTTGTTCGTAAAGAGGGAGGAGCTAGAAAGGACCATCCGTACTGCGTGCATTTCCGTTCTCGGAAGGTTGAGAACATGATTTCGGTGCCATCTCTCTCTTTATTAGTCTCTACAGGGTAAAAGCTGCTCGGGTGCCGTGTGAGCCTTCATATATGCTGCTTGTTTTTTTTTTCCTTTTGTCAATTCTCCTTTGTTTTAGGTCAATCATAAGAGCTTAATTGGTCAGATAGGATTGTGGTCAAATTGCCATGCACCATAAGTCCATTAGCACATATACAACCAGTGAAATCATAATGTGAACGGGATGGAGGTCCCATTCTGAAGTAGCATGAACGAACTGGATTCACGAGTTCCATCAAGCTAGAGATCAACTGGGTCGTTTAATTCATACACAGACAGATTAAAAATTGACAGCAACGTACCGAATCTTTCAATAGAAGAAGAAAAAAAAATAGAGGCAAACATGCTGAAAGAACATTATTCAGTTCAAGTTATTATGCTGTCCGCCACACGTGACATATACGGAAACCTTTGTGTGTTGGATGTCGTGGGCAGCTGCCCTTGCTTGTCTCTCAAAATGAATGAAAAAAACTACTGATAGAAGCAGCAAATTAAACGTGGATGCCGTTCCATGCTGCAACTAGCAGATATATATCTGAGAGGCTGGCAGGAGCTGTGATTCAAGCTAGCTGCAGTAGTGTGTGTCTGCAATCGAAAAATGGATGGATCCAGGGGAAGTGTGAAGTCATACAAAACAATGCCTTTGCAACGAAATGATATGTGATAATCCATTATAGAATTGGTGTGAGCTTGGGTAATCAAATGGCTAGAAAGTAAGTATACTGTGCACGTACGTACGTAATCAAATGGCTAGAAAGAGCAGAAGGTAGGTATGCGGTACCCAGTATGCTTTCTGAAGAACAGAGTGTGATTTCCCATAGGAAGAAACAGTGTGTGATGCATTTTCTGAGATTCTCCCTCCATGTTTTTCTAACCTACGATCCTGACCACACTGGTTTCCAGATAGACTCTCCATAGGCAGCAGTTGGACATCTTCTTGGATCAGAATGAAAGTAAGTTCTAGTAGATTGTATTTACAAGAAGAATAAGGGAAAAAACTAGGAAGAAGTTTTGTTGACAAAAAGAACCTACAACAGCCGATAAGGTTACAAACAATTGCAGTTGGAGCCTGGAGCAGATCTAGGAAGCTTACGGTTGCATCTACAGGTCATTCCTTGATTTCACACGTACTGAGCAGATGTTGCTCTGGCCTATGCAGTATTGCCTTTCCCAATTTCACAACCGGCAATGGACTACACGTCTACACCAGCGAAAATGGATATGCTCAATCAAGAAATCCAGCAACCCTACACAGCAGCCCAAGCCCAACGAAACACGGTGCACGCAGCTCAAGCTCTTGATGCTACACAACATGCTCTTCGTTTTCCACTTAAATCCATTATAGAATTGGTGTGGGAGGAACTACATCTCGTTCTGTACTGCACATACATTTGTTTCTCTAGTTGACACTGAAACTAGTACAGTATGCTACAAGGCGCTGGTGTAGTCCATCCTCCCTTTCCCAACTTCACAACCTAGTATGCTACAAGTTGTAGGCCTATGCAACCGTCTTCCTTTCAATGAATTATCAATTACCAACCGATATCGTTGTGCTTCCGAATCGCCAATGCGCCGTATTTATTTCCAGCAATATCATTTTCGATTTCATTTTGATGAAAAAACTATAAAACTGGAAACAATTTAGGCCTTTTCCAATCATTTGGCTAATTTCATTCCGCTTGGATTTCAGCAAATCATCCAAGGGCTAACAGAATATCCAAATGATCCAGCTCGAGTTTCTAATCACAAACACGCGGCACACAAGCATCGCGCATGTCACAACAGAATAAGCACACGAGAGAGAGAGAGAGAGAGAGAGAGGATGAGAGAGAGAGAGAGAGAGAGAGAAGAGCATTGTCACAGGCGAAATAAACTCCTAACACAAGGGAATGCCAGCAACGAACACAATTTCTTCATTCCGCAAAACACAGAATTTGTAACATAGATCAAATATGGCAGAAACTGAAATTCTAAGGCAAACAGAATAACTTTGTTAAGTTAGTTCTAGTAATTGCATAACAACATGCAAAACAAAGCTTGGGAAAACCATACGTTTACCAGTGTCAGCAGGCGAACAGGGGCAAAAAAATTGGGTTCGAACTAATTCAAGCATCCCAACAAACTGTACTGCGATAATGAGACAACAGGCAATAGTACATACCAACAACAAAGGTACTCAGATGACTCCGTCAGCAATATACACAGAAATTAATTGGTACTCTTGCGAAAGTAATCCAACATTGAAAACAGATCCCATATAACCATAATGACAGCAATAGTATGATCATCAACCCCAAACCCCAAAAAATTAGCTGAATTAAAACAGGCAAATAATGCACAAAATTTAATTTATATGGATGACAAGCATCAAACAAGTTGAACAATGTCCATGAAATAGAAGCGGTATTCTACTCATACATCATCAGTTATCCCCACAGCTTTCTGTTACAAATGCACCTTCAACACATGAATAAGCAACATGTCTTCTGAACTGACTAATTCAAACAAGCACATATCCAGGAAAACAGCTATAAAAAGAAAACACTGCTGAAATGACAACACTGCATGTCAAACAATCTCAATATAGTTAAAAGCAAGGAAAATTCTACCTCTTATGTTAGTGTTGTACAAACAACCAAAGGAAAGATTTTGATTCTTTATCATTGAGTTTATGACCAACAACTGTTAACTTTAAACAAGCCAAGTATCCTATCCTAGAAGAACAAAGCAACAAAAACAAGACATTGTATGACCAACAAGTTGATTTAAACTGTTAACTTGAAACAAACCAAGTACCCTATCCTATAGAAACAAAAACAAGACACCATATGACCTGTTAACAAAAAGAAGTCGTTGCAGACAGTATGGACTATGGAGTGCAACTGCTACGAGGATGAAAGTTAAATGCAATTACTAGAATAGAAGATAATCAGAAGTTCTTGTAACCAGAAAACAACAAAATCATTTCAAACTATAGTTTTCACTAGAGCAGCAGAACATGCTTACTCCGTAAACTTTTTTTTCTGAAAAATTCCTACTCTGTAAAATAAAACACAGATTGCAGTGAAGACACAAAGTATTGCCAAATTGGTAAGAGTTCGTGTATCCAGATCACTAATGACCCTAGCCTACATCTACATATCTATGTTCTGTGATATGCACAATGAACAGCAAAAAATGCTTCTAGATCTGCAATCACCCATTTCATACACAGAAGACACAAGCTAACGATTGTCACAAGCACCTAAACTTCTATGTCGGTATATCAAAACATTCAAGCTGACAAGCAACCAAAGAGCACAGAAGGTAGCAACAACAGCTATGCCTACATATCTATGCCCTGTAATCTGTATAATGAACAACTGAAACCAAACAAATTCAATATCAATGGGTCACAGAAGACAAAATGTCCTTCTGGATCTAAAATCAGCTATTTCTTATACAGAAGACAAAAACTGACGATTTCCATGTCACAAGCACCTAAACTTCCACAGCATATAACAAACATTCCGGCTGACAAGCAACCAAATAGCACAAAAGGTAGCAACTCTCATTGTACTTTATAAAATCGGATAAGATTTCATTGGGGCGAGAATATAAATCTCATGTCCATCGCACGCAGGCCAAAACACTTTAGAATCTACATCATAACAGATAAGTTCAAAACTTAATCGCCACAGAAGCAAACCATAACCATAGACCAGCGGAAAGCCTAGTTGCGGTCGCGGCGGGGACCACCGTACTGCGGGCGGCCGAAGGCGGGGGCGTTGGAGGTCTCAGGCTGGCGCTCGACGCCAGGGAGGTCGGCCATGCCGAGGTAGGCGAGCATCTCCATGGTCTCCTTGTCGACGCGGATCTCGTCGACCTCGAGCGCTGACTTCTCCGGGACGAAGTCCATGCGGCGCTCGCGCTCCTCCTCCTGCAGCTTGAGGGAGATGCCGCGGACCGGGCCGCGCTGGATGCGGCGCATCAGGTGGGTGGTGAAGCCGGCCACCTTGTTGCGGAGGCGCTTCGAGGGCAGGATCGAGACCTCCTCCAGGACCTTCTTGTTGGTGTGGAAGTCCAGGGTCATGCGGGAGTAGTACTTCTCGATCACCTGCCTGGAGGTCTTCTTCACGGTCTTGGTGCGAACGCGACCCATGGCTGCAGGCGCTGGCTCCCTCCTCTTCTCTCGCGACGGCGAAGGCTATGCGCTGGTTGGTGGCTGCGGCGGCGGGGCGAGGAACAAAGGAAGGGGTTCTGTGGAGGCGAGGGGTGTGAGCTTACAAGGGAGGCGGACGTGTAGGGTTTCGTGGTGGCAGGAGGATCTCGACCGCTCGTTCGAGATGGGCGGATGATATTGACTAGGCTGAAATTGGGCCTTGTCTAGTGCAAGTCCGGCTGGAATCTCTCATTGGGCCGGTTCGTTTATTCTGTAGAAGTGTCCGTTCTTCCGGTCCAGTTTTCTTGTGCAAGCAAGTGCAACTCTCCTCCCTTCTTCTTTTTTATTTTGTTTTCCTGTACAAGTTGAGTTTTTATTTCAAATTTTGTTAGTTTACTTATAACATGATGCCCTACATTAGAAAAAATATATTAAGATTTTTTTTAGACATTAAGTTGTTCCTAATGTGATCTGTAACATTTATTCGAGACTTATTTTCAAAAGATTGAAGAACTGTGCCGGCTGGCTATATCAAGAACTCGTTTCTGCTTACAGCTTATTCTCACACTGTTTCTTTATGTAGTATATATGGTTTTCACATTCCCCACGAGGATTGCATTCCCTACTTATGTTCCTAGACAAAAAAAAAATGGCAGTTGAATTCTATTACAGTCAGGTAGTGAATCATCCACCTGCTACAATGGTCTGTTCGATGCTGGTTTCATTTCTTCGCATTCCTTACTTAGATCTTATCCAACTCGATGCTATCCTGATTTTTCTTGCATAACCAAGCGCAACATACCCTAGGCTCACACAATGTATGATGTAGACATGTACTAGTACTAGTAGTACACTTTTTTCATTTAAACTTGATTGTTCACACGTTGATGAGGTTATACTTAACGTAGTAGTGGTGACGCTGCCGGCCAGGGCTTTCGACTAGTTATTCAACAAATAATAGTACTATAAACCAGCATGAAATGCCAACGGATCAGCAAGCTCCGGGGGCGAAGCCAACGACCTTCTTGCCAAGATCGTACAGCACGCCGTACGTCTTCTGCTGCGTGTTCCCGACGATGGCCATGTCGGTGTCCTCGCTGTTGGGCGCGAACGCCAGGCACGCCCGCGACTCGTCCACCTGGTACAGGATCCCCGACTTGTCCACGTCCAGGCTCGCGCCGCCCTGGAACGCCAGCGACACCGCGGGGAGCGCCTTGCCGCCCTTGGCCCCCGCCTCCGTGAGGTCGTAGCAGGTGTCCAGGAACGAGGTCGCGGGGGCCTTCTTGTATCCCAGGCCCTCCATGGACTTGGCGAACGCCGACCGGAGCGGCGCGTACGCCTTGGGGGGCAGGCGCGTGATCACCGTGCCGGAGTCCACGAGCGCGCCGGCGTCGGAGAAGACGGAGCCCGGGATGGACAGCGCGCGCCCGTCCACCTTGATGCCCGTGAGCCCCACGTAGTAGAAGGTAGGCCCCATGTCGGTCAGCATCGGCGTGAAGCGCGCGTTCGCCGCCGGCGAGCCGGCGGCCGGGCCGAGGTCCAGGAACCCGGTCCCGGACGGCGTCGCCGGGAGGCAGTAGGAGAACACGCCGCCGTACTTGTCGCGCGCCTGCGACGTTAGCGACGTCTTGCCGCGGCCGAGGCCCATCAGCCCCGCCGCCCGCCCGAACAGCCCGCGGTTGTCCTCGCCGCACCCGAACCTGAACTCCTGCACGCACCACATGTCAGCCTGCAGGCACTCCCAAAATACGATTCATTTTGGTTTCTCTCATAACACCTTTTATATATATCTTTGCAATAGTATATATCCAAATGCATATTAAAGTTATATACCTAGAAAAATCGAAAACGAATAGTAATTTGTGACAGAGAGAGCACCTTGACGGCGTCGGAGGCGAGCGTGAGGGTGTCCTGGGCGTAGAAGCCGACGGTGGTGGAGCCGTCGCCGTACCGGACGGCGTAGAGGCAGTGGCCGCCGGAGCAGCCGCGTCTGTCGAGGTCAGAGCAGTAGGGCGACGAGCACGAGACGTTGGCGTACGTGGACGAGTTGGCCGGGCTGAAGAGCGGCTCCTCCTGCATGTAGCAGGACTCCACGCACGGCTGGCACTGCACCCACGTCGTGTCGCTGCCGGTGTCGAACACCACCGTGAGGCGCTCCTCCGGCGTGCCGAGCCCGATGGTCACCACGTAGTTTCCCGTGCCCACCGCGTCCCCGGACGACGCCGGAACGTTCGCCGGCGCGGCAGACGACGACAGCGACGCGGGCTCGGGCTGGAGCTTCGGTCGTCTCACATGATGGCCGGTGGTGGTCTCGGCCACACGGCGGCGGATGTACTCGACGCGGCGCTGATCCGCTGCGAGGATCTCCTCGTGGGAAGGCGCCTTCCCGTGCTCGTCGGCCAGCGGCGAGCACGGGCCGTGCCGGTGCACGACCGGCATCCTCGTGCCCGTCGCGGCGCCGTGTTTGTGCTCTGAGTTTGCAGGCAGAGAGTGTTCGCTTCAACTCCGAATCAGAACTTCCGGTTACGTTTTCAGAACATGAGAGCGTCCGATCGATATTAAGGGAATGCATCGTGATTAAACACATCTTAAAATGTTAGGCGATTTAGACCGTGCAAATTTGTGAATTTTAGCTTAGTCGATTAAAAAAACATCATTTTCAGGCATTTTCTTTGTACGGGCTTAGGCGCCATTGACTTAGCTTATAGTTAGTCATTGAGCAGTATTTTTTTTTAACTTCTATAATATGTTTCATATCTTTAAGATGTGCAGCCCTCTCGCATATTTAAGAAAAAAAAAGGTGGTCAAAATAAAATGAGCTGAAAGTTACTGTCAGAGAATTTATTCTGTTGCGTGAAAGTGTAGTTTTCAACTTTTCATGTACACTGTGGTTTATAAACCGTAAAAGGTCTTAGCGTTTGTCTGTAAAAGGTCCTAGCGTTTGTCTTCATTGAGCCTTTCTTTGTAAGTTAACTCCACTGGTTTTAATGCAATTCAGTTGAAATCACTATTTTTCGCTATTTTTGACTCTGAACAATTACTAAACTAGCCACTTTTCAAAAACCTTTTCTCCCTTAATTACCCTTTTAAATATCTACTTCCATTTTTTTCAGCAGAGGTAGGCAGGTAGCTGAGTTATCTTCCAAGCACCGTAACATATCTCTTCATTTAATTTTCCAATTTTTTTACAAACCTTTAATTTTATTTACATATAATCTTACACTTTTATTAGGAGTACCACATACTTGGAGGCTTAGCTCAATGGTCAAGATACGTGCATTGCCCCAGATTTTTCGTGTGAAGTTACTACCTTGCAGAATAATTTAATCACAAGCTTCACATAGTTCTGACTTCTGAATACGATTCATGCCTTCTCAAGCATAATAAAAGATGCAGCACGACACACGCACGCACTCACGCACACTAAAGCAGTAGGAATAATTATTCTGATGAGAAAATTAAAAACCTTGTGGTATGAGGCAAGGCGAACCAACATGGAACAAGGCCTCCACATTCAGCTTCACGTCGGAGCTGCCCCCAGATGATACAGCAGCAGCAAGGAGGAGGAGGAAGAAGAGTCCTTGTTCGGGGCAGCAACAAGAAACAACCATGGCGATACAGTAAGTGCTCGCGATTGGGAACGCTTGGCAGACCGAGCTGAAGCGATCACACGCACGCAAAGATGCACTGCGCATCTTATTGATGCCATGTATATGTAGGCCGGGGCTCGCGATGTCTATTTCGGAGTGCTCCTGCGGCCCGTTTAAGGGCTGCCGGCGAATGAAGGGAAAATCTCGATCGGTATTTAAGGGTGGCAGTACGGAGCTCTGCCCAAGAATCCAACCATTCCTATCTACATCTGTACTTTTTCGCGATTGTGCCTTAGCACGTATTTTATTAAGCAGTTACAAACAGAACTTGACGCGGCCAAACAGAGGTTGGCCGATACAAGCACACAAATGACTAAAGAAAAAGAAAAAACTGAAAAGAGGCCTACAAAACAAATAGCCAAGAAGCCACCAAAGCGGTAAACTCTGAAAAAGAAGAGGGCACTCCCACACAACCACCCGAACCTAGAACAAACCATCTTATCTGCGCCTACTACTAATGAACACCACCGAGGACGCCAGCTGAGATTAGCAAACCGACATGATGGTGGCCAAGCATCTACCTGAGCAGCAATACCACGACGGCAAAGCATCCGCCAGAGACGACAAAGCATCCGTCAGAGCAAACAGCAGCACGACAACGACGACAAAGCATCCGCCACAACAGTCACAACTCCAACAACCCACGGCGATGTATGTCAATGAAGCACCGGTAGACGATACAAATGGCGACGACGACGACGGCCACCCCCGACAACCAAGGAGTGCGAGCTGCCAGCAGCGGGGGCATGGAGATCTCCCAGAACGACGCCCTCAAGAGGGACATGACGCACGAACGCCATCGTCGCCAGTCCTCGGCACCGAACTTGGTTTTCATCAGGAAATCCGACCTCCAACCCATGGACCGTCGAGGGCACCGAACCCAAACCGAGCCTGGGTGCGTGAGGGAGGGGGTGGCAGCTAGCAGTGGGGGCATGGAGCTATCCCGGGACGACGCCCTCAACAGGGACATGACACAGTAGCGCCATCGTCATCGGTCTGTCGCCGGATTTGGCTTTCACCATGAAGACCAGCGACCATGCCCAGTCGGATCCAGGCCCGGGGGAGGCGGATCCACCCGAGCGCCGGCGAGCGGTGACGCGGTAGGCCCACCTGGGTGCCAGTAGGATCCAACACCGACCGGCGGCCACCACCCCGACGCAGATCCAGGCCTGGGGGAGGCGGATGCACCCGGGCGCCGGCGGGCGGTGATGGGGTAGGCCCACCCGGCCGGCGACCGCCACCACCGAAGACAAGGGCCCTCCGTCCGGGGAAAGTTGGATCTGGTGCACGACGGCCGGTCCCCGGCGGTCGACGTCGGCGACGAGCTAGGCTTGGGGAGTGCAATGGGAGGCCCTAGGAGGAGGGAGGGGAAGAGGAGGGGGAGGGCACGACATGGGTCAGCTTCGACGCCGCCGCCGGCAGCCGGGCTCAACCAAGGGGCTGCCGGGGGTGGGGGGGGGGGGGGGGGGGGGCGCTGCCCCCGAGTCGCCCTGGGGAGCGACGCGGGGGAAGGGGACGATATGGGAAAGCGTTGTCGTATGCTGAACCTATCTACATTTGTAGCTGACAGAGAAACATTATTCTTGTACCTAGATTTCGTTCAGGTTACAGCTGTGACAAAACAACCTTCAAAATCAATCCTCGTCTGTGACAGATTTATCCACGCTGTTTCCCGATGGATTGTAGCATTATGCGCTTGTGCTGCCGAGAAAAACACACGCATTGGATGTCCGAATTCTACTGAAAAATGACCCATGAGCGTGAGCCTGTGGGAGATGCTAGACAAGTGTCCAGTTAGTTATTTTGATTTGAATGGAGAAGCTAAGGATGTCTCACAGGTATGTAATTTAGGTACAATTCACCTTCACGGCCGTTTAGCCATGTCTGTCTAATCATTTGTTTAGTCCGTTAAATATAATTAAATTTTCATTTAGCCTGAATAATTTATGTCTCTCTTATCCCTGTTTATTTTGGATCTCATCTCTAGCCTACCATAACTTGGTTGAGACAAAAGGTTATGTTGTCGTCGTCGTCATTTAGCCTGAATAAAAAGCTAAAAGCGAGGTAAAGAACTGTATAGCATTTAGAACAACATTAAAAAATAATTATTTTATTTGAGTAAATCGATGTAATTAATCGGATTCAATTTATAAATACTCCTTACTCAAATATATTGTGTCTTATCAATAAAGTCAATGTGTTTGCCTCCTAGTGTTTCTTGACTATCACCGCTGTCCCATACCCTAGGGCAGCTGTCATCCTCCTAGCTGCTCCCAAGCAACTCTACCTTTACCATCTCCATCTCCCCGGTCTCCTTTCCCTTACTCCCTATGAATTCTGCCAATGGCATTTTCAGTGTTTTTATGTACCGATTTGAACTGTTTAGTCCCCGTCGCTTCTTTTATAAATCATAACAGGAGTTGCGAATGCGTGTATACAATCAGCAAAGAAAAATGTAGGGGTGAGCATTCGTTCCAAGCTTGAAAGGACATGGTGCTGGACTCATGGTCTACAAGTACTTTTTAAGTTTTATCCGCCCATGCATGCTTCAACTTTGGAGGTCATACTCAATTTTTAATTTGAGCGGTAATTAGTTTATAAAGAGTAAATGCGTGGAAGGTATTACTCGCATGGTGTATACTTTGATAGTATGTTCCTACTCTACGAAGAAAACCACCATCAAATGGACACTATAAAATCTAGATTTTTTTTTGGGGGGGAGGGGTGGCCGATACCTTTAAATATCACATGATCAAGCGAGAGAATATGTGCTTACCAAAAAAAAAAAAATCGGAAGGCTAGGAATCCTTAATATGAGATTGCTAAACGAAGCTCTAATCCTAAAATGGGTAAGGAGTGTTAGGAAATCTCTAAACCCTAAGAGATAATTATGGGCTCATACCAAATATGCCCCTGGAGGGTAAAGACTATATAAAGGAACATGTACCCATCTATTATGAATACAAGAGAGAACAAGTCATATCTACGTTATGCCTCCCGTGCGCTTTGTCTCCTGGTTGTGTGCTTGGGAAGGGATACGGTGGTCTACCTCTTCTCACGCCTAATCTTCTGCTAGGAAGGGAAACGGATCAGGGATCCGTTGTTTAACACGTCATCAGCACGCTCTACCACTACCCGTCAACGACGGTACATTGTTTTTGATCCTGGCTGGATCCATCTCTCGGCAGATTGGTTTTGTTGTTCTATTAAGTTTGGTCTGCGTACAAACTAGCATGCTAGATTGGTGGTAGATCTTTTTCCTGGCTAGTTTGCATGTCCTAGCTTGATCTGTATAGTACAGCACGCGTCCGCAACGACGCCCAGATGGCAGTCGACACCACGCGAGCCTTGCGCGTGTAGCCGCTGAGCTGCGCAGGACCCCTATGTAGATCTTCTGAAAGCAAAATATTTCCAAAACAAGCCTTTCGCTGAACCTCAGGGAGAGGGGCTTGGAATTCTTGGGGGGGGGGGGGGGGGGGGGTGGGGGGTGTCGTCGGTATGGATTAGCTCTTCTTATATGCGTTCTATAGAAATGGGGAGGTGATGGTGGAGACGTGGAGGAATGGGAGACCGTATTACAGAAGCTTGGTTCCATTCAGATAGTGAGGGGCCCGGATGAGGCAACGTGTGCGCTAGAGAGATAAAAAAACTACAAAGTAGAAACAGGATGCCATTGAAACTTAAAATCCACATTTGGCAGGCATCACGGGAGAGGTTACCCACTGGGGCAGGAACGGGAATGTCAATTGTGTTATTTGTGGAGCACCAGAAATCGCCGATCACATTTTGTTCCAATGCATATTGGCTAGATTTGTATGGATGGCTATCCTTTTTTTAGTACCGACGGTGAAAGCTGATGCTTTTCCAAATTTTTATTAGAAGAAAAAAGACTTGACCTAGTTTAAAGGAAAACCTCGCTTGAAAACCAAACAACTTCGGTCCATAGACCGTCCAACTAGGGAGGTGTCGAAACCATCTCTCACAACTTCGGTCCAATGACCGTACAACCGGAGGGATAGAAATCCCTATACAACTTTGGTCCGTAGAATAACAACTGAAAAAACAAAGTCGTGGGTTGGATTGGGACATCAACACGCACCGTTTTATCAACTCAAACAACTCCATTTCGCCGACCCGAACCTCAACTAACCTATGCCCAGTCGGATTGGGTCATCGACATGAGCCACCACACCAGCAACTTAAACCTCTTTTTTTCTTTTTTTGAAATAAAGGCAGAAGAAAGGAAAATGGAAGAAAAGGCCCTATCAGCAGTAGGCAGCATCGACATGAGCCACCACACCAGCAACTTAAACCTCTTTTTTTCTTTTTTTGAAAGAAATACAGAAGAAAGGAAAACGGAAGAAAAAACCCTATTAGCGGTAGGCAGCCGTCACCAAAGCCTTGGGGATGGTCGGCGTTCTCGCCGACGGCACGAGACAGTTGCCAAGGTCCGCATGATAGATGCCCAACGCTGCCTTCACGAAGGACACGACGCCAGTGGCGCAGTCGATGCCGCCCAAGAAGGGATGGGTTTTCACCCGCAATGTAAGAGACTAGAAAGGATTGCGCGCTAACGCCGCGCCAGTTATAGATTACATATATAATCATTTTCTATGTTATTTAATTTTGGTGATCAGCTACAACATACATGAAAGAATCTTAGGACCCCTTAGTAAGTTCAGATGGCGGCAAACCAGATGTTCTCGACCATAGAGAGTGTGACAGTGTTGATACAGAGTGCACACCTATGAGGGCCTTCTTCTATTGTTGCGCTAGAGTTCCTACGAATTGAGGACCGGAACGACGCGTTGTGACATTGGTGGCCTGCTAGCTGGCGACAACAAAGAGAACTGAGAGGACAACTGAGAGGAGGAACTACGGTCTAGGGAACGCATCGTCCAAAAAACGGTGGCAATGTGCTGCACACGTGAAGTTGATAAGCACGAGGAGGGTGGTGCCTCCTTCCTACGGCAGCGACACCACCTCTGATCCGAGCAAAGGCTCTAGCAGGGGATAGATAGGGCGAGTTGACACGTGAGGGAGAAATTAGATGAGTAGCTGAGGAGGGCAATGTGTTGTATCTTGTTCTCAACTTCGTGAGGGAGACAATCACGGCTCTCTAATGCGCAAGGGACACCACAATTTTATTTGCCAACAATACAAAATATTAATACGTGGCGACCGAACAATTGCGCAATGCTAGAAGCCTAGAACAACATGGCATGCCGAGATACCAGCACGCAAAGTGCAACATTAAAAGTCTGAAACCACGTGTCTGGTGAGAATGCACCACACTAGATGGACACGTTTTTTTAGTGATGTAGATATACTTATTTTTAAGGCAAAATTGAAACAGTGCTGGTATGGAAAAAGAAAGAAAGAAAAAGAAAAGAGAAAAAAAGAAAAAAAAACTACAGTAGCACGGACGCTGGGAGGCCACCAATCCTCCCAGCGATATAGAGATAAAAACAAAAAATGAAAAAGAAAAAGAAAAGAGAAAACAAAAAAAGAAAAAAAACTACAGTAGCACGACGCTGGGAGGCCACCAATCCTCCCAGCGATATAGAGATAGTTATGGCCGACGCATCCAAGCCCACCATCAGGGTGACCCTGGTGCGCCTCCACCCAACCGCAGTCAACGACTCCACCATGGCGACGCTGGTGTGCACCCGAGCAAACCGTTGTCAGCCACACCACAGTGGCATCACTGACACACCACTGCACGACCTAAACTGATCGGAACACCAATACAAGGCGCACCTGCAAGAAGCTGAGGGTGAGCCGCTGCAACTGCGCCAGCCATGGCGTCATCGTCGTCGAGGTCGCACTAGCCACGAACGCCCTTACAGCTGAGCTTGCATCAGACGCAAGGCCGCCATCGATGGGCCAAGGACACCGCAGACGCAACCACATCGGGGCGCTCCAACCGCGGCGCTGCAGTGCAAGGGGCCCGGCCGAAGTGCAGCGGGCAAGGCCGCCACATCCACCCCGCTCGCTCGGCATCACCGCCGTCACCACGGCTGGAGCCGTTGATCGATGGAACCAGCGTGGAACGGCCACCGAAGCGCAGATCTGGCCGAGCAACTCGCGGATCCGGCCTCCCCTAGGGCGGATCTAACCGCCATCCACCTCAAGGGTGCGGGAGGAAAGAATAGTTGAGGGAGATAGAAGAAGGGAGAAGAGGAGGGATGGGGGCGCTTGAGAGGAGATGGCCCAGCCGCCGCCCTCCTCGTTACTCATCGACAAACTTCCGGCAAGCAGCTGCAGCTCTGGCGGCAACGGAGGCAAGGGGCAGCGGCGGCGGTGGAGTTGGGCGGAACGTCGAGGCAGTCGCTCGAGTCTTGTGTGGACAGCTATCAATGAAGCGCTTGGGTGGGATAGAGAACCGAGGTTTAGTGATTTCGTAGATTCCTGGTTACCTTTAGGGAGTTATGAATACAACCTAAAGCTTTTGCTTTCACAATCATGGGGTGGGTTTTGTGGACAAGTAGAATTTAGATGGCAATAGAAAAAAAAAAGTTCCCAAGATCCCCATTGAGGATTCTAACAAAATCTTCTAAATTGTTGTAGAGATGGTCTATACTTCTAAAGCAGGACAACACTGGAAGCTAAACCTTTGGAACAAGGAGACGGCGAAATAAGGGGGGACATTCTCAAGGAGCTAGACAAAGAACAGGAACCGGGAGAAAAGTTCACGTGACATGCCTTCCTTCCCGGACTCATCTCTTCGTTTTTATCTTTTTTTTTTGTTAAATCGTGTGATGTGATACTCTATTAAGTTTAGTGCCCTGTGTTTGTGCCGGAAGCCTAGCTCACTCAACATGGTTGTAAGATATTTTATTCGCTTTTTGTAAAAGTAGAACTCTTCATTAAAAAAACTCTTAACACTTTTCTCATGACCTCGCTTGCGCTGCCACCTAGATGCGCTCTGCCCGTGCCATAGGCACCCGAGGTGCTTATAGTCACCGCGAGATGCCCACCCTCACTCCTCAATATCCTACTCCCCATCCCACGGCTATGGCTATTGTGTCTTCCACCACCGCTAACCTCGCCTTTCATCCAAACACCCACCATCGTGAAATCATTCATCCCCCCAAAGGAAAGTGTAAATGAACATATATTATCAAACATCAAAATGTTCTGCATCACTTCATCGTTACCAAAATGCATACTCCCTCCGTCCCAAAAAACAAATCATTCTAGATATTTTAGGACAGATTAACAAAAATGTAAAATGACCTCGATTGCCCCTATCTTTTAGCCAGATTTGGTGCTAACCAACTGTTGCATGCCTGCATGCACATGCAAACCTGCCAAATCGGGTAAAACGACTTATTTATGGGACAAAAATTGAATCACAAAACGACTTGTTTTTGGGATGAAGGGAGTACACCTCTTCAAAATGAAATATGCAACACCTACCAAACGGTGCATCTCCACACTATACTCTTTTCTTTCCCTATCGGAGCTCACAATGCTATATACATATCAAGGCTTCATTCTATTAATTAAGCTTTAGTGACTCGTCCTATTAGCCATTAGCCAATTGCCAATCCAACTGGCTGCAACTCTGACTATATCGTGGGTCATGCAACAAAGCTTTACCAATGTACGTACAAGTAGACTTCGCCGATTTGGGCAAACCCGGCACACACAGACACTCGAGCCATTCCTCTATTTTTTTAGAAGAAAGAAATAAGAAGACGGGAGATTAGTCTCTCTAGTCTCCAATGATGGATCTGCCACCATTGTCAAATGAAGTCTCTCAGACGTTCAAGGACTAGTCATAGTTCATGTAGGAGACGTTGATCGGGACGCGGTCGTTCAAGAGGTGCAGTCAGAAGACTGGCTTTGGTGGGGTCCAAGTAGTTCATACCGCCCGGCGTCAGAATGCTTACTAATCTCCACCAGAAGATCCTGGACTGCCTAGCTATGATACCAATTGTTGAGAATGGGAGGGCTTACAACTACTAATATGAGGATCTGGTTTTGACAAAAATGCTATCTTTATTGCAGTAGTAATAATATTACATAGGAGCACTTGGACACTTTTGGTGGCAAGTCTAACACTCACACTCTTTCCTCTTCCTAGCACTACTACCTTTCTCTCATCTACCATGCTCTTGGATGGATGACATGGCAAGGGGTGGCACCCTCCTTATATAGGCATACACAACCATTGGATGAGTGACACTTGTCAAGATCCTAACCATGCCATGCTACAAAAATCTAGATACTAGAAACTTCTTGGTAAATATCTCCATTTAGAGTATTCTGATTTTTACCATGGTGAAAGGTTCTAGAGCTTGTTGGTAAGTTATGGTAATTGTGGAATACTATAGAAGATTTGCCTTGCTCTTGTTCAACATCTTGTGTAATCATTTTTTTAAGTTCTCTTGTACCCTTCTGTAAACTTTGTTTAACATATAATCAGTAGGGGCTTTGCCCCTTCTGTTCCTAAAAAAGGTTCAATGTTATATCTAGTTGTGCTATAAAAGCAAAATTGTTATATCTAGTTTTCTACCAAATGAAAGAAATCAGAAACCTCTAACCAGAGCTAATGATCAACATACCATGACTAACTTCAGTACAACAATATACATTTACCAAAGAGGAATTGATACTGCACTTGCAATGTTACAGAGTTTTTCAAAGAGAAATACATACTATTCAAAGTGCAACACATTTTATTATTAATATGATGTACATCGAAACACGGCCATAATCTCTAGTTCTATACCAACTAAAAGAAATTATAAACCTCTAAACAAATCAGTTTGGCTATCATACATGAATCACAGTACTTTGATGATCAAAATATCATGATTAACTTCATGAGTATATCTGTAGGAGATACTAAGCTTACCAAAGAGAAATTGATACTACAATTGTCGTGTAACTAGATTTTCAAAGAGAAATAACTAGACACCTTATGTGCCATAAGCATAATTAAGTGTCATGGAGAATTACCATTCAGTACTTTATGTGGAGGTCGCATATCATAGATGATAATCCGCTTCCTAGGCTTCTTAAGCTTGAGAATATCATCGAAAGAGGTATACTCGATCGTGACCTTACCCTTGTACCAACTTTTATCCACTTTGCTAACGCACGATCTAGTTTGGTTCTCAAACACCAATATCTGGAACCGTTCACGGGAAGATGTAGTGATTGATCCAGTAGCATAGTGGTTCAAGACAATGTAGTCCTCCTAGCAGGCTGGACAAAACCATTGAGCCAGATATGATAATCTGAACATTGTCTTTCCCTGTTTACGACAACCACATATGAAGTTCAAATACTCTAATTAATACACAAAATTCAATTAGAATGTTAGTAACCATACAAGGAAAGCAAAGAACAACAGTGCTAATTCATAGTAATTTGTACTCGCCTTTTGGATCAATAGGCATGCCCACTAGGCGTCCAGTAGTAGGCGCATCAGGCAGCGTCACAAATACAATGGCTGCAGCCAAAGGTATCCCAGTTGCACACACTATCTCCCATTGTACCATCAGATCAATTGCAAGCACCAACATAAGTGATACAATGATGTTGACTACAAACCAGGTGATTATCAAAGAATACTTCCAAGTAAACGCAACAATCCGCTAGCATGTTAAACCTGGAAGCAAATCATGTTCCTATATTTTCAATTTTAGCAAATATGATATAGTCCTAAACTCGCAGTCCTACACAACTACAGAACTACTGCAAAATGGCAACATAAATAATAACCACACTACACTGCAGTTCCAAAGGTAGGAGAGCAAGGGGCCATTACCTGCGTAATGGAATGCTTTAATTTGTTTCTCCAAAACTAATGCTCTCAATCTTTGGGGTAAAGTAACCTAATCTATTTATGTTCTTAGTTAGGTATTTTGTGTTCTTGTTTTAGAGCCTTTGCGGTCTTGTCCCAATCGTGATGACACCTCATGTTCTGTGGTTGTCAAACGATAACCGAACTCAGTTGTTAAGACATTTCGTGCGAAAGGCCTTTGAGCAATGGTCGCGCCTAAACAATAGATGGGTGAAACTCCACGATCAAACAACTAAGATATGTGTACAGAACACCTCCACTTTTCAGACCCAGCACTTGGGTTTTCCTTTTGCCATTGGATTCCTATCTAATATTATAAGAGTTTTTCCCTTACATTTATATGTTGTGAGTTATGACACTTTCTTCCTGGTGACGTCCCTAGCACCCGTGACCTCATGTACAGTGAACCACAACCCATACCGCAGAGGTAGGCTTTTGTCTGATACTTAGCAACCGGCGTTCCTGGAACGATGGAACGGAAATGGTGAGGAACGACACTTTTAACCGATTTTAACACTACGAGAACGTAATTCGTTTCTATTCCACGTTCCCGAAGTGACATTCCTGGGATGAGGAACGCAATAGGATGACAATATCATGTAATCCCTTCTTACTCTACCCCTCGCAAATCCTTGTATGCCATAATCTTTAGCATGCATAATACTACCTCTGTTTGAAATTATAGTTCGTTTGACTTTTTTGACCTCAAGTTTGATCACTCGTCTTATACAAAATAACATATTTTTTTGTCATAGCTTGCTTTGTTAATAAAAGATGTTCAAAAACGGCTTAAATTTGACTATGTATAATTTCTTTTAACAAGACGAGCGGTCAAATTTGGGGTCAAAGTCAAATGAACTATAATTTGAAACAGAGAGTATAATTGTTTAGATCGGCATTTCATCTGTCGTAGATACCTAAAAAACCAAGATGGTTAAGATAATTGTCCTGGTTAGGGTTTCGCCCGTTGAAAATCATGCATGTAGTTGTGGGGGGTGGGGACGAGATATTGGTAGGACCTAGGATCGGCCTTGTGTTGTTGTGCGTGTAAGGATGTATGGGCCAAGACGTTGATCGATCAGTTGGGCTCAAATCATGTGTAGAGTGTTGACTATGGAAAAAGCTATTGAACGATTGGTCGCTACTTCCCGCGAGCGCACGACGCAACCGGCCCACCTTTAATCCGAATCATACGCTCTTGCATGCCTTGCGCCTGTAGCAGACCCCACGCGCCTCTACACATAGCTGCTCGTGCACCGTCTCCTATGCATGTTTGTGGACCATCTTTCTTTTTTATGAAGCTTCTCTAAAAACATGCTTTATCTTTTTCATATTACATCCATTTTGAGAACCGATTACACCGTTGTTTTCTACGCGATGAGACGCCCACTTTCATAAGATTTGACCATGTTTTGTACTAGTAGCAACTTATGTGACAACTTTCTCTCTTTGTGTAGCAACTCATGTGTATATTGGCCTACTGTGGTAACAACTTATGTGCATAATTTTTTTGGTTTTGTGTCAACTTATTATGCGTATAAGTGTATGATATATTTTGTTAGCAATAACTTATATTTTATATGTGTGGAAATTTTTGTTTTACATGTGTGACAACTTTATTTTTATGCCAATTTATATATAAACTTATGGCTATGACAACTTACTTTTTCTGCTTATATGGGTCTTGTTTGTGACAACTTATGTTTATAAGAGATTATGATTGTGTGCAACATTGTTATGGACTTATAAATATTTTTGTGGCAAGCTTTTATCTCATATGTGTGGCAACTCATGTGTTTGTAACCTTCTGTTTTCGTGATAACTTATATATATATGCACATTGTAGCAACTCCTTCAATAATATCAAACTAAAATTTACTCATAAGTTGCCACTAGTGCAAAACATCTTCAAAATATATACAAGTGGGATCTAGTTTTGCTCGTCTCATCACGTAGAACATAACAGCGCAATCTGTATTCAAAACAGAGATCATATGAAAGAGATAAAACATTTTTTTGAACAAGTTGCTTGTTAAAAAAGACACATCGACACATTATACGTGGGCGGGATAGAAACTAAGCAAAGCCTTGAAAAAGTCTCCATTTATTGCTCACACGCGTTGTCAGCTTTTAATTTTCTTCACACTTGCTATTTCTAGGGGTCCCGCCGTTCGCATGTGGACACACGCTCTTTCTAGGGTGTCGCGCATTTGGCATACGCGCGACAGGTCGCGGGATAAACCAGTCCGTTGACTATTGATGCTGCAAATCTCCGACCATCGAAATATCGAATTGAAAACCTTCAATTTCAAAGAAAGGTCAATTTTGAGAAACTCGTCAAGTAGAATTTTATCGCTGTTGTGTCTGAACTGCGTTTAGAATGCGGCAGTAAATTTTATCCCTTTCCTTTTTTTTCAACATTGCGGTATGAACTTTTTTAAGGCCTAAGCTAAATACCATTTTTAAGTAAAAAACTACAATACCATTTAAAAACCCATTTGTGTCACCTGCTTCAGGTATTGAATTTTGACTTGGATCCGTCTTAGGACTACGTAGACTTGGTGGCGCCCGAGTATGAGCGTACAGCAATGCGCTTTTGATTGCTGTACTACAAGAACAGTCAAGAGTCAGAACAAGAAGTGCAAGTGCAGAACCGTCGTGACACTGGCGATGTCACTCGTTTCTGCTCTCTCCGTTTTCAAATATACGACGTTTAGAACAAGCAAATTATTTTATTTTTTAACTAACTGTCCTAAACGTCATATATTTATGGATGGAGGTAGTAAGAGAACAAAAGAAAATACAAGGCCAGGAAATAAATCATCAGACTCCAAAATGTTCTGCATCATGTCATTACCAAAACGCATACACCTCTTCATTGCAGGAAATGCAACACGATCTGATTGGTGCATTTTCCACACATAAATTTACCGTTTTCTTTTCTGTCGGAGCTGACAACGCTATATACATGTCCAAGCTTCCATCTACCGATTCGTGCTATCAGCCATTAGCCAATTGCCAGCCCAACTTACTGCAATTCTGACTGTATCGTGGGTCGTGGCACGTCAACAAAGGCTTCACGACTGTACCCACAAGCAGACTTCGCCGGATGAATTCTGCTCAGACGTTCAGGGACCAGTCGTAGTTCATGTAGGAGATGTTGATCGGGCCACCGTCGTTCAGCAGGTGCGTCAGGAGCCCGGCTTTGGTGGGGTCCAAGTAGTTGAGGACCCACCGGAGAATGTCCCTGTCCTGCCCAAAGTCATTGCTGTACCTGAAAGAAGCACCACATCGATCATGATTTCGACCTCTTTTTGAAATCACAAGGGCTGCCTGTTCCGACATCCAAACACCAAACATGACCAGAAGCAGAGCGGCCCGACACTGACAGAGAGAAGTGGGGAGCTCTTACCATTTGACGATCCTGGTGAGGTGCACGGTCCGGCTCTCCAGGTCGATCTCCACGCCGCCGTGGAGGAAGAACTCCCTGGCCGCGTGCCGGAGCTCCGGCTCCACGCCCTGCGTCGTGTAGAACCGCACGATCGGGCTCGACCGCGTCGCGTCGCACAGCGCGAAATGCACCAGCGGGTTCGCCCTCCGCTGCGCGAGCTGCAGGATCATTCAGTGTACCGACGGTTATTGATTCTTTACAACAAACAGAGCATTTTCAGAAATGCAGTGCTAACGGCACCTGAACTGAAAATGTCTGAAACGCGCGTACCTCGAGCCTCCGGTCGTTGGAGCCGAACGGCTTGGCCAGCGTGTACGGCTGCCGCCGGTTGGCCCTGAGGATGCCGTTCCTGATGGCCGCGAGGGAGTAGGGGTGGCCTCCGACGATGTACTGGAAATCGGAGAAGAATGGCCGCCGGTCGACGGCGCCCGGCTGGCCGACCCGGATCACGGCGTGGATGGCCATGGCGTTGTGCAGGTTCAGGAAGAACGGCAGCCGCTCCTCCGCGGGGAGCGCGGTCATGTCCGCACGCTGGAGCTCCTGCACCAGGTTCGCGTACCTGGCACACCATGAAGAGATAGATCGGTTAGTGACTGACCGACATTATTGCCCGAACTCACGACGGCGGAGCTAGGAGATCGTGCGAGCAGAGCTAGGAGATCGTGCTGCGTTCCCACCTTCTGAACTCCTCGCTGGCTGCGATGCGGCTGTAGTCGAGGTGGCGGCGGTCGTCGGAGGCGTAGGCCTCGAGGATGGCGAGCATGATCTTGGTCATCCTGTGCCCGACGGCGGCCGCCTGCTTGGGCTCGCCGTCGTTGGTGGAGCCCCTGAAGTTGTAGTACTTGGGGACAGCAGGGTCGTGCTCCAGGAACCGGTACAGGTTCTGGCTGCCGTCTTCGAAGTCGTTCTCCCTGCACACAACACGGTAGCATGGACTCGTCAGCTAATGGCGTTGCCATTTGCAAGAGCAGGTCGCGAGCTGAACGTTTGGTACAGTAACTGCTATGGACGGATGGTGCCCTGACCTGAAGACGTGGTGGATGAAGTGCTTTCTTGCGAGCTCCTTGCCGATCTCCACTGCCTACAAACAACAGTTGCTTAGCTGTCAGTTGCCACTCTAAACTTAGAGCAAGGGTGCAGAAAGAAACGGTGGACAAGTTCATCCTGAAGTCATGGTTTTCTTTGATAAAAAAGAAATCGTCATTCAGCATGAGAATATGGCATGCACCAAGAAATATTCAGTATATGCACAATTGCACAGTTGACCCTTTTTGGTTAGGTTTTTTGGGGATAGAATAAGAGGAGTGACAGGGGTTTCGCTTGATTGAAATGAATTGTACAGAGTTGAACTCTTCAAGGAAGGAGAAACTAACTTGTATGCTAAATTAGTACAGGGCCTGCTAACGAATAACAATCACTTAACCGTCAGTTGACAGTTGTTAGGGGGCAAACTGCAAAGAACAGTGGATGTTCTCATGGTCTGATCCTAACTCTACAATTCAGCCAAGGTTGAGCTTTTGGCCAGTAGTGAGTTTTGCTTCCTGTCTGATTTGATTTGTGAAAAAAAACATGCAACTAGAGTTCTTCAGAGCAGAAGATAGTTTGCTGAAGAAATCGACCCGCATGATCATGAACGACACCTTCAACCTTAGCACCAAAAGATTCTTATCCTAAACCACGATAATAAAAAGGACGAAAGACAAACTAGCACACTAGAAAAGGTCTTCGTCCACCACAGTCTGAATCTGCACGCCGAAAAATCCGTCAGGTGGCGCAACAACGCAGTGCAACCGTGACAGCGACTAGTTTGGACAGGGACAGAAACTCGCTCCAAGACGAAGTCAAATTTCGTGGAGGAAAATTAGGGGACGGGAAACCCCACTGCACCCGATGAACTGTTGGGCCGGTGCTTAAGCACCACCAGCGACTCGATGACCTTATTGGCCTCTGCTTTCGGTTCATCCACTTACGAATCATAAGTGCAAGTCATAGCACCCAAGCTTTTTTTTCTTCAGAAGTTTAATATTATTTCTCCTAATGTCATGGAACCGAAACACCACCCCAGTCACGTTCATAGCTCCTACTCATGATCTAAAAATAAAAAATTATCCTCACTTACTCGAAACATATGTACGGAAAAAACAGTCCTAGTACGACGAAGATTTGTGCCGGGAATAAAATCTCCTGTTCTAGCACGTAGTAGGCCAATCAGAAAGGGGGTAGTAGTGCTCACGAAGGTTGTTGCATCGTTTCATGGTGGCCGCGTGAGTACTAACAAGTGTACTCCAAGTAGAGACGTGGTGACGGCAACACAATCTAGCTCACTTGTAGTAGAGACAGGCACGACCGGCTTGAGTCCAATCAACCTAGTCAAAACTGCATGCCACGTTCACCGCCGATCCAGCCGTATCGCACGAGATCATTCACCGGCGATGAGGGGAAAAGGGGATTGGAGACGGTTGGTTGTGCCGAGGTGGCAGAAATGGTCAAGGCGCGCGAACGCGATCGACGGGGCGGTTTCCTGCTGGTGGGGCCCGGCCGCGACGAACCGAAACCAGCCGAACGAACCGGGGTGTCGCGCTCCGCTCCCCCGCCGCCGCTCCGGTCCGTTCCAATCCGCCTCTGCTTCTGCCCAACCCACCACCAGCACGCGCGGCGCGGGAAATCCAGGTCGAGCGGGCACCGCGATCGGGAGGGACCCGCGGACCGGTTCGGCACGGCAGCACGTAACGTAACGCTCCCCCCACACGCCCGCCGCACGTGATCCTAGGGCGAATTTGCGCCAGGCTCCCTCGCTTTCTCCGCAATCCGCATGGTCGTGCCATGGATTCTTTCGACCAATCCATTTTTCACCCCCACCAGTGCCACCACATAGTATCAATCTTATTTGGGATTCGAACGGAATTAGGCTTAAATGATATTTTTTGAAAGAGTAAATGATATTTTAGCTTTGCATTTTCTCCCTACAATTTCTTCTACAAATGCAAATGAATATGCAAGCCTAACTTCTTTTGCATTTTCCTGCCGTGATGTCATGTAGTATGGCCTAACCTAAGAGCATTTAATTTTGGTTGGCCATCATGCCAGATTGCCATTTTGCATTGTCCCCTCTGTGCATCCAGTGATCCAGATAAATTATTTCTTTATATGTATTCTTATTAACAAGGCAGTAAGTGTACTCCATGTACTGCTAGAGCGTTAGGCTACCAAAGTTGTGTTTTTTAAATTCAAATCAAGCACAGTGAGGTTCGACCGAAAATCCTATCAGCACAAGACTAAAATTCTGCCTAACTTAAAAGTACTCCTGTACCCAGCATGGCAGCGGCCAAATTAAAACAAGTCACTAATGCTAACGCGTTAATAGAAACAAATGACACTCTCCCCCTGCACCCGCCAACTATTTCCAGCCAAACCCCGTTAACTGACTAGATCACGGCCCACTATTCTTATTTTCTTTATTGACAGCCACGACCACTATTCATATCTCCTCCATGCATAAACAAAGATCAAGCAGCACGCACCGAAGCAAGAAGCACCCAACGAGTAAAAAGTCAAACGATGAAGCAGCAGCATCCGCATCAAATCAGCAAAATGGCAATCTAGGACTTACTACTATGCACTTATGCAGCGGTCGATGGACTCACCTTGTCCCTGCCGCAGTTCAGATGGTTCACGATGGCGTCGACCATGTCGGCGCCGGAGAAGCAGTTCTTGACGAGCTTCACCCTGACGAACCTGTCCTGGATGGGCATCCTGTGCCGGAGCACCCTCACGACGCCCACCATGGCGTCCTCTGTCTGCTCGCCGGCGGCGGCCTCGTCGTCGAAGCCGTACACGGGCACCCGTGGCGCCGAGTCCGGGCACCGGCGGCCGGCGAGGTCCCTTACGCGGCGCTCGAACTCCCCGCTGTTGCGGAGGGAGTTGAGCACGACGAGCCCTCCCAGGAGCTTCTCGTTGAGGAAGATCTGGGGCACCCGCGCCGCGCCCCCCGCGCGGGACGCCAGCTCGGCCTCACGCTCCGGGAACACGTCCAGGTTGATCTCCACGTAGGGAAGGCCGGAGTTGCGGAAGAAGGACCGCACGGCGGCGCAGTCCCGGCACCCCGACCGAGAGAAGAAGCTCACCCTGCCTTTGATGTGCCCGCCCGAGAAGGAGTACCCGGGGTCGTCGTCGAGGGCGATGTCGTCCTCGGCGGCGGCGTCGGCGGCGATCGCGTCCTTGAGGCGGACGGTGACCTTGACATTGGGGAGGTGGATCTCCTGCACGCCGTAGGTGTCGGAGGGAGAGGAGGGCTCCTTGAGGGAGGAGATGCGGCGGGTGATGGCCGAGGACAGCACGGCGCGGCGGTCGCGGAGGAACCGCCCGATGGACGCCACGTCCACCACGGCGGCGGCGGAGTTCGCGGAGGAGGAGCGATCCACGGGCCTCTGCTTGGCTCCATCCTCTGCCTCCTCCTCGTCCGCCGCGTGACCGTGCGGCGCGGGCGCGGAGAGCGCCCTGGCAAGGCCTGGCGGCGCCTCTGGCTGCGGCAGGTGCGGCGGCGGCCGCAGCACCGCGCCCTGCAGCATCCTGCGGGCGTAGTACACCTCCTCGCCGGCGGCGGGGAGCACGGGCGGCGGGGTCGTCGTCGTCGTCTCCGGCCGCGCGACACGCGGCGGCGGCGACTCGACGACGCCGCGATCCCGTTCTTCTTCCTCCTCGTCCTTGTTATTGTCGCCCGCGACGGTTGGCTGCGGCGGCGGCGGCGGCGAAGACGGGGCGACGTGGTGGGGGAGCGCGTCGAGACGGGCGTGGTGGTGGTGGTGGGGCGCGAGCGGCATGGCCACGAGGGTCTCTTCTCCCATGGCGCTGCTCCCTCTCTCTCGGCTCCCGCGCGCGGTGCCTGGGTTTACGACGGGACGGGACGGGTGGGCAACGGTATTTGTGTGGCTGCGTAACGGGATTTGGGATTTGGTCTGGTCTCAGCGGCGAGGCGAGCGAGGAGTGGGGGGGAGCGGCATGGGGGGTTTAAGAACCGCCGCGGGATGCGCCGCGACGGGGTCCGAGCGTGGACGCGGTGTTGGCGCCCGCAGGGCTCTGACGCGCGGGGCCCGTGCAACCGGGCTGCGTGCGTTCTCGCGAAGTGTTCAACGACGGGGAGAGCCGGTCGGTCGGTCGGTCGGTCAGGCTTGGAGCGTGACTGCGTGGTGACGCCGAGGACGAGTCAGCCACCCCCAAAGTGCCGAACCGAGCGACTGGCGCGCCGAATTCGGCTGGTCCCTTTCGTTTTCTCCCCGGGGGAAGAGTTTGGAGCCGCTGCCGCGTCCGGGCCAGGACGGCGCCGGCACGGCTCGGGTTCCGCAGCCGTACGCGGCGGGATTGGAGCCACTACTGAGCCGAGCGGCGCGTACAGTACGTGGCTACTACGGTCTGTATACGCCCTGACGCTTGACTTCGTCTGTGTAGACCATAGACGGTCGTTTGTGTGTGGTGCGGACGTGAGGTGGACTTTGGCTGCGGTGGACATTTCAATAAGTCATCAGCAGCCGGCCTGGAGCCTGGTACGGGGGAGATCTTTTGAGTCACGCGAGTGACGCCTCGCCTTGCGCCGCGTGGCACTCACACGTACTACGTGATACGGCGCGGGGATGAGAGTTCCGGGGCCGTTCGATCAGGACTCAGGAGCCAGCGCAGCGCTCCTGGTCCTGGTGACGTTCGTGCTGGCCGTTCAGAGACTGCTCGAGGCACCGCGGGCTGCGGCTAGCTTTGCACCTCCACTACAGATAAGAAACCGCCGGCAAGAACGGCAGTGTAGTACGTAGCACACAGGAGTAAGCCATATGTGTCTACGGCGATAGGTCCGGCCAGGTGACGAGATCTTTCTCCGTACTCATACCATCGAACCCGTCAAGGTTCGAGCAGGGAGCTTCGTCAGAGTTTCCCCTGCCGGACGAAAGAGAAACCACCACCGGCGTGTCCGAGAGATGGACTCAGCATGAAAATCCTAGTCGTTTTCACGCTAGCAACGAACGAGTCGCTCCGGGACGGTCGGTCTCGTCACCGGCCAGGCCAGCTGCATCGGTTTCGCCGGACAAGCGGCGCCAAGAACGGCCTCAAGGAAGCTCAGGTCGCGGTCGCTCTCATATCCCCCGTTTCTAGCCCCACACCGGCGCCCCGAAGTATCTGAAGCATCGGCCCTTCCGACACCAGGGGATAAACAAATGCGTGCGGTTGCAAGAGAAAGGATAAACAAGCGCGCCAAATTCAGAGCCCATCGAACGATCGTGGCTTGCTGGAACCATCCATATCCGGTTTCCTGTGCCATTTTGGTCCCCCGTTGAAACGGTGCTGACTCCTTCAAGTGTACGGGCCCTATAATCATCAGTGGAGTGAAGACACCTGTACCCATCAAGAATGGTTGCCCATCAATCCAGTTATGAACAGGTTCCTCATTATATTTTTCCCTCTCAGTGTTGTGAGTTTTAGTTCGAAGAAGAAAGCATATGCACCAGGCTCGGATAACACGCGCCAAGTCAATGGCTATCTGCTAAAACTAACGTGATGATTCCTCAGATCACATGCTCGTGTCGTGTTTGATTTGACCTGAAACTGGTTTGTTTTTTTTTTCCGCATCACGGAACCGTGACAACCGTCCTCTCGTTTGTAAACCATAGTGTGTCTTGTTGAGACTTGGACGCTTAATTCGACAGCCGTGTGACCAGTTCAATTGGAAGAGGGAAGCTCGCACACGCCTGGCCAGCCTCACGGGCGTGTGCGTGCGTATCGTGCTCATGAACGGTTCAAGCTTTTGGACTTGGTTTCAAACACATCAACTCCTATTCGTGACGCACGCAGCGGGTTTGTTCGTTTCAACGACAAGTCGGCAGCAACCAAATGGCAAGAACCGTCAACTGTGCTATCGGTGTATTATTTTATTTGGAGCTTTCAGAGGGCAGATTCTGAAGGGTGAGATGAGCAGTTTTATTGGAAGAAGATATAGATGGCGTCAACAATGCCGATTAATCAAAGGATCGAAATATCTCCCGGGGAAAAAGGGTTGACTTGGGAGTAAACAAAGCTCGGGCCGTTTTGATCGGGTCTGCTGCTCAACCATTTCACCTCACTCAAACAACAGTGCTGTCGATCCGCAAGGCATGTGATGGGCAGCACGGTTGCACTTGGGCTATAAAGATACTAATAAAAGAGTATAGAGCCTGAAACCTTATATGCCAGGATACTGATTTGCCAGTGCACGAGCAGATATAATTTCAGAGCCATTGCTGGCTCTGGTCCACGAACAGGAGCACTAGAGAGGTGTATCGCCTCGTGCTTGGATAGTCCGGATCGTTAAAAGACACGTCACGTACGTGCGTGCGCAGGGAGGGGACGGGGACGGAGTCCTCGAGACATGGCCCGAGCACATGCCTGGTATCGGAGACCATAAAGCCACAGGCGCATAGATAGCGAGTAACGTTCCGCCAGAGCGGATTACAATATGCACACGAGTATTTCTGGTTCTGGAGACGACGGAGCGGAGAGAGAGAGAGAGAGAGATGGTCAGGTGAGATGGCGCCGAGCGCGCGCGCGACACCGTAGGCGAAGGGGAATTGATCGGCACACGTGTGCCTGTCGCCACGCTACGCTCAGGGCAGGGAACTCGCCTAACGAGTGAAGCCGCCGAATTGATTACCAGGGCATCGAGAGCGGCAAAGCCTATGTAGCACCTGGGAACGGTAGGCGCATGGAGAAATACCAGTGGCTGACGGCAAGATCCGCCCGCCTACCAACCTTGGCCACCGCTGCCGGCCGAACTGCTGTTTCTTTCCGTATCTGCAGCCACGAACTCGAGACGACACACCACTTCGTCGAGGAAAGCCCCGCGGCAACGGAGTTTCTCATTCGGGGATGCGGTGGCAACATGGGCCGCCCGGGCTCGGCTCAAGGCAACCCCGGCGAGTTTGATAGCCCGCCAAGGCAGAAGGCACCACAACACGGGGGCGTAACAGATTGGTAGGAACGGTACAGCACCGCCTTGTTTGTTGGTCCATGTGACATCTTCAGCATGAGATGATCTTATCTAGACCATCAGAACTCGGGTCAACAAGATAAGGGAGCACCGCGAGCGCGGCAGTATTGTATTTGGCTATTCTGCGGCTACAGTCTATGCTTGCTAGCCCTAAAGTATCCAACATTTCAAGGCACAGATCGTAGGCCAAACCCCAACGCGGCACCGCTACAGGTGACAGTAGGAGTAGAACCTACGCCAGGCCAAAAGACAAACACACTGCCAACGATAATACGGACCAAAAGAGGCATACTTCATGTAAAATCCCACCGACACATCCGACCGAATTCTCGTACTGTCGTACCGTACATGACAAAACCGCACCACGGGCACAAATAAGGTAGGTCAGAGTTCTCAACAGGATGTCTTTTCTAATGGTAATGCTTGACTTATAAACCCTTCACAACAGCAGGCAGAGAGCAAAATTATGAGGACTCCTTTTTCTCTTCAGCAGCCTCCTCAAATGTCTCTCCAGGGACAAGCTCAGGAACGTCGTCATCGTCGTCCTGAGCAGCACCTGCGCTGGCACCGGCCTCAGCGCCTGAAGCTCCAGGGGCCTGCTTCTGGAATTGCTCCGCCAGCCTCCGCAGGTTGTCCAAGTTGTCAGGACCTGGATAGGAGGAACAATTAAAGGTGCTCACAAGTGATAACTACATAATCTCAATAATTCTCAACTTAGGAGCAAAAAATCTGGGACACCATGACAACAATAATAGACATGTTGATAGTACTGTAGATCTCAATAATTCTCAACTTGGGAGCAAAAAACCTAGGACACCATGACAACAATAATAGACAGGTGAAGAGAAACATACCAAGCTGATTGATGATCGACGGAAGCAGATCTTGCAGCTCTGTTCAAATAAGAATATGCTAACATAAGAATACTGCTATGTAAATCTAGCACAAAGCTCATAATAATCTTGCAAAATTCAAATTGACAAAAGGCACATGTAACATAAAAATCAGCTGCCGATGTGACAGTAGATACAAGACATCAATGATATCTAGTTAAGTAGCACACAATAGAAGGGAACAATATTATGCTATTAAGAGCATATTAACAGAAGCTATATAAGCAAATAATTCAAGATACAAAGAACTTACTCTTTGTCTGTGGAGTTCCACTGACCACCCATGTATTAGCACCAATTGAAGCTTGCACTGGAGGGGAAACAAAAAAACTAATGTTAAAAGGGGAAAAAACAGAAAGTGGATCGCTAATCTTGTAGAACTGATGTTTAGCGTTAGGGTATCTCACCTTTAGGGTTCACAAACTGAATAACAACATCATCCTTGAAGATGTTGACCTCTTCAATGCCAGGGATGGTGTTCACTCCTATTCTTTTCAGGGTGCTCTGAAGCCTTTTGTCATCTGTGGTTGTAGTCTTGTGGACTGCCTTCTTCTTCCTGCCAATCAAATCGCGTTATAAATATAACCCTTGAGGTTCCTAGCCTGCTAGCATTACTCAATTATAAAACATCATGAGTAGCATATCATATATGACAGCAACAGCACGCATAGGTACTGATTTGCAGCAAATTGGACATGATTTGAACTATATTATATCATTTGTATACATTTTAGATCGTAGCAGACTACCAGGTTAAACTGCAAAGTCTTCTGACAGTACCATAGGCAAGACATTAGAAGGCAAGTGCATTCATGGAAAGAATAACAATAGCACATAAATGAAGGTAACCGGCACAAATGATCTTGCTAAACAAAATACTAATCACACAACATAAGTCATGATGCACATGTTGTGAAAGCAACAGAAATGCATGCACCAACACAAAGTGAGTAAATGAGCTAATAAGCAAAGCACAGTTCTGAACAACTGTCGCCACATCATCTTCAATAAGTCTACGAGAAGAATAAGCACCTGCGCATGCTACCCTTTCCCCCGGTGCGCACGGCACCTGCCATCTTCTGGAGCTTCTCAACATTCATCTGCACGGAAGATAAATAAATCATTCATAGTTCTTTCAGTAGAGGCAGTGGACAGGACACATTACAACACGTAGTTCAGGTGCACCGAAGAAGTAACACAAAGCACAAAATACAACGCCATGGATAACACGCAAATAGAAACAGAAAAGGCATAATCAGACAATCAATGCCACAACAGCTGCACAGAAGAAATGAAGAAATACGCTAAATGCATCGACCGTGTCATGACATAAATAAGTAACCAAACACAGAAACAGAAATATGACCTAAATGCAACCAGTTCAAACAAGTAACAGCATGCATCCTAGCTAGTTCAACCAATACATAGGCAGCTGACATGGCAGAGGCAGTTCGCAACCGCACGGGGAGAAGCCACATAGATAACATCTGCTGAGCTACTGCTTAAATATGTTCTTAATCTACTTCTCCGGAGCTAACTGCTCATTCATTTACTAGAAGTAATCCATGCAGCTGCTACCTAGCACAAAAATGCTACCACAGTATTACTCCACAGCGCGAAAATAACCCATGAACTACTTACACAGTCCAACACAGAGACAGCTGCTGGCCTGCTGGCTACCAAACATCATATCAAGTAATCAAACAGGAACAAGCTAAACCATTTCCCCTACGACAATATCGCGAATCTAGTAAAAATGGGAACCACAAAACCCTAGTGCTTCCCAGCGAGCTCCGACCACAAAGCAACCAACAAAAACAGCCCAAACGAAGGCCTCCTGTTACCACTCAAATCCTCCAAGCGCGCGTGGACATAACCCGGCAAGACGCGCAGATCCGGCCTCTCCTAGGCCAAACAAAACCGCGCGAGACACAGCTAGTCCTCGATGCGGGAAGGAAGGAAGCTACTCGCGCTACCGTCGCTACTGCACGGGACCGGGGCGGTAGGTAGCTCACCTTGGCTCGAGGAGGAGGGGAAGCCGCGGCGGCGGCTACTGCTGCGGCGGCGGCGCGGGCGAGGGAGGAGAGGATAGGAGTGGGGGGAGAGGACCCGGGGGGAGGAGGAGAAAAGGATAGGGCTCGGAGGGAGGCTAGCTGGCTGGCTGCCACTGCGAGTCCCTTTCTAGTTTAGGGTTTTATAACCTTGGGGGGATCTGGACCGTCCGATTCGTGATGGACGGGAGCCGCGGGGCATGTCCGGGCTCGCTCGTGCCGTCGTGTGCCCGGTTCGGGAGTTCGGGTGCGCTTTCGCTCGCCTGTTTGGTGGTGGCTTTCGTTCTCTCAGTCTCGGGTCGGTCCGGTCGGTGGTCACTTCGGGCTAATTAAGATGTGGCACCTGTAAATTTCTGCCAACTTTTAGAGTAACCTTCGTCTTCAAATCAGGAAAGGAGAATAAAATCAAATCACTGATTTTGCGAGTCGATTCATCAACGCTGCTAATACAGTATGTAGAAACAAATGTATCAAAGATCAAGAAAGGAACTAATCATTACCATGTCTTCAGTAATGTGGCATAAATCGGGCGGGTTAGAGGGCGAGGGGGCGTCCGCCATGGTCGCTCTTGATCTCGAGCTCCGACAGGGAGAAAAGAAAGTCATCCATGTCAACGGTCGCTCGCGCCCACTGGCGCCCGCGTGCGGGCAGGAAGTCACGTTTATCATTTTGACGCGACCAAGGGTTAGTTTTTAGAAATTAAGCAGAAGGAGCTATCTTTAAAATACTATATTTAAAAGGATTGAAATAAAAAATTGTCTACTCATAAGAAAGTGTGCACCTTTAGCCGTGAGATGTTTGCTTTCTTAATTATTTGTTCTCTATTTTGTAATTTTGCTACCTTTACTTGTTTTGGTATATAATATAACCAATAGGGTGCAAACCCCTCATGTGTAATCTGCGCGGCGGATTTGAGCATTTCCATGGAGGAGGTCATGATTTGCGCGGCGGATCAGAATAGAGTCATGATTTTTTTTTTCTTTCCTCCTGAAATTAAAAATTATGAAAAAGATTCCAAAAGGTGGACTGGTGTGCGGGCTTTCTTGCCGAGGCCCAACGCTTTGAATTTATGGGCCGGTGGAATTGGGTTCCGGGCCTTGAGAATGTAGACAGAGGAGGAGTTGAGCGGAGGATCACTGTAGCATTACTGGTGAAACAAATCTAATTAAGGTAATTAAACCATGATTAGCGGATGATCGTTGTAGCATCACTGTTGCAAATCATGGATTAAGTATGCTCATTAGATTCGTGTCAGTGTTTCGTACCACTGGCTAGTGAATTTGTCTGTTTGCGCGTAGAGATCCTGATGGTTAGCGAGTCAAGCACAAGAATGTATACTGGTTCAGGCAATTTGCTCTACGTCCAGTGGGGTGGTCTGCTCGCGTTGCTCGCTCTGGTGTTCGTAGTAGGGGTTACAAACGGGCGAGTGAGAGAAGAGTTCTCAAGCCTCTGTGGAGTACGTGAGTGGTGTGTTGGAAGTGTCCGAGAGCGAGAAGAAGGAGTTCTGGCCTCCTCTTTTATACTCGAAGGGGAGGTCCTTTTACAGGGGTCGGATGAAAAAAGGGGCAAACCACCCGAGGGGGGTTAAAGAAAGAACGAGCCTAAGCCTAGCTTGGTGTCTAATCTCATTAGGTTATGCGTGCTTCTGTTCGTCGTCAGCGGCGCGGCCGTCCTTCTGTCATCTCTGTCCGTCAGTCCGCCGTCCGCCCATACCGTGAGAGGAGGCGATGGTGGACAGGGTGCAAGCAGGCCCTGGGTAAAGAGGGGGTCCCTCGGATGTTGCCTGCTAATATCCGCTAGTCTTCTACGGGCCCCCGACGGTCTCCCGGTCTTTGGCCCCTTGACCAAGCGTCGCATATTTACGGGCGGTGCCCTCGTCTCACTGCCATGCGGGAAAAAGGGCAGGCCTGTCCGTTACGTGCCCATGCCTCTGTTACGGCAGGTTTATCGTGGCGGCCAAATTGGCTTAGTTTTCTTGGCCTCATGATGGTTTTGGTACAGTACGCCAGTCCTTAGCGCACCTTTTGGTGAATCCATGTCCGTCCCGGTCGCCTAGGGACCTACAGGGACCGGGTGAGATGAGGGTCAAAGATTCCCCTCCAGGTCGGGTGATGCGGCCGTGATCCTGACCTGTTTTTATTCTCCCGACCTTGAAGTCGGGCGAGGCGGACAGCCCCGACCTGGGGGCTTGCTTCCTTACCTTTCTTTCGGGGGTCGGGCGAGGCGGACGCCCTCACTGTTCTGGGCCTTTAGTTGCCTTAACCAAGTTGGGCCGGCTGTGGAGTTTTGATTGGATCGCTCTTTTTTTCATGGGCCGGACCTAACCCCTTTCTTTTGAATTTAGCTTTATTTATGAGTTAATCCTTTGCTTTAGGGGGCCCTGATATTGCCCCCCGACAATTTGTCTCGCGAAATACATTCCATCCATATAATGGGTTCTTTTTTCGTCCACATTTAGTAGTACTCCATGCACGTAAGAATCACTTTTCATTTTGCGAACTGCAGGGAAATAACACATGGCCTTTGCCATGAAAGTTTGGTTTCTCCGTTCGATTGCTTTACTCCAGCACTTTTGCCATGAAAACTGTCTCCGCTCTCGCTGAAGCGCCGCCGCACACGAGAGCTCTGCGGCCTTGCTTTGACCCGCACTGCTTGCAGAATACGGAGTAGGAGAAAAATGAAACACTGTACCGAGCTTGTGCGGCTGACAAAAGAGATAAGAATGCTTTGGGCACATATGTGTAGTAGCATAGCCGTGGTGTCCGATATTTTTTTTCTTGGCAGAGAGCATTAGCGAAAGGAACGAGAAGAAATAGGAGAAAAGAAAAATAAATGGAAATATAAAATGGCATTACGGGTATTTCATCTTATCTATCTATTTTAAAGTATATCTATACTATAAAGAGTGTCACAATTGAAACGGTTTCTCACCCAAAAAATTACCCTCCTAAACCTCACAGAGGACCCACAATTCAGAGCCAAATGGTGGCCCCGGACGACCGGGGGTAGACGCGTTTGGTCGTCACCCTCCGTTCTTTTGTGCCTCGGCGCCATCCCGCCCCCTATTCTTTCTCACCTTGACATTTTTGTATATCCGCTGCCTTCCTTTTCTTTTGATCGCGTTCTTGTATGGTAATGCAATCAAGGCGCCGCTTTCCTTTCCTTTCTGTTCGTTGTATTCGTATGCAAAAAGATACGCTGGTTTCATTCCAAAAAAACGCCCCTTTCCTTTCCTCCACCTTCCTTTGGAAATTCGTCGGCGTGCAAGGGCATGCACGCGTGGAGAACTCAATTTCCTCTTTTCTTTCATGCACATTCCTTGTATGCGTATGCAATCAACGTGCCTTTCCTATGCAATCATGGCGCCTACACCTTCCTTTTGAAATTCGCCCGCTTTCCTTTCTTTATATGGCCGTGTGTATCAAGGAATTTGAATTTCCATCTTCCCTTTTGTAGATGGCTAGCGTCCATATATGTGTTGTGTACCAGTCAAGGTTTCCTTTAAAAAAAAGGAATGACATCTACGCAATCGGGTGTCTCCTTCCTTTTAAAACTTGATTACTTACCACAGTAGTTGTGGGAGTCAATCAGGGAATCGATTACTTACCATAGTCGTGGGCGTCCATGTTCATCTCCTTAGCCCTCCTGCCCCCTATATAAGGCGCCCCTCCTTATTCTCAAAGCACACAATCTCTCCCTTCATTCTCATCGTCTATTCAGAGTTCATTTTTCTTTGCAAGGGCGTCAGCGTCGAGCGCGGCGCAAGGGTGGCCACGACACTCGTCGTGTTCAAGCTCGACAGGTAGAAGCGGAACGTGCTCCGTGTTGTGACGGTGTCCGGTGCCGTCGAGTGCGTGGCGTCGTTGCTCCACGACACCAGCGACGAGGAGAGCAACCTTCTCGGCCTCCCCATCATCAAGAAGCTGGCTGCGGTGCCGAGTTGCTCATAGATACATGTATCGTGAATATTTTCTTTTATATATGTTGCTGATTGTTTAAGATTTAATTATAAAAAATTTCCTTCTGTTTTCGCCGGAGGCCCAAGCTTTCGATGTATGAATATATAATTTTTAATATGAGATGCTATTGAATAATTTTAATATGTGATCTAAAAAAAGTATGCATTATTTTACATATTTATTTTTATAACACGTGCCTGTGGCACGTGCCAACCTACTAGCATGGAGAAAACTACTCCACCGGAGGAGCCGCAGTCGGAGCCGTTTCAGCCAGAGCTTGAGCTCTACCAAAGGGGCCTGCCTATTACTGTTTGCATGGCGCCAAGAGAACCTAATTACTTTGCATGACCACATGCATCAGCGGAATTGAGGAAAGAGCCTAATTACTGTTTGCATGGCGCCAAGAGAAATTTCAGGGTGGGGTATTTTGGTCAGCTCATATATAAAAGATGAGTTGGGAACTCTAAACTTAAATTATATTTGAGACAAATTTTGAACTCTTAACTTATATTTTGGGACGGAGGGAGTATGTTTTTTTTTTCAATAGCCAATAGTTTTTCAAGTATAGTTACTAGCTTTTCCCTACAGTTTTGGCAAATTGCCAACAACATAATCCCCACAACCTCACTTAGTCATTACCCACAGTTTTGTGATTAGTTATCCAATTACACTAAAATTGTTGGCCACTTGTGAGAATAGGCTGTTGGAAAAATTACTAATCTTGTAGTGGTTGTACTATTTTAATAAATATAAAACCATCGTCTTTCATGTTAGCTTGTTAGTTATTGGGACCGAAAAACAGGTTTAAACATGTCCGGGTCAAAACATATCCTGTTGTTTGTACCCTTGTGCACACTGCAGTTCTTTCTGGCTCTTGTTTTTGTCCTCTCCGTGCTCATTTGGTCTTGTGTTTATTCGGACCTTCTGACTGTTGTGCACTGCAACAATTCCTCCTATATCTTTGTTAGACACGGGAGATGCCACATCTGTGTTTCTAATATTTTCTCTCGAGTTCATGTTTGCTTCTGCTTACAAGCACAGACACAGGTATGCTTGAGCTTGAACCCAGCCAAGCAGGGAACCATCCACTCGAGATGAACAGAGAAACCTAGCCCACGCCTCCCTTACTGTTTATTGCAATTCATTTTACAGTACTACTGTATAAATTAACGGAGCAGCATGCTCCGAGCAGTAAGCTGATTATCATGTTGTGTCGGGAGTGGGCTAACATTTTAAACCTGGAGTAAAGCGGTCTCAGGTAGCCTGTCCAAATCCAATGAATAATGCTCTGCACGCATGGGTACGATTTTACAATGCCGACGACAACATGAACTTCCACCTCCAAATTGACGGAGTTCACCCTGATGCAGTTCCTTGTTTGATGAAGTTCACTTCGCACTTCATCTATGCAGCCTGAAGGCCTGAACATGTTTTGATTACATGAGAAGTTAAACAGGTAGACGCGTGCTGGGCATTGGCAAGGCACAATTGGTCCTTCGACATACTCCAACCAACTGAAAATGCACTAAACATCCTTTATTCTCACACAAGAATACCATCCATCAACAGTGGAACAGCAAATACACATCCAGAAGGGCGGGCTAACACTATCGAGAAGCGAACTTATTAGCTAAAGAATATAATTACATGCAAAATAAAAACCTGTGGGACGGGTTCATATTTACAAGCAATGCACACGCTCAGAACCATCAGATGCAGTGTCATAAGAAGCTACCCCTCAATGCTCATCTCATGTAGTCAAAGAAACAAGGCCACCTTATCTCTCAAGCTGGTCTTTTTCTTTGTTATTACAGGTTCCCCCAGATTTGGTAGTTCGCTACGGCAGTCTTTCTTCTCTGGCACATGATTTATAGTCATAGCCATTGATCCTACTGGCAATGATTTCTTCACTGGTGCCCCCTGCTTTGGCGCTTCGCTATGCCAGTCTGTCTTGTCTGGCACATGATTATTCATAGTCCTAGTTATTGATTCTACAGGCTCGGATTTTTTTGCATAGCCTGCAGGCTTATTCCATAGAGGACCGAGAAACAGGCTTAGCATATCCTGAGCAACATCTTCTGTCGTTTCATAGCTTGACAAAAATTGCAGCTCTTGATGTCTTTTGTTCTCGTCTCCTCCATGCTCGCTTGATATTGTATTTCTTGTGGCTGTTGTGCACTTTGGTGGAGCATTGACTGCTGACTCTCCTGTATCTGCCTCAGTTGGACATGGGATCTTCTCTTTGCGTCTGGTAGTCTTTGTGGCTTCAAGTTCATGCTGCTTCTGTTTATCAGCATTTACATACTGTAAAATGAAACTGTATCAGTATATGGTCACATGAGCAGAGTTCTTCAAATTAAACTTCCATCAGGAGTTCAGGGTACCGAATTGATCAGACTTATGTAAAATGCAGATGACAACTGGTCGTCACCTAAGAAAATTCAGTGCAAAGTCTGTGATCAACATAAGCTTCAGTTTTGCAGAGAAGTTAGAAAAGTCATACTATGCTAATTGCTAAGCCACGCCTGATTACTACTGGGAGTTTAGGACTGCACTGAAAAAAGATGAGTTTGGCTACAGCTGCAGATACTTGTGTAGCGTGCACAAATCTGTTGCAAGATAGTGCCACGTTCTTAAAAAATTCAAAATTATACTTCAATCAGGATTCTCAATTTATAAGACATAAAATGGAAATGAGAAGTGGAGCAATGTCGGGTAAACTATCGAGCAGAAAGTTCATTAACATCTTAAGTTACCACATTCTTAAGTTTTCAGTTCTAGCAGAGGGGTTAGAAAATATTATGCTAATTGCTAAGCTAAGCCATGTCTCTGGACTAGCGCTAAGACTACAAGAGTACATCTACAACGCGCATATTTGTGCCTGCGAGTTGCATACAAGAATTTTTACGATGCTAGACAAATGCAACTGGACAACAGCTTTATCCATTTCTAGTATGAATCATATGTGCTGCCATTTCCTCCATGAATATAATAACCTAAAAAGATCCTATCAAACAGTCAACCTCCCTGGAACTAGTAATAATCTCCTTTAACTTGCCATTCTTACAAGAAAACTAGCCTCATTTTTAGTAAGAGAAACAGCAAGGCAACATTACCACCTGTTAGGCAAGTCAAGAAGACTTGGGTAAAAAAATTTCCTTGTGATCACATAGATGATAAATGTTAGCTCAAAAAATAACTCTAATCATAGTTAAATAATCAAATGTATATCGGCATTACAAGTAATCATTTAAATCAGAGACCCTCTACTCAGAACCAGACCAAATAAGTTAAATAGCCATCGTATTTTAGCCAAATCAAAGGGGCCCATTACATAACAACACCCATAAGGCCATAAAGTTGCAATTATTAATTAGTGACAAATTAATTGCTGTTTACCTCTTCAGCTATGCTCACAAGGTCCTCCACAGTAAGCTCTATGCCATCATCAACTGATACTGGTGATGGTGTTTCTGATTTGATATTCTCCAGTTTACGTTTCCTATTATTCTTCGGAGCAGCACCTTCGCTTGTTTTCTTCGGAGCAGCTCCTTTTCTTGCTTTCCTTCCTTTCTTAATCGTTACATCTCCAATTCCTTCAACTTCATCTTTGACAGCATCCTTGCTCTTTCTTCTGGCATTTTCTTTACCCTCGCATCGCTGCAAAACTACTGGTTCACTAGCACCCTCTGAATTCACATTTTTTAACCGCCTTCCCATCTTCCTTTTGATAGGAGCGGCCAGATCCACAACAGCTATTTTCACATTAGATTCCAATGCCTGCTTATTCTGATCTTCGGTCCTTGGCGCTTCATTAACTGAGCGTGCACTCAGCATCCATGCTGGGAGACTGCGTTTATTCTCAGCATGTGAAACAGCACGTGCTTGCGCCATGTTCTGAGACCGAAAAATGTCCAACTGCAAAATGAAACTATGGCCGTGTTTAGTTCACGAAAAGTTTTCGTGAAAAGATTTCGGGTATTGATTTTACCAATTTAGGAGTACTAAATGTAGACGAAAAAGTTGGAAAGTTATATGGATAGGTTGGAAATCTCGAGACGAATCTAACGATGGTAATTAGAGGATAATTAATCCATAATTAGCGGATGGTTACTGTAGCATTACTATTGCAAATCATGGATTAAGTAGGCTCATTAGATTCGTCTCGCGATTTACAGCCCATCCATATAACTTTTCACCTTTTTTGTCTACGTTTAATACTTCATGCATCTAAGATTCCCTTTTGATGTGATGGGTGAAAAAATTTCGGGTGGGAACTAAACAGGGGCTATTAGTGTGAAACTTTTTGCATTTGGTTGCGTGCATTGTGAGACTGGACTCGGAAATCGATAGAGAAAAAAATTTGGAGAATGGAGGAACTAAACGGGGCCGTCTTGAAAACAGTCAACAATCATGGAAGACCATCAGCCACCAGCACACAGCACAAGAAATAATATGAATACAGGTTCCTCAAGTATGCAAATCGGAGTAAAAAACACTGAATCAATTGTCTTCCTGATATCCTAGGCCATCTCTCCCATGATGACCAAATAACTAAATTTAGTTGTAATGTTTTAAAAAGAGATCTTTTTTGAATCCTTCTAGCGTAATTTAGCAAGACCTAAACACGAATTTTATATTAAAGCGGCAGCAGGTACTGCAAACAAAGGAAAAAAAAAGATTGGGGGAAAGAAACCCTAGCCAAACCAATCCAACAACACCAAAAGAACCACCAGCACCAGGACCGTGGCCGATCCAAGATCGAAGCCACACAACGGTCCTACGACCTTGTGCTCACCGGATTCGAGACCCGCCTTGCCTTTTCTCCACAGCAGTTCACGGAGATAGAAGCGAGGAGAAGAGAGGTGGGGGGATCACGGGCGAAATACCTCAACGTTGCGGCCGCCGTTGCAAGCTGTAAAAAGATGAACTTTTTAGGCACTCCGGACGGTTATTTTCCTTCTAGTTTGGTCTTGGGCGGGGCGGAGGCAGTCCGGCGAAGGCCGGCGCCGGCGGCGAGCAAGGAGACTTTTTTTTCCAACGGTAGAGAAGGGCCAGGGCTGGAATCCGGAAGGGACGTTTCTCAGATGGACCTTTCTTCCTTAAAATCAGAGGATTTTGAAAAGGATGTGGGCCAAAATGTGTAGGCAAGGCGGGCCTTATATGGACTAGAACGATAGAAAAAGGCCCAAGGCCTTGTGTTTGCCTGACGACTTCCTGGAATTTTGGTGGAAATCAAGGCCCCGAGGAAAGCCCAGCAGGCACATGAAAAGTTCCCCCCCTTTTCCCCTAACCAGCTGCAGCCTGGTTGTTGTGGCCGGCCACAGAATAACTATTACCCAATCCGTCCGTACGATCAAACTCGAGCCCGCGTACCCGCCCCCACTCGGCTCGGCTCGATCTGTTGGCTTTCAGCGAATCAGCCGTGCGGCTAGCGAGCGCATGCAGTAATTACGCTCCACCGCGTTGGCTTCGTGTTGCCGTTGACCACAGAAAAGGAAATCCAAATCCCCATCGCCCTGCTCCCTCCACCTCGGCACCTCCAGACTCGCCGCCGGAGACACTCCCAGTCCAGGGTCCAAACACTCCCGTCGATCCACCGGCGGGCGCCGCTCCCCAGTCACGGCGGCGCGGCGTGCAGATACGGCGGCCTCCGCTGCCCCTTCCCCATCCTCTGTCACGGCTTCAACGGCGACCCAATCTGCGAGGACGCGTAAGCTGGCATCCTCCCCGCGTGTCGGGGACCATGGATCTGTATGTGTGGGCGGAGGCCTGGCGATGGCCTGGTGCCAACGCGACGGCGGCCCTTTCCCTCTGCGAATATAGTACTCTCTCGAACCGCTGAACTCACCTGAAGCGGCTGGCCGGCGATTTCGTCAAATCCCGGCGGCAGGCCACGGTGTGAGACCCGACCAACTCGTGTCGTCCCCACCAATTAGGCTATGAAGTAGTCCTGGTAAGCCTGATTTATCTCATTCTATTCATTTCATCGCATTTGGGTCCGTAGTAGGAATTGAAGCTGAAGTCAGATCAGGATTAGGCGAGTTAATCCCCTCTCCCGATACAAGCAATTCGATTTTTGTTTTTTTAGAATTTACAAGCAATTTGATTTGACCAGTTTCATCATCACTAATTTTAACCTTTTCTTTGCGGCAACTCAAATGCGAACTAGGTTTGGGGTCTGATTGGCACCACGTTCTGACATGCTATCACACAAATGACATAACTCTCAATTTCTTTCAGCGAGAGTCCATGGTCTTCGGATGCACAACATTATCGTAAATATATCCATACCGTTGACTAATTCATATTCATAAATTCTCGTAATTTTACCACACACAGTTCTTGTAATTTCAGTAGACCTTCAGTGTCCATTCACCACGATAAATTCACCATATAATTTACTACTTCTTTTACACAAGCCGATTTCAACATGTTTAAGCAAGCAGATTTCAACATGTGTAGTTCATTCAGGATTTCTTTATGCCACCACATCCCAATTTTACTGAACTCTTTTTGTTCTTGCATATCTCTGTTATACTAAATGTGTGGCTCCTCGTTGCCTAATTAGCATAGATACTGACTTCACCTGTTGTGTATGTGTACCGAACACACTATGTAATAGGGATCTGATTTCTCTGCTTGATTAGTTGGTAGGAAATATCATATATAATGTGTACGGAAGACAGTAGAAAATATGCTTTCATCTGTTTTTGTTTGATTCCAACTATTTTAGGTAGTCATGTTTACTACTTTTATGGACCACGCTGCATACATTTTGTATCAAATATATTTTTGAATGTTTGATCACGCTTGTAGTAAATTATCTGGCTGCATATATTACACAATTCTCATAATTTACTAGACCTTAATTGGTCATGGAGAGTGGTAAATTAAAGATACAATTTACTACTTCTGTTCAGTTATGTTGATTTCACTAGGTTCTGGAGTTGTGATTGATTTGTGTGGCTCTAGGTTCTATGCAGCACCAAACTAAAGATCCCAATTAGGTTGGAACCTGAATGCTATAGTAAATTTCTGAATTCATGTTATTTACTGATAAAGAATTCTGGAGTTGTGGCAAGTAATTCCGGTATTATAAACTCTGGTAAATTGGTCATATTTTTTAAGTAACTTGACAAAGCCTTTTTGGTAAATGCCTTTGTACAGTAAATTAATGATCCAATCTAGTAATTTGATCGATCATATAAGTTCTGGTACTTTACTGAAGGTATTGTAGTATATTGCATTCTAGTAAATTGGACTCATTTTATAGTAACTTAATCACACCATATTGGTAAATGCCTTTTTGTGGTCTTGCCATGCCTTTAAACTTATTTTAACGATTGGTCGCTATCACTGTGAATTACCATGCTGCATTGTACATAATTCTTGTAATTTACTAGCCCTTCCTTGATTCTGCACAATGGTTAATTAACCTTACAACTTACTATCTTTCTTTTGAATTATGTAGGAAAAGCTCCCCCCAAAATGCTTCAAATTAGTCTTTTATGGGTTACCAGAGGGAATGTGTTTTCCACTGCACATATGGTCACTGTGGCATGCCTCTCACTGACTCACTGGATAATCCATTTTATTTTTGGATGAATGCATTAATGCTCTTACATAAGTATCCAAGCTCGATTTTTGGGCAGCATATGCATCAGTATCCGGAGATCCAATGGTGTCCCGCATTCAGTATCCGGTCAGTCAGGAAGCAAGCACTAAACATTAGGCTGCACCAGGAATGTCGTTTACCTGCTATGCCACCTCATCAATAAGGCAGGGAAAATGGACTTGCTCCCAAGAGCTTGAGGCAGAGATAAACAAAGTGAACGAGCTAAACTTGCTTGTGATTTGTGATGCCATTATTGAAGGCATTGTCGTAATTTGACCTGGGATATTAAATTATAGTAAACTGGACACCATTTTACATTAACTTTTCTGCCATTGTTGTAAAATGCCATTGTCGTAAATTATTGGCAACATCTACTAAATCAGTGATGCCATTGTGGTAAACTGGTAACCCATCATGTTAGTGTTGATACACTACCAAAGGCATTATCGTAATTTTACTGTATTGAATACTAGTAAATTGGGCGTCATATTATAGTGATTTGATCGCAACATTCCAGTAAGCCCATGGTAAATTGATGACGCCATTGTGGTAATACATTTGATTCTAGCAAACTAAGCACAGTCTTAGTAACTTGATTACTCCATACTGGGAAATGCCTTTGTGGTAACTCGATGGCACCAAAGTGGTAAATTGAAGGCATTGTAGTACGTAATGGATTCTACTAAACCGGGCATTGTTTTACAGTAATCACGCTCATTTTTGTGGTAAGCCCGTTGGCACCAAAGTGGTAAATTGTATCACAACTCCAGTAAGGCCTTTGTGGTAACTCGATGGCATTGTAGTATGTAATGGATTCTAGTGAACCGGGCATTGTTTTACAGTAATCACGCTCATTTTTGGCCATGCCATTCTAGTAATTAAATTGTTTTTTTCATAAAATACTAGTCTACGTATTCTTGTAACCTGCACGTATGATGCGCTCATGTACGTGCATGTGTTCTGGACGGAACGAACTGTCTCGATTACGAAAATCCAGCGGGCTCACATAATGACTCACGGCTCCGCCGATAAGGCTCGCTCAGCGGGCTCGGCTACGCCGGGAGGGGGGATGTGGACCCAGCGGACCTCCTGTTACCCAGTCCTGTTGCGCCATGTGAACTGGCTACGGAATAACTATTCTGTGACCGGCCACGGAGTATACTCGCCGTATATACACGTAGGTAGGAGTAATACTATATATATATATAGTATTACTCTATTCTATACCTAGATTGGAAATAACTATTTCCTATCCGAGCCAACAAACGAGCCAGCGTCGCACCCGACTTCTCCGTTCCCGAGCCCAACCTCACCGAGCCCGTCTCGCGCGGCAACTGCCTCCCCCGAGCCCGGTTTTTCTTTTCCGGTTTTAATTTCCCCCACGATTTTCACCTCCCCATCTAACTAGGCCCCGTCAGTTCCCACCTCCGCCCGCTCCCCGTGATCCCACGCCGCCCCCGCTCCAGTTCCTCGGCGCGCCGCCGCCCTCGCCCCTGCGGAGCTGCATCCCGCCGCCCCTCGCCCTGCGGACGGCTGCGCAACTCCCTGCACGGGTCTTCCACGACAACCAGCCGGCATCCTTCACCGTGTTGGTCATGGTGGTTGGAGCTTCCTCGAGGGTGACGCACGACGACGCGACCACATCTTCCCCAAGCACCTGCTCCTCTAGTCTCGACGGCAGCCCCTCGGCAGAGCCCACAGGCACGGCGTGGGCGGCGTGGCTGCAGCTTCCCCAGGCGGCTACGTGGCGTCATGGCCCGGTGGTGGAGATGTGAAGGGCCAGCGGCGGCATGGCTCGATCGGATGCCTTGCGGCTGAGCGCCCCCTCCAGGCGATTGGGGCCAGCAGCTGCTCCCATGACAATGGCTTGGCTTCCGCAGACCGGTGGCGGTGCAGTTCTCCATGCTTCCATGTTCATGCAGGTAATGTGTTTGATGAAATGCCTCTGAAGTTGAATCAGCTGCTAATTCCTGCGATAGGGTGTGTCCACTCCAGACTCTGGTTTTGTTTTTCTAAGAATTAATTCATGATTCTATACCTGTGACATCCTTTCCGTGTGGGAATTAATCAGTATGTTTGCAGATGGTTGCTCTGCCACGAGCTTAACTTTAGTCTCCTGCATGCTGATATGTTTGAATTTCGCACGCCTTTCCTCACAAAAGCTATTCCTTTTCTTGTGATTCAAAGGACCGAGCAGCATAGAGGTGGGGGCATATGCTTAATCTCTCAGTATGTGTGTTTGTTTAACTTGGAGCTTGCCCCGATGTTCTCTTGCTACTGCCAAAATTGTTTCCTGAAATGTCTAGACGCTAACACATGCAAGAAGATGTTTCATTAAGCAATTGTTTTCTCCGCTAGGATAGATTTGCCAAGAACATCTAGTGTCCATGTAAGCTCAGTCGATGGTGTTGCTCATACCGCGTTCTGTAAGAGTGCCATTTAAAGCTCTATGTAGGCTTGCGGAGCAACTGCAGCAGCTGGTGGCTATGGTGACTATGACCATGTTGCTGTCCCATTCCTCATGGCATAGTTGCAGTGTTTCAGCTGTACCTGGTCAACAGGGATTAGGCTAGGCAATTGAAAGTTGAGTATATTCAGCTAACCTTTAATTATTTTCTAGACCACAAAGAATAAATATTATATCAGCAAGTGTCCAAATTATTTGTTACTGAACTACTGCATTGTTTCCTGGACCATGGCATATAAGATATGCATGAAGCGTGGTGTATCAGTGTCGATTCCATTGTTGCTATATGAATTAGCCTTTGTTTAGTTTTTTGAAATCCTGTGGAATCCATAACAGAGTGCTGATGCCCAGGCCTAATATTTTCCAGGCCGAGGACCATGAATCAGTGTTATATCCTTGCTGGACCTTGTACCTCTGAGAAGAACTTGCATGAGTCCTTGCACACCAGCACTGCAGAAAATTAGAAGGCCAGCTATGACTAATCCAGTTAGTTGTAGTGCAGTAGATGAGGCTGCCAGGTGACTGCTCCTATCACCACCATTTCTTGCCTGCTGTGTATGTCTGTTTTGACCAATAAACTAGATGATGATGATGATGGTGCACACTCTGTATTTAAGCAAATGCCCATTGTTCAATAACCTATGAGTGTAGAGAGCCGGTATTGATAAAGGAATTGACTAATGTTGTTCCCTGCCAGTTGAGTGTATATGTTTGATGATCCAATCTTTTGTCATATAACGGTTTTGTGGAGCTGTTCGGCAAAAATCATTTGGTTACAAAAAAATGATAATAAATGGAATACAGAGAAAACCATACCTGGAGTCCTTTGATTAGAACAAAACGGCTCATACTGATCAATGAGCTTGGCAGGAATTTGTTGTCACTGGGATAAATCTGATACTTGTTTGGTGAAATGGAGCTCAATGCTAGGCTGCTAGCATATGTGGATGTAACTACATTGAATAAAGTTTTGCTCATTAATTTTTCATTTGATATTCCATGGCCTGAAGGTGGAAAGTTAGTATTATGCAAGTTAGTAATCCAAATAGAAGTTGTCCATAAGAGATCCAAATTAGGTGCATAATTTATCTAAAAGCTTCAGGTTTCATCAGTTATATAACACAGATATAAAAATTAACTTACCGTGGCCTTTTAGTTCAGTCAAAATATTTGTGTCCTTTACCTTTCGCTTCTTATTTTTTGACAAGGTTATGTGCAGTTTTGAGCTCTTTAGGCTTGTTGAACCTTAAGTTTGTTCTTATTTTAGATAATTTCTGGAAATGGTAACTGCTACCAGGCTCCTTAACGCAGCTATTGTCTTTGTAGTGAATAGGATATGATGATTTCTGTCTGGTTATGTTGGATCCATGCAACTAAATAGTGCGCAATTAGCTATAGGTTTTGGTGGATCAATCCGATGCACAGTCTATCCAAAAACTTCAGTTTTTATCTGTTGTATAACCAAGACATAACAATTACCCTGCTATGGTCATAGACTAGGCTCTTCAGTTCACATGCTACAAAAGAGGATATTTGTAGGCATATTTGTAATGCTTGCTGCTGGTGACTAGGACTGTATCTATCTTCTGATAATGGGCAGAAGCACTAGCTATGTGCTGATTATAACTTCTTCCTTAGTACATTCAATTGTTTTCATGTGATGAGTTGATTAACATTGCCAATTTTGCCTGATGCATAGGCCTGCATAGGCCTCCTGCCTTGGAAATGCTGGAGGTATGTCATGGCCTTTTGAATTGCTGCTTCAGTTATATTCTTGATGTCTGTGTTTCTGAAAAGGTAACTGAGAGGGGGAAAGGCTAAATTTATCAATATGATCTCATGTGTGTGTTTCTTTATGAAACACCATGTATTTATAATTATAAACACGAATTGATGACTTATATTTGTGAAGAGTGAAGATGAGAGTACCTGTAGTCTTTAGAACATTGTGGTTCACGATAGTTTGACAGATCAATATGCCTTTTTTTTAAAAAAAAATGATATTCTGGCATGCTTGTATTTTTTTTATTGATTTGTTTACAAAACCTTGTTTTTCCTTTGATAATTAATTTTGGCTATCTTCTGGGTTTCATCTCTAGCCTACCCTAACTTGCTTGGGAAAAAAGCTATGTTGTTGTTGTAGTATTAATATGTTGGCTATCTCACAGGTGACAATATAGAGGGACTGAAGGCTTGAGCAAGAATTAGGCACAAGCAGTAGCATACTCTATCAAACGCTACAGCTGAGGCATTTTTTTTGGGGGCTTTGTGGCGTCGAGGCAATTGGGATCCTGGAGTGAGGTATGAAAGAATCAGAAGCTTGTTTTCCCGGTGGCTTGCACGGTGCAGCTTTTGCAAGTGCAGGATATGCTATCTCTTTTTGTACCATGTACCGTTTATTACGTGCTCTGATTCTTGTACAATTGTAATTTCCTGGTGGAGTTTGGTTAATAACCCAAAGTTTCGTTTGTTGCAATATTTTCAACTAAATGTGCAAGTGTTACTATTCTGTCTAAAGTAAAATTGATTAGGCCAGTTTAACTTTTGGGCACAAATGGTATATTATTTGTGTTTAGATATCTGTATTTGTTTTTGTCAAAAGGGAATCCTGGGAAGTTTTTTCGATTAAAAGTTTACAACTCGTCTTTAAAAAATTGTACCGTGCATCCAATATGTTCTGTATAAAATATGTGTAACTCTTGTCACAATACGTTCTAATTCAAAAGTAATGAACAATTTTTCAAGTATCGAGATTTGTTTGGATAGGGCAGCAAAAAGCAACTAAATCTGAGAGGAGTCGTATCACAGTTCCATTATTCCCTAACGAATCAATTTTCAAGCCTACGATTCGGGTCATGGCTTGTCTTGACATTTAAAAAGAAAACCTGGACCACTTCATCTAACGTGATCGTGAAAAACCGCATGACGAAGAAACGCTAGCTAGCAACCGAAATATGGGTCACGCAGCGGTTGCGCCCACGAAAAAAACCGGGCGCCAGAAGCCCCGGGAGCGCAGAGCGCGGGCAGTGTGCAGGCAGGCTCGGTCGGTGGGCTGGCTAGGATGGAAAATAGCTATTTCCTCCCTAGGTTGGATTTAGTAGGGCTATTCTGTACCCAGGGCCCTATATATATATATGGTAACGACTACAATGCAGCCGGCCGTAATTGTGTTCCTCCAAACAGCGCCATGCGGCCCATACCCGAGTGCTGCCCACGCACCCTCCAGGTGGGACCCACCATTATCGCACTCTCTCCGCGTCCCCTTCCTCTCGTCTCATCTATCCAGAACTCTTCCCATCTCTCAGTTCATTTCTCCTCCCTCATCTCTCTAGCTCGCTCCTAGGGTTTCGCCGCCGGGAGGAAGCTCGAGCCCGTCGCCGTCGGTGAGGCGCCTCAAACCCACACCCTCGCCGCACGGGACGCGTCGCGAGTCCGCTCGACGACATGCACTCCTGGCAGCGGCGGATCGAGGCGAGTCGGGGCGGGCGCATCGGCGAGTGTGGGGTCGCGAGAACAGCGTCCCAAGGACCTCGGGTATAGCGGGCTCCTCACTCCTCCCCGTCTCCTTGACTGGTGAGGACGGCGGTCCTGGTGATCCCCTACGTGCGGGGCCAGTGAGGGCGCCATTCTTGACGAGGTCTGGCGGGGGGCTGGTGAGGACGGCGCCCCTGTGAGCTCCGATGACCGACATCTCCCTCACAAGTTGAGTCGATTCCTATTGATGCTTATCATAATTTCGGAGCGAACTGATTTTTGGGGATTCATTTTTGTTGGAATTTTTTTGACAGCTATGGACTGGGATTCAATTAGTGGTGGAGGAGGGAACGCACACGAAGGTGAGAAATCATTTGTCCAGAAGTTTGTGGTTTTTGCATTCAGAATCGAATTGATGTCTGTGCTTAATTTTCTGGTTTTCTGTGTAGGGAGAATCACAAATCGAGGAGAGAAAAGGACACATGGAGGGGTGAGTCTCGATTAGAGCATTTTTTTGCAAGATAGGTTTTCATGTAGGCATCGGTTTCTGTTTTTATTCAAATTGATATTGATGTATGTGCTTTATTTCTCGCATATGTGTAATTCGATTTCAGGGATTATGCCACTGAATTTTTGATCTGTTTTTAGCACAATAGATATTGCCTTCTGAATGTGTTCAGTTTGAGGGTTTCTGTAGCCCAAATCTGAATCGATACTCATGTTAAATTGGTAGTTTTTTCATAAGCAGGATGCATTTTGAGGAGTATTTTATCTCGCCGAATCAATTGTATTTAGTAATGTATTTAGTAGTAGTGGAAGTTAATATTCAGTCTCGTCAGATTTAAATAGTATAAGTTTATGAATAGCAATTGCATGCACTTTTTTATCAGCTCATAACTGCCATCATTATTTTTTCAATTTGGTTGTGTCATATGTACGATATGTTTAGTTCTAACATCCACCATGTCGCATGCCACCACACCCCAGCTGCAGCACACCACATGTCTGCTTTGCTTCATGTAGCTTAGGCACGCTAAAGAAACAAGTAGAAGCTCAGTTCATTTTTGGTCCATGGCTTGCCAAAAGCTTGGCATACATTTCATTTTGCCGCACCTTAGGCGCTACCGGAACTGCGGTTGGGCATATTCTAGTCGCAACCAAAAGGGGTTGTATAATCTCAATCCTAACCACTTTCTAGTATTTTTTATTCATCAAACAATATGTATTTATATAGCACTTTTATTGCCGTTGCTTTTCCTGCCTTGCAGGTTGATTACAGGAACGTAATGTAGGTCATTTTTCGCTGCCCTTGAGGTAACAATTAACTCTCCTTCCTATTGCATATATATGTATTTGCATATATTGGGGAACAATGTGCCTGGTTTGTAGTGTCCTTTTGATTAAAATTCAAGTTGATAAGATATGTATGAGATCTGTACATGTAGGAGGATTTTACAAGAATCATAGACATCTTAGAAGTAGAGTACTAGTAGTTTATATAATAGTAGGTTGGCACGTGCCACAGGCACGTGTTATAAAAATAACATAAATTTAAAGAAATATTAATTTTTTAAAAATAAGTATGTAAAATAATGCATACTTTTGTTAGATCGCGTATTAAAATTATTCAATAGCATCTCATATTAAAAATTATATATTCATACATCGAAAGCTTGGGCCTCCGGCGGAAACAGAAGGAAATTTTTGTATAATTAAATCTTAAACAATCAGCAACATATATAAAAGAAAATATTCACGGTACATGTATCTATGAGCAACTCGGCACCGCAGCCAGCTTCTTGATGATAGGAGGCCGAGAAGGTTTCTCTCCTCGTCGCCGGTGTCGTGGAGCAACGACTCCACGCACTCGACGGCACCGGACACCGTCACAACGCGGAGCACGTTCCGCTTCTACCTGGCGAGCTTGGACACGACGAGCGTTGTGGCCACCCTTGCGCCGCGCTCGACGCCGACGCCCTTGCAAAGAAATATGAACTCTGAATAGACGATGAGAATGAAGGGAGAGATTGTGTGCTTTGAGAATAAGGAGGGGCACCTTATATAGGGGACAGGAGGGCTAAGGAGATGAACCTGGACGCCCACGACTATAGTAAGTAATCGATTCCCTGATTGACTCCCACAACTATGGTAAGTAATCAAGTTTTAAAAGGAAGGAGACTCCCGGTTGCGTAGATGTCATTCCTTTTTTTGAAAGGAAACCTTGACTGGTACACAACACATATATGGGCGCTAGCCATCTACAAAAGGAAATAAGGAAATTCAAATTCCTTGATGCACACGGCAATATAAAGAAAGGAAAGCGGGCGAATTTCAAAAGGAAGGTGTAGGCACCCTGATTGCATAGGAAATGCATGTTGATTGCATACTCATACAAGGAATGTGCATGAAACAAAAGAGGAAATGGAGCCCTTCACACGCATGCCTTGCACGCCGACGAATTTCCAAAGGAAGGTGGAGGAAAGGAAAGGGGCGTTTTTTAAAGGAAACCAGCGTATCTTTTTGCATACGAATACAACGAACAGAAAGGAAAGGAAAGCGGCGCCTTGATTGCATTACCATATAAAGAATGCGATCAAAAGGAAAGGAACGCAACGGGTATACAAAAATCCCAAGGTGAGAAAGAATAGGGGGGCGGGATGGCGCCGAGGCACGACGCAAAAGAACAGGGGGTGACGACCAAACGCGTCTACCCCCGGTCGTCCGGGGCCACCATTTGGCTCTGAATTGTGGGTCCTCTGTGAGGTTTAGGAGGGTAATTTTTTGGGTGAGAAACCGTTTCAGTTGTGACACTCTTTATAGTATAGACTAGTTATCTCAATATTAGAGTCGTGCCTTTTCATTATGGACTGAACATTGTGCTTTCAAAGTAGTATGTTTTTCTATTCAGATGATAGTTCTCCTACTAATTTCAGTTATGCAATTAGTATAAATTTTGTAGGTAACTATATATTTTTTCTTGATAGTTCTACAGTAGATAGCTTGACTAATTTGTCTATTCATTTAAAATCGGGTACAACAACCATGTTGTTTAACTAGAACTAATATTTTCTGAGTTTTGTATAAGTCTATTTCTTTTTTTTTCAGTCACTTCCTTTTTTCACTTATATATTAAAATTGTATATGAGACTATCATAAGTTGTGTACTAGATTATCACATATTGCTTATCACCTTGCAGTTACAACATTTTCTTTCAAACTGATCCCAATAGGAATATTCAAATGGACTCTATTTACAACCATAGCACACACATAGATGAACTTTTCTTCCTTTTTTCCATCAAAACTGTAGGTGTTACCAACAACAACACCATGTGCCTGATTGCTAGCAGCATCAACACCAGCAATTTTGGGTGTCACCAGCAGCAGCTATGTCATGGGTAACAACAACTGGAGCGACACCAATAGGAACACTAGCAATCAGGTGTCTCTCAATCTGCTGATCCCCACTAGAACTGGTATATTCAAGAGCTGGCCAAGTGCAATAAAAGGGATTTGCATTCACGTCATCTAGAAAGTTGAAATCATATATTGTGTATGTCAATATCATAAGTTGCGTACTAGAAAATCATAAGTTGCGTATTAAAAACATAAAATGCGTATTCGAAAATCATAAATTGCGTATTCAAAATTCATAAACTCTTCTATTAGATTTATCGTAATTTGCTTATCTAGATTATTATTAATTGTGTAGTACATTATTACAAATTGTGAGCTAGATTATCATAAAATATGTATTAGACTTTACACTGCTGATATAGTTGTTCGAGTAACATTCAGAGTACTATATAGTTTCATTAACTAGCAGTATTCATTACACACAGTTATATTGCACGCTATGTGTGGGAAATTTTTGCTAAATGGGCAAGTTAATAATTCATTTTACTTTTTACCTTTTTTGTGTTCTAATTTAGCAACCTCATGTGTACAAGTGAATGAATATATGATTTCTGCTAATTCAATAGCCAGATGTGTCAAGTGCAACCTGATGTTTTTTTCTTGTAGTGGTGAACTATGACCCAAGTAGATAGTACCGATTTGCCTGATAGTTCATGTTTTAGTGGTAAGTTATCTCATAGTTCAATCTAGCACTTTCCAGTAATTTTATAGCATCAGTACATCACCATGAGATCCTTCTTTACATGTACAATGGCTTGGTTGGTTTGGTACCCGGCAACTTATAGGTATTTGATGATCGAGTTTTAGGAGAAGATTTATCCCTCATAGATCAATCTAGCACTTTTTAGTAATTTTGTGGCATCACCATGGGACCCTTCTTTACATGTAGAATGACTTGGTTGGTCCTTGGGAACTTGTAGTTATTGATGGTCCAATTTTAGGAGAAGATTTACTTATGTATCACTTCGAATTTTTTTCTGATTATTTCAATTGAAAGCTACGATGTTACCAGTTCCAAAATGACACCAGAATATTGCTAGTCATTTCATGAGTATACACATTTTTTCTGATTTCTTGAATATAGATAATACCAAACACTGTCAAGTCTTTTAATGAAACTTGTTAGGCAATATTCAAGTCTTTTAATGAAACTTGTTAGGCAATATTCCAACCCTTGTTAAGCCTTCTAATGAAATGGTTAAGCAGCTTTCCAACCAATGTTCTTATTTACATATATACTTTCAATGTCGTTCCAATGCTATGCCATAGTGGAAGATGCCTTAGCAGGCTCTCCAGGTTGTTATTCAATCACCAGCGCCACAACACAAATGAATGATTGAGATAGTAATTCCCTCCATGCTTAGTCGCAAGCAAGGAAAATAAAGAAGCAATTCCCAGTTTGCTGATGCTATTTCTTTTGACTCTTTTTATGCTTTGTTGGTGTTTTCATGCATGACTGATTGGTACTGGGATCTGTTCAAAAACTTGTAGCAACGTTCTCTTAAATTGCGTACAAGTATTTGGTGACTGCTCTAATCAATGTGCCTGTAGGTTCATACTGTTCATCATGATGCAGTGACACACATTTTAATCTAATTTAGCAACCATATTTTTGCACTTCTTAAGTTAAAAATGTGGGTACAACCAAGCATGACAATGCAATTCAGAAGACAATCATGATTAAAATGTGTGTACTTCTTAATTTAGAAATCATATTTTTGCACTTCTTTTACATCTAATTCATGTGTTATGTACTCAATCGTGTGTACATTTTGAATAAATCTTCATGTTCTGTTCAAGTAATTTTTTCTAAATAATCTTTCTGCTTTCTTCTTGCGACAATGCTTTAGGTGTGAGGTCGTAGTTTTTATGTTCTAATTTAGCATTTAATTTCTTTCAATGATCTCACCATCTTTTCTACTAATCTAAGTCCTGTCTTTTTCTTGATACTAGGGTGGGCCCATACTAAGCAAATTATGCAGCCAGACCAAGGCTTTGGTGCTACAGGATGATGCAAGGAAGACCGGATACTTGTTTTTGTACATGTCTTTTAGATGGCGGTACTTCCATAGTTGAAATGCTTTTGTCCATGTTCTAATTTTCTCACAATTTTTCAAAATTTTGCTTATGCGGTTACACAAAGTTGCTTTCTGAACTACATTTGTATTGCCCTCTTTGTATTCTTGAGCATTAGTTTTGTAATTCACAAGTATAAATTTGTGATATGTACAATTTTAAATATGGGCACTACAAATGAAAAAAAGACAACAACCCTCACACTTTTTTAAAAAAAGGAATGTAGACATGTGTGAACAACTGCACTTTTCAAAAAGAGACAGGCCGCTGGCCTATATTACGGCCGGCCATAAATTAGCCGCGTCCCATACGTATCTACACTCTTAGGCCTGAAGTAAAAGGAGGGCAACCGGGACATCAAGTTACTGTTACTGTTTTTCTATCCAATGAATGCATGGCGCGTGCCTACTCTCTGCGAGACCAACGCCAATTTCCACGCACGGCCAATGTCCCGAGAAGAAATTGATTTTTTGGAACAGCAGAAAAAAAATAGCTTAACATGGTGGCAAATAGAGCCCGGCTCTGCATGCTCGGCAGGTTAACACAGTCGTCCTGCTGCCTTGCTTCAAGTCAAGCTTATCATGTGAGCCTGTCGTGCTACTGTCCTAGCTTCCTTCCAATCATGCCTTGACCGCAACATGCCAAGATGAAGGCTGCCCGGCGTCGGTACCTCGTGTGGTAGGCTGCTACACGACGAAAGAGGTGTTTGCATACACCTCGGATCTTCGGATTCCAATTAGAAGGACTAGACATGAGCTAAAAATAAAACTAATTACATAGTGGAGGCTAATTCATAAGAAAAATATGTCAAAGTCTAATTATGTTAACTGCAACAAATGTTTACCGTGGTACTACATTGTTAAATCATGTCTCAATTAGGTTTAATAGATTCATCTCGCAAATTAGTCTTCATCAGTACAAATTGGTTTCGTAATTAATCTACATTTGATGCTCTAATTAGTAACCAAACATTCAATGTGTCAAGACTAAACTTTAGTCCCTTTAAACCAAATGGGGCAGAAGTTTGCATGTCTAGGGCTATGCAAACTGACATGCGGCGAGCTTCCCTTGGCCTCTCCATCCCCTCACCCTTCCTTCTGCAGCATTGGTTTCCTCCACCGCCATCCTGCTCTTTCTCAACCCCGTGCTAAAATTTAAACTCAAAATTTTATTTGTGCATAGAGAAATAAAAAAGATTGTATTAGAGGGTAAATTGAATCAAATATCATAATTTAGGGAGTTATGCGGGCTTTGTCTGTATCCGAGGGGAGTAATTTCGACTTTCTTTTAAAAAAAAACATTTTCCTTTTAAAGTCTCAATTTCCTCAAGGCATCCAGCTGGGCTGCAAGCCTGCAACAGTGAATGGGTCATCCCAGTGGGTGATTTGGGAACATTTTTTAGGAAATATAAACTTGCCTAAACCCAAATAGAATGAAACACAGTACGTATTTCTATACACGGGCGCGGCGTAGGCGCAATTCATCCTAGTTGAAGGTTGCCATCAAAGACTCTCAGGTATCTAGCAAATAAACTGGCAGCCTCAGCATCAATGATATACTCCAACGAACTACTCACAAGGTTAGGCATATCCGAGAGGCTACCTGGCCACTGTACCTACGTACCATGTTGATGTTGTTTACTCAACTTCCTATCTTCGTTAATAATTTTAGCTGACTGTTGCAACAACAGCGGCGACGCGGGCGGCTGCTGCAGCAAAGCTGACCTCGTCCAGTAAAACTTCAGATCAGATAGCTCTTGTTTATCCGTGTCTGGGTTGCTATGAGCCTATGAGAACCGGAAACAGTAACTTAATAAAATGACTGTGTCCACGCGTTCCACCAAAACAAAACAATCCATTTTCCAGGGAGGAACACATCATGCATGACGCTGAGTCGCTGACGGTAGCGTGAACTGGCATTTTGTAAGCAGACCTTTTTTTTACGATGGAATATGTCTATAAGCAGACTTCAAATCACTGGGTCTTCGGCCGGCCCTTCGCCGCTTCGTGCAGCTTTGTTGTCTTTGAGCGACGTTGTTTGGTTTTGATCCTCAAAAGGCTGCCTGAGCCAGGCAATGCATCCAGACGCTCAATTTCCTCAGCCTGGGGTCCAGATCGTTGCCTGAGCACAGCTGCTTGGCTTAGGGTCCCATCCAAACAAGCAGGCGCAACCGTGCACTCCACAGGATAAGACCGGCGGGGCTAGTCAAGAACTATACTCCAATAATGAACGACCTGTCGTTTTCCTCCCTCCGGTCTTCTGCAATCTACAATCCGGTTATCCGGGTCTCCCACTAGTCCACTACTACTTGTGGGGATTTTGTTTGCAGAAATGACACATTAGCCAAGACCTGAAGACCCCTGAGTCTTCCTTCTTCCCTTTTTCTCCAAACACAGTACATACGTATCGTGTACATACATATTACACATACTCACCTCTTTAAATACGAGCACACAAGACCACTTCTGTAAGCACACATCACTAATCACACTTAGTTTAAACTTTAAAATCTTAAAAGTTTGGAACAAATCAAAAGGTTTTCTAGATAAATGAATGCATTCTGAGAGTACAAGGTATATGAGAATAAATGACCAACTTTATAAGAACATAATATTTGACCTTTTCAAAAAAATATAAGAACATAATATTCGTACATTTTTTGTATTGAGACAGAGATGAGAAGGTATGGCAAGTTCATTCTAGATAATGTATCACCACATTGCCTGGTTGTGATTACTAGATGTATCACGCGTGTCGTCTTCTTGACCTATCGACTATAGGCCACAGCCACAGGAGTGAAGTCAATACACGGCAATGCCGTGTCATTGCAGTTTTGTGTCCCATTCGTGCTATCAATTAATATTACATTTATGTCTTGAAATCGATGCTAGGATCCATTGTGGTTTTGTAAAGCATGATTGATGAAACTATTAGGGCGTCTCCAGCGATCTATCGACTTCGAGAGTTGAGTCAGCTTTCTTCCTGCGTGGAGGAGAGAGAAACGCAAAACAACGTGAAAAAAATGATCGCTAGCGACGAACTCCTAGCCAGGCTCACATGACTCCCGACGCAACCTCAGTATCTGCCTCCCTTCCTCTGTCCTTGTACATAACATGGCAACTAGTAACTTTATTTTTTACCTTTTTTATTATTTGTACTCAGTGCCATATTAGCTGGCGACTTCGCTAGACTGTTGCGGACGCCCTTAGACTTATACTCCCTCCGTCTCAGGATATAAGGCGCGGTCAAAGTTGGCACGGTCTTCAATAATAAGATTTGACTCTTAATATCTTTTATAATATAATACTTGTAGCAACAAAATTATGGTCATATGAAAGTACTTTTAAATATGAATACAATTATATATTTGTTGTAAGACAAAGTTTTTATTATACAAGCTTAATCGTAGGTCAAAGTTTTCAAAGTTTGAATTTTGATTTACGTGCGTGCCTTATATCCTGAGACGGAGGGAGTATGTCTTACTGTTTTTATTTGTAAGACATCCACACATATCAAGATCAAAACCTTACATTTTTTTATCAATAATTTAGCTTTTATCAATAGTTTAGCTAAATCTTTTAATTTTTATAATACAAATTTGGAATGGTTAGATCTGTAATCAAATATATTATCTAATTATCATAAATCATAAATAATATAATATGAGATAAATAAATATTAAAGTGTAACTTGGAAGAGCGTGCCAGATCATACCTCGTCTTATAAATAAAATAGAGGGAATATTTATACTATCATTGCTGTGGTTATGCCTCTCTATGATGACTAGGATCAATCACTATTGGAAAACAACGGCCTACCTGCTTTTTAGAACCAAAACGAAGGACACTGGCCATATTGACTACACCGTTCCTTTCACTAAGTTTGTCCGCCCCCGTTAGACACATACCAAAAAATCGTTTTCAAAAGAAATAATTAATTGACCCCGCAACTAGGTCGCCGTCCCTTTCGACCTTGCAACCTTCCAGATTATATCTTGCAACCGGTCTCTACGCGTGTTGTTATTGTCTTCTAGAAGTCACGCATTTCAACCTTAATCTTTTGAAAACAAAAGGTAATCTGCAAAACTCCATCCAATTAGTAAGTTTAATGACTCCATGGCGCATTACCCTAAAGTTAGTTTATGCCATGAATAATTTTCTATCAGTAACATCTAGCATTCAAGTGAAAGGGTCTCTGGCCTAGCGGTTAGAGCATCTGAGTAGCATCCAATTACTCCTTGTAAAAGCGAATTAATTGAGTTTGAAATAAAAAAATTATGCAAAAAATAGGTTGGAGCTTTCTCTACTGACTTCGGTAAAAACAAAGGTCTAGCATTCAAATGTTAGAGATACCGCTACCGGTCAACCGGAATATGCATGGTTTTTCCCGCAGACTCAGTAATATCAGGACATGTGTTTTTCATAAAACATAATATCACGACATGGTCTCCAAGGAGGTAGACGATGCCTTAGCACCACCATTGCGGCCACTAGTTGGGCAAAGCTCTCGCCCAGTTGCACCCGCACGCATCTCTATACAGTTACATTTGACTATCTTAGGCCAGTCTCAGTGGGAGTTTCATCAGCATTAAATAGACTGTCATGTCAGCATTTTTGATGATGTGGCAGTGTATTAATGAAGAGAGATGTGATACGAGTTTCATCCTCATGAAACTCTCTCTACACGGTACTCTAGACAGCTTGTGTCTTGCATGTTGTCTTGGGTACAACACGAGATGAAACTTTGCATTGAGAGAGAGTGTTTCATCGTAGTTTCAAACTTCTCTTAGATGATGTGTCACTCTAGGTAAGTTACTCTAGGTAAGTGTGTCGATAAAACCCGCACTGAGACTGGCCTTACGTTCTATACATTTGACTATTTGTGTAAAAATTATCACAACAACACTTATTAAAGCAAGATACACGGACAACATTGCCCAATCCCTAAAAAAACAGTTGCCCCACAAAGCCTATTAATACGTCCCCGAACTAATCACCTTCTCCTTCCATAGCACCCCCACTCAGTTGTGTGAAAACCACAACCAAAACCTCTACAGCGGCGCCGTCTCGCCTCGTCGGCCACCGCCTGTGGCGATGCATGGGCACGGCATGGCTGGCTTCATGCTCTCAACGTCTCTAGCGCTGGTGGTTATTGCCTCCGCGTGGCTGACCCCGGCCGCCGTCGGCGACCCGCAGGCCACGACGCTCAACCTTGGCTGCAGCACGTACAACGCCACGCCGGAATCCGCCTTCCTCGCCGCCCTCAACTCCACGTTCTCCGCGCTCCGCGCCAACCTCTCTGCCGCGGGTGCCGGCGTCGGCGGGTTCGCCACGGCCGCGGAGCCGCGCGCCGCCGCACCCGCGTTCGCCATGGCGCAGTGCCGCCCGTACGTCGCGGGCCGCGATTGCGTCGCCTGCTTCGACGCCGCCGCCGCGCGCCTCCGCGCCGCCTGCGGCGGCGCCAACGGCGGGCGCGCCATCCTCGACGGCTGCGTGATCCGCTACGAGAGCGCGGCCTTCTTCGACCAGTCCACGCTCCCGGGCAACGCGCAGCTCTGCAACGGCTCCGCCGTGGGCGACTCTGGCGGTGGCTTCGCGGACGCGGCGCGCGCGCTGGTGGCCGACCTCGCCGCGGCCGCGCCCCGCGCCCCCGGGCTCGCCGCCGCGGCCGCGAGGGGCGGCGTGTACGCGGCGGCGCAGTGCGTGGAGACGGTCGGGGAGGGCGGATGCGCGCAGTGCCTCAAGGTCGCGGTGGGGAACATCGATGGGTGCCCGCCCAACTCCGATGGCCGTGCCGTGGACGCCGGCTGCTTCATGAGGTACTCCGATAGGCCCTTCTTCCCGGCGAACGCGACCGTGGACCTTTCCATATACTTGCGTTCAGGTGAGCCCACCTTCGCTATTATCATGTGTCTGTGTGTTTTTGCTTGGGTTGTTATTGTTAATAACCAAGGCTTCCATGTTGTGGATGATGGCTAGTTTAATGTTAGAACGTTTCATTGCCATGTGCCCCCGTGTTTATCACGCGCACGAGCATTATGGATTAAGCAGCCATTTCCTGATGAGTCATTGCTGATCTACTGTCTTGTTTAAAATTTGCGGTTCTGACTTTAACATCACTTCTAGAAATTACTTATGCTGCTTTTGGTGAAGGGGTATTTCATCCATGAGTAAAAAAAAATACATCAATTAGACACCTATAAGCCACAAGCTAGAATGGTCACAATGGTCGCTAGGCATGTTAAATTTTTGGTGACGGGGGGCTACAAGGAGTAGCAACACTCTAATGCTCAATCAGACATATTTAGTTCAATGTCGTTTGATTTTCTTTATCATACATTTGTACTTACATTTTAGGAAATCCAATGTCTGGAGATTTGTGGTGTCTTCTAATTTTTCAGCAAGTAATTATCAGTTTATTTACTTAAGGAGTGGTTTTTTAAGTTAATTAGTAGTGAGGTTTCAAATAGAAAGTAACGGCAAGTTTCCCAAATGATACCCAATGAAATACTTTTTTTCATTTAATGATTCCCAATACATGATTGTTTGCAGGGAAGAAATCAAGTCGGAAAGGAGCCATCATAGGAGGCATTCTGGGAGGTGTAGCCTTCCTGTTTCTTGCTGGGCTGTTGACTTTCTTATTGATACGGAGGGCTAGAAAGCTAAATCCTCGGAGAGGTAACTGTTGTGACGTCTAGCATTTATCAGACACGGTATTTCCAGCGTTTATCGTGAAATTCTCTTACGGTATTTCCACGGTTGGGCTGTTTCTTGCTGGGTTGGTTTGCACCAGATATGTTCTCAATCAAGTAAACTATCTCATGCCAAAATATCCCTTTCACGAGAACACTTCCCAATGCTACGCCGCCCTATTGTGCTTTGTTGCATGCTGTATGTTTAGCTTTATCACCAGATACCAGATTGTCAATCATAGTATTGTTACTGGCATGCGTCACATGATCTTCAATGGCATTAAGAATTTGGGATTGCCATGCCTTCTGTTTATGCGGGTAGACTTCTCAACTAAACTTGGCTGGCTGTTCATATCCTATGAAAGATAGTGGCTTAAGAAGTTGTGTTAGTATGTTAACAAATAGAAACATGCTATTCTTTTTTACATATCTATATGTAGACATGTTTCATAGTTTCATACTTTCGTTTTCTCCCCAAAATTATTGGCCAGTTTTGTTTGGGGACTCTGACTTTTTAGTACTCTTGCACCATTTTTTTAACTTGAGCAATGCCTTACACTTTATTGTCTGCTAGAAGCCAAATTTGATAACCTGATCTTAGTTAAATATTGGCTTTTCCATGTTTTGCTCGCAACAGATGGGTACCTTGCAGATTTCTGTAGTTTTCAATGATATGTTAAGCATAAAATGTCTTTGGAGTTTAACAATGATCCATTTATATTTGTTTTACATCAACGAGCGTAATCGAGTCCATGCTTGAAAAAGAATAAAAAGGTTTTGTCTCTGTATTTTGTAATTATATTTCTCTGTAGAGAGTTAATTGGCATAAAAAAACTGATCAAATGCTATATTTTTTCTGTATTTTCTTGCCGTGTCTTAGGAGATATACTTGGAGCAACAGAATTACAAGGTCCAACAAGCTTCTACTATCGTGATCTTAAGGCTGCGACCAATAATTTCAGTGAGAAAAGTAAACTTGGAGAAGGAGGTTTTGGAGATGTATATAAGGTATGCTGATCATCTAACAAATCTTCTAGATTAATTTGCCGATTATAGAACACGGTAATTTTGAAATAAGAAAATATTACAAGCAGTGTTTCTGACAGGGTTTGCTGAAAAATGGAAAAACAGTTGCAGTAAAAAGGTTGATAGTAATGGAAACTAGCAGGGCCAAAGCTGATTTTGAAAGTGAGGTGAAATTGATCAGCAATGTTCATCATCGGAATCTTGTCCGACTTCTTGGTTGTTCTCGGAAGGGCTCTGAGTTCCTACTTGTTTATGAATACATGGCAAATGGTAGCCTAGACAAGTTCCTATTCGGTATATTACTCAAACCTTTGATTCTCAATTTCTCATATATTTGATGCTTGGTACTTATTTTCTTAGGTTTTCAGATCACTTGATTACACGCTGAGAAAATTCTTTTTATTGGTGCATCTGTTACTGTCCATTATGCTAGATGGTTCCATTAGTTTTAGTGGGATCCCACATCCACATCAATAACTAGGGACCCGGCCCCCACCCCCTCAAAACATCTATAACTAGAGTCAATGCACCCCAATTCTTTGGTATATATCGAGAATTGCTTTGCTGATATTCTAAGTGAATCAATTGGCTATAATAACATTATTTGCGTGCACTTTGTGTAATGTCTCAATTTGGCATTACAGGTGAGCGACAAGGAACCCTAAATTGGAGGCAGCGATTTAACATCATTGTTGGCATGGCTCGTGGTCTTGCATATCTTCATCAAGAGTTTCATGTCTGTATCATACACCGTGATATTAAATCTAGCAATGTTCTTCTTGATGATGATTTTCAGCCAAAAATTGCCGATTTTGGCTTGGCAAGGCTCCTTCCTGATGATCATAGTCATTTGAGCACAAAATTTGCAGGAACATTGTAAGTTTAAACAAGCAAATACAGCATTGCGTGTTAGGCACTTGACTTGTTTTAATTGTATTTGTTTTTATTGAGCAGGGGTTACACTGCTCCAGAATATGCTATCCATGGCCAACTATCAGAGAAGGTTGACACATACAGCTTTGGTGTTGTTGTTTTGGAAATATTAAGTGGTCGGAAGAGCAACGATACAAGGCTTGCGCCTGAAACACAGTACCTGCTCGAATGGGTATCCATCGTTCTTCTGAAACTTCCCTCTTCTTGGTGCATGCATTACCCCATATTGCTGTCATATCTCTTATTTTTCATGCCAGTTTTATAAATATTTAATCTATGCTTATTGCTTATTTTATTTTTTTCCAAGCTGTGTGAAATGAGCAGCCAATTGCTGGATTTTCATTATATGCATTATTCTAAAAATAATAGGTTTATTTTAATTTTTTCCTAGATGTGTGAAATTAGCACCCGTTTGCTGGATTTTCATTATATGCATTATTCTGATAATTTAATAGCAAATCGAAATTCCAGCACTGCATAGGCTAATCTTAGTGCTTACTGTTAGTCTTCATCATGATCTGGCTTTCATAATTTGGCCAGTTTTTTTTTTCTTCTTATTTGACAAAAAAAGCCTTAACGGTATTGCTAGCGTTGCATATGGCATCTTCTTGTAAAAGTGTACTAAGTTCTATCATGTACGAACACTTAATGGTGCTAGATGCCTTTTTGAATCATCCCCTATGGTTTCACAGGCCTGGAAGCTGTATGAAAGTGACAACTTAATGGCCTTGGTGGACGAATCACTAGATCCAGAAGAATATAAGCCAGAAGAGGTAAAAAGAATCATCGAGATAGCTCTTCTCTGCACTCAATCAGTTGTTGCTGCAAGGCCAATGATGTCAGATGTGGTTGTGTTGTTGCTGACAAGAAATGATCCAGAGGTCCAGCCCACAAGGCCCACTTTTATTGATGCAACGAGTAGAGTGCGAGGTGAAACATCCCTTCCAGTTCATCTTCTGCCTCCAAGGCCACTCTATCAATTTCCCAGTTTTCAGCCAGGTAAAATGGTGTTGTATGCGAATTTACTTCTTTTTATGTTATCATAGCATTTGTATCTGTACATATTTGATATATCTATGTAGCAAGGAGTGGCTGATTGTTTCAGTATATATGAGAGCAGTGTAAATCCTTTGAAATAGTCGATTTTTGTTCCTGTAAGATGTAACTATATCCGTATAAGTATTTGGTTCACATGCATGTTGTATTTGTATGCTTTCTTTACATGACATTGTCTATCTGAGACCATTGTGTGTCCCAGTTGTCTAACTGTAGTAGTGACTACTGTTAGTGTATACTAAGTAGGTTGGCACGTGTTATAAAAATAACATAAATTTAAAAAAATCTTAATTTTTTAAAAAATAAGTATGTAAAATAATGCATACTTTTGTTATATCGCATATTAAAATTATTCAATAGCATCTCATATTAAAAATTATATATTCATACATCGAAAGCTTGGGCCTCCGGCGGAAACAGAAGGAAATTTTTGTATAATTAAATCTTAAACAATCAGCAACATATATAAAAGAAAATATTCACGATACATGTATCCATGAGCAACTCGGCACCGCAGCCAGCTTTTTGATGATGGGGAGGTCGAGAAGGTTGCTATCCTCGTCGCCGGTGTAGTGGAGCAACGACGCCACGCACTCGACGGCATCGGACACCGTCACAACGCGGAGCACGTTCCGCTTGTACCTGGCGAGCTTGGACACGACAAGCGTCGTGGCCACCCTTGCGTCGCGCTCGACGCCGACGCCCTTGTAAAGAAATATGAACTCTGAATAGATGATGAGAATGAAGGGAGAGATTGTGTGCTTTGAGAATAAGGAGGGGCGCCTTATATAGGGAGCAGTAGGGCTAAGAAGATGAACCTGGACGCCCACGACTATGGTAAGTAATCGATTCCCTGATTGACTCTCACAACTGTGGTAAGTAATCAAGTTTTAAAAGGAAGGAGACACATATATGGACGCTAGCCATCTACAAAAGGAAAGAAGGAAATTCAAATTCCTTGATGCACACGGCCATATAAAGAAAGGAAAGCGAGCGAATTTCAAAAGGAAGGTGTAGGCGCCCTGATTGCATAGGAAGGTGGAGAAAAGGAAATGGGTGTTTTTTTTGGGAAGGAAACCAGCGTATCTTTTTGCATACGAATACAACGAATAGAAAGGAAAGGAAAGCGGCGCCTTGATTGCATTACCATACAAAGAACGCGATCAAAAGGAAAGGAAGGCATGCCAATTTACAAAGGAAGGTGGAGGAAAGGAAAGGGGTGTTTTGCGGAAGGAAACCGGCGTATCTTTTTGCATACGAATAGAAAGGAAAGGAAAGCGGCGCCTTGATTGCATTACCATACAAACAATGCGATCAAAAGGAAAGGAAGGCAGGCGAATTTCCAAAGGAAGGTGGAGGAAAGGAAAGGGGCGTTTTTTTGGAAGGAAACCAACGTATCTTTTTGCATACGAATACAACGAACAGAAAGGAAAGAAAAGCGGCACCTTGATTGCATTACCATACAAAGAACACGATCAAAAGGAAAGGAAGGCAGCAGGTATAAAAAATGCCAAGGTGAGAAAGAATAGGGGGCGGGATGGCGCCGAGGCGCAAAAGAAGGGGGTGGTGACGACCAAACGCGTCAACCCCCCGTCGTCCGGGGCCACCTTTTGGCTCTGAATTGTGGGTCCTCTGTAAGGTTTAGGAGGGTAATTTTTTGGGTAAGAAACCGTTTCAATTGTGACACTCTTTATAGTATAGATTGGTGTATATAGCCCATGTAGGTGTTGGCCCATCTAGAGGCCCATGTACTTGTATTGTATATACGCACCCTTCTAGGGTTTGGAGGAATACACAGTAATTATTTCCTCACAATATGGTATCTGGCTGGGGCTTCTCTTCCTCCCTCTCCCTGCTGACACCTACCTCTCCCTGCCATCGCCGCCGGGATTCCCCTCCCTTTCCTCCTTTCCCTCCCTCTCTCCTTCACCCTCTGCTCGAGCGCGTGCCGCGACCGCTGCTTGGGCGGCCGTGGCCGCCACACCGCCGCCACCAGGCCCCCACGGCTCGGGCGCGGGCGCTGACGCGCCGCCGGCCCCGGGCGCGCCTCTCCTGTCTCCTCCGCCGCCAGCCCCAGGCGCGCCTCCCCTGCATCCTCCGCCGCCCGCTCCGGGCGTGCCTCCCCTGCATCCTCCGCTGCCGGCTCCGGGCGCGCCTCCCCTGCATCCTCCGCCGCCGGCTCCGGGCGCGCCTCACCTGCCTCCTCCTTCGTCCGCTGCCGTTGCCGCGGGGCTGGGCATGCCGCCGGCCCCGGTGGCGCCGCCCCTGCTGGATCTCGCCGCCCTTGCTTTGGGGGACGCGGGGGAGCGCACCGTTCCAGTGACTACAGCGCTCCCCCACGCCCCCGCCGTGCCCCACCCGTCAACCTTGGCCCAGATCCGGCCCATGGGCATGGGCCCAGGTGTGGGCGGCCAGGCCCTGCCCGCGGGCCTGGACACGGGTGGCCCGGCCCTTCATGCAGCCCAGATGAGTCCACCGTCACCACAGGGGCCACGCCGGCCGCTGCTGCCCTCGCGTCTGCTTGCCCTCCTCGCGGTGAAGGCCGAGGCCGTGATGCTCGGGCGCGAGTCCATCGTTCCCGCCACGTCAGCCGAGGCTACCCTTGCTTTTGCCCTTCTCATGGCGAAGACCGAGGCCGCGGCGGCACAGGAGCGTGTCCACACCGTTGCCCTTCTGCAGACCAGGATTCCCCGTCCGCGGCCCCTCCCTCCTGTCCTGCCGGTTTGGGACGGCGTCACCCTGGACGAGGTCACGTCCGGCTCATCCTTTTCGTCCACCTTCACCGCACTCGTGTCTCTGCCACCACCTTCCCCTGCCTCGCCTGCCACCTCACCTTCTCCCCCCGGGCCGAGCGGGGGTGGAGGAGCCCGTGGCGGGCACCGTAGCCGTGCGCGGCGTGGTGGTGGCTCCGGTGGAGCGCCGGCTTCAGCTCCTCCGTCTGCTTTTGGAGGTGCACCCTGGCCATCCTTCACCAGCCTATGGCCAGGGCCCATCTCGATGGGGCCGTTCTAGGCTCAGGGGACGGGGCCTCACCTTCCGGTCCAGCCTGCGGCCATGTTCGTCGGCCCTACCGCCCCGTGCCTGACGACCTGGACGCCACCTGCTCCGCCCTGCCAGCCTCCGACCTGGCATGGCTGGTGGGACACAGCTACGCCGGCACAGTCCTTCAGCACCGTGGGGCTGACACCGCAGGTCAGCGCCGAGTGGATTGCAGACTCGGGCGCTTCGTTCCACACCACGTCAGACGTCGGTGCCGTCTTTCCTGCTTGTTCCACCGGACCCGCCGGCTCCTGCACGGGCCCTCGCTCGTCTGGATCCGGTGGCCTACCACCCGCCTGTCCTCCATCGGGATCCTGGTCACACTCATCCCATGGTGACACGGCGGGCGGCGGGCGTTCTTTGACCTGCGGCTCTCTCCGCCTCCAAGGGAGAGCCGGGGATCTCTCTGGTACCCTCCTTTGTCCGTGAAGCTCTCGCGGACCCTCACTGGCGACAGACGATGGAGGACTACGCAGATCTTCTTTCCAACCAGACGTGGGACCTCGTGTCGCGTCCGTCTGGTTGCAATGTGGTCACCGGCAAGTGGATTTGGACTCACAAGCGTCGGGCTGATGGTTCATTGGATCGATACCAGGCTCATTGGGTTCTCCAAGGTTTCACACAACGACCTGTTGTGGATTATGATGAGACTTTCAGTCCGGTGGTGAAGCCTGCGACAGTGCGCACAATGCTCTCGATTGCTCTTTCTCAGTCCTGGCCAGTCCACCAGCTGGATGTGAAGAATGCATTTCTTCATGGCACCTTGACAGAGACAGTCCAGCCGACATGGTTTGTGGATTGTAGTCGTCCGGATCTTGTTTGTCGTCTCAACAAGTCTCTCTACGTTCTGAAGCAGGCTCCTCGTGCTTGGTACTCTCGCTTCACCTCCTTTGTGGTCTCGTTGGGGTTTACTGAGTGCAAGCCCGACACTTCTCTATTCATCTACCGGCATGGTTCTGAGACTACATATTTGCTGCTCTATGTTGATGACATCATTCTGGTTGCTTCCAGTCAGGCACTACTTCAGCGCAAACTCCAGTCATTGCACATTGCAGCAGGAGTTTGCCATGAAGGATCTGGGTCAGCTTCACCACTTCTTGGGTGTTACAGTTGAGCCTCGTCGCTCTGGCCTGTTCCTTCACCAGCGCCAGTATGCACTCGAGATTCTGGAGCGAGCGGGGATGACTGACTGCAAGCCTTGTTCTACTCCGGTCGACACTCAGGCCAAGCTTCCAGCTGCTGAGGGTGCTCCTGTTGCTGACCTGACTGGTTACCAGCGTATCGCTGGTGCGTTGCTGTATCTCACCTTCACCAGGCCGGACATCACATATGCAGTTCAGCAGGTTTGCCTCCACATGCATGACCCTCGGGAGTCCCACCTCGCCGCTATGAAGCGGCTCCTGCGCTACCTCCATAGCAATGTTGACTATGGCCTTGCTCTTCACCAGTCTCCCTCCTGCGCTACCTCCATAGCACTGTTGACTACGGCCTTGCTCTTCACCAGTCTCCCACCACTGAGCTTGTCGTCTACACTGATGCTGATTGGGCTGGCTGTCCTGACACACGTCGCTCTACTTCCGGGTACGCCGTCTTCCTCGGCGGCAACCTGGTCTCCTGGTCGTCCAAGCGACAACCGGTTGTCTCCCGTTCCAGTGCAGAGGCGGAGTACCGGGTTGTTGCTAACGGCGTTGCTGAGGCGTCCTGGTTGCGACAACTCTTGGCGGAGCTTCACAGCCCGCTCGCGAAGAGCACGCTCGTCTACTGCGACAACGTCAGCGCCGTGTACCTCTCCTCTAACCCGGTGCAGCATCAGCGGACGAAGCATGTAGAGATCGACCTGCACTTCGTCCGGGACCGCGTTGCTATTGGTCAGGTTTGGGTTCTACATGTACCGACTACCTCCCAGTTTGCAGACATCTTCACCAAGGGCCTCCCTCCTCGACATTCTCCGAGTTCCGCTCCAGTCTCAACATCGTTGGTGGCTAGTTGAGACTGCGGGGGAGTGTGTGTATGTTTTCTTTCTTGTCCAGTCTTGAACTCCGCTGCGCCGGTAGTTCAGACTGTAGGGGGGCTGTTGGTCTTCTTTCTTGTCCAGTCTTTTACTCCGTTGTGCCGGTAGTACAGACTGCAGGGGAGTGTTAGTGTATATTGGTGTATATAGCCCATGTAGGTGTTGGCCTATCTAGAGGCCCATATATGTATTGTATATACCCACCCTTCTAGGGTTTGTAGGAATACACAACAATTATTTCCTCACAATAACTACATTTTAGCAAGAACTACAAAGTGCATTGACATCTAGTTAAGGTGTCATAGCCCATCCGCTGTAAAATGAACTCGGAGTTCTGGGTTGCAGTACAGTGAAACAGCCTTATAATCGGTTCAGTTAGCTGTTCAACTAGTTCGGAAAGCGCAACATGAACAGCTGAAACTTATCCGCCTGCAGAAATGCACATTGTGGGGTCTGGGGAAGGGAATTTCTTTCCCTTCTTTTGAAACTGGGAAGGTGATTTCTAGGCAGCCTAATCCTTGTTTCTTATGCAAGAAGGCTGACTGGAACCCTGTACCTCCATGACACACATCTCTTAAATATATGTTTTTCCTTTTACAAGAGCACCCTTTCGTGTCAGAATGTACAAGGAAAAGTCTATAAGAAAGCTTCACCATTTATGTACATGCCCTATCAAATGCCTTCAGGAAAGCCTTGGGGACTGATTCACCAGCCTAGGCAAATGTCTATTCTGTAGTTCAGTTTTCATTAGTGTCTTGTACTCTTGTTGTCTACCAGAAACAGAAAGTAAGCTATGGTACTTGAACTCTGAAGTAATCCTTTTTCCCGTAATGTATTAAGTAATAAAACTCACTTTAAATGCCGAAAGTATATATGCCCCCAGATAACTGCGTATCTTATTTCTTGAATTGACAAACATTAAGTACATAGCACTTTTACTGTAGTTTGTTTGGAAATGGAACAACATTGTGTCTAATAAGTTAGGGTGAGTGTGTGGAGACCTTATAATGGAAATGGCAAAGCAGTGAGTAAGGTGAGAAAATTAACAGAGGTTCTGTTGGTTCCACAAAGACTGTGAGTGACTCTTGTTGGTATGAATCACACTTTGTATTGTATATTTAGATTTGTCTGAGTGTCGCAAATGATGCTTGTGAACTGATCAATGAAATTATCCAAAACTGACATCTATGTAAGCATTAATTTATTAGCATATTCAGAACTAATTGCTTGTCCTGAAAACCATACATTTAACAAGGATGGTTGCCTTTTTTTTGAATATGTACTAGTGGATGTCTGTTGATCCCAGATACTTTTATAATCTATCATGGCATATTTTATTCTTAGAAATGGTGGATTAGCTCACTTATCTTGTTTGCTTCCCGTGCATTAGTGTGTGCCACATAAGCTGACTTTACCAGACAACATAAAGACAGTAATCGGTTGGCTGCATCCAACTTGTTGCACATAATTGGTTTCACATTGTTGCTTGATAGAGACAATTCGTCAACTGTGATTATTTTATTATTGTAGCTTTGATGTGGACAGATCACTAGCTCTCGTACTAATTCACCTTCACTGTATAGAACATATTGCATCATAGGGCAATTGTGACACAATTTTATTCTGATCTGTTGTACAAATCTGATATCCCCTTGTTATTTGAGATACATAAAAACAACATATATGTAATCTCCCGAACATTATAGAAAAGAGGATACTGCAACCACAATGATTGAAAGCTTGGTTTCTATTCTAATTCTGTACTAGGTTGTTGAGGAACAAACTTTACACATTAGAGTTAAGCTCACACTTGTTCTGATCTACGAATTTCAGATGAGAGTGATGCCTTGTCTGTCATTTAGACAGTCTATATTGTAAATATTGAGTATCGAGATATGGAGCTTAACCTGCTGTTTTATACCTTTCTAGTGTAAGATTAGGTGTATACTGCGTAGATTGATGTATTGCACTGAGCCCCTAGGGTGGTATATATGGAGTACAGAGGCTTGGGGGGTAAGGCACCTCCCCGATACATATGGCAGTCCGGGATTGCTATCCTAACCTACCAAATATACTCCAACACATATGTCAGTCCAGGATTATATCATAACCTACCAAATATACTCTAACATCTAGGTTCTCTGTATTGGAAAGCATATTGTTTAGGTAGTACTTTACCTTTTTATTGCATGTTTTGTATTTCTCAAGATGAAGTATGCACAAAATTAAATGGGAAAAAGTCTAAATTACTCCCCTGAAGTATAAGCAAAGTCCGAAAAACCCCCTAAAGTATGTTTTGGTTCAATTTATCCCTAAACTATGACATTTGGTTCAACTTACCCCTTAATACAATTTGACTTTTTTGTTTCTCCATGTATAAGTGGAATTTTGAATTCAAATTTTGTGAGATGATAATAGACATTATAACACATATTAAAAAATATGTCATAAAATTTTTATCATTATTTTCATATGGTAGGATATTTGATAATAAATTAATCATTGAGATACAAAATTATGTGAAAAATATTGACAAAAAATTATAATATATTATTTTGACATACATTGCAATGTCAACTATCATCCTGTAAATTTTGAACTCAAGATTCCACTTATGTATGGAGAAACAAAAAAGAAAAATCGTATTAGGGGGTAATTTGAACCAAATGTCATAGTTTAGGGGGTAAATTGAACCAAAACATACTTTAGGGGGTTATCCGGACATTGCTTATACTACAGGGGAGTAATTTGGACTTTTTCCAAATTAAATGTATCTGTGTTACAGTCGGCACATACTCTGTTCAGACACAAGTGCTGGTTTTGACAAACGTTGACAGCTTCAAAAGCATAACTTTTATCACCACATAAAACTTAATAAAAAACTTTTAGTATTATGAAACACTTCGTTACTCCCCCGACGAATCTATTCATATGGATAAAACTAGCACGTCTTGTGAGGATTAACATGGAGGCTCCTTAGTAAGATATCATCACTATCTCTACTATGAATATAAAAAATCAATCCATTGGGAGCTTTTCTAAATCGAAGAGCATATGTTTCTGAAAGAAGGGAAACCTAGTACCAAGTAATATTTCAATGTTTCCCGACAACAATTCACTACTGTAAGTGAATTGGTAATCTATGAAGATCTTAATGAGTTATCACTTATCAGGCATCACTACCACCATAGGCGACAAGTTTGGAGTGCTGATGTAACGCTTGCATAAGAATTGGCCACTAGTAAAAATTTGACAGCAACCTGGACCACAATGATAGGTGCTGCTGAATGCTGATGCAGTGCTGATCACCCGGGACCTGTTAGATAATGATCATATGGCTGTTTTGTGCAATAATATTGAGATCTCACCGGCCAAATTTTTTTGCAACCGATTTTTTCTGTCCTTTTGTTCCAATCTTGCATATGAAGATAAAACTTCAGGATCATATTGCAGCACCTCCAGAGAATTGCGTATACATGCAGGAAGATGAATGATTTGCATTGTGATGTTGAAACCAGATTACTTAAATTGAGGCTGATTGGACAGCTTTTGATCTGACTTTTCTTTTACCGGAAAATGCAACTTGTGTGCAGGGCAAGATAATCTGAGACAAAGGGGCATAATTTACTTCTCTCTCTACAAGATCCATTCTTGTAGAGAGAGAAGTAAATTTCTGACAATGCAGATTCTCAGTGTGTCTATCTGGTGTTCTGGTCCTCATGCAGCACAGAAAGAATTGCCCATTTCGGTAATCAGTAATTTGAGGTGACCAAGCATGGCCCCCCCTTTGCTGATGCCCCCTTAGCTGAGCCAAACACTGGATATCCACTATCTATGCAGGTAAACTAAAATGGTTGTAGATTTAAGGCATCGTATGTTACAGTAGCTGTTGATGCTTAAGAAATGGTAGTTCTCATTAAAGATACACATTTAGAGTTTTTTTTAGATTTCAGACTTTACTGTTACTACTATTTGCTGGGTATTTATCATTGAAATTGGATCAATGATGATGTTCCTATGTGCTAGCAGTTCTTCTTATAAGCCATGGAGACTGGAGCCTTTACATTGTTGCCTTTACTTTCAGGAATCAGCTATGAGTAGCAATACTTAAAATAGGACCTTCCTTGACAACCCTACACTAAGCTCAGAATTCACATCTTGGCATCATAAACTCAATTATGTACGACAAGTGTACTGTGGTACAAATTAGTGAAAAATGTTTCATATGTCAATCACATATTGATGGAAACAAACCATGCATTGCCTTCTTTTTTCTTAAACTACGCAGTAGAGCTGCGTGTCATGACCACCCCCCCCCCCCCCCCCCCCCCCCCGGGGCAAAATAAGAAGGTCCAGGTTAACCCCACACACGCAGTAGGAATCGCCACAACCTAGAAGAAAGAACGTGACCAGGGGACCCTGGGGCTTAAGCCGCCACGGTCAACGACCTTTCCAAGAGTTGGTTGCTGGAGCTTAGATGCTCCAGCCATACACCATAATATGCATTGCCTTGTAGCACTCATTGTTTATTAATTTAGTCTGAGAAGGTGAGAAGGTAACAGCTAGTTTAGATGGTTCCAGGATATGTTTAAAAAACAGTTGAAAACAGCTTGTTCCATGTCCATCTGAAGACAATCTTGTCTTCCTTTTGTCTTTGTACTTTGTGTGCTTTATAATAGCAAGGACATAAGCGCAAGTGCAGTAATATGCTACACTCTACAACATGCGTGGTTGGGAACATGTCTTGTCAATATTTTAATGCGCATTGTTAGCAATGCTCAAAAGAAAACATATGAAAGACTGGCCTTTCAGTTTAAGGGGGGATAAGCAAATATCAATAATTTAGTGAGAAAACAGCATGCAAGAAACAAGGGTCGCTCTTGTATTCTTAGAAAAATGGTAAAGGCTGGATGGCCCATTTCCTATCAGACATGTTAACCCTGGGTGGCCAAATCAGTATGCTCAGAAGTGTCCAAGCATGAAAAGGAAATAGCAGAAACGCATACAATTAAGCATGATAAGACACCAACTAATCTAAATGAATAAATCAAAAGTTGATAAGAGAGGATGGGGCCATCTGATCAAGTATGTGACAGCATCTGTTGTTTAATCATGCAAGTGGTGAACATGGCACCAAAAAGAAGCGTGGCCATTTGGAAAATGGGCCATCTCTGTAATTGTTGTTCTGCTCTGTACATGTCTAGTAATTGTGCTTGCATGGAAATTGGAAAGGTATTTGCCCCATCCTCTGTTTTGGAATACCTATCAAGGGTACCTAAGGGAATTAAAGGGGAACTTTCTTTCCTGTTCAGATATATAGCATATACCAGATGTGTTGTGTGATCTGCAATTATCTACTTTCTTTCCTGTTCAGATATATAGCATATAGCAGATGTGTTGTGTGATCTGCAATTATCTTTAGTAAATGCAATCACCACTGACACAACTTTTCTAACTGATCTGATTCTAAGATTTGCATGCTGATGAAGTGCAGTCACCACAAGATGACAAGAAAAAAGGCGTCTTTTCCCAACTTTATGTGCTCCTTTGTCTTCCTATTCCCAAGTAGTTCTGTGATGGTCCCATAACTTACAGATCATTAAATTCGAGAAATTGTATAACTACTCTCTCCGTTCTAAAATATAAGTCATTCTAACTTTCTTGGAGAGTCAAACTATTTTATCTTTGACCAAAATTATAGAGATGATTTCAAAGATCTATGATACCGAATAACTATATTATGAAAATATATCTAATGAAAAATCTAATGGTACTTATTTGATATCATAAATGTTAGTACTTCATTGTATAAATTTGGTTAAAGTTGAAAAAGTTTGACTCTCTAAGAAATTTGGAATGACTTATATTTTGGAACGGAGGGAGTACTTTTCTGTGACATCATTGGCATATCTTTGCCAGGGAATTTGCTTCATTCTGAGGTATGATATAAGGATCTGTTCACAATTATGCTCTGACAACGAAATAGTCTGCAGTTGGACATTTGGATGGACTTCAGGTACGGAGATGTTTATCACACTGTTACACATTTCCATCTCATAATATAGTTCCAGTCCGTTTGTACTTACCATTCATATGATGTCTGTTTTTTTAGAGTTCCAGGCAGATACCCTGGCCCAAATGCATTGCAAAAGGACATACAAGGTTTGGTCAGTTTACAACCATTTTGCTTTTAACTGCTCTGAAAGCCCAAAGCAAATGTTTTTATCTTCATGAATAGTGTGGTTGAAGTATATGATATGCCTTCGAATGCGACAGTATGTGGGTAAACACTATTAAAAAATAGAATATTTCTATGGTAAATATATTAGTTTCGTTTGGTCTGTTGAAATATATATGCTTGTACTACCAGTCGAAGTTTAGACTAGGTACGTGTCCAAAATGACACATTTACATATGGGGGTGGGGAGTATCATAGTCTAGTAAATCTTTGACCACCCATTTCTTGGAGAACCAATAAATTTGTCCCTTATGGCCACCAAATTGCAGTGGTGCATTCTCCTCAGTGGTACACGCTGCCCACCGTGGAGGAGTGGAGGGAGGAGAAACAGAGCATAGATTGTTCTTTCTTGGCATAAAAACCTATAGAGTCGAAGTAGGTCAGGACCACCATTGTACTCTACCAGCCATATATAAGATGATGCGCTTGGTGAGTGTTCGTGAGCCATTCTTTCAAAAAAAAATAGTGTTCGTGAGGCAAGCCCGAATCTCCTTGGGCCCAGCCACGCCATGGCTTTCCATCCCCCAATACCAAGTAGTTCCAAAAATTAAAGAAGTGGGGCGGGGGGGGGGGGGCTCAGTGGAAAGGGTGTGCCTGCTCTTTTCCATACAGATTTGCGTTCATCAATGGCAGAGGGGATCTCATGAGGTCATTGGGCTCTTGCAAGTGGGGAGAAAAGGGAGATCTAGGAAAGACTTGGTGGCCCACCTTTTCCCTCTTTTCCCACAAGGACAAGCCGCATGGATTGGAGTAGGAAAGTGATCCTGAATTGGTCTCAAATCTTGGCGAAGATCACACTGTGTACTCTCCACTAGATCAGCAATGAGGCATTTTGTTATTGCATGATGGCACCCCCTGAACCTGCTCGTGCAAAGGCCAAAAGATTGGTCACTGGGATATGGATGTCGTGAGGCTTGTGGATTTATTGTTTTATTTGTTTGTTCGAGTCTTAGTGTTGCAGCTTATGTAGGTTCTCGTTTGTGAGCTTTAAGGTATATTTCAGAGCGATGCAACTCCATTTCATATGCTTGCCTAATCAAGGAACTTGCTCTGAGCCACCTAATAGACATGAGGGTTTATATCAAAATCATGCTCGTGGCCAATTTATGCGGAAACATGGTTTCACAACAGAGATTTTAGTGCTGTAGTGGAGCAAATCGCTAGATACTGGCTTTATGTTTGTGCAATCTCTTGATTTGAAGCCTGTGGTGGTGTGTACCCAGGCAGCATATTGGAATATATCCCTGTTGATATTGCACCTATCTGTGCAAATTTTTCAGATATCCCGTACTGTTCTTAGATTCTATTCTTGACGTTGGAAATGACCTGTAGCCTATTGCTTCCAAACGAAGAAAACCTAACATTTTCTTTTGCAAACAGCAGTACAAGTGCATTTTCTTGAGCATAATAAACGATATTGAGACTGTGGCTGTTTTTTTTATGAAACAGGAGGGGTTTGCCCTACTGATTATATATATTTGTTAAAGGAAGGGCAGTCTCCAAAATAGAGTTAAATCCAAGAAAAAAAAAGAAAGAAACAAAAAAAATCATGGAACTTAGAAAATTAGTTATTGAAACTATGATCGAGTGAGATTTATGATTGTCTGACACAATGAATATGTCAGCCTATCTAAAAATTAGTTATTATTCGAATGGATAATATGTAGAGCTGTCTCAGTATCTAGAACTCAATAAATAAAATCATTTATGAACTTAGAAAAATCATTTATATGCATTGGGAACATATAATATCATTTAACCTATTCTCAGTGCAAACCAAGGTGGTGTCAAATGGTAGATACACAGTACTTGGACGAGTCCATTAAATTTGCCGCGTCATTCCAAGGTCAGCAAACCTTTCTGTTTTCTTTTTTATTTTCTGAACAGCTAGACCTCAGTATATTTTATTATTATTGATTGAGTTGTATAAGTCTTAATTAATTGTCCCAGTGTCATTCAGAAATAAAAAAGGAATTTGGTTTTGGTGCAGATTTTTTTGTCTCTATTTTCTTCCTGAAACAAATGGAGTAGGTCCTCGCACTTGCCTGTTAGCTGCATGAGAGCTCATGGTTTCCAGCCACACAACCCATGGGCTCCTCCTCAGCCTGAGCGGTGACCAATCAACATAAACGAGTCTAGGGCCCTCCGAACAGTATTACACAACAGTAACCCTGCAAAAGATTTGGTATCTAGAGCTGAGCCCCATTGTGCCCAGCTGGTGATTGATGTGGTCAAGGGCAACAGGAGGAGCCAGGGAGATAGGCTCTCCTTAAAAGACTGTTCAGATGGATCAGAGCAACGAGCTGCGAAAAAGAAATGGTTGGTTCTGCTTTCCTCTGTGCTCCCCAGGTCCATAAATCTGCGAACGATCTTTTGCTTCATTGCCTATATGCGTGATAAATGGATATTATTGACTACGTGTTTGAAGGATGCATGTTTTTTTCCCTGCCCTTAAGGTCCATTCTCGAGAGCTGATATGGAGGGAGAGCGAGAGAGGTAACAGCTGATCACATGGACCTCCATTGAAGACGGTCTTCCAAAACCGAAAAGAGAGTGCAGTGACCAGTGTGGCCTGTAGGTGGCTAGGCTACTGTATGATTTATATTGAATTTGCCCTTTTCTTTAAGGGGAGCCCTGGGCTTGTCCTCTTCTCTACCCTCATTTATATTGTGCCGGTTTTGTTTCAGCTGCTTGCCTACTTCAGAGCTTCAGAGAAAGAGAGAGAACTCCACTGCTCTCAGGCATTCTTTGTCACAGAGGTCGAGGGGAGAGAGACAGAGGGCTAAGAATCACATGGTGGCCTTTTTTTGGGTATGTGACAGCTTCTGCCTTTAGTCTTTTAGTGCTTCCTTTTATCTCCTCTTCATGAAACCTCTTTCAAGTTTCAAAACCTCAAGGCACCACCTCATCGGCTGATCAGTGAGTGCCTTCTCCTGCTCCTTTTAGAGCCCCCTTCACTGCCCTCATTTTTCTTCATCCCTCACCTTTGCCCGAAAGGCAAGAACAAAGCAATATGATGCTCTGATCGCCTCGCGTACTGCCATCGCCATCCTACACATTGTGGTGACGCACCAAGATAATACGGAACCCCTCTGCTTTTACTACCCCTCTTCATATTACAAGAAGCAGTTTCAGGAATTTCCCACGCCATGGAGGTTGCTATGCTCTGCCCCAGAGTTAGTCTGCTCATCCTCATCCTCTCCCTCTGCTCTCCATACAAGTTCATACAGAGTCCAATGGACTTGGGCCCCTTGAACCTTCTCCCCACCACCACTACCGCGTCCAGCGATTTTGGTAGGATACTTTTCCACTCTCCTGTTGCAGTTCTGAAGCCCGAGTCCTCAAGGGACATCTCCCTGCTTCTCAGCTTCCTCTCTAGCTCGTCTCTGAGCAAGGTCACGGTGGCGGCCAGGGGAGCAGGTCACTCCATTCATGGCCAGGCCCAGGCTCTAGATGGCATTGTGGTGGAGATGTGCTCTTTGCCTGCTGAGATAGAATTCTACAAAGGAGGCGAAGCAGAAATTTCGTATGTTGATGTGAGTGGCGGGGTTATGTGGATAGACCTCCTGGAGCAGAGCTTGAAGCTTGGGCTAGCTCCAAGGTCATGGACTGACTATCTCTATCTCACCGTTGGCGGTACGCTGTCCAATGCTGGTATTAGTGGGCAGACATTCAAGCACGGGCCTCAGATTAGCAATGTTCTACAGCTGGAGGTAGTCACAGGTGAGGTACATCCGTACATGCATGATGAATCAAACAAAAAGATAAGATCCTAATTTTCCTTTTTGGCATTGTCTTTCTTGGCCAACCTCTTTTTAACTGATGGACAGTAGATTTTCTGTTACTCGTTGTTTCACAGGACAAGGGGAGATTGTAACATGCTCACCCAGTAAGGATGCTGATTTGTTCAATGCTGTTCTGGGAGGCCTTGGCCAGTTTGGCATCATAACTAGGGCCAGGATCCTGCTGCAGGAAGCTCCACAGAAAGTATGCTGCCTTGTTACAACTGTCCTGTACATCTTAGAATATCATATTATTATTGTGTTAGCTCAGTACACTGATCAATTTTCGAATAATTTTAGGTGAAGTGGGTGAGAGCCTTCTATGATGATTTCAGCACCTTCACCAAGGACCAGGAGTTGCTGATATCCATGCCGGATTTGGTGGACTATGTGGAAGGTTTCATCGTCTTGAATGAACAATCCCTTCACAGCTCCTCCATCGCCTTCCCTGCAAATATGGGCTTCAACCCAGATTTTGGCACCAAGAACAGCCCTAACATTTACTACTGCATAGAGTTTGCAGTCCATGATTACCAGCACAAGAACACTAACGTGGAACGAGTAAGCCCCAAAATTATTATTTCGTTGGTTGGAACTTGTCAAGGATTAAGGATGTTTTTAATAGGCATCTTTTTTAGGTTGTGGAACTTATCTCAAGGCAGATGAGGCACATGGTGTCCCAGTTGTACAGTGTGGAGGTGTCATACTTCGATTTTCTCAATCGGGTCAGGATGGAAGAGATGAGCCTAAGGAGCATCGGGCTGTGGGAGGTACACCACCCATGGCTCAACATGTTTGTGCCAAAGGCGGGGATCAATGACTTCAGGGACCTGCTCATGGACAACGTTTCACCGGATAGCTTTGAAGGCCTGATCCTCATCTACCCACTCCTAAGAGACAAGTAAGCATCACTATTAATAACAAAAATATGCATTCATCAAGATACACATGCTTTAGTGAAACCATTATTTGTGAAAAAAGTCATCTATTAATTAATCCTTCTTTTGTGATCACTTCATTAGCTTCCAAGAAGTCCAAGTTGGACATGCATTTCTTTGCATTATCCAAACAAGTTGCATCTTTGTGCTATAGTAGTAAGAAGCTATTTTAGATGACGAAGTGATGAGAAAAGTGATTGGCGTGGGCTCAGCGTGCACTAGGCATATAATCCCACTTTATCGTTGGTCTATTTTTCTACAACCAGCAATGGCAGGCAGTACATATTTCAATGTGGGACCTTTGTGGTCTTCTTAGGAATGGCATTTATCATTTGTCTTCTATTTCTATTCAGCTCTGCAAGGTTCTCAGGAAGAGAACATAGTTTCATAAATGAAGTCTGATGTATCCTTTTGCACTACCCCACTTAAGATCTAAAGTTATTCACCAGTATTCCCTTGTTGGTCCCAACTCTGTTCTTGTAGTAAGAAATAAAAGTTGCTGTGGGTTGGGTGTAGAGGCACTCCATCCACCATCCTTTTGCTGAGGCATGCAGTACTGCAGATATGCTGCAGCCTTGCTTCCAGAACACATTGGACACAAGAATGAGAATATTTTTTTTGAAACTTACAAGAATGAGAATATGAGATCGGCTGTTTATTGCGTCGGTACCTTTTTGTTGGAAAGTTCTGCTTATGTCCACAATATTTTGTTACAAAGTCCACAGCTACAGTGACTTCATACTAGTCGATTCCTGCATGACTATGAATGATTATATCATTTTCTTTGTGGTCCCTCAAATAGAATCACATCTGTCATCAGCATTGTATGATTCAACTGAAATTATAGCTCAGCTCAATCAGTGGCATCTTTTTGTTGTTAAGTGAAACCTTAAACTATAAGGTAGCAATAAGGAAATATATAAACATAGCAGGTGATCTTTGAAATCTTGATTTTTGACTTCAATTAAAAGGAGCTTTGTTTGTGTATTGTTTATGTGAAGATAAGATTTACTTATTCCGTTGCACGATAAATAGATACATGTGTCCAGGTGGAACATCAGAAACTTATATTTGACTAGTACAGGCTATTCTTTTCCGAAGATGCAAAACGTTGCTCACATTTTTAAAGGCACAAGTTATGTGTGGTATGAAACAAAAATGTTTCATGATTTCATTGACCTCAGATGCAAGCATTTGTTATATGTTCATCCTCCCCCCAAAAAAAAAATAGACAAGCACCTGCAATAAGGAGTTTAAATATGCCTGGTTGCCTCGCAGTGTCAACTGTGAGCTGATAAATGTTTAAGAAAAGATCGAAGCTGTGACCTAAGATTATCCATGTTCACTGTACTGGACTACTTTATAGCCCCCAATGTAGACCGCTCTCCAGAAAACACTAAAACAAAAGTTAGGATATACACTGAACTGCAGAAGGTCAGCTGTATAATTTTCTGTTCCTATTTATATTCATGAAGACGTCTCGGTAGGTCTGAAGTATTATGGTTTAATTGTTGCTCTGCTCATCCTTTCGACAGGTGGGACACCAACACATCGGCCGTGCTACCGGACTCCGGATCCACTGACCGGGTGATGTACGTGGTGGGCATCCTCAGGTCCGCAAACCCTGAAGGTGGCTGCTCCCACCACTGTCTCCAAGAGCTTCTCCGCCGCCACCGCCGCATAGCCGACGCCGCCGGAGCACACCTCGGCGCGAAGCAATACTTGGCTCACCACCCGACTCCGTCCGGCTGGCACCAGCACTTTGGCCGGCAGTGGGAGCGGTTCGCGGAGCGCAAGACCCGGTTCGACCCGCTACTCATCCTGGGGCCGGGCCAGGGCATATTCCCCAGGAGCGACGACAGTGCTGCGTATGGGAGCTAGCTTTAGCCGGCAGAAAGTGGATGGACGGTTACAATAAGGGATATAGGCAGCTGACTAGGACGCGATCTTGTTCTTTCTTTTTCTGGATCCTCTCTTGCGTTTCATCGGCATTTTGAGGCGTCATCGATTGGGGTTATTCTGTGGAGGGACACTGAGTTTGAGAGGACCCGGTGGTGAATGTCACTGGGAATTTTGGAACTTTGTACAGGGCTGAGGAAGCACGTACAAGCTCTAGGGATAGAGATAGTGATTCTATTCGATCTGTATTCCTTGTTCGATGTGGCCATTAGTAGGGTTATTGTTGTTTGTTCTCACTTTCGCTCCCTACTAGACGACTCAGAAAATTCTTTGCACTTGCCCATGGGGCATCGCTTTGTGTCAGCGATCTTCTTTTTGGAGAAGTGGTGACAATATGGTTTGTGGCTAAGGGCAGTCCCAATGCAGACTCCACCATAGAGTCTAAAGTCATTAATTATGCTGCCATGTAAGCAAAATGCTGATGTGGCAGAGCATTTATTGAAGAGAGAGGGGAAAAAATGAAGAAACCAAGTCTAACTAAGAAACCAAGTCTTCACGCAAATCAAGAACATATGTGAGAGAGACAAGTGGGTCATGGAATTAGATAGACTTCAAGATACAAAATCTGCATTGGAGGCTGTAGTTTCTTATAATAGAGTCTTGAACATATGGACTCTATGAGTAGAGTCTGGGTTGGGACTGCCCTAACCAGCCCTACGGCTGGTCGTCAAAATCAGCATGTCGGATGATTTGGTTGGGCGTTGGATTTATGGTGGGTTCTATCTCAACCATGTCCCCATGTTTTTGTTTACAAAACTGTGCCGAAAAGCCGTGTTGAGCACGCTTTATTTTTCTGGATCACACATTCGCATTGTAACGTTTTATTTGGAAAAAAATGGAGATATTCTTTTTGTAAAACACGATGATGTTTGGCGTGTGAACCTTGGACACCCTTTTAAATTATTCTAAGCATAAGAATATTTTTTTTCAGGACCACAAAGTGAGGTACGCGTTGGATTGCGTCTCTGCTTTTTCTGCCTATATAATTTTGACCTGCAGCCAGTGTTATTTTCCCTTCACTTGCCTACTTTTGAGTTGATATTTGAATTTAACATCATCATTTAATGCAAAGTCGCATACTCCTTGCTTGCATCTTAAATACTCCCTCCGGTTCAGTATTAAAAGTCGTTTAGGACAGTGACACGGTCACCAAAGCAAAACTTTGACTTCTCTTTTCTATAAAAATATTTGTTGAAAAGTTATATATGTATATTTTTATGAAAGTAATTTTCAAGACGCATCTGTTTATATGATTTTCACATTTTCAAACTCAACGACTTAAATGTTATTCATGATTTATATTCCCAATGTTTGACTCAAACCTTGTCCAAAACGACTTCTAATACTAAACCGGAGGAAGTACGTCTAACCATCTTGCTTGCAGACTTGCGCTACATATGTTGCCTCAAAAATCGCTTGACTTAGGCCGTGTTTAGATAGGTATTGAAAAGTTTTTGAGGGTAATAAATGCACCTTTGACTAATAATTAGGGGTATTAATTAAAGGCAGTTTACAAAAATATCTCCACAACCCTAGGTAAATTCTCGAGACGAATCTAATGAGATATTTGACTACACGATTAGAAGATGGTTACTGTAGAGTTACTGTACCAAATCTTTTCTGACTGAAACCTGGTCGCGCTCGCGGCCAGGCAGTCCGTCCACGTCATAGCAAATAGCGAAGGCCGTCGGATCGAGTGAGAACGGCACAGATCGACCCAGAGAAGACCAAAACTTTTACAAACAAGTCCCTGAACTTTGCAGAAATTGTACCCGCAGCCCAAACCTTCTCTAAGGGATGTTTTCACAAAACCCCCTGAACTGTATCAAAATAACGCCCGCCGTCCACAGGACCTCTCACAGTATATTTTTCATAAAACCCTCAAACTTTATTGAAATACAACCCGCCATCCACATACCTCTCTCACGTAACTTTTCAAGAAAACCCTCTTACCTCATGAAATTACAAATCAGCATGTTTCTATTTGTAAAGTGCAAAAAGGAATATTTTACGCTTTACTTAACCATTAAAAATATAACCAAATAGATGAAGAGCTACCGTTATCTACTTTAAATGCATAAATATTGTGTGCTTTATTTAGCCATTAAAAACTATGCATTCCAACCAAATAGATGAAGAGCTACTTTTGTGCAAGGTATCCAATAATAATATTGAATACGAGAAACATCATTTTACCTTCACTAAAAATTATAATACACATAACCAGTGTTTAATATGTGATTGCACAAGTTCAATTACAAATTCTTAATTGTTCGTAGCTTCGTCGTAATAAATACAAAACTTGACCTTCAATACAGACAAAAAATTTTAATACGACGTCCATAATTATGCTAAACTTTAATAAATACATAGCAAAACTAAAATAATATATTTACGATTTTTTCTCACATGTCGTAAGCCGAGAGAAGTCAACAACCACGAACAATAACACACGGACGACTAAAACATCCAGCTCTTACAATGATAAAATAGGAACATACATTATCCACTTCCCCTTTTGATAAATATTGTTTTTTATTAACTCAATTAAGAGCAAATTATGATATGCTAATAATTATATTTAGTCAAATTTTATGCTTACGATTTTTCCCTTCCATATGTTAAAGGCCAACAAAAGTCAACGACCACGAACAATAACATACGGACAACTAAAACATCGAGCTCTTACAATGATAAAATAGGAATATTAGAGGTCAACAAAAGTCAACCAGCACAAACAATTGAATACACACATGACTTAAACATTTAGATCTTGCACACTACATTGCCTACTAATTATAAATTAAATATTTAATAATACAACTATAAATAAAAAAGAGGGTCACCTTTGCGCGGCAACGCCGCGCATTGTTCTAGTCATAGATTAATTATGCTCATTAGATTCGTCGCGCAAAGTTGCACCCATCTGTAAAAAGGTTTTACAAATAAACTTCATTTAGTGCTTCATGCATACAAGATTCTTTGCATTTAATGCCTCCAAAATTTTTTTCGGAGGGCATCTAAACACGGTCTTTAGTAGAAGCATCCAGCTTTCCAACATAATCAACGCGGATACGTGCACACTCAACACGTAGCACTTTGGTGCATACAAAAACACGCCCAAATTCTCCTTCTCCTACGAAACAAATCCTAAGCTCTAAAGTCTAAACCTTTCCATCATCTAGCCTCTAATCAAAGCCTAATCTTCTTCTCTAATCAGGCTCTCTGCGCTGCCCATTTGTTAATCAAGCTCTCTCTAGTCTCTACCCTGCCCATTTGTTAATGACTCGTAGCCTTTTCCCTGGCTACGCTAGGCTAGACGCTGAGATCTGCATGGATTTCGAAAGGGATGCGAGATCCGTAAAGCAAGGGGCGCAGTGCAGGAGGGGAAAAAAAGGCTTTGCAACGCTGGCGCCACAGGGCCATCGCTGCTGCGTCCTGCGGTTGCTGTTCTCGAAATGAGAATGGACAGGAGCGGCGGCAGGGGGAAGAAGAGGGCCCCCAGGCCTGAGCAAGGGGAGAGGGCAGCAGAAGGAAAAGCGGCAGACAGCGGAGATGCTCTTGAGATCGGGGCAGTACCTTGGAAGATCTCGTGTTTTGTTTCCTTGCACAAAATTTATTCCGGCCGAGTGTGGGGGCAGAGCAGTGAGGATGCCTAGAGGCAGTGCATCGGCTGCGCCAGGATTGAGCGGTTGTTTCGGCCATCCTAGCAAGTATGAGAATTGTAAAGCCAACTTATACTTTTCTTGTAAAATCTACTTTTGACAGTTCCTATAAATCTACTTTTCTTGTAAAATCCCAATTGGTTTTTTTGTTTATTTGTTGCATTGGAGTAGAGTAACTATATTCTTTTATCTGTCGACAACAGAAATAACAATTATCTGTCAGCACCCACAATGTAAATGATCCGGTGTAAAGATAGAGACAAGTCCTTTCACCATCACACATATATTGATCGAAATGCGGTTTAGTGGTCCATCCACGATAGCGTTTACGTCAAGCGCTAGGTCATGCCTCAAGCGAATTGAATAGTCAGTGCATATTTCCTATTTCCGTCATATCTTTTGTAACCGAAAGAAAGTGCGCTCAGAATATTATAGGACTAATGTTTGCATTTTGTCCACTCCTTTAGAGCAATTCCAAGAAGAGTTGTCATTTTTTCCTCTCCACTTGACTCTCTATTAGACTCTCTACAAATATTCTTTCCTATACTGAGCGTTTCACTCCAACATACTCTCTATTTCTCGCTCTCTAAATTCCAACGGACACCTTCAACTCTCTTTCTTCATACGCTGACACGTTGGACCCACGTGTCATCCCTCTTCTTCCCACCCTTTCCTCGGTCTCTGTCGGTGTTCTACTGTCGATCCTACCGAGGGGTATCCCGAGGTAGTAGAGTTTCAGGTGGGTTTCGCCGAGATCAGGAACGCAAAGGCTAAGAGACTCAGGATTTTAGACAGGTTCGGGCCGCTTAGAAGGCGTAATACCCTATGTCCTGTGTGGTGATTGGTATTGATCTTGGTTGTTCTTGGAGGGGGTCCCTGCCCAGCCTTATATACACGGCGGGCAGGGTTACAAGGTCGGTTTCGAGTAGAATCCTAACCAATTACTACTCGGAGAGTCCTTTACAAGCCAATCCGAGTAGTTTACAAGTCATACGACTAGTTTCCATAACGAGAAGAGTCCTTGCAGTACTCTACTCGTGTTCTTCATGCCTGGTACGAGTCTGTCTGGAGACAATCCATGTGTCCCTGTGGGCCCATGGTCGTACCTCCAACAAGCCCCCAAGCGCTTCATCGTCGAGTATCATCAACCGAGTGCTCGCCAAGCCAATCGAATGCTTTTTCGAGTTCTTCGAGTGCTTGATCAGTCTTGGACAGGTCTTGGTTGTCACGAGGCCATGAGGTGCTTTAAGCCCCGTTTATTTTGATCCAATTGGTAGTCTTCAAAATATTATATGGTGTGCGATAAAAATCGCACTCCATATGGAGTAGCCCCCGAGCAATCAGGTTGAGGGTCCACAGAATCTTGAATCTTATCTTGTTCTTGAAATGTGCAATTTTGAAAAAATTGCACTTGATATCAAGTAGCCCCCGAGCCTTGGGTTGAATCAAAGAATCAAGCCGAGGGTCTTGATTTAAGTCTTCATTCTTCAGAAAAAATAAAATCAGCAGTCATTGTATATCGTCTATCAGCCTCCGAGCCTTAAAACGATTCAGAATGATCAATTAAAGGGTCCAGCGAGCTTAGTCTTCATCGAATCATCTTGGAGATCATCATCCGAGTGGTAATTTGCGCCCAGAAATAATGGTCTCATCTATTCTTGTCGATCGAGTGGTTTTCTTGTACCCAGCCCCCGAGCATAGGAGCCAGCGGAGATGCATCGAGTAGTATGTAGTCAAATTAGCCACCATCAATAGAGTAGCAAAACAGAGGAGGTCGTGGTTGACTTGTCACGCCGCGATCTCCCCAGAAACAGGAGTCAGGTGCCAATGTAGTCGTGGCCCCATCATTGATACTTGGTGACTCAAATATGCTGGAGAAAGACAACTAGGAAAGCCTGATGGCGAACCGAGTTGTAATTTTAGCGTCAGCCCCCGAGCCTGGAAGCTGGCGAAGATGTGATAGCACGCTGTGCGGCCTAGAGAATTGTCATCCAAACAAAGTAGTCGGCGCTTGGCCAATCTTGTTAGAACAAAATTTTAATAAAAATAATTGAAACAAGTAACTTAACTTGTTTGTTGTCGTTTGTCGATGAAGCAGACTAGTCAGAGTTGATTCCGACTGGTTTGAGTTCATCACGAGCATATTGGCGATGCGGCAGTACCGTGGCACAAGCTGAAGTCGAGCTTTGGCTTAATAACTTGCAACGGGTTGAGGCGACCACCACATTGGTGAATTCCATTGATCATGATGCGCCCGAAGAGTCATCCAAACCACTCTTGCAGTGTATTCAGGAAGCCCCTGACAAGTTGTACTCATTTTGCGAGTTATACTTCAAAGCACTTGATAACTGGTACTTGAAGATCACTACTCATACTGTGGAGTAGACTCTAGAGTACTTTCAAATAAGTACTCAGAGATTTGAAATTACTACTCGTCTTGTGGAGTAGACTTTGTAGTATTTTCAAATAAGTACTCAAAGATTTGAAATTACCACTCGTGGGTAGTTGCTTTATAAGGCTAGCTGGCCTCTACAGGTGTTCAGCCTGGTCTTAGTTAAATCTAAGTACTCAAGGATCCTGAAAGTAGTCATGTGAGCTACTCTTCGGATTTTGACCGATGTATACTTTGTTGAATCAACAAGTATCAAAGGGAACTCCGGAAGTACTGGAAATCAGTGTAGTCGACGCATATGCGCCACTCGTTGTTGTTCTTCTTTCTCACCAAGACTGGATTTGCCAACCAGTCGGGTGGAAGACTTCCTTGATGAATCCTGCGGCGAGTAGTTTCGCCAGCTCCTTCTTGATCGCCTCTCGTTTGTCGGTTGCGAACCGTCGCAACCGTTGCCTCTTGGGTGTAGCTTTGGGATCGACGTTAAGGCTGTGCTCGATCAAGTTCCTTGGCACTCCTGGCATATCTGCAGGTTTCCACGCGAAGATGTCGCCGTTGGCTTGCAGGAACCTGACGAGCTCGCCTTCCTATTTCGGGGTCAAGCCGGCCCCGATCTTGGTGGTCTTCGACTGGTTTCCTTCCAGTAGTGGTGCGTCCTTGGTCGCCACATCTTCAGGGATGGCCACCTTGTGTTGTCCGGGCTCCTTGCTGGGGACCTCATACTCTGACTGCTTCAGCTTCTGAGCCGCTGCGAAGATCTGGGCCATGGCGTTGGGTACCTGAGTGGTAGCCGCAAACTCCACAGCCTCTCTGTCGCAGTTGTATGATCGTCGCAAGTCGCCGCGGATAAAGATGACGCCTCTGGGTCCTGGCATCCTGAGGACGAGGTAGACATAGTGTGGTATGGCCATGAATTTGGCCAAAGCTGGACGTCCGAGGATCGCTTGGTAAGAGGTCTCGAAGTCCGCCACCTCAAACTTGATGTACTCCGTCCTGTAGTTCTCCTGCGTGCCGAATGTGACTGGTAATGTGACTTGGCCGAGAGGAAGACTGCCATTCCCAGGGACAATGCCGTAGAACGGGGATTCGGTGGGAGTCAACATTTTTTCAATGTCGAGTCCCATCTTCTTCAGGGTGCCAGAGAATAGCACGTTCAGCCCTGCCCCGCCGTCGATGAGCACCTTGGTGAGTTGTGATCCTGCCACCGTGGGGTCCAGGACGAGTGGCAATTGCCCTGGTTCGTCGTAGCTGTTCCACTGATCTGCCCTGGAGAAGGTGATTGGAACTTCCGAGTACTTTAGGTATCTTGGGACGGCTGGCTCAATTGCCATTACGTGCCGCAAAGCGAGCTTATGCTTCCTCCGAGTGGGGAAACCATAGTCGCCACCCATGATGACCATGAGTACGTTCTTGGGCTTCTGGAACTTGGGCGTCTGGTCCTCGTCATCGTTTTCTTCTTCGTCTTCGGCCCTTTCCTTGTTCTTGGCTTCAGGATCGAGTGGTTCCCTTGCCGTCTTCTTCTTGGCCTTGTTCTCTCGATCCTTCTCGGCGTATATGCGTTGGAGATCATAGCATTGGCCCATGGTGTGCTTATGCTTTGGGTGCATTGGGCACGCCCTGTCCATGATCTTCTCAACGTCACTCTTGCCGGGGTAATTCTTCTTTTGGCTTCGCATGCCAGTCTCCAGAGTCGCGATTGTGTCGTCTGGCTTGCGCTTGTTGTTCTGGGAGCCCTGCTGGCCTTTGTTGTTTTGCCTCTCCCTACCTTGGGGAGGGCCATATTTCTCGAGGTTGCGGTCTTCTTGCTCAGACCACGTCTCAACCTGGTCACGCAGGGCATCCAGAGTCCTTGGACGATGCAGGCCAAATTGCCTGTCAAAGAACCTGTTGGTGATGCCGTTCTGGAACAAGTCGATGCAGTCACGGTCAGAGACGTCCACCACCAGAGTCTTGATTTCCATGAAGCGACGCATGTAGTCGCGCGCGCTTTCTCCTTTGTGCTGCTTGCACATGGCGAGGTCATGTCGGGTCTTGAGGCGACTGTATGTGCCTTGGAAGTTTGACACGAAGATCTTCTTTAGGCGTTCCCAGGAGTCGATGGAGCGTCGTGGCAGGTTTTCGAACCATGTGAGTGGAGCGGGCTCGAGTGCCATTGGGAAGTATCTGCACTGGATGGCAGTGTTGCCACCCGCGCACTCGATAGCCGTAGAGAGATGCGCAGCCACGACTCAGGGAGGTCTTGTCGTCGTACTTCTCAAAGCCGACTGGTTTGAAGGGTTGCGGGTAAACCACTATCCGGATGTCCCTAGAGAACATTGGGTACTCGTCATCTTCTTCCCTGTACCCCCGGGCTTCATCACGCCTCTTGGATTCAAGGATGGAGCGCACGTCGCGGTTGGCGTTGATGGTTTGCCGGAGGTCGACACTGTGTGCCGGCCCGTGGGATGACGTGTCAGCGTCGTTGCGATGAGTACGTCCGCCTCGTTGACGATCATCCTCTGGTCGGTGTGGGGGTGCGCCTTCTGCGCGGTTGGCTTCTCCCAGTCGGCTGGGGTTTGGTGGACGATGCTTGTCGTGGGGAGGTTGACCTCCGCTGCTTTCGACTTCTTCGCTGCGCGATGGTGCGGCGGCGATGGCCTTGTCGAGAGTGCGTATCATGTCGTTGATCCTTTCGAGTGCTGCTGCTGTCTCTGGGGTTCTTGGCAGGCTGCGGACGTGATAGGCTATCTCCATGGCGTTAGCCATAGGAGAGTCGTAGCGTGCCACTCGCGCGAACTCTTGAGCGAGGTCGCGTTCAGCCATGACGCGATTGCGAGCATTTAGGCGGCGCTGAGCCCTCCTGTTGTTCCGGATTTCTCTGTCCATGGCCGCTTGGGCGGATTCGCCAGCGGGTGCGTCTTATTTGCAGAGATATCTCCTTCTAGCTCAAAAGCGTAGCGCGGGTCGTTGTCGACGTCACCAGCTGCTGCTACGCCAGCCATGAAGACTTGTCGATTGGGTTCGACAGAGTCGCTGGAGCTTGGGGTGATGAGCTCCGTAGAGCTTTCCTCTTCTGGCAGCAGCGGTGTGCCGTGCTGGAACGGCAGGTCGTCAGTAGCTTCAGACCCAAAGAGTATAAAGATCTGGCGGGACTCGTAGACGTCCCGTGGGATCCTGTCTCTTCGGTAGACTGATCTTCCTTCAGGCGTGGCGTAGATCACGAGGTCGTGTTCGCCATCGTCTTGTAGTGTCTCCTCGTCCGAGTCCGAGTGGCATTCGGGGACCGCTTGGCTCAGAGAGTTGGCGTGTCCTGCCATGACTTGGACTGAGACGTCTCGCTTCGAGTCCATGACGGACTCGAACTGGCTCCGTAACGCCTCACAATATGCGTGGGTCGAATTACAGAGTCCGAACGGGAATTGGGGTGGGAGGGATGTTTGCTTCTCCGAAGTCGTAATTGACTCGGACTCTTGCCCGCGGATCAGGTCCGCGAGCGTGATCTCGCCGAGTTGTTCGGCCAAATCTTCCATGATGGGCGCTTGCTCCTGCTTCAACTCCGTGGGTGTCTCGATGAAACTGTAGAAGCCACCCGAGCCGTCGGCGACGTAGACCCACGAGCCAAAGTGGAACGTTGTGCCCTCCTGAGGCGCTTCAGCTTGAATGTAGGTCACCATTGCGTTCTCCACGGGATCTTCGAGGAAAACCCCTACCTGGCGCGCCAGACGTCGGTGTTCTACCGTCGATCCTACCGAGGGGTATCCCGAGGTAGTAGAGTTTCAGGTGGGTTTTCGCCGAGATCAGGAACGCAAAGGCTAAGAGACTCAGGATTTTAGACAGGTTCAGGCCGCTTAGAAGGCGTAATACCCTACGTCCTGTGTGGTGATTGGTATTGATCTTGGTTGTTCTTGGAGGGGGTCCCTGCCCAGCCTTATATACACGGCGGGCAGGGTTACAAGGTCGGTTTCGAATAGAATCTAACCAATTACTACTCGGAGAGTGCTTTACAAGCCAATCCGAGTAGTTTACAAGTCATACGACTAGTTTCCATAACGAGAAGAGTCCTTACAGTACTCTACTCGTGTTCTTCACGCCTGGTACCACTCTGTCTGGAGACAATCCATGTGTCCCTGTGGGCCCATGGTCGTACCTCCAACAGTCTCCTCGTTTTCTCCTCCTGCTGCTCCTCTCCTCTTGATCCCTCTCGACGCCCCCAACCTCCCCTTCTCCCTCCGCCGGCGGCGGCAGCGCGGGTGCGGCAGGCGTGGAGGAGCAGGGGCCGCCGGCCGCCCTTGCCGCTCCTCCCCGCGGCTCTGGGTGGCGGCTCCCTCCGCGGACCGGATCCCGGCCGGCGCGGTGTTGCAGCCGGACGGGACGGCGCGGGCCTCCTCTCCGCGCCCCCAGATCCCGCCGCCGGACGACCTCTCCGTCCTCAAGCTCGACAGATCTCGCGTGCCCCTCCTCCGGCGACGGCCCTCTTCCTCTCCTCCGGCTCGAGCTCGCGCGCGGAGCAGGGGCGCAACGCGCGGTGGCCAGGATAGGAAGCAGGTTGCGGGCTCTCCAGGTTTGGCAAGCGGGAGCAGATGGATGGCAAGCCAGATGGGATAGCAAGTCGTATACCAAGGACTGTTGGAGAACAATTTTTGTATGATTTGCTAAAATTTGGCTTTGACAACCCGAATGGCAAGCTTCTTGAAGATGCTCTTAATGTGTTTCGCCTTCTCAAATCTCCGCACTCTTGCAAGGACTATATCTTCACGTTTTATATGTTTATATATACTTAAACATGTACTGTATTGTCTATCACACCTAGTACGTGTCTCTCAATTCTTGTGGTAGGCGAAATTGACACTAGCTTTTCCAGAGATTAGCTTTCCATCCATGAGAGCATGGGACAATGTCGATTGTCGTGGGACTATACAACTAGGCATAATATTCTGCTGTGACATGGTGGATTCGGGATACGTCCTTTCACGTGGTGGCCCTGGTGCCACTGTGCAAGTGCAATGCCAGCTGCCAGCGCCACAGGGCGGACGGGACGCCGGCAGGGCGAGTCTGAGGCAGCAGCATCTAGCGACTAGCGAGCAGGCAGTATTTCCACCACCAGCTGTCACCCCTGCCGCTCCTCGGACGCGGCGCGGGCACTCTCACCTGTCCCACTGGCCCATGGCTTGCCGCTCCTCCGCTCCCCGTGAAACCGCACCAGCAGCGCCTCCGTCAACCTCGCACCGCGGCGCGCGACGCTGCCTCCTGCGGTCCTGCCCGCGTAGTGCGTGCGAAATTGCGAATCGCCCCTACACTCGGTTACCGCGCCGCGCTGCGCCAAAGGCGATAGATCGGCGACAGCCGACAGTCCTCGATCGACGTTGCCACCGCCGGCAAGATCTTTTCGCCAGCTACAAGCAGCTGCTACCTCACTGCTCGGCGGCAGGGCCTGTGTAACCTGTGTTTTGTTCTGAGCCGTGCACCCATCCCAACCTTACCAATGACTTGCAATCGTACAGTAGCTCACCTAAAATGGATATCAACACCTAAAAACTACCCAAATACTTAAAAACAGACTAAAAACTTGCTCCAACAGCATATCTATATGGATACCCATTTTAGGTGATGACCCAAATCTCTTTCCTAGATACCCAAATCCTCCCTCCGGTTTGGCAAATGAAGTCGTTTTGGATAAGATTTGAGTCAAACATTGGGAATATAAATCGTGAATAACTTTTAAGTCGTTGAGTTTGGAAATGTGAAAACTACAGTGAATAGATTTGTCTTGCAAAATACTTTCATCAAATTATATACATATGTTAGTTTTTAATAAATATCTTTATAAAAATAAGAAGTCAAAGTTGTACTTTGGAGACCGTGTCGCTGTCCTAAACGACTTCTTTTGCTAAACCAGAGAGAGTACTATACCAATCCAACTACAGGATATGCATATCCTCCTTCCACTGGCGGGAGAGCCAACTACCACCGACAGGAAGCTTCCCTGTCTCCTCTCCTGCCTCGCTCTGCCCAACCGCGTCGCCTCCCTGCCACCGGACTTGCCCGTCCACTGGGATGAGGGACGGCGGCGCCAGACGAGGAGAGGAAGGGCCGCTCGACGAGAGGAGTGGCGTGGAGAGAAAGGAGGAGCTGCGCGCGAGGGCCACACCAGATCCAGCGCCGCCCGCCTGCGCGCGTCTCCATTGCCGGCCTCGTCGCCTTGCTGCCACCTCCATGAACGCCGGCGTGGGGGAGCTTCGCCGCGCGGGGATGTGGGGAGGAGGAGGTGGTGGTGGCGCGGGTGGTGGTAGCCCCACGCAGTACGTGGCCGTGTGAGCCGCACCGCCGGCAAAGCCTCGACGCCGGCGAGCGCGCGCCATGTGGGATGAAGAGCGGCGCAGGTGGAAGGAGGAGCAGAGGAGCGGCAGCGCGGGTGAAGAAGAGGAGCGGCGGCGCTGGTGGATGAGGGGAGGAGCGGCGAGCCAGCGACGTGGGTGAAGGAGGTGGCCGGGAGCACGGCGGTCGGAGGCGCGCGGCGGCGATTTGGGCTGGCGTGGGGAGCGAGATTTGGCCAGCGGTAGGTGAGAGCGTGGGGAGCGGCAGGCATGGCGGTCGGCGGTGGCGCAGGGCACGCGCAGCGCTCGACGGCCGGCGGTTGGCGGCGGCGCAGGGCGTGCGCGGCGGCTGAAGGTTGGCGGCGGAGGGATGGGGAAGAAGAGAGGTGAGCACCGACGGAAGGGAGATGGGTGGATAAGATGAGTCGGTTTTGCAAATTGGCCCCTAAATAAAGATTTAGTTCACAAACTAGTCCTCGAAGGAAATATAGGTATCCATTTTTAGGTATGCTGTTGGAGTGAAGCACAAATTGGTCACCTAATTTTTCTCTCTTGTACCTAAAACATTTTTTAGTATCCAAATTTAGGTGAGCTGTTGGAGATGCTCTAATGATGCATGCAATCGTACAGTAGATTGGATTGCGGAAGAATGAAAATGTGAAAACCTTTTTCATAGGGCTACATGCACAAAGAGAAAAAATGAACTATCGACTTTTTAGGTAAAATCTTTTTACTCTTTCTCCTCCATCTAGACATGCCTTGGGTTATGGACCCGTTGCAGCAAGTCAATATATATATAAGAGACATATTTTTTAATATAAATCTTATTTGAATTGATGTAGTCCCTCCGCCCTGACAAGTGTTAGTGAAGTGTATACTAGAATTACATTCGTTTTATTCAAATTATACCATCCCGAGTGTCGTGTTGGAAACCAAGTCGATGCCTTAGTTGACTTGACACTCGAGGCGGTGATTTCTTAGAGAAAAAGATTATTCTTTCTCATAAAAATTGCAAAATTTATGAGACGAATGAATTACAATAGCTTTAAAAAAGTTAACCATATTTTTTAGGAGTAGAGATAGGTAGGTGACTAGAAGTACTGCGCACATGAACTTCATGTTTAAATCATTTAAATAAAAGTTATTAATATTCGTACTTCGAAAAAATAATTTACTCTGTCCAACACTTCTTCGTTTTTTTAGCTTTTTTTTTTTGAGAACTTCGTTTTTTTAGCTAATAATAAAAAAAACACACTTCTTCGTAAGGGACATCCGCGCAAGCAGGCCGTGCCCAACGCCAGCACGTACGGTTTCCGGAGCCCAGACCAGACTCTCAGCCCAACCAGTCAACTCCTGTGGGCCGAGATCGAGTGCGTTACGCGGCAGTTTGTCTCGGCCTGGCCCAACCCCAGAGTCCAGTACACATCATCTCAGCTCCCTCCTCCCCTTCCTCCCCGACTTCGAGTCTCCAAAACCTAGCTCTAGCTCTCTCCTCTTCCTCGGCGGCGGCGGCCATGGACAAGAGCATGCTCGGCGACCTGGACGGCCTCCCCGAGGAGGACAAGATGCGCATGGCCGCTATGATCGACCAGCTCCAGATCCGCGACAGGTTCGATGACCAGCTCTGATGACACCGGTTGCTGACGCTAGTCATATGCTTAAATCTGCATCTTTGTGTGCCTTATCTGGGGTGATTTAGGTGCTTCGCATTTTCAGATTTGGAAGCGTAGTGTTTGCAAAGCCGTACAGATTGATCTCTGTGGTCTCTTGCCCGTTAGTTTCCGATAAAATGTTATCGGATTGCTTATGCGGTGCATTGGAATCTGGGATAGAAGGGTTTGATTGTGGGTCTCCACTGTGCCTATGTGGTTTTGCACCTTATACGTCCCAAATCATGCCGATTAGTATAAGTTTAGCAACTCAAGCTCTGATTTCGTTGTTTGGCTGCCGATGTCTGTATCAGAGCTGCTCAGTGATAAATAGTTTAGTTTGTCCGAGTGGTATAGGAATAGGAATCGTGGTTGGGAAATGGAAGGTTATTAGTTAGTCCTTGGTTATATACAGAAGCTGCCAAACTATCAGGTGAATTTGAACCCAGAGTTTCTAGGCTTGAAAATTTTTACTGCTTGCTACTTAGCCTCTCTGGTGGTAACCATGGATTCTGTGGGTCAGAATTGATAGCTTCGCTTTCTGCATTCCTTCTGTTTATTTGTGATTTCTGATATGGATATTATAGGTGTTCAGCTATTTGTATGTTCAATTCTGCCACATTAGATTTGCTGGTCAGCAGTTCTAGCCTTGTACCCAAAACCGCCATGATTGTAAACTCCTATCCTTTCCGTTTTGAGAGAGCATGACTTATAGAGCTATTGTGCAAGAGTATGTCATCCTTCTTGATAATTCACAACGTTTGCATTAGAATTGCTCATTGGTTAATTCTAGTTTACGGCATTTTAGAGACCAGGAAAGGGACAGCTTTTTGTTAAAGGTGTAGATGCTGGAAACTGAAATGCAAGTGTTGGTGTTATCTTGCTGCTTGAGGCTAGTGGTAGTCGTAATAATGATGTGATGATGGAACATAATAATTTCCCAGTTAATTAATTAATGATCCTTGATTGTAGCACATGTCTGCAAATTATGTAATAATTGACTTAATTTTAAGTGGCACATTCTCATTTCCCCCCTTTTGCATATGTGAAACTGCATATCTAGAACCCTCATATCTTTGCTCTATCACTTTTTCAGTCTGAGAATGTACAATTCCCTGGTGGAGAGATGCTTCACAGACTGTGTGGACACGTTCCGCCGCAAGACCCTGGACAAGCAAGAGGAGTCGTGCGTGCGCCGCTGCGCCGAGAAGTTCCTGAAGCACTCCATGAGGGTTGGCATGAGATTTGCTGAGCTTAACCAGGGTGTTGCCACACCGGACTAAACATGCTGGTTTTGTTGCCCCTGCCAAGTTTCTAACCTGGGGATTTTGTCAGCATCGATTTGTAATCCAAAAACGATTTTAGCACTCCTTGAGATATGCAACTCAGTGAGGTTGCCTCTTGAACCAACTGCTGGGAATGAAATTGAATAATTACCTTGAATCATTGTCTGCATAACATGGTTCACTCTGTATCTATTGATACCTGATATCTACCGAGAAGTGTATTGTATTCTTGTTTCATACTGGATTCAGCAGATTTTGAGCCACTCAAATGCATGTTATTGTTGCTATAGTCAGGTTTCTAGTGTTGACAGCATGGTGCAAGATCTGTAAGGGCACCTTCTTCATGCCCTCTTAAAAATCTGCCTTTTACAGCAAAGAATGCAACTGATTCGCTTGGAAACGGAATTTGGAAGACCGAAAGCACATGTGTTCTTTTTTTTTTTTTTGAAATAGAAAAGCACATGTGTTCTGGGGTGGCCCGTTTGGACCATCAGATCGCGCTGTCAACGGTTTAGACAAGCTGCCCAACCCCGTTGCCATTGGAGATTCATAATGATTTGGTCGTGGTCACCTTTGGCATCTCGTGGCTTGAAGCCAGGTCAGGCAGTGGGCGCATCATGTCATGGCGAACCTGCAGCCTGCAGGATATATGTCTCGTTTGGGGGCTGCTGCAGTGCTGCGTGTTGTATTGTGTGTGATTCAGAGCCCACAAAGACCATCGTGGCGTGTTAGTACTTGTGTGCATCAGATTGGAGCTTGATGCGTGATGTTGTGTCCAGTGTCCTTTTGAGTTTCTCTCTTGAGCTCCTGTACTTTTTTTTGACTCCTTGATCCCTGGTGTTCTCATCAAGATCTCATTCCCATGGCTGTAAAGTGCAGTTCATCTTGAGGCAATGGAGAAGCAGCTGAACACGCCTATAGTAGTACTTGGCAAATTCTTGTGTGTTGATTATGATGCACTGAAGATACGAGCAATCAAATTCATGACCTGAATTATGACAAACTTACATGACACAAACACATTGCTCACCGCAGCATGGAAACTAAGGATATTCATTCATTTCTTGAACTGAAACATAACAGCAAGGATCAACACCTATCTCATTTCCAACCTGAAGGGGGGAAATGCTAACTTGGAGTGGGTTTCCTGTCAGCAGCTTTGGGGGTGAAACAGTTCTCATTGCGTGATTTAAGTGTGGAAAATTTTGTGATGTTCAGCTGATCTAGTCACTGTTGTTAGTTATGGGATGTTAGGCAGTGCTGATACTGTAACACTAATGACGCACAATGAAGAGAATTTCCATTTGTTCATAAAATCATTCTTAAACAAACGATGAAAGTAAACGATCAAAACAGTAAAGAAACACGAGATTTAACGTGGAAACCCTCCCAATGTGAGAGGGAAAAACCACGGGCGCCAGCCAGCAAGAACTTCACTATGTCGGGGTTCGAGTACAACGCCAACGACGGCGGCTTACAAGAATACGAGAGAATCAATCTCCAATGGAAGACTCTAACGGGGTATATGACCGTACTCTCTAACGGGGCTCCTTATGTCGAAATCAGATCATGCTGGCGTTGCATCCGGTAAGTGCTGGCCCACCTCGTCTTCAGTCATCGTTGAGCCCTCGGCTCGGCGGTTCCACCTTGTCTTCCATCGCCTTTTCAAAGTCATCGTCTTCGTCAAGTGCGCTTCATCTCCTCTGCTTCGTGTTCTCGGATGACTGAGGCCGGCAGTGGCGTTCCGGTGCTTGCAAGGAGTCGGCAACGGCGTCTGCTGCTTAGGCCGCGGTGGTGCTGGCGCAGGCGAGCGATTCGGCGGCTGCGGCGGCGCTGCAAGCTGGCGGGTCGGAACTGGTGGCGGCGGAAGCGGACCTGAAGTAGGCTTTCACGGCCGTGGTGGCGCGAAGGACGCCGCGCAATAATAACCGTCCGCCGGCCGCACGACGACCTGCGGCGGCGCTGGGCTCTTGGTCGCCTTCGCCGATAATGACGCGGCGGGTTCTTGGCGTAAAGCACTCGTTCATGGCCCAGTCCGTGTACGCGTGCTCGCCCCCCTTGTACCGCGAATTCCTGACCTCGCTGGCCTTGGCTCCGCCGTCGCGCGCGGGCCTGCTGGCGTTCTGCGGCAGCTGGAGCTGGAACTTGCGGCGGCTAAAGGTCTCGGGGCCCGGCGACGCCATGCCGATGCGGCGATGCCGATCGACGAGACGGCTGCGGCGGCGCGCGCGGAAAGGGCAAGGCCGCAGGGGGAAGAGAATTAGGGAGCGATCGGTGGAAGGGAATTGCGGAAGGTGGGATGGCGTGGTGGCAATTTATAAGGCGATAAGAACCGAGCGTCGTCCAGCGATCGGATCCACCTGGAGCCGAGTTGTGTTCCAAGTCGATGCGGTAGTTTTTTTTTTTGAATCGGACACGAAGGGATTAGCTAGCCGACCGACTGCCAGGTTATAGAATTCGGAAACGCGTCGCCCTGCTGTATTTTCTGCCCACGCGATCGTGAAACTCGCAACGGACGCTAGGACACGATCTGGAGTACAAGATTCAGACCAGAACTTTGAACACATTGCAGACTTTGGACTGACTGAACTTTTGGGCGTGTTATCCTGATCCTGCCTGATTTTGCGTCATACTAGGTTATTGTCCAGGAGTTGCTATGGGCACCGGAAATTTTTCAACTCAATACAGTTATCGAGATGTAGCCACAAGCAATTTCTCTCAAAATCAACGTCGAAGAAAATTATTTGACTAGTGTGTAATTTAGCTGACTCACGGCGATATTGATTTTACAGCTAGAAAATAAGATGGCAACAATCGGTTGCGATTTGTCAAATTTGTCATCGAGTATCAAACAATTAATGACGTTTTTTTCATGAAAAATAAATATTCATCACAAAATGTATTTTTTTGTCTTTTTATTAATTTGATTGTCTTCGTATTTGAACTACATGTGCTATAAGTATGACATTTAATAAACTACAAAAAGCACTATATCTGAGTACACGCATTCATTTAAAGACCATATATAAAAATTTAAAGAAAATTCTCAATTTTTGTATACTTAAAAATCTGCTTTTCATAGTTACCTAATAGCTTTATGTTTTCAATAATACATAAAATTTCTCAGAAAATTCTAAATGTTGGCAGGGGACCAAAATACATTCATATAACATTCCACAAAAAGTTTCATCCCAAAATTTAAATTGAGGAAACATTTTTCTACCTCTGGTGTTCATTTCAAAGCACGTGTTTAATATAAGAGTCAACGTATATGTGTATAAGTCATGGCCGCATCGACAGTGTATTGGCGATTTAATAGTTTATCTGGGATTTCAAAAGGTCGCATGCACTTTTGGTCATGAGGGCTATCATGGTCCAACATCCTACTGCATGAATAGAGATTTATTGTAGTGAAATTTACGTGCATTTATTTGTAGTAAAAAAACCATCATATCTCATAGTTTTGTTAGATCCTCTAGATTTTTTGTAATACTATATAGTGGCATGAGGCATTTAATCCACTCTAGTCAAAGACAATCCGAGGAGTCTAATGAAACTAATAAGTGCCGACCTGATTTTTTAAGGTCAACTTCATGTATGGAGTTCCTGGGTCCTAGCTAAAGATGGCAACGGGTAAGACCCGCGCGGATACATGTGTGAGGTATCCGTACCCGCGAGCAGGATCCCGTACCCGTGCCCGCGCCCGCGATCCGCAACGGGCACAAAAGCATGCCCGTGCCCGAGACCCGCGGATACGGGCATGCCCGCGGGCATGCCCGTACCCGCAAGAGGTGAAGGATGGCAGCCGACGGACGGGGAGAGCTGGACGGGGACGACGGGCCTTCGGCGGATGGGGACGCCGGCCGTGCTGGCGGCCGGGGACGGGTGGACTCGGGCGGACAGGGACGCGGGGCGTGCTCATGGCTGGCAACGGCGGGGCCGAGCTGCTGGACGACGGGCCGACGACGGATTGGCAGTTGGGGCCTGGCCGCCTGGGGGAGAGGACGCCGCCCGTCGGGTTGGAGAATGGGGAGGGGCGGTCGAGTGGAGGAAGGCCGGCGGATGGGGAGGGGCGGAGGGTGGCTGGCCGTCGGCGGGTGAACTGGTGGAGCTGATCTGGATCTCGAGCGGCCTGGGCGCCTGCCGCCTGGTGCCCCTGCGGCGGCTCGAGGAAATTTTGGGAGGGGTGGACGGGTGGTGGACTGGTGGTGGGCTGAAACCCTAGCATGAGATTATATACCTAGGAACTTGGGGGCCCACATGTCAGCTAGTGGAGCGGGTCTGGCGGGTTTGCGGATGCGGATATCATTTTTCCATGCCCGTGAATAAATATCCGTTGGGTCCAAAGTTGTGCCCGTGCCCGTGCCCGTGGGCACAAACTTAGACCCGTACCCGCGATCTGCGGGTCTCGTATCCGCGGGCACGCGGATATTTCGTACCCGTTGCCATCTTTAGTCCTAGCAGAGTTCGTGAACACAAACACATCAGCCTGCAGCCGTTTAGGATCAGGCCTGTTATGTTTACACATGGAAACAGCGGAAGGCCCAGGTGGTAATCCAAAACGACTGGGCCTATGGACTTATACTGATCAGACATGGCCCGATTGGAATTTCCAGAGCCCAATATGGGAATTAGCGGCCCCAGCGTGCTCGGCCGTTTGTTTGCGTCGGCTGGGACCCACGCATAGGTCAGTGATTGTGGCCGCGTCCGTCCGCGTGGCAAACAATTCGGCATGGGCAGGCGCAGGGCCGGAGTCCAGCGCGTGAACGCGCCCGCCGCCGGAAATGATGGGCGTTGCCATGCCCCGATCGGGACGCTTGTCCTGACTCGTGAACGTGCGTTGCTTCGTGGGTGCCTCCGTTGCTGCCTTGCGGTCCCTTTTTTTCTTTTGTGATCGCCTTGCGGTCTTGAGATTGTCGGTGTGGCCTGTGCTCTTCCGACTTCCAAGTCAAAGCCCCGAATAAACAAGACAACACAAAGGACAAAATTACAATGTAGTAAATAAAATCCATGTAAAAAATGATTCTAATATAAAGACAAAAAAGACTAGCCTCGTCAGTTTTAAAACTCCAACGACAAGAATTGAGATGCACTCCATGCGTCGTTGAGGCGTTCGCTGGGAAGCTCCGCGATGACGTCTACGACATCGTATTCTCATCCTGGTGGTCTTTAATTCGGCAAGTGGTTTTTACACCACAAGGTTTGGCGAATAATGAAAGACGGCATGACAATTTCGACATCGAGTTTTTAAGTGGATTGAGGGTTGTGTGCTGCTTAAAGACGTTACAAGGTTGAAACATGGACAAAGAAAAAGATTTCCTTTATAGGTTTTTGTCATAGGGTTTTCTATCATGTTTTTTTAACTCCTCGGATTGGATTGGAGTATAAGAACTTTTTGTAATCGTTGACGGTATGTATAAGACATAGTAGGCCGGTTTTATCCTTTTATATATATACTCCATCCGTTGCTAAATATAAGTCATTCCAACTTTCTTGGAGAGTCAAACTTTCTTAACTTTGACCAAACATATACAATAAAATACTAACATTTATGATATCAAATAAGTACCATTAGAATTTTCGTTAGATATATTTTCATAGTATAACTATTTGGTATCGTAAATTTTTGAAGTCATCTCTATAATTTTGGTCAAAGATAAAATAATTTGACTCTTCAAGTTGGAATGACTTATATTTAGGAACGAATGCAGTATATATAAAGAATTGGGACCCATACGGTAACTTCGCCGTACTGTGCTGACCCGTAAGCCTAAATCCGACAATGCGGAATAAACAAGGGGTTACACTGCAAAATGTCCGTCCCCTCGGATACCCTTCGCACCCCGGCTGTAGAGTCGACGCCGAGCTCCATTTTCTCCTTTCCCCACACACGAATCAGGCTCTCCGCCGCCGCCTGCCCGCCATGGCCGCCCACCGCCTCCTCCTCCTGCTCGCCGTCGCCGCCGCGTCCCTCCTCGCCGCCGACGCGCGACCGTGCCACACCTTCCTCGTCGCCTTCCCGGCCGACCCCAACCCCAACCCCAGCGCCGGCGCCGGCGCCGTCCACCACCTCCGCAGCGTCCCCCACGTCGCCACGGTCGTCACCGTGTTCCGCGTTCGCCGTCTCGGCCCGCACCTCCGCCACGGCCACGGCCACGGCCACCGCAACTACCACCACCTCCACTCCATCCCCGCCAACGTCCAGATCCGCCGCCCCGAGCTCCCGCACCCCGCCCACGCGGCGGCCACCGGGCCCCAGGAGCGCGCCAGGGACATCCTCGTGGTCGTCGTCGGGCTCCTATTCGGCGTCGCCTGCGGCGCGCTCACCGCCGCCTCCGTGTATCTCGTCTGGTCCATGGTCGCCGGCGCCGCCGCGGCCTCCCCGTACGACGAGCTCTACGAGGAGGAGGACGAGGCGTCCGACACCGAGAGCCCTAAGAAGGTCGGTTACGTCATCATCCAGGAGCTCGAGGTCCACGACGGCGGTAAGAACTAGAAGGTTGGGTTTGGTGGTGCCGCCGGGAGGGGAGGGTAAATTCGTGCAGTGGGATGATCTATGACCATATGATTATGTGTTCAGTGATTCGTAATGTCTGTATGTGATCTCTGGTTGGAACTTGGAAGTGCTAGGAGTTTGCCCTCCATGTGAATACCGCTCCTGAAGCGCGCTTAAGCTATGAACTGTGCTTGTTTCTGATTAACTTATCAATCAATGTTATGCCACATTGTGAAATGTTCTTCAGCAACAATAATGTTCTTTGTTCTACTGTCTCGTTATTGTGGCCTGGCATTGATAGCAGATTTGTGTCTCAATTCAAAGACTTTTGTATTACTTGTATTTCCTGATGCACCATGGCATGTTTGATAGGCCATTTGAGGATCACTTGGTTGGTGGTCTATGGAATGTGTTGATGGTAAATTTGTTCTGCTAAATGGCATCAACACCAGCTATCTAATGGTTTCTATGTTCTCTGCATTGTTATTTGTGAATCTTTTTGTTTTTGAAGCATGTTATTCGCGAATCTTTGTTGGTGTTAATTTGACCGTCAGGCGGTGGTTACAGTTATAGCATTGCCACAATGTTTAAATCAGGGTCTATACTTGAGCATGTTAAAATTCACGTGGCCTAATATTCATGTATGTCCAAATTGCTTACGGACATGAGCACAAATTCTGTCCATCAGGCATGTTAATCTGAATTAGTATTGAAATCTGCGGATGACAGTCACTTATACTGCTGCCAGAGTGGTTTGTTGCTTAAACTAGGAACTTTATGGTAGAAATGTATCTATTTGGGCCATCTATTTTGTGTGATTATTCGGGAGATATTACTGTTAGGCAATTTACTTCCGAGATCAATTTGAGCTTAATGATTGCTCCTGGCTGCATCCAGCTTGAGTAATGTGTGCACATCAGGCCTGCTACCATGTACATACGGTTGATTGTTTCGTTGTTCCTGGCTGGAACGAGGTGTGCGAATTAAGAAATAAGCAATCTGGAATTGACGCTGTACGGTTGCAAGATTCGTTGGTGCATGGTGCTGCAAATACTAAACACATGAATGCGACGATACGACTGGGCATAGTAGAATAAGAGATTTAAGTCCCATCCCTCAGTAACCAGCAAACTTAAAGCGAAACCATGTTCGTTGCGCAAGAGTGGCGTTGCAGGTGAATCGCTAATGCTTTGCGCAACAGTTACCTGCGTTAGCCAGTTCTGTGTGCTCGTTGCGGATTTCTTAAAGCCAGCTCAATTGGAGACGACATAAAACAGAAGCGTGTGTCAATATGTGATGCTGCACAAGCCATGATCATACAAAACAATGCACAGCACCAAATTTGGAACTCGTGATGATGCCAAACGAACGACGCGGAATCAGAATATACCGAAAAGAAATACACAAATAGCAGTGGAGGATAAAAAAAAAAACTCTATTACAAGTTTACCAACAGTATATTTTCTCTTACACTTGAAACAAAAAGATAACATCTGTCAGTATCAACAGCACAAATAGTCAGATACATAAGCCTGCTTACTAGACCAAACATAAAAGTCAAAAGGTGTCGTGCTGCTGGGATGGATCTATTTACAAGATAGATACTGACGTACCAGTGGCAACTTTCTCAAAAGAATTGCCAAAAACTTCATTTCTCGTTATTTATTGCCTCAAATGCGGAATTATGTGACATTTGATCACAGCAACCACATGATTTGAGCTTTGATGATGATAACCGCAAAACTCTCCAGTGCCCCCATTTTCTCATGAGATTGCCATCGGCTGACCCACATTCTAACAGTCAACCGAAAGTGATGTGCAAGCCTTGATCTCATGATAAGCACTGATGAAACTCGTGGGCTGCTAGCATCATGATCTGTGCGTCAAGCAACGACGTCGTGTATTGCGCTGCGCATAGGATAGGAGTTGGTCCATATATGATTCCTGGAAACCAACTGAACATAAACTTGGAGCAGATGGTCGTCAATCGGCAAGTGAGCTACCTAATGGACAGATTCATTCCCACATTACACCTCAGACGAACGAAATGATTACATACAACCTAGACATGGCTAAATACAACCAAGCAGTAATAAGGATCATATTCCTACTCAAGCTCTATCAAGAAATCACAATTCCACAGCCAAATCTAATCAAAGCAAAATATGGCCTAGCAGAAATAGGGACCGCAGTTCCTAATCTCAACAATTAATCACAATCTCAAACCCAAATCTAGAGGAGGTCAAACATGACCCATCATAAATGAGACTCAAACCTACGTTACAGCAGGTTCTACCAAACTATATTAGTGGACTGTACCTTTCAGGAAGATGTTGAGCTCTTAGAAATATCTGCCACAAAGCCTTTCTCTACCATGCCTGCATTGATTATTTCATAAGTGATCGCATTTGGAACTCGCCCTGTCTCCAACATTTCATTCAGGAGCTCATTAGCCTCCTCCATCTTCCCCATCTTGCAGAAGTACTTGAGCAACACATTGTATGTGGCCACATTCGCCCGTTTCTTACATTTATTCATCCTACTCATAATTTCACGGGCAGCTTTAACCGTTTCTTACATTTATTCATCCTACTCATAATTTCACGGGCAGCTTTAATGTCCCCTTTCTCACAAAACCCATTTATAATGGTATTGTAGGTCTGATGTTGTGGCTCCAAACCAACCTCCAACATCTCATTTAAGAGTTTTACTGCTTTCCATACCTCACCTTTGCAACAAAGCGCATGGATAAGCACATTATAAGTTACAACATCTGCACTCACACCCTTCTCCTTCATCTCATCGAGAAGGCCTGAAACACTCATCCAGTCTGCAATCTTGGTAAACCCCGATAACAAGCAATTATACGTGTTAACACATGGACTAATCCCTTTCCCTGCCATTGCCTCTTTCACTGCCACCGCCTCCTCCATCTTTCCAAGATGGCAGCATCCCTTGACCAAAGTAGTGTAAGTAACCACATCGGGATTCACATCCACCTTTTCCATACAGGCCCTAGATGTTTCGCGAAATTTTTTTCGAGTACGTTCCCTCATATGCATGACATATTAAATGTAGTCGAAAAAAATAACCCATTATATGGATGGAGTGTACTTCGCGAGACGAATCTAATGAGCCTAGTTAGGTCGTGATTAGACAATAAATCGCTATAGTAAACATGTGCTAATGACGGATTAATTAGACTCATTAGGTTCGTCTTGCGATTTACTGACAGAATCTGTAATTAGTTTTGTAATTAGTCTATATTTAATACTTCAAATGTGTGCCCGACATACTCGAAAAAAATTTCACGAAACATCTAAACATGGCCACAATCAACCCAACTCTCAGCTTTTGCACCATCACGCCTTTCCTGCAAAACCCACTCAGCACAGAGTTAAGGGTATGCACAGTGCATGCCAACCCCAGCTCCTCCATCTCTTTCACCAGCTTCAAGCCTTCCTCCACCTTCCCCTCACTGCAGAGCCCAGAAATGAGTGAACTGTATGTCACCACATCCCTGTCAATCCCCTGCTGCTTCATCTCCTCGAAGACCTTCACTGCAGCTGTAATGTTGGATTCCTTACAATACCCGTTAATCAGCACATTGAATGTAAACACATTCGGAGAGAGCCCGGCATCGATCATCTCTTTCAACAGCACATCAACATGGTACATCTTCCCTGGTCGGCTGGACTTGAAGTACCCATCGATGAGATTGTTGTACGTGAACACTGAGGGCGCCAGCCCCCACGCCCGCATGTCCTTGGCGGTGTCGTCGGCCTTGCGGAGCTGACCGGTCTTGCAGAGCCCGGAGATGACTGTGTTGAAGGTGAACTGGTCCGGCGACACGCGCCGCCGCAGTGACTCCCCGAAGGCCCTCTCGGCGAGGTCGACCCGGTCGGCGCGGACGAGGGCGGCTAGCAGGGCGTTGACGGAGAAGGCCGGGGGGCGGTGGCGCGGGTAGTCGGTGCCCACGAGGAGGAACGCCTCGTACGCGAGCAGCGGCTGGTCGTCCACGGCGAGCGCCCGGACGAGCATGTCGGCGATGACCGGCGCGGACGTGGACCAGGCGGGGAGGGCGCGGAGGATGGAGGCCGGGGAGTGGAGGCGCGCGGCCGCGAGGGCATGGATCTCGGAGCGGAGGAGCCGGTAGTGGCCGCCGCCTTGGGAGGCCAGGCGGGCGAGGAGAAGGGCGTGGAGCCGGAGCGGTAGCGGCGCGCGGAAGTGGGCGCGGGAGCACCGCGCGAGGGAGACGAGGTGCGGGAGAGGGGGCACCGGCGCGGTGCGGAGGAGGAGGTGAAGGACGCGGTGCGCAGCCGCCGCGGTGGACGCGCCGCGCCCGTGAGGTCCACCACGCGGCCGAAGCGGCCGGCGGCGACGTGGGCGAGCAGCGTGGCGAGCGGCATGGGGGCGAGATGGGTTGGGGGTCGGGTGGGTTTTGGGGTGGATTGGGTCCATCAGCGAGGCGGAAGCATTCTGCGCGCTATGCTCCACGAACGGCGGCGCCAGGTTCGCGGAGAGAACAGAAGTGCAGGGAAAAGGCAAGTTTCTGATGACAAACATCTCTTTTTTTTTTGAAATAAAACAAACATCTCAACTTATCAGGTACGAGCAGAGGTTTGTTTCCATGGCACAAGTAGCAGCGTAGCACTGTAAACTGCGGCTGCAAGTGCTCAATTGCACATTGCTGTAAGCTGCTTGCATCAATTCTGGATATGAATTAGCCACCGGAATTTGAGTCGTCAGCAACGGACTGGGCACAACCGCACAAACGGCCATTAACAATGCTGAGTTTATGTGTGGCATTTCCATCGGGTGATACATGGGTACATGAAACAAGAGCGTTAGGGCCATCTAGGAGAACTGCACGCATTTCCATCAGTTGCCCGTGTCTCTTTCAGTCAGCTTTGCAGATAAAATTAGACGAGTTTTGAGGCATTTGGGTTCATGCTAGTCAGGAGCTGTGCTGAAAACTATCAGGGGGACTGATCTTGCTGCACCACCAGTGTATTCTGCAAGTAAAAGTAAAAGAAACAGTGAGGTCAAGCATTATCAGTTCTTAATGGCTGCGTTTCTATAGCAAAATTGTAACATTGATGACTCTCATTGCGAAGGGACAGATTGATATCTCTGTGTTCCCTTAAAGCTGTAGCTGCCGACCATCATAAGTGAGCAGAGTCATGTACCGAAAAATACAATGTTGGGTGACAAGAGAAACTAGTTTAGTAGAACAGCATTCTGATTTTCTGAACATCTTGCTTCTCTATCTGGTGGAGTATTTTATATAATAACACGACAAGCATCACAGTTAATTAACCTGTAAATTACCAACAGTTAACCTAAAAAAGCTTTTGTCCCGAAAGCTTGATCACAGAAACAGCAGACAGGTTACTCATAAGTGTGAAGGTGGCCTTACTCAGAAGCACATGTTTTCTACTGGTTGACAAAAGTTTTGCAGGCTATCTACTGGCATGCTGTAAACTTCTCTAATGGAAATTTTGTCAAAATACAAAGGCCAAGGATGGCTCAGAAATTGAAATCATGTGATAGGTTTTACAGCATAAAAAATATAAAAAATAAGGTGGTTGTTCACTATCTCAAGATTGAGATCAAAGGTCAAATTTAATCACCTGGTTTTCCTTTTAGGAACTGAAAAGTTTATTCAAGATGGCTTATCATAATTTTAACCTTGCATTGCTTACCAGTGTCAAAATATTCTCAGTGCCTAAGCTTTGCCCTTTTCCTTCTTTTGAGTAAAGCTGAATTTATTTTCTTACAGCACAAACAAAAAATGGCTTTATAACACAGCAATATATACTATGAACACATATAAACAAATGTTTCTATGCAGTTCCACATATATAGAACTAAATTTCACTAGGGAAGTCCCCAGCTTGGTCAAAATTTTCAATTGTGTATGAATTAACACACATGAACAGCAACAGAATGTTTTTTGAAGTACTGCAATACGCTATACCTAATATGTAAAACCTGACGGGACTAGTAATCTCTACTCAATATCAGCACCATATAACAGAAATGCAACAATGCACAGTTATGGTACCTTTACCGGCTTTCTTTGCTTCAGTTTCACTTTCACATCAACTCCATTGTCTGTTATTGCACGCAACACAACCTCAATTTTTCCTTCAATCCTATCCCCTTTCCTTGGTGTATACACTGCATTATGAATATCATCCTCTATTGCGCGCTTTGCAAGCACTGCACCAACAGCTGCACAGGCCTTCATACCCTTACCCTTCCTCGAACCCAGATCAAACTTCATGTCCTTTGATATGGAGTGTGCAACAGCCACCACCCTGCTGGTCACTCGGTGCACGAAGCAAGCCCGCACTGACCCCTTGGTGACATGTATATCAAGGCAGAAAGGATGGTGGTAAGGGTCGGTCATCTGGTTGAACGTCGGCACCCGTTCCCGCTTCACCTCAACCATGTCTTCTTCACGTGCTGCACGCTTTGCCTTCAGCTTTGGAACATTGGAAGAATCAGACCTGACAGGCTCCACCTTCTTGCATTCCTTTGGATTCTTGGCATTGGCTTTGTCCCTATTCCTGCGGTGGCGCAAGGTCACGTTGTTCTCCTCATACTCCTTGGATCCCCGGTCCAGCTTATAGAACAGCTTCTTACGATGCCTCATGTCATCGATCTCATCATCAAAGTCCTGCACTTCTTCATCTTCATGCCGTTGGAGGTCATCTGGGTACTCACTGCTCCGTGCAGCCTCCGAAGAGAAGCCAAATGACGCGGGCCAGAGATCGGAATCGACCACATCAATGTGGAAGCCGGACCCAAGAGGGTCGGAACTGGAGCGAGGCGAGCTTTGGTGCAGCCGAACCTGCACAGGTGGAGACTGGCGCTGCGGTGGCGTGGCCGAGGCTTCGGCCGGGACCGGGAGGATGGAGAGGGTGCGGAAGAGGAAGAGGAATCCGGGGAGCTGAGGAAGCAGAGGCGAGGGCGAGCACCGCCGACGCGCTTGGAGAAGCAGCTGCCGCAGGCGCAGGGGCATTTCCTCATACACCCTGCGCGCAAGCTGGCTGTGCCCGGAGCAGCTCGATTTCACCCACTCCAAAGTTCCAATTCTGCTGCTTTCTTTTCGGCGGTGGATACCAAGGTCACGAGGAACAAACTAACCGTAGGAATGAGACGCCGACGTTCACCGGCGGAGCACAGTGGTGGCGTGATGGGAAGAGGGAGCTGGATAGGGGCGGCGAGCGGTGGCGCCGCGGCCGTGCCTGTCTGAGCCTCGCATTGCAAGTAGTTGGGCCTTTTCCATTTAGAGCGAGGTTCTGGTGGGCCTCGTTCGGGCAGGCTGACATGTTACACGGCCACACGGGCTTAGTGTGGTACGGCCCGTTAAGCTCGTTCAGCTAAGTTCCACCGCCGTCGAACCAATTTCCCATCTCGTGATTCTCAAAAAAAAAAAAAAAAATCTCGTCGAACTCTCCCCGTCCCCAATCGCCGTGCTCCACCCCCAACCGCGCCGCCTCGCCGCCGGCCGATTCTTCTGTTGGGAAAGCGCGATCGTGACACGGAGGGGAAGGGGGGCATGGCGGACAGCAATCTCGGCGTCCTGGAGATGCCGGACGAGGTCCTTACGGAGATCCTCGCCCGGCTTCCGGCCAAGTCGGCGGGGCGCTTCCGCTGCGTGTCCCGCGCGTGGTCCGCCGCGCTCTCCTCGGACTACTTCGTCGACCTCCACGGGCGGCGGGCCAACAGGCCGGACCGCCCCAGGTTGCTCCTCACAGCGGTCGGGTCCAACTACGACGATTGCCTTTACTCATGGCGGCCCGGCGGCGAGGTCGAGGAGCTCATGCCCGACGAATTCGGGAGAGGGGTGACCGTGCCTCTCACCAAGCCCTGCCGCGGCCTCGTTCTAGTCCGATCCGGTAACAATGGCGGCTATTTCGTCTTCAATCCTTCCACTGGCGAGTCCCTATTTCTTCCAGACAGCGAAAAGCCATCGAAGATGAAGTTGCGGTTGGGAATCTCAAGCTGGGAGAAACCCGATCTACCCTACTACACAAGGGTATCTTATGGCCTTGGTTACTGCGCAGCGAGGAAGGAGTATAAGGTAGTGCGCTTGTTCTCCAATCGTCAAGTTGAAGGTGGAGATGATGATGTTACGCCTGCAAGAGCCGAGGTCTTCGTCCTAAACACACCTGGTTACTGGAGGCCTAGTTCTGAAAACCCTCCTCAGTGCTCCGTGAAGGAGAAGGACCCATCCGTCTTCTTAAACGGGTATCTGCACTTCCTCTGCTCTGATGGTGGCATCACCACCTTCAACATTAGCGATGAGACCTTTGGTTTGTTGCTGCCGCCACCAGGTTTCGACAGTGTGAAATCCGTGCTGACAGAGCTGGATGGGTGTTTGTGCCTTTGCTATGGAGAGCCCGATACTGAAGATCCAATCCATGTTTATGCGCTGAGAGATTACAAGGAAGTCCGTTGGGAGAAGCTATGTTGTGTTGATTGATCTGCTTGGTCAGAATCTGAGCGCATGCTGCTGAACTCGCTCTGGATTGCTCCAATTGGTATGTACTACTCGGGTGGTGGACGAAAGATCATGTTCGGTACAGGTTCTTGCAAGGTGTTTGCAGTAGACCCTGATGGTGGCGACCCAGAAATTTTATTCACACCAGACGATACCATGGTTGGAAGTTGTGACGATAACATTGTGCCAGTATTTGTTCCATTAGAGGAGAGCCTCGTACGCGTGGGCGCCACAATTGAGGAAATGGTCTCCTCATCGCCAACAACTGAAGCTTGGTTCGACATCCTCAAGTGGCTGCCGACACGTTCTGTTTTGGAGCTGAGATTAGTTTGCAGGGAGTTGCGCGGAATGCTCATGACTGATAGCTTTATCCAATCACATGTTATCCATGCAAACTTGAAAAGGAACCCACGGATTAAATTCATCGTGGATCCTCGCTTCGGTCACTATATGGATCTCGAAGAATGGAGTCAATATGGACCATATCATCCATACTGGGATCTTGTATGTTCCCAGCCTTGCCACGGCCTCAATGTTGGGAGCTGCTCATCCTGGGATTTCCTATGCAATCCTACCACAGGTTATTGTAAGCGCATAGCATTTGATGATAATGATGGTACATTCTTTGCTGGTCGCATTGGGTTGGGGTACGACACAGAGATTGACAAGCATGTCATGGTGCATATCACCTACAAAGAAAAGAACCTGGAAACGGGATATTATGAACTGCAGTGTAAACTGAAGTATTTGGATGCCTATGACGAGTGGGATCCTATAGATCCTCCTCCTAGACCAGTTGCTGGCATGCCACCGACCTTTGTCAATGGAAACATCTACTGGATGGTAGACCCTAATCTTGGACCAGACTCTACAAGATGCGAAATCATCGCATTCAATGTCAACGAGGTGGAATTCGAGGTCCTGCAAGGTCCACCGTGCAACCCTGGTAGTGGGCATATGTCCATCCTCGAGCTACAAGGACAACTTTGTATTTCCTTTTCAGAGCAGAGAAGGAACACTGTCGACCTGTGGATGATGAAAGAAGATGGTACCTGGTTATTGGAGTATCATATAGTGCTCGACGAGTTAGCGGAGAACGCTGCACCATTGGCTGTCGATCCAACAAATGGACGGATTTTGCTCAACACTGGTTGGTCATTGGGCTATTATGACCCCAGGACAGCATCATTTGAGACCATCTACACTCAAAATTGGTCATTGCAGTCAAAATTCTATCCCATTGTCTGCCATGAAAGTTTAGTCTGCCCGCTAGACGCCTAGACTAGGTGCACTCCTACTTTGATCTTCTTAGGCTGTTCTTAAATCTCATACTTTTGGTTGAAGGAAGCATTTAACAAGTTTAGCAGGGCATTTGTACAAAAAAATGTGTACGCCAGTACATTGATGTTTATGGTCATGGAACATTGATGTTTATGGTCATGGAACGTGACTAAGTTTCCCATAAGCATATGTCAAACACTAGTATCTTCTCGTTTGAAAGGATCATGGTAAAACTCCGCTATTCTGCTCTCTCAGATTACTCGTATAGCTTATCATGGAACCTACCTTAAAAAAAAATCGCGACCGTGTAACCTACCTTAATTTGCTTTGCGAGTTTACACAGTATGAACTAAAGGGGTCAAATATGACCCCTACCTTAATTTACTTGTATTTAGGTTCTATATATCTTTGTTTGAGGAGCATATAATATTAACTCAGCTCTTCTGAGTCAAATATGACCCCTACCTTAATTTGCTTTGCGAGTTTACACAGTATGAACATTGACTATTTTGTGATGAAACCTATCTGTATCTGCATTGCAGACAGTATGGAGTAGTCAATATTGTGTTTGTGTGAGCTCTAGGAATTTTGAGACTCTTGAGATTCATCACTAGTTTTTGGATTATGACCCCAAAACAGCAGCATTTGAGACCATCCACACCATGGACTCTCTGCACTCTAATTTTTATCCCATTGTCTGCCATGAAAGTTTAGTCTGCCCGCAAAATGCCTAGACTAGGCGCACTTCTACTTTGATCTTCTAAGGCTGTTCTTAAATGCCATACTTTTGTTTGAAGGAAGCATTTAACAAGTTTAGCAGGGCATTTGTACAAGAAAATGTGTACGCCAGTACATTGATTTTTATGTTCATGGAACGTTGACTATAGTTTCCTATAAGCACATGTCGAGCACTTCTATCTTCTCGTTTGAAAGGATCACGGTAAAACTCAGCAGATTACTCATATAGCTTATCATGGAACCTACCTTAATTTGCTTTGCGAGTTTACACAGTATGAACTAAAGGGGTCAGTATTTAGGTTGTATCTTTGTTTGAAAGGAGCATATACTATTGACTCAGCTCTTCAGAGTCAAATATGACCCCTACCTTAATTTGCTTTGCGGAATTTTCAGACTTTTGAGATTCACTTGTTTTGGATTATTTTTTGGTTATGAATGTCTGGAGTAGAACTAATTCATATGAATTGGACGTGTTTTCGTTTTGTTGTAACCATTTTGAATGCATGATAAAGATGAAAGATGTATTAAAATAAAGGTTTAGTTTATAATGTTTCTTGTATCGTACGTAAAGAAGCATGGCATAACATCAAACTTCTATCCAGAAAACTACAAAAAGAAAAAGTCTGTTCAAGCAAAACCGCACCAAGACGTGCAGTCAAATAGAACCACATTAGGCAGAGGAAGTCCGATCTTCTTGTCTGCTACTGCCAGTAAGCCACGTTCCCTTGCTGTCCGCCAGCTTTCTCATCCTGAGAGCAGCAGCCATCAGTGTGTCATCGCCCTTGCAGAATGCAAACCTGACGTGCCGGTGATGGTAGCTTTCACCGTCAAAATTCCTGTGGAAGAACCCACGGCCAGGCACGGCTGCCACACCGGCATTATTGATCAAGTTCGTCACGAATTCTATCTGCGTTGTGTTTTAATGTGCACGGGTTAGAATGCTTAATCGATATGCCATTATGGAGTAAGCTGATCCATAAATATACATTGATACATCTTGATTATCTACCAATGCCCAGCAAGTTCAGTCGGACCATGGTAAATAATACAAATAGCATGTGAAAGTACCAGTACCAGAATACCATGTTTTGCACGCAATTTCCTGCACCAACACCAACTAGTTCCAAATTCTACAATTTGTCAGATATTAATAGCATCTCCTATTCATGCTTCATATATGGTTCAATATCATAGCTTAGGGACTCACATCTGTAAGTTGCCAGGACCTGGGCAGCTCAGCAAATACAAACACTGAACCTTGTGGCTTGAAGCTGATGTGAAAGCCAAAATCTTTTAGCAACTGAAGGACGAAATTTCTTCTCACCTCATAGTCCTTACCAAAGTAAATACAGTTATATATCCACAAAAAAACTAGTAAATACAGTTATATGTTGAGAGAATTCTGTTTTGAAATACTTGTGGTAAATTGGTAAACATGGGAGGTTGCTAGGTTAGTGTGTGAAGGCTCACTTTTTTCAGGGATGAATAGAAGTCGGGTGTGCTGGTTAACGCGGTCAGTGCAGCTTCTTGGAATGGTGTAGGAGCTGAATCTGTTAGTTTGACATGGATATTTCTTATTGCTGAGGCAATGCTTGCTGGAGCACAAGCCCATCCAATTCTCCAACCTAGTCGGTCCAGAGTAGTTTTGTTAAATTCCCCTGGCGAGAAATTGTTAACTGTATTGCTGTTTCATCAAAACAAAGTTCACAAGAAATTCAAGTCATATGCTTACCAGTTACACTGTACGTTTTAGACAGTGAGGATGTGATGATGGTCCTCTCTTGCATCCCTGGAAGGGAAGCCAGTGAGATATGCTTGTTCTCATCGTAAGTAATATACTCATAGACCTGGAAATATTCAGACAAATTAGGCAACGTGTTGATGAAATTCAAGAGTGGGGAAAGAGCAGTCTTTACTACTGCTCGTTGCATATCTACCTCATCAGTTATTGCAAAGCAATCCATTTTCTGACAAGCTTGTGCGATAATAAGCAACTCCTCTTTGCTGAAGACTTTCCCTGTTGGATTGTGTGGGCTGCAGTGGTGAGTATGGAACTCGAATCAGTCAGCATGTCCTGTGCAAGCATCTCCACGTGCAAGATAACGGCATCGATCAAGCATACAGCCAATTCAACAAGCAATGGTTGGAATCACTCACCTGTTCAAGACCACCGCCTTTGTTCGACTCGTAAAAGATTTCAAGAATTTGTCTTCGTTCAGAGTCCAAGAAGGTGGATCCAATGGCACATACACCTAACAAATTTAAGAGAATGAATTCTGAATCACCAATCTTGCTAGGAAAACAAACCCATTTGAACTCTAAATTTTTTTAAAAAAAATCTTACAGGGATGCCTCGGGCCAGTTCAATGCACGTCTCGTACGTTTCGTAAGCAGGGTCGAAGACCAAAACCTCATCCCCTTGATCTATTACTGCATTGTGCATAAAACAAAAAGATTTGCATATCCATCGTCAAACAGGAACTTCTTCAGGAAGGAAGAACTGTACTGAAACTACCGTAATTCAGTAGCTCGTACGGAATGTGCATTAGCTGTACTAGTACTTGCAAAGACAGCCGCGGCGAACGCTTCCGATTGCCCGCAGCAGATGACGAAGTCGGTGAGCGGGTCGACGTCGAGGCCGTGGTCCCGTCTCGCCGTCTCCGCCAGGACGTCGCAGATGCCCTGCACGTGCCTGCGCGCCGCCGCCGGGTAAAGCCATCAGTCAAGGCCGGGGTGGGTGCGGCGGAGGCATTTTCACTGAACGTGCGTTGGACGGCGGCGAGAGAGAGGAGGAGGTGGTGGTGGGGGCGGAGCGGACCTGTACTGGTTGAGGTCGGCGGCGATGGCGGCGGCGGCGGCGGCCTTGAGGTTTGCGGGGGCGGGGAAGTCCGGGAAGCCCTCGGCGAGGTTGACGGCGCCGACGCGCTGCGCCAGGTGGGACAGCTTCTGGATGGCCGACGGCGCCGACCGCCTCGACGCCGCTGACAGCCTCCGCTCCATCGCGTCGCCTCCGGCTTCGCGGCGTGGTGTGACCGCGTGACAAGTGTTCGGATAAGGGTGAGGTCAGCACAGCAGAGCTCAGCTAAAGCTTTGCAGTATGCTAATGCTATGCGCGCGTGATCGATCGGGGATGGAAGACAAGAGACGCCAAATCGAGCACAAAAGTTGCATGCTGGCTGCAAATAAAGCTTGCACCTTGCGTTGATGTTCCAAACCAGGAATTAGATTAGAAGCGCGCTGTGCCTTCTTGTGCGTGCTACGATGACGATCGTCAACTTGAACACAATGTTGTACAGTATATGAAAATGAACTCGGTTGACTGTTGTGTGTGTCTGTCAAATTCTGATCGTCTTCAACCGAGAGTGTTGGGGCTGAGCTCGTCCCGAGCATCACCCCTATCGCAGCCGTTCGGCAGAGAGCGTTCTAGGATGTGGGGATTCTTCACGCTCAGCAAATAGCAGACTATACAAGGACACCTACAAGCTCGGAAGAGGTTCCTACAGTACAGCTCACTGTAGTTGGGTCATTGACACGTAGGGTCGGGCCTACACGCCAGCGACACACTGACACAAACAAGTACCGCAAAGGAGTCTTTTTTTTTCTGAAAAGTTCGCAGAGGAGTCTTTTTTTTTTCTGAAAAGCTCGCAGAGGAGTCTCATCATGCGAGTGCGAGCTCGGTCACCACAGTGGTTGGGTCGGGCGTCACCGCGTCAGGCAAAGGGCTCGTGCTCGTGCATTTCATACTACCACTTTGAAACTGTTAAATGATGTATGCAATTTGCATGTCATATTGTCATTTGATTCGTATGCACTTTGCCACTAGCATTTCAAAAGTCGTACATCAAACTTGACATATGCATGTTTGCAAAACAATTTATTCACGTGCACTTCATTCTAGCCCCCCGAAACTCGTGCATGAAAATGGACATATGCAATTTGCTCGCCAATTTATAGTTATCCAAGTACTTTAAAACTAGTAAATGATATTGATGTACGCATGCAATTTGCAAAGACTAACTTTTCAAATGAATTTAAAACTCGTATATGAAATTATTTATTTAAAAAACCGTACATGAATAATGAGCCAAGCATGCAATTTGCAGGACAATCGTTGAAGTGCGCTTTGAAAACCCAGCACTTTGAAACTCGTAAATGGAAATTGGGATAAGCAATTTGCAAGACGGTTGTTTCAAGCAGACTTTGAAACCCCGTACGTTCAAGCAGACTTTGAAACCCCGTACGTGAAGATTGACGTATTCATTTTGCGAGCCAATTTCTTCCGTGCACTCTGAAAACTAGCACTCCCCAGCACATTAGTACTGCTCCCTCCATATTCATTTTGTTAGGGCAAGTCTTTTTATTTACAAAGTTGATGCAGTTACATTCATGTTCAGAAATATTTTTCTTATAAGTATACTTTTGTATCACGTAAATAAAATATTAATAAAGTAATCGTTGATCAAAGCTCAACCTAACCTAACGGAACGAAATGCACCTTGTAATACAATTTATAAAATGCAGCAAGTGAGAGTGTTACTGACTACTGAGGACGCGCTTGGACCTTGGCTATCTCTGTAGAAGTGATTCTCTGATAGGATTATTAAATGGCTGTCCGCACTGGGGCCGGTAAAAGGGACGGCAAACGTCACGTCCTCCTTTTACCGTGCCGCGTCCAGTTTTTACCCCTGCAGTGGTCTACTGCACAACGAACGGGACATCCCGTTTCACTCCTCCGCGCGGCATATCCAGAGTGCGTAGAAGCCGGATGGTACGTGCCACGTCGGCGCGACCAACGCCTGCGCGCCCGCCCGCGGAAGGGGAGGAGAGAGGGAATCTGTGCCGGGGAGAGGAGGAGGACGTCCGCCGCGCGAGCTCGAGGCATGCCGCTCCTCGTGGGAGGAGATGGCCGGCGTTGGGGAAGGAGCGGCGGAGCTCCAGGCCGGCGCTGCTCTTCCGCGCGAGGAGGTCGTCGATCTGGGGGAGCGGAGATCTCGATGAGGTGCGACGCCGGCCCGGTCGGCTTCTCCTCCTGCGCCCCAGCGAGCTCCGGCCGGCGGAGGAGCGCCATCGGGCCATCCAGGAGGAGGAGCGAGCGCCGGAGGAGAGGAGCCACGCCGGCTGAGGAAGCAGAGGAGGGCGTCCGCCGCCTCATCCTGCTCGGAGAGGATGGACGAGCCGGCGGTGGTGGTCCCGCGTGGAGGCGAGCCGGCGGCCGGGGAAGGCGCCGCCGAGGATCCAGCTCCGCCGCCGCGGCCGGCGCGCGGGCTCCAGCTCTGCCGCTGCGGAAGGAGAGGACGAGCTCCGAGCTGGGAGCAGAAGGTCCGCGGCCGGAGCTCCACGGCGCCGCGCCTTGCTCGCGCTCCTTGCCGGAGCAAAAGGTTCGCGCCTTGCTTGTGCTCCCTCGATCTGCGCGCGAGCTCAACCGCAGCTCCGTCGCCCCCGCGCGCACTAGCTCTGGCCTGCGCCGCCCGGAGGGGGAGCACGGCCCCTGCTCCTCCTGCGCCCGAAGCCGGCCGCCGCCTCCGCGGTGGCTGCGCGACACCTCGATCCAAGTCTGAGCTCGCGCGGAGGAAGAAGATGGGGCGGATGGAGCCGTCGGCATGCGCTCGAGCTGGAGGCCGGATGGAGAAGGATCCAGAGAGGGGCGACGGAGAAGGAAGGAGAAAAAAAAGAAAAAGAAAAAGCGGAGGAAAGAGAGGAGATGGTAGTTGAGATGGTTGAATAAAATATGATATAGTTGGTATAGAGTATGGGATATAAAGTATGACGAGTGCGGAAGAAGTTGATTTAAAGGTTGGAATCTTGATGACTAGGACAGAATATTCTGTTTTAGAGGATAGAGGAGAGAGTAACCAGTGCGAACAGCCTCAGAGGAAAATCTGTTTTCTAAGCTCCGGGTATCTTGGCTCATTTCAAGTGAATCGATCCGAACGGTCCCCATCGACGATAGTGGGTCAGCCAGCCATTCTTTTCTGAATACATATGGCCCTGTTTAGTAGGAGGAGAGAGTGAAAAAGTAAAAAAAAAATTACATTTGGTTGTGTGTATTGTGAGAGAGGGCAAAAAAATCGATAGAGAAAATTTTTTGGAGAATGAAGGAACTAAACGGGGCCATAGTTTAAAAAAGACAACAACGAACGGAGGGAGTACAAGCAAGGAAAATCCATAGATGATTAATGCCATTGGTCATCGCTTCCATTTTCGGACGCTCTCGGCTCCCTGCCGTATCACCAATCTAGCAATCTCATTCCTCTGGACGGGCAAGGCACAGGGGGCAACTCCTGGGCGCAAGGTTGAGCCGGTCAGCTGACTCTGCCGGGCACTAACGCTGTAACAGGATTAGCCACGCCCACGCTAGATGTGCACCGGGGCAACTCCTAGCTGGCATGTGCAGCGACACGACTGGTGTAACAGTCTCGGTCGTAACTCCAGACGGCCGATGTGCACCGGGGGGGTTGGCTCGATCCGGACTGCCATTTGACTCCCCAGCTGAACAGAACAGCCTCATTTCTTTTCGTCTTTGGATTCATCACAAAAGCTGTAACTAGCTACCGAAACACACAGGAGTACTCCATCAAAGAAAAATGGCCAACACGAAGAGCACCGGCGACCAACCAACAGAGGAACGAGGACATCTGCAGCAGCAAGCACCTACCCACAGGTTTCACCGTCAACCACACCGTACCACATGTAAACAACGTTACAAGTATGAGTATCTACCCACAGGCCTCAGCATTACATAACGATATTTTTCTAGCATCACACGTACGATCACAGAATGTAATGAAAGATCACACCGGCTGGATGGGCAAAAATACTGGGCAGACCAAAGAACGGGGTGGAAAGGGTGAACCATCTCCCCCAGAAAAATTGGGAGGATGAGACGACCGGTCTGCGACCTACCGTGCTTCCGTCCGTCATGCCTTCGTCTCCTGCAGAACAGAAACCAAACAAACAAACCCCTCCTCGCAGTCGCAGACTTGCCCTCCCTATTTAAACCACCGAAGATGTTGCGATGGCCTCACCGCGCAAGGAGATCACAACACAGTAGAACACTTGGAAACAGAAAAGAGGGACCAAGGAGAGCCAGTGTGGGGTGACAATGTCGGGCAGCAGGGGCGCCAATGGCAAGAGCCAGCAGAGCTCCAGGGGCAAGGCCATGCTGCTCGCCCTGGGCAAGGGCCTCCCTGCCCAAGTTCTGCCTCAGGAGAAGGTTGTGGAGAGCTACCTCCAGGACAGCTGCTGCGACGACCCCGCCACCAGATCCAAGCTCGAACGCCTTTGTAAGCTTCCCTGTTTAGTTTCATTCCATCGCAGTTGTTATTTTTCACAAAATAATTCGTCTCCACGCTGAGAAATTTTGAGTGGGCAAATGTAGCTTCAAAATTATTTATCTTTATGCTGAGAATTTTGAGTTGACAAACGTAGCTTAGCTCTCCTCTAAAGATATTTGGTCTGCATAACTTTCAGATGTCAAAAGATCACAATTGCAATATATCTGATGGAGTAATCATCTATTGCAAGTAGAAAATGCTAGTAAAATGGAAGAGGCGTCATTTTCCATCCAGTAGCGAAAGAAAACACATGCACAGAAATTTCAGAACCACTTTTGCTCTAATAAAATCAATACAGCAAGCTGATTTAATTGACATTTTGTTCCTGCTGACGCTGGATAAGATTATGAGCCTAAAGATCACAATACTGCCCTCAGCTGTTGTGTGATTGTTCCCATCAGATGGTCCAGCAGACAGATGATTTTGCCCCATGATTTTATTTTACAGGCAAGACCACTACAGTGAGGACAAGGTACACTGTCATGACCAAGGAACTCCTGGATGAGCATCCAGAGCTGAAGACGGAGGGCATCCCAACCCTGACACCACGCCTTGACATCTGCAATGCTGCAGTGATTGACCTTGGTGCTGCCGCAGCTCGTGCTGCCATTGACGACTGGGGCCGCCCTGCATCTGATATCACCCACCTTGTGTACATCTCATCCAGTGAGCTTCGTCTCCCAGGGGGCGACCTTCACCTGGCTACCCGCCTTGGCCTTAGCCCAAACACTGTGCGCACTTCCCTTCTCTTCCTTGGCTGCTCCGGTGGTGCTGCTGCCCTCCGCACTGCCAAGGACATTGCTGAGAACAACCCAGGGAGCCGTGTCCTAGTAACGGCTGCTGAGACCACTGTGCTAGGTTTCCGGCCACCAAGTTATGACCGTCCTTATGACCTTGTTGGCGCTGCCCTGTTTGGTGATGGTGCATCAGCTGTGATTGTTGGAGCAGGACCCATGACACCAGCAGAGAGTCCCTTCTTGGAGCTTGAGTTCTCAACACAGGAGTTCCTACCAGGGACTGACAAGGTAATCGATGGCAAGATCTCAGAGGAAGGAATCAATTTCAAGCTAGGGCGTGATTTGCCTGAGAAGATTGAAAGCCGCATAGAAGGGTTCTGCAGGACTCTCATGGACCGGGTCGGGATAAAGGACTTCAATGATGTATTTTGGGCAGTGCATCCTGGTGGACCAGCAATATTAAACAGGCTTGAATTATGCCTTGAACTTCAGCCAGAGAAGCTCAAGATTAGTAGAAAAGCCTTGACTAACTATGGAAATGTGAGCAGCAACACAATCTTTTATGTGTTGGAGTACTTGAGGGATGAGTTGAAGAAAGGGGCAATATGTGAAGAGTGGGGGTTGATCTTGGCTTTTGGCCCAGGCATCACCTTCGAAGGATTGCTAGTGCGAGGTGTTAACTGAAACTGAAATACCTCCTAGAAGACCTTCACAAGCTACTACAAGGGAGAACCCTAGGGAAGATTTACATGGCACACATAACTATTGACTATATACAGAAACATTTCATAAAAAGCATAGATGTCTAGGTGGCAGCTGTGCACTAATAGTACATCGCTAATGTTTTACTGTATTTATGTGTTTATCTATCAAACAATGTAAGGTACTTGAGTTTGATTCCAGCAAACTGGTAGAAATAAGGCACTATACAGAAAGTTGTTCCACTGTGCTATGTACCAATTACATGATTACTTCTGTACTTATTGTATACATGAGCAAACTGATTAGTGTACAATAATAATCTTTTCAATGGAAAAACAGGGCAATTATGTTATGAGACCTCAAACACTGCAACACACATTATAAAAAACATGTAACAGTGACAGAAGATGTATTATCTATCATGATCCTCCCACGGTCTCACCACTTAAAACATCATTTTAAATATTATTAGAAGACACAAAAATAGAGCAAGCTCTTACAGTAAACAGAGTACGGAACGGTACTCTTACCATTCAGCCTTAGAGAGACATCTATTACATCCTGATCGTTATGGACCTTTCAAAAAACCAACCACTAGTGACAACTTGAAGAGGAAGCTGGATCCCATGTGAAAGCCTATCTTCTTCGTCATTGTTGAAGGTCCAAAACACATGGATCAATCAGAAGTAACACAGATGACTATCAAATCATGGATTTGAACTTGGTGCTCCCTCTTCAAGAGACAGTTCACCAACAACCTTCCCCCAAGCAAGCTTAGCATCACCTTTCACAAGTAAATCAATCTTGGCAATAACATCTCTAGCCTCTTCAGACCTCCCTCCCTTCACCAACCCCTCAACCAAACCCTTAACAGCCTCAAATGGTGGTGCTGCCTTCATCGCAAAGCAGCTCTTACAAATCCACAGTGCGTCGTCAAGCTTCTCGTTCTCCACCAAGCTCTTAAACAGCACCACATATGTCTGTGAATGCGCAGACACACCCAAGTCACTCCTCCCCTCCCGCCTCTTCATCACCTTCATCCTCTTGAACACCCGCATTGCTGGCCCAACATTCCCCTCCTTGCAGTACCCCTGAACGAGAGCATTGTAGGTGAGGTAATTTGGTGCTACCTCATTTGACTCCATCACATCAAGCAGCTCCTCCCCCTTGACTGTCTCGCCTCTCTTGGCGAACCACTGTATCCGGCAGTTGTAGGTCACGACATTCGGCTCCAGCTTCTTCGCATTGATCTCCTTCAGAAGCTTCTCAAATCCCTCCTCATCGTCCTGCACGGAGTACCCGGCGAGGACAGTATTGTAGGATATGATGTCTGGGGCCGGGCGGTTCTTCAACTTCTTGTTGGCCATTTCGTCGAGCAGCTTCTGGGCGGCAGCGATCTCGGAGTTCTTGACCAGCGCGTGGAGGAGAACATTGTGGGAGGCGCGGGCGGGCGCGACCCCGAGCGAGGACTCCGCGGAGGCGAAGGTGGACTTGAGGTCGTCGAGGCGGCCGGCGCGGAGGAGCGCGGACAGGAGCGCCGAGAGCGAGACGTCGGAGCGGGCGGCGGGGGGCGAGGAGGAGAAGGCCCGGAGCGCGTCGTCGGGTCCGGGGAAGAGGGAGAGCGCGCGTGCAAGGAGGCCCGGCGAGGGCGGCGCGGAGGCGAGGAGTTGGTGGAGGAGCGAGGCGGCGAGGTCCGGGCGGCGGAGGCGGGTCAGGCGGGAGGTGGCCAGGGAGAAGAGCTGGCGCGAGGTGTGGAGGCGCGGGAAGTCGTGGCCGGAGAGCGCGGAGGCGACGAGGGAGTGGATGCGGGCCGGGTCGGCCTCGGCGCGGACGGCGAGCTGGAGGTCGAGCACGGAGGCGCGGGCGGAGGCGGCCGCGGCCGGGGTAGAGGTTGCGGCGGGGGAGGACGAGGGATCGACCTCGGGGAGCGCGGAGAAGGCGCGGAGCAGGCGGGTTGAGGCGGCGGCGACGGCGGCGCTCGGGTGCGCGGCGTGGCGGCGGCAGAGGAGGAGGGACGCCATGGTGGGGAACGGGGGGAGGAGGGACTACGGGGTTTGGCAGGGTTTGGGCCTTTGGAGGCCTCTTTCCCTTTCTCTTCTCTTTTCCTCCTCCGCTCTCTCACACACAGAGTCGGGACGGAGGAGTGTGTCTCAAGCGTTAGGGTTTGGGACGGCGAGCGGTGTTGGGCTGTTGGCCCCTCACAATCTCATCACGGTCCAGCTACCCACGGCACTGCGGCATTTTTAGTAGAGTTTTTTGTTTAGGACAAACATTTTTAGTAGAGTTGACGAGGCTCAAATTGTATATGACGAAATTGTATTCCTTTTTAAAGTGTTTGTTCTGAGTTTTGGAAGAAAGACATGGAGTCTGGCAGACAGAACTCAGTACAGGCTGCGCCAAACTTTTTGCTCGAATAATCTGATACCACAAACTGGGTTTCTTTGGTTCAAGGTTAAGAACTCGAGATGTTCGGACGTGTCCTCCACATGCAAGAACGATGCGACTAGACCGCATCAGAAACAGAGAGTGCTGATCTAGCTCTTATCAAAGAATCGCGTGTTTGACCCCCGAGGTAACTGTGTTGACGACAAAAGACATTTAACTAGAAGATCTACTCGTGTTGCAAGAACATATGGCGTACGTAGCTCCAGAAAAACTTCATAAACATGGAAGCTCAGTATCAAAAACTTTGCTGTGATGGTGATAACAATTCAATATGTTACAAAAGAGTGTAAGCAGGCCTTTGGCTACCAACAAAACAACAAGGAATGTCAACTTGGCAGTACAAGTGGCTATAGGCGGCTACCTCCTCCTAGGTGGATCAGTGGACCTACGTTGCTTGCCATCTGTATCCGATTTCTCCTTTTCCTTCTCCTTCGTGTCTGATTGTTTGAGTTTCCTCGTCAAGTCATCAGCATAGCGCCGCCAAATAGTCTCTCTATCTTTACTCGCCAGTTTGTTGTACCTTGGATCAGATCTTAGAAGACATTTTGCTTCACTCCAAGAGTTGACCGCGGTCTTTCCCTCACCTGTTGTCCGTGCTGCTACCTCTGGAGTGATAACTTCAGATAGAAGTGCCCGGAAATCACGTACACACCGCTGGAGGGAATTATAGCAACATTGGGTCAGAATGACACAATAACAAGCATCCAAGCAGAATTACAAAATGTGTTATAATGATGATTCCACAACAGCCAGTTGATGACGAGTTATTTAAGTACTAGAATACTCAAGCATCAAAGGCTACAAAAACTCAAACAAATGTATGCAATAAGATTCATGCCTACTAATTATTAACGGGCCACAGTTGTGTGCTGAGTGCCCAGGCAGTGGATGTGTCTACAACACCATATAATTTGGTGCATAAAGGAATTGATTTGGACAAAATGGGGACCACAAACACAGTGTCAAAATCTCGATTCTGTCATGCAATTTCATGACTATATGATCTAGATTGAATGGCTTGATTTTACAATTGTAGTCAGTAGACTATGTTTTTACGATTTTTATGTTTAGGATTTTATGATTGTATTCATATTTAAAGACCTCTGACCTGATTTAGAATCTGCAATTTTGACAGCCTTAGCCACCGTGACAGAATAATTTCAAACTCTTAGTTCAGTAGCTACATGAATTTACAACATTTGGATTACCTCATATAGGTCCTTGACATGGTCGCGAAATAACTTTTCTGCATCACCTTGGCCTAAGTCAGGATTTAGAGCACGACCTTGCGGATCCTTTTCAAGTTTTGGTCTGGATTCTGTCCATGATACCTATAGCACGAATCAAAATTGTTGAATTGAAAAATGCACAGTTACCAACTCAATATAAAGTGAGCAGCAAAACTATGTCAGTTAAAGGCCAATAGGAAGCTTAAACTAGTTTGAGAAAAAAGTAAATGCAAACAAACATGACCAGCGAAGTAATGACATCCTAGCTACAGTACCATTGATACTTCCCATCAGTAACACATGATGCTTTCAAGGTAAATCTAGCTTTCAGATTTCTGAAAACAATCTTGACCATAACGTGAACGGCTGTTTACATTATCGTTTTCTTCAATCAGAACCAAGGATATGTCTCAAGGAAAAGGTAGGGATTTATGGTTGGCAGCATTCTATCTCCATACATCCCTCATGGTTTTTCTTCCTTCCCAAGGCCAATAGGAACTGGCTGGCTAGTCACATCTAGCTTTGCTTTCAATTGAACGTGAGGCACGACACTAGCAATATCTTCAAAATACAAAATGACACTCGGCCATCCTAGTAGTAACTGGCAAATCAAAACCAGTTTGCAGAACAAAGAAAAACACAAGTGAAGCGCACTTAAATAGCATGACACTATTTTGTCAACAACAATGAAAGACAGTCCACTACAAGTACTTTGTCAACAGGTTAAGATGGGCATGTTCAATTAAAGAGAGAAATTTTATCTCAAAAAAGAGACTAATTTAACATGTAACTCAAATCACCTTTGGATCCTTAATCATCTCAACAAGCAAAGCTTGGTATGATGACAGAGCCTCTTTTCTTCGAATCTTCATTTTTACTCTCTCCATTTCCTGTTCCTCCCTTTCTTTCCTTTTGCGGGTTTCACGTTCCCTCTCCTTTAACTTGGCCTGGATAAATATCAAAGTATATGTAAAGGTGTACATAGTAAAAAAAAGGATCACAAAGTTCATCAGTTAAGTTGACTGACTTGCTCATCCACTTTCGCCTTGGCAGCTTGTTCTGCTTCCTGTTCAGCAGATTTTAGTTCAGCAATGTATTCCTTAAATATAGTCTCCCTCTCTTCGTACTTCGTGGCTTTGTACCTTGGATCACTTCGGAAATTTTCCTTCACCTACATGATTCAGTGAATGAGTATTGATTCATGAGTAGAAAAACAAACCATAAACTCTACTGCAAGGTCCTACTACATCCAAGTGTCCAACAATAACGGTACTACAAGTGACAGATCCTCTCAGTAGGCCTCTCCCACAATGTTCCCCCAAAAGAATGGCATTCAATAAGATGTTGCAAATAAGCATATGAGCTATAGATTTATGATGTTTTAGGGCCACGCACAACGGATACGAAGTGCACAACTCGTCAATGTGTCGGTGTTTAGCCGTCAATCCTACCAAGGGGATACCCGAGGTAGTAGACTTCAGGTGGGGTGTCGCCAAGATTAAGAACTCAAAACTATCATACCAAAACAGACTATCAGGATGATGCAATCCAGCCACATGTAAGCCAGACAAAACTATCATATGGAAACAGACTATCATACCTTACAATGCTATGGTCAGGCTGGGCCTAGCTCCTAGGCAATTGTAATATTTCTAGTTAGTAGGAACAATACCTTATTAGATAAGAGGAAATATGACATATTAAAACAAAGAATTTGGTATTATCATGCATCTAATTAGATAGTGCCTAGGCGACAAGGGCTAACCAGACCCTTGTGGCGCCTCAGTTACGCCTTGTCGCTTAGGCAAAGCCTTAAGAACACTGCATGAATCAGATTCAGATGCTATCCTGGGTGTGATGAGCAAAATGTACATAAAGAATTATCTTGCTTGGATAGTAGCATGTGGAAATTAGCAATCCATGTGCCAGAACCATGACCTAAAATCCGAGTTATTTACTTCTATATTATAGATAAAATAATAACGTTGATAATGTTTTCAATTTAATCCTACAGTTTTTGGTCAGGTGGCTCTTGTAGTCTTGTTGCATTTCATCTCTTGCCAACCCCAACTTGTTTGGTACTAAAGGCTTTGTTATTGCAGTAGTTATAATGTTATATTGAGTGAAATGAGAAGAAATTACATACTTTTGTCCATCGGCTAGTTGAAGTTATATCTTTACTTTCTCGAAGCATTGATTTGAAGTCAGCAGCGACAGCTTTGCGCATTGATTTGATTTTTTCTTGAATAGCCTTTACCCTGCTCAAAAGTTGAGGATGCATTATATAAATAGCTCATATGATTTGACTTAAAAGAAAATCAAAATAAATTTCAACGTTAGGCATACTTCTCATTAAAAAGAGCTTCCCTTTCCTTTCGATCCAAGCCTTCAAACCTAGGATCAGTACCCCATTTTCTTTTGAATTCTTGATACTCTGTTTTCTCGTTGATGTCCTGCAATTTACATTCAAATGGCTTGACACTTATGGATGATATCACCTTTATAGGCGAGCCATTTCGCCATCATTACATGGCCAAGTCAATTTGAAGGGAAAAAAAATCAAAGTGTCAATTAGACCTCGGATGCTTCTTCCAGTAATTCTTTATACGCCTCTACTGCAGCTTTCTGGGCAGCTTTTTTCTCTTTCCGCTCCTCTTCGGCTCGTGTGCGAACATAGTGGTCAAATATAGCCCGCCTTGTTGAGTGACTAGGAATAGCCTATAAAAAGAAACATTATATATAACTTAGACCCAATCACTTGTCAAGAAAATTAACAGTTTGTAAAAGCTAAATCGTAACTAATATGCTTAAATGCGCAAAAGGATACTTGAAATCATTAGTTCTCCAGTATAACACACAGAAAATAATACCATTATAATCATTAATTGCTCAATTATCCTTGTAATAAGTCTTGATGTACTAAAGTTGACCCATGGTTTAACTCAAAAAAGGGACAAAATTTGCACAATTTTCTAGCATCAGTTGAACAGAACACATAGTTGACAAAATTTACACAATTATGCTCTCACAAAAACAGCATTCAGCTATGCAGAATTTAGTACATTGTTCTAAAGTTGTAGCCAAACAATTACCTAGAGCCACTGATTATGTCAACAACTAATAGAAAAGCAGTCAACTATCTGAATCAAAATTACTGTTAGTGTGGTAACAAAAAGAACTGCCTTCTTAAAAACAACTGCAGCACTCAGTTTATGTATATCACATTCAGAGGGGAAGGTGCATCTAATGTAGTAAGTGGTAATCAACTCAAATGACAGAGCAGTCACATGCAAGATGACAAACATAGCACACCTTAAAGCGCGGATCAAACACTATTTTTGGAAGTTCCTTCTCCCACTTCGAAAATGGTGCAACTCCTCGCTCTTTTAGCATCTCCTGTGAAATTTAGCAAACATGTCATGTAAACATCATAGTATATTCATCTATTCTGGTCAAAATGTAATGTAACTTTTACAATTTTAGTCAGCTATTCTAATTCTCAAATTAGAAGTACAGACCTAGTAGTTGTTTATCTCAGGAAAGATCCAAAAGAGTCACATCAGACCCAACAAAAATTAGCAAACATCAAGCTTCATTATTTCAAACAATCATTTCCATTCTAGAAATGAAAAGAAATAACATATGGTATGGGGTAGCATAGGAAAAAAGCTAATGGAGAAGCAGCGAACCCCCTCAATATCTACACTAAAATCCAGAGAAATGTCACAAACCTTAAATTGACGAATGCAGTCCTCTTTACTTGGGCCATGTTCCTCATCATCTGAATCTGAAGAGGAATCAGACATATTCACATCACCATTGTTATCTTTTGATTTCTCACCATTATTCGACACTTGCTGCCCCTTAAGTGCAGCATCAGCTGCTTTGGATCCATTCAATTCAGAAGCAGCAGATGAAGTTGTAGCAAGAGGTGAAGGCGCACTGGAAGCACCAGCATCCTGCAATTTCTTCTTAATTAAATCCAATGCAGATGGCGATGCAGGGGCAACTGTTTGCCGAAGTGGCAACGAATCACGGCCACCTGTCTGTATGGCAGGAGTACTTGCATCATTGCTTATTACTCCCTTATTCTCTGTAGTAGGAGCATCATGCAGTGAAGTTAAACCTTCTTTTAAGGAGCCAGATTCCACATTCTTGAGGAGTTCAGCCACCTCTGACGGAAGTTGCCAGCTGCTAACCTGTTGAGCAACTCAGCGATCAGCAACAGGGCGTACATAAACTCATGATACACCCAAAGACTTATGCAACTCCAATGTTTTACATGCTAACAAGCTACTAAGGGTAGTTCCAGCGTGATATGGAACAAGGTGCCAGGAGAAGAGGAAGTGATCGCACCCAGTCCATACACCGGAGTAAATTTTTCACAGGGTGCTAGCATAGAACCTGTAGCTAAGTTCAGCACCCAGTGCCAAGAAAAGAAAGGAATGCATGAGCGAAGTGTCAAGGAGAGGAGTAATCTTGAAAAAATTGGATGCAAAGGCTGAGGAGAAGATGTCTTTCCTTTTGATTGTGACTGTGGTCCTACTTTGCATATGACAGTAGTGCTAAACGCTCAAAAGCATTTTGTGCCAACCTAGTACCCTACGTGTGGTTCCCATAGTAACAAACACAGTGCAATACACTAAAGTTGCCCTAAACCATGATCGAGATCTTACCTTTTGCTTGTTGTCATAATAATATTTCTTTCCATCACTTGTAGTTACTATGCTCCAATCAGTACCAGCCACTCTGTCCCTGGCAGAGTAAACAAAAAAGATCATTGTTGCATTAAATTTGTCAACATGCACAAATATAGATGACAAACCAGTATTGATCAGATAAAGAGCAACTAAAGAGGATACTGACAAGTTTCAGCTAGTAATTTTGCAATCTACATTGCAAAATGATCATATAATAAACAGTGCATTTAGGACTATAATTAATTGCACCATTCATAAGCAAACTGGAATTTCCTGTGCCATGGGTTTTCTTTGTCTAATTAAACATGCAAATACCAAGGAATCATGTAATTCAGCAAAAGTAAGGTCTTCATTACACCAGGTCGCCGCACAACCAAAACATATGTGGCTGTGCATTATAGCAGGGCAAACACTATTTCTACTACAGAATTCTGAGGCTCCAACAGCCCTGATTCTAGAATAGTGATCAGGCTGCTACTGTAACCCATAGCTAGAGAACTGCTAATTTAAAATGAATTCTAGCTTTAGAGACTGCCTATTCATGTAGATATGCAGTTATAACTTTTCAGTTCATGCAGAGGCAATCAGAAATCATGGCAGCCATTCACATTAAACTGGTTGAGCCTTCAAGAACTATGAAGAGAATAAAATGGGACAGATCAAAATGCTTGCAATGCTCATCCACCAAGACAAAACTCCAATTGTATAATCAGTCAAACATAGTTCACAATAAGCACAGTAGTTTCAGACATACCAAGAAACTGGAACTGGTTGTGTTGCAACCTTCTCTGGCTGCAGCAAAACAAAAAAGAAGAAAGAAATTAGTCAAATCGTGATGCTAAATTGCCATGTCCCCATACTAGAATGAAGTCATATTACTTGATAAAGCTAGTCCTCTGTGCAACTACCTCCCCCTTATAACCAGGTGGTCTCTGATAAGTCGATTCTCCACTCAAGGCATTGTAATAGTATACAACACCAGTTTCAGTTTTGTGAGCAGACCATGCATCCGAATCCTGCTCATTGACCTGACCTCCATGTCCTGCAGCATTACACATTATCATGAGAAGAACTAACAGAAAAACCAAGACCAAATATCAAATCCAGTAAAAGCATTACCTATAGAATCCGGCCCAGTTGAAGCATGAGTGGGCTGTTCAGATCCTGGATTTGTTGATGTCTGTTCTTTCCGATCCCCGCCAGTTGAGACACCAGATGGTTGGATATTTCCAAATGTCGTAGTCGCAACAGAGGCCCCAACCATTGGCTTGCCAAGAGACCCTACAGGACCAGGATACGACTGGAAGGGAGGCTGTTGAAACCCAGTAGGTTGTGGAGGATGGGGGTGTCCCCATAAAGGTTGAGGTGGGACAACACGATGTCCTGGATAGGATGGGTAAAATGGTGGTTGAGAATTCTGTGGAATAGCACCTGGGTTTGCAATTGATGGTGCTGTTTGGGGCAAAGGAGCAGCAGATGGAACAATAGGCCTCCCAGGGAGGCTCGTTGGATTAGAGAAGATCGGAGAAGGTTGTCCAGGTACAGATGGTCTAGAGGTTCCAAATACCTCAGGCCGAGGTGGCAATGACAGATTTGATGGCATCTGAATAGGAATTGAAGAACTTCCAGAAGCACTTGCAATTGTTGAAGGGGAATTTGATGGCGGGCCAGTAGGCAACTGTACGGTATGGGGGCTAACCTCTGGCACACTTGGGGCATCTGATTTCGAAGTATTAATGTCCAAGTTGCCCTGTAATAAACTCGTCAAGTTACTCCAAAGATTGCAAGATACAAACGCAAATAGATTGATGCATAGTGTTTAATGGAAATAGAGAGGCTTGGGAATGCACCTGTTGTGCACTAGCACCAAAAGGAATATTGGATGGCCTTGGCACTGAAAATGGCAACTGAATAGATCCAGGAGTAGGTGCAATAGCCCCTGGGATACCTGGGCGAGCTAATGGCCCAGGGGCAGGAGGCTGCAAGGAACCTGGAGGAACAAATCTAGAAGCTTGACCAGCATGGTTTGTTCCCTGTAAGAAAATAATTTTAAAGGTTAGGTCTTCAGACAATAGGATCAGGTCACTAGGTTTAAAAAAACTAGGATACAGAACAATGGTAATCATAATAAAGCCATGAGAAATTACAATGCCAGGTTGAAACTGCTGACCAGTAGGCAATCTAGCATTAGCATGCGAGACTACGTTATATGAGAAAGAAGGCATGTTCCCAAAATATTGCACTGGGGCAGGTGGCTGAAGAGCTGCTGCAGGCATAGGAGCAGCCGTGAGTGCCTGGAAGGGGAAAAAAAATCATGAGATACAAGAACGCCATTAGGTAAACAACCCAACAGAAAGATTGTGCCTCCGTACACAATAGTAAATTTGGGCTGTCAATATCCAAACTTTGTATTAAGCCCTCTTTGCAAGTGGCAGGACTCACAGCAGCATATCAATTAAAAAAAATAAAAAGTGAATTAAATAAGCAGAATCTTATTTCACTAGCTTCTCCAATAATGCACAATCATGAGTGGTTGCAAACAGGGCCTCACCCTTCTCAATAAACTGTTGCCGACTATGTTCCGTTGCATTAACAGCTTTCAGTTATCAATTCTGAAGCACTTATAGAAACGACATAATGCAAAATTATCATATTCGATCACAAGAAAGCTATGCACCATGTAGTTAAATAGGAAACGCCTTAACCAAAAGCATGGTCTAGCAATCTTCCATTGAAGCTAACGAGGCGTTTATGATCTATCAGCTCAATATAGAAACTGAAAGACTATGTTGCAATTCAGCTAGCGAACTCATGAGTACAAAAGGCTTCTCTAGAAAACAGGTTTGCTACTTTATGCTATTTGCATACAAAAATCATCAATTATTGTAACCATTCCGAATGTCATCAAAGATAATCAATTGAGTTCAATTTCGAAAGGTAGCATAATAGCATTATCTCCTTTTTGCAGGTATTAGCATTATCACATTCTAGAAAAAATCACAACATCTCCTTCAGCTTTCAGTCATACACAATAATGCAAAAGCGGAAAAGATAACCTCCCTAGCAAGCATGTAACACCATAGCAATGGCAAGGCAAATAAGCTGCAGTAGAGGATAAGACGAGATGCCTACCGGAGAAGAGCCTGGCTGTCCTGAAGCTGCCCCGCCGCCAACTTGCTGGGCTGGTAGCGCCCTCGGCAGTACATTATAAGAGAAGGATGGCGACGGAGACGGCCCAGGGGGCGCCATGTACGCCGGGGTGCCTGCAAATTGCGGCCGCGGCGGCCCTGGTGCTGCGGGCGTGGCTGGAGAAGCTGCAGGAGGCACCGCCTCCGAATCGCAAGTGGTGGTGGGAGCTGGAGCCGGAGTGGACGATGCATCTCCAGGGCCTGCCGCCGCGTCAGCGGGCGGATTGGATGTCCCTGCTGATTCCGCGGCGGCGGCCTCCTCTGCCTTGGGCCCTTCCTGCTCCGCCGCGGCGGCTGCCTCAGCCTGAGGGGAATCTTCGGCTTGTGGTTCCGCCATGTCGGAGATGGCCGACGCCGGTGTCGCCATGACTGGGCGGTGGTTGGGACCTAGGGTTTTGTGAGGTAGGACCGTAGGAGAAATCGATGAGCGTCGCGGCTCCCGCGAGAGAAGCAGCAGCGGCAGTCGGGCGAGGAAGAGAGAGGAGGAATCGATGACACGGGTTGGATTTACTTCAAATCGGCCCGTGGGCCGTAGCCTAACCGGGCTAATTCTAGTGAGAAGGGCTGTTGGATGTTGTTGTCGGTTTTTTTTTTTGAAAAACAAAAAAGTAGGTTAGGAATAGAGTTGTTCTTTTTATATATAGTCAGAATTGCTAATGAACAGTCAGCGCCTCGTTACATACCAATTCAAAAAAATTGTCATAAAATGAAAATAAAAATTTCGTTCAAAATCTCCACTAAAAAATTTGAAAATAAATTCACATGGAACAATAGCAAACAGTCTTCATTATCGAAGTACTATGTCTAAACATTATCTGAAAACACAGGGCGCTATGTCTCTAATCCAAAAGGGTGTACAATGTTACGTTGCCGTGTGTGGACTGCGGAGGTGCGTCAGTATGTGCAAGATGGACGGAAAACTTTCTTTGGAGAACAATAGAGGTCCAGATAACCCTTTCAGCTCTCCGGCCAGTCCAAATGCTCAATCGGCTTCCCACTGACAAGCCATGCTCCTTCAGATAGTTCATCAAAAAGTCGGCTGTATCCCCAACCCGAGTAGCCTAAGAAAAACCACAGGTCATCAACAGATTGTTCGCCCGCCTTGATCCGTGTGACTACCCTGCTTGTGGCAATTATGTTCCCATAGTAGACGCCTGGTATAACTTGCACGTACCCCTCCCAGGCTACTCTTGACAAGCTCACAAGGTGATAACCCTGCACCACAACAGGCCCACCATAGAAAAGCGGGGCATGCTTGATAGACTCCATCGAGCTGTCCAGATTCTTGAAGACACCCCAGCTTAACCGTTTGTTGATGATCAAGCCATGAAAACCTCCGTGAGAATCAGAAGATACAATGAGCACTTTGGCGTTATCAAATGGAACTGTGGTCCCAAGCTTCTCAGTGGCAGTGAGGATGGATCCCGTAACAACATTTGAATGATTTGGTAAGTCAGAACTAGCATTGCCTCTGCCTTTATCACTGATATGAAACGGAATTGCCTGCGGTGCACCTTGCTGTGTTGCCATTCTCTTCTTCCACATAAATCCTGAGTACCAAGAAGAAAATAGGCTTCAGGGCATGAATGAACCAGCACTAAAACTGACCAGCTCAAGGAAGAAGAAGGGTCACAAGCCCCCTGTCTTCTGTTCCTGGTTTTGCCCCTGGGTGCACAATTACAAGCCTATAGGGACACAGCTCTTCAAAGAAATCCCCATTAGTATGATGGCACCTCGGGTTGGGGGGACTTCTAGAATAAGGTAATCTATTGCCAAGCATCTGGCAGTCCAGATAAGAGTAGTAAACTAAACAAGCATGCCAGACAGGTGAACAGCACGTGGATAAGGTAGACTTCCATGTGTTAGAAGAAGATTAACGCAACTTTTAAGAAACAATAATACCATAAAGCTTAAGCTAACATATATTACAGAATTACAGCACATCTAAATATTTTAAGTAGAAACAAATGGTTACAAGATGTTTTGCCACCGACCTTTATATTCCAATAGATGGTGAGAATCGCTCACATGAGACTCCAAAAAATCGATTAAATGAGCCACTGACATTCCCCCTTCGTATGCTACTGCACTTTTGTTTCCCGCGGGGAAAAGCAACAATGTAGGATAAAGCTCTTCCTGTGCGTAGATGAAGGAGCAATACGGCAGCATTAGTAAGTGCATCCCAAGATATTCAGTTAATTAAGGAGGCGTTGTAGTAGTTGTTGTTGCTGCTGTTGTTAACTAAGGAAGCTCAACAATATACATTCTTGACACTTGGGCAGAATCAAAAGGCATTTTAAAAATCTATGCATTTCAGAAAACTGATTGCTGGATACCACCCCAATTGTTATGGGGGGTTTCCCAGCTCCTGAAGGAAAATGGTAGGTTCCCTATAACATTCATGTGTTCCAAACAGGGTCTGAATTGGTTAGTTTAAAACTACCTTGTACAGGCACAGCTTTGCATTCGACACTTTGAACTTTCTGGGAAGGAACACACTACAACATTAAGTTAGAACTATATAAATAGTGTTCAACAAACCGAACTGTGCGGGCAAGGCTGGTTGGGGCCATAGAGGGTCCTGCCAGCCTGCCCTCCCTGTTCTCTGAAATCTCAGGAGGGAGGGCCTGAACAAGTTAGCAATCGACCAATAGCAAACTCTAGATATCATAGTTGTTCAATGGTCAAATGACGAAGTCTTCTGAAGTTACATCTATCCAGAAACCCCAAAAAAGACTACATCATGCTTGAGTGTTGCTCATATGAGTACCTTTTGACACAAGTTATTAGAAGAAGCTAAGGGTGGAGCAGAGGTTCGGGGGTTTTCTCGACCTGCGTGAGAAGGTCTTTCTCTTAGCAAAAAAGCCCGGGGACTGTCTTACCCCCCGCAGGTCGAGTTTTTTTAGAAGAAGCCCCTTTATATCCCATGCCCACTTACATCACATGCATCCCGCAGCTTATCAACAAAGATTTTGAGTTTCCCAAACAAGATGTCCCCCTGATTCTCTAAGCCACTAGCAGTAATCTAACATATTTCATGTTAAAGAATGATAAGCAAATATAGAAAGTTCCTAATTGATTATAGCTACAGAATTTGTGCTGTTACAGGAGGGTGCAAACTTCAATAGATTGGAATATATGGTTAAAAAATAAGTATTACCATGCCTGCAGATTTTAGTAAATGGTGGCATTCATTTGATGTGCAGTCTATCATATAAATCGCAGGAAAGCCCTTCATGGCAGATTTTTCATTTTTCTCTGCAACCAAAAGGATGATTCTTTAATACACAATCAATAATTGTCATTTGATATGCAAGGGACATAGGAATATGCTTAACCAATGTTCTAAACTCAAAAGGAACATGCTGCAATAAACGGGTTCTGCTGACTTTGCTATGCAATGACGTGACATGTATATGCTTGGATGGCACTACAGCAATGTTGCAACTTACACATGATTTGCTACATTTTCTCTTTGCATTGTCACTTTCACAATTAATGGTAACATGGCCCCATGGGATTAAGGTGCAACTTCTGCCATTGAAAACTTTGAAAGTGATTTTTCAGCCATTTGTCATGAGCCATTGGTGTCAGTCGTGACATCTAGAAGTCTAGAACAAGGCTACATTTTGTGACATTCACCACTAAAGATGGAGGTATGCAACACAGCATGACTTGCACTAGATGCAAATTGATTCTAATTCAGTTTGCAGCAAGACCCTCAAATCTCAACCAAAAAGAACAAACTGTTCTCACATTTCCGAAGATAAATAATGTGAGCTCTCGGCTAACAGTATAAGTAATTCAGGTATTACCTTCAATGTGCGCATCTTGAGCATTTGCAAATACAAAATCTGAATAACTGGAAAAGCTCTTAAATGATCGGTGTAACTCACGGACCACTAGCTCTGCTCGCTGGCAAAACCCACACCAAGAGTTGCTGAAAAGCACCATTACATCCTTGTTCCAACCTGATGAAAGATTTTCAGTGTTTGAAAATGATAATTCACTTTTTGAATCACAGCTTGCAGATCCGAAGACCAATGAACAAAAACTATTTGTTGTCAACTGAGGGATCGAATTTGCCTCATGGAAATCATGATTAACAAAAGGTGGTCTTGGAAGCTCCTTTGAACTTTTAGCTGATGAGGTAACATGGTAATATGAAGGAAGACTTCCATTCACAAAACTGTCAAGATAATTCTGTAAAGAAGCATAGCTATACTCAATTTCCTCAGGGAAGACGTAATGTTTTTGTTGAACTGGATCAACAATTACCAGGGATGGAATTCTTGATCCACCGGTTAAAGTTTTCAGAAGCCTGTAACCACCATCAGAGAAGTAGAAAGAACCAGCAAAACGGTCATCGGATATACTTGAAGTTACCTGCTCAGTAAAGTCTGTGTCATCTCTTACAGGATTATGGGAAGAGCTACATGTTGCATGATGGGGACATCTTGTATCACTTTCTTCTGAGTCTTCATGTTGAATGAATTTGTTCTCCTCATAAATGGAATCTTCATTTTTTCTGAATTTTTTACCCAGGAATGAAGATCCATCATCTTGCTCGTTTGATGATACTGATTCCTCTTGGTCAGCATGCATGCTTCTCTCATCAGGTTCCAAAGTTTCTGTAACTGTTTTCTCCACTATGCGTTTATGCAATATAACTCCAATTTCACTACTGCTATACGCGTTATAGGAGACATCTTCCTGACGATCAGGGCACATATCTGAAGCTTCACTTTTGCTTTGGTCCTCCACTTCTGTAGCATCAGGTTCAAGATCATTATCATGTTCATCAAGGTAAGTTGCTGGAGTTTTCTCAAGTATATTCGGTGCTTGCCCATCATCAATATATTCAGTTTCTTCTGCTGTGTTTTCATCAACAGAAACTTTGGTAATATAATCATTAGAATTATCTGAAGTGGCAACTGAATCGTCAGTCCTTTTGTATTCACTCTCTTCAACTGATAGAGACTCGACTACCTGGATTTCAGAATCATCTGACAGCATATTTAGGCCAACATCTTTTGTAACTAAACTTATCCTTGTTTTCTTTGACCTATGCTCTGGTCTTGTTTTGTGTAGCAACTTAGACAAAACGTCATATAAAGGATTACCGCCACTACCATGGCTAGAACTTCTGTATAAAATATTATCTCCATCATTAACCACCATAACTGACATTTTGTCACCAAGTGCCATAAGCTTAGAGGCCCAAGCACTCAGCCTTCCTGTTTCAGAATGGGCATCTGAAATACCTGTATTTCTCAAAGAAGTGACTGCTTTTGAGCGTGTTTTGGAGGTACCACTACTTAGAACTCCAGTACTGACATGAAATGGATAGTTAGTTTGGACATATTGTCTTAGTAACTTGATGACGAATTTGCTTTCATCCCTGACTTTTGAAGAGTGGGATAATCTATCAATAAATAGAATTACCGAGGGCCTGTTTGAAGGGAAGATAGCCTCACCACCACTTTCATCAGCACCAACCTATGCATATAACATGGAAACTCAAAAGTCATGGACTGGTGCATGTAAGAATTGAAAGTATACCGTAGGCCAGATCAAAAACAAGATACCATTTTCCATTAAAAAAAGGATAACATACATACAAATAACTCATCCAAGAAAATTGTTTTCCCAATGAAACAAGATGTTGAGCTAACAAGATCAACAAATCAATACTCTGCAAAGTATATAGTAAGTATAAAGCATAACCTATGCATTTTCTTCACCTAGAGGCCACAGTTTACAAAAGTCTTTCAAGAAAGAAGCATATATTTGCAAACATTTTGAAGAAAGTTCAAATAACAAAGGAATTGTAAGAATTATAACAAGAAGACTATTGGCACTGCTTTTTATGCCTCTAATATCTATTCTACTAGCATACTTTGTTCACAGACACATTAAAAATGGAAAGAAATAACAGCTCATTTCATACTACTATTGAATAGCATTTAATGCGTATTTGATTCTATTTCAGAAGTACATAAAACTGTTATTCACCTACCTCCATAATGCCCACATTATGCTGGGACTGCACTAGAGTTCCCAGGTCATCTCCATCTTTCACAATAACAGAACAAGCTGTGCATCCCATATAATGAATGATGACAAACCACATCTCTGGGTCGCCTTCATTAGCAACATCCAGTGATGGCAACAATGATCTTTCGGTTATAACACCAAATCTAGCTATTTCTGGCGGAAGAAAAGATTCTCTTGCTATAGCAGTGAGCTTTGCATAGAAGCTTTCAAACTGATCGAACTTTTGTTTTGTACACTTTCTATTTACATCTTCTGTGTTTCCAATTTGCTCAGAGACACTTTCATTTGCGAAGGTAAACCCACCTTTCCAAGAAGAACCAGTCAGTTGACCCCCACCTCCAAAGGTTAGTTCTTCATCCTCTATAACCTGTTTGTCATCTCAAATAAGTATATTTTCAGGGATCTTTCTTCGGTTATTTGCTGAATCTTCGTAGTTCAGATAGTTCTTCTCAAAGAAACATAGCAGCACGTAATTAATCAGATAGAAATGGAACCTTCTTCGCTACACTTACAAGCTCTAGTGGCCCATCTGATTCTCTGGATAGTGTCTTCCCAGAAATGTCAACTGTAGCAAATCAAAGAATATAGAAACCAGGCATCAGAAGATGAAAGGCGCTATCATTTATTAAAAATATTTATGTAAGAGAGATCAGGGGGCGAGTGGTGCACGAAATGGACAAGGACTATAGAAAACTAAAATGAAAGAGTATACCAGATAGAATAGGATCCCGGCAGATCATGCTTCAAAAGAAGCTCTCATCAGGACACTGAGGCAACGACGACGCCTCGTCAGCTCACCGCGGTGTCATATTGAATTGACGCCTCAGCAAGGAAACACAGTGGATTTAGACTGAAGAGATTCGCTGTGGAGTCACACTGGTGCATTGTGGAGTAGCCGTTGTGGACAGCGGCACCTGGCTTAAGGCGTGATAGTGTAGCCGCCAGTGAACGCAGCAATCAGAAAGGCAGAGATAGGCAAGCAGCCTACTCTGGTAGGGGAAGAATTAAGAAGGGCACAACGAGGAGATTAATTAATCGTGTTCGTGTGTCCGCGTTGGCATTTGACAACTTGTGCTTGCAACTACAACTTTGCGAGAACAAAGAAGGGGATGATGATTAGGAGTGTTGACGCGCTGCCTCTCTGGGTACTACCAACTTGGCATTGCATGGGTGTTGGTAATGCATCTGTGCATGGAAGTTGAATGGCTCTGGGTTGCTAAAGATGCCAGTCCACAGAAGGGGATTCATGCCATATATTGCACCCCAAAAGAACTTTTTGGTACCCAGTGTGTTTTACATACAAATTTATCGATATTGTCGTAGGCTCACAGCTATCAAGCTAAATATTAAGGTTTTTCCCTCCCTCCCTCCCTCTCTCAGAAGAAAAAAAAACATAATGCTTCAAAAGCTTAATAAAACATGGTGGGAAGTTGGAAAGTTCACAAACCATTTTCTGTGTGGTTATTTGATGAAGCCGCCTCATAACTTTGGTTGCTCCCACCATAAGCCAATCTAGTGAACCACCCACAGGTTTCATAAAGGATTACAGCTTTGTCTGTTGATTCGATGAAAGTCTCCACATCTTCTTTTGTATGCAAAACCACAAAAGGGGCCTCCTCGTGCTTAAGTGACATGATATAGCGCACGGAAGACAGTATATCTCGTGCACGAAGCTTCCCTTGATATTTGAATTGCATGGAACGTTGGTAGTACAAAACCTTTATTCCTTCAGTGGCACCAATAGCATCTGTCAGCAGCTTCTCAGAATTCCTGTATACAGCCATCAGCTTGAGGTGACCAAGCTCCTCGTCGGAACCAACTAAATGTTGTATGTCAGCCATCAATGCTCTGGACTCACCATACCCTAAAGATTAAGATCAGTAACACTATCAGTTAGGCTATGGCATGCTGTGCCCACATAGTCTATGATAGAGCATCAGAGCACAAACTACTGCAAATGCAGGAAGCTAGGTGTTGGCAAGTTTTGATTCGCAACCATGCGCTGGGGACAGCTTAATTACGCAGCTCCAACGCAAAAGGGAATCAAACCGACTATACAAAAATGTTCATGATACTTCAGTTGGAAAATGGAAAGCATCTGGAGCACAGTAAACTTCACGTTTTGCTTTGTCATTTCCGATGGATTTCAGTAATCCTATCAGATTATCGATAGGCTGAGTTCTACTATCCAAATTCACCGCGACAGGAACTTTGTTCAGTTGAACCACTAAAGCGACTAGGCAACTCATCAGAGATCAGAGGCAGGCACGGGCAGGAGGGCTCACAGGGCATCGTGGCGAGGAGGAGGACGTGGGGGTGGAGCCGGATCTGGGAAGAGAAGTTGGCCCTGTTCAAGACCTGCCATTCCGGACGGCCGGCAGCGGCACCGGAGCTTGCAACCGCCGGCGACAGTAGCGCGCCGGCAAGGAGGAGGAGGATAGCGCACGGCCATGCCGCGGCGAGGAGGCGGGGCATGGCGGCCCCCGTCCCCGCGGTGGCGAGCGGGGTTTAGTGGCAACACCAGAGCGCACGACTTCGCGAGAGCCCGAGAGGACTCGAGTTCCTGTGGAGGACCCGGGCGGTTTGGCTGATTTTTGCCAGGTTCATGTCTTCATGCAACCATGCCTTGTGGAGCTGTGGGTTCGTGCGTCATTCACCGAAGTGGCAACTGGCAAAAGCCCCTTGTCGAGTTCAGGGCTCAAATTCTTTTTTTTTTTTGAGAGGTTCTTTTTTTTCCTGAGTTTCAGGGCTCGAATTCAGATGGACAGGTTCCAAGTCCAACATAAGGTATTTTACCCGTTGTGTTCAGTTCGTGTTCGTGATGAGCTTATAAAATTGATCGGGATTCCTGACTAGCAAATAGGTAATGGTTAGAGCATGGTTAACACTTAACAAGCTTGACTTATAGTCAAGCCATGTCATTTAGAGACTAGATTTGCAGCCAAGTTATAACTGGTCTCTTATAGAGTTCAAAATTTTATTTTTTTATTGAATCATAATGTCGGGGGCCAATACCAGGGCCCCCAAGGCAAGAGATATACGCACAACTAAGCATAGGCTTAGGCGAAGATAGGTTCGGTCCACGAGAAAAAAAACAGCCCAACAGACACACCATGACCGGCCCAGCTTGGTCGGGACGGATAAGGGCCCAAAACAAGAAAAGCGTTCGCCTCGCCCGACCCCCGATGGAAGGACGGGAGGCGGACGCCCGAATTGGGGACATCCGCCTCGCCCGACCCTCGAGGTCGGGAGACGGACGACCGGATCAGGATTGAGGCCACATCACCCGACCCCAAAAAGGGAATCTTTGACCCCCGCCTCGCCTGGCCATCGTGGGGCCTAGAGGCAGGCGGGACGGATAGAGATCCACCAAAAGGTGTGCTTAAGAACTGGCGCACTGTTCAGAAATCCATCATGAGGCCAAAGAAAACGGGTCGACTTGGCCGCCACGGTAAGCCTGCCATTACAGAGGCATGGACGCATAACGGACAGGTCTGTCATCCTGCACGCGTGGCAGTGAGACGAGGGCACCGCCCGTAAATATACGACGCTGACCAAGGGACCAAGCATACGGAATACCGGCGGATAAAAGAAGGCAACGCAAGGTAAGCCCCCTCTTTGACCAGGAGGTAAAGGGGCGGCTGCCTGTACCTTGTCCACCGTCGCTATCTCACGCAGCATGGGCGGACGGCGGACTGACGGACAGAAATGACAGAGGGACGACCGTCCCTCTGACGGCGGACAGGGGCATGCGTAACCTACGGGATTAGGCACTAGGCCAGGTTTAGGTCCGCTTTTCATTAAACCCCTCGAGGGGTTTTATCCTTTTTCCATCCGACCCTCTGTAAAATGGCTTCCCCTTGGAGTATAAAGGGGGAGGCCAGAGCTCATTCTCTCGCTCTCGAACACTTCCAACTCACACTCACGTACTCCTTTGAGGACTGAGAACTCTTCTCCCTCACTCGTTTGTAACCCCTACTACGAACAGAAGAGCGAGCAACGTGAGCAGACCACCCCACTGGACATAGGGCAAAATTGCCTGAACCAGTATACATCCTTGTGCTTGACTCGCTAACCATCAGGATCCCCACGCGCAAACAGATAAATTCACTAGCCGGTGTTACGACACATAACTTGGATGTTAATACTTTGAGAGAGCAAATCATCGCAATGAATCTAAATGGTAACAAAGTGAATGAATAAGCGTGGAGTAACACTTTTTTCTTCCACTAACCTTCTGTAACGCTGTCTAATAGAGAAATGGAACAAGCTGACCATTATATTTAAGTGTAGTGACGGATCCAACGTGGAGGTAGGGGGGCTCAAGCCAGCCCCCCTACCCTCAGGAACTCCATTGAAATAGAAGTAATGGAAGTGATGGAGGAAGAAAGAAGGGAAAGAAGGAGAAGAAGGGAGCTAGAGGAAGAAGGAAAAGGAGCCCCAAAGCCTGCTATTCTGCCTCCGCCCAAGTTGTAACATTTGAAAAGCTTAACATACGGTAATTATAAATTATTAGTTGAGACTGAAATTTGAGGATTGGAATTAAGTGTTCCCCTTTTGGAAAACCCAACATAGACTTGTTTGGTAGGACGACAAATTCAACTGCCCACACACTAGCTGCTCAAGCTCATTTTGATGCTCGTCTTTTTGTATGCAACAATCTTCTCATTCCGTTAGTTGTAATGTTTGCTTAGCTTTTCAGAACTTACAATGAAGGTGCATACCGTCTCATTTTTGTATCTTGCATCTGATGAATCAATAAAGTCTTGAAGTATCAAGAAAACACGTAGACTTATTTGGTTGTGCAAGGATTGGCAGAAATTGAGCTATTACGTCAGGGAAAATAGTTCAATTCTACTATTGAATGGTAATCCATGGTTAGGGGCTTGTTCGTTTTGAGTCGTATTGTAGGGGATTGGGTCGTATTGGGACGTATTAAATCCCTAAGAGCAACTCCAGCCCAGCCTCCATATTTGAGCCCTCATTTTGTCTTTTTAGATAGGCATCTAAAATTTAGGGGCTTCAAATTCTCTCATCACTCCAACCTGGCTGACTAAATTAGAGCCCCCAAATCCATCAAAGAGTGGGTCCCACCGTCCTCCCCTCTCTCCCTCCCGCAGCCCCCCGCCTCTGCCCCGCGTCGCATGGCCCGCGCCGGCCACGCCGATGCGCACGCGCCCCGCGCCACGCCGCCGGCGGCGCACAGGCTCCTTCCCTTGAGCTCGCCGCCTCTTGCCTCGGCCTTTTTGCCCCGCCTTTTTGCTCCGGAGCGGCGGCAACCCCATGAACGGCGGGTGCTTCGTACGGCGGGTTCAGAACGGCGGCATCTCGGCCGGGGCGCCTGCCACCGCAGAGGACGCGGCTGCAACTCCTCCCCGCGCGGCCCACCGGCGGTCATCCTCCGGGCGGCGATGGTTGGGAGCTCCGGCATGGAGTACGGCGGCGCGGCGCGCGAGCCGATTCCGTGGAAACAGCCGGAAAAAATCAGGCAAGCCTGGCGGCAGCCACATGTTCCCCAACCGAAGCTTCTCAATTCCATGAAATTGGATCACCGGACACAAAATTGAACCACAATTTGCATCCTTGAATGGCTGCCCAATCTAACACGAATTGGGCAACCTTCTTCTTGTACTGAAGACGCGTTTGAGCAGGACGAGCAGGAGCTCGTCACGCTGACCATCTCCCTCCGCAGATCTCACCTGTTCTTGGTCCTGTGGAGAGGTAATGAATTTCTTCAACAAATCCATCGATGCTTCTTTCTCCTTCAAGATCTCTCGAGTCCGTCGGTAATGTTGGGTAAGCAGAGCTGAAGCATTTCTGTTTGCTGCAGAGGGGGAGGAGGCGACGTTCACCTTCGTGAACCGGTGCCAGGGCACAGTGTAGCGGGTGTCTTGTCCAACGCCGGCAGCCCGCGTCTTGAGCCCACGGGGTTCGAGCTCGCGCCGGGCGCCACGCGCGCCGTGCCGGCGCCGTCAGGCTGGTCTGGCCACATGTGGGCGTGCACTGCACGCAGGACGCCGCCACGGGGCGGCTCGTCTGCGCCACGGGCGACTGCGGCTCGGGCGCCGCCGTGTGCGCCAGCGCGGGCGCCGCGCCGCCGGCGACGCTGGCCGAGTTCACGCTCGACGGCACCGGCGGGCTGGACTTCTACGACGTGAGCCTTGTCGACGGCTACAACCTGCCCGTGCTCGTCGATACCTCCGGCGGCGGCGGGTCCACGGGCCCGGCGTCGTGCGCGGCGGCCGGGTGCGCCGCGGACCCGAACGCCATGTGCCCGCGCGGCCTCCCCGCGCCGGCGGCGGCGGCGGCGCGGGAGGAGCGAGCGAGAGAGCGCAACAGAAGAGAGAGGAAAAAAGGTGGTGGGGCGCACGGGTGGGTGGAAAATGGAGGTCCTCCAAATCTAAATCTAGGGGCTTTGGACCAACATTTGGAGACCTCCACAAAATAGAGGCTCATTTAGGGGCCTGACTGGAGCTAGTTTTTTTGCACTTGGGAGACTAAAATAGGTATAGAGGCCCATTTGAGGGCTGGGCTGGAGTTGCTCTAAAGTCTTCAATTCCTTTCCAGAGGAAGGTATTAAACAAATAAGGCCTTATGGTGAGTCCGATTTGTCATACTCATTTAATCATAACATGCTGGTCCCCAAATAATTGTCCTCGAACAAGCACCACCGTCCACGAGGCGAAGCATTTCCCGTGGCCCCCGCATTTCCGTGGACGCAAGCAACGCACAACAAAAGGAAGGAAGGGCCGTAAAATCCAAGCCGCTAAAAAAAACTCGGACGCAACGCCGCCTCCACGAGCGCAAGGGCCCCAAACCAAACTGTCCCCGTCCGTGGCCCACCTGTCTGTCACGTTCTCTCGCAGGAGGTCGTCTGCTCCCCGCGCGTCTTATCACCCCTGCCCTCGTTCTAATCCACACGAGACGAGGCCGAGCACGCCTCCCTCCAACCGCGCAGCGCGCGAGCCTCTCTGCTCAGCAATCGAAGTAAACACACGCGAATACGAGCACGAGCTCCTCCTCTGCCACCCCAAGTGGTCATCGCGCGGCCGCCTCGCCGCCTTCGCCCATGGCGTCCGTGTCCACGGCGCCGCGGGCGCCGCTCCCCGCGTCGTCCTCCGCGCGGCAGCTGGATCCGAACCCTAGCGGCGGCCGCTTCCTCGCCGCGCGGCGCCTCCGCTCCGTCCGGCGCCTCGCGGGCGCGGCCCCGTCGCGGCGCGCGCCGGCAGTCCGGTGCTCCGCGCGTAGCCCCGACGCGGACGCCGACGGTGAGCCGCGGCGCCGCCGGGGCTGGGACGCGATGCTCCACGACGCCTTCCAGGGTGCCGTGCGGCGGTGGAGTGAGTACGTCAGCAATTACTGGCCCCCACCGTCCGCTGCGAAGGAGGCGGGTACGGGGAAGAGGGCTGGGAGTTCTCAGGAAGCTGAGATGATGAGTGGGGATGAAGAGGGGAAGTGGAGCTGGGAGATGTGGAAGCGGCACTTTGTGCTCATTGAGGAGAGCGAGCGCCTCGTTGATGAGCTACAGGTTAAATTTTAGTTTATCCCAACTACTTACCTGTAATGCTTCATCACTATGACACTATCCAACACTGGAGTTTTAACTACTAATAATAACGACTTACTGATTAGCATAAGTTTGAAGACGTTATTGAATGGAGACAGAAATATTCATTTTTGAGGGGCACCAAACTTGGATTTTGATTCTTAGAAATTGGCAATTTGCCTCTGAGGGCTGTGCAAAGAGCATGTTAGATTTTTGTAAAGTGAGTAGCAGTGGCAGTTGCACACAATGCAGGTGCGCCATGGGGTGAATACCATGTACATAATCGTTTGCCATTTATCTGCTTAGCTTCTGCATTACGGTTTGTGAATTGAGTGGTGCTGGAGTATAAGCGAATTGCCTACCTTTCCCCATCAGCTTAAGGTTCTTGGTTGAACTGGTTGGTGCATGCAACTCAATAAGTGGCATAAGTCTGAAGAAAATTGCCTACTATGGCTACACAGTTTACACAAAGTGTTCATGCTAATTAGCTGTAGGAAGCTTTGCTCAGGGAAAAAACTATTAAACCCACACTGAACATGACTCTTGGAAGTTTAATATGTCTTTTTTTTTTGTGAAGTAGGAGTATGAACTAGCCCCAAAGGTTGTTGGATAATAGGGACCAGTTTGCAGACTGATGAAAGGATCATTCATCAAAACTATTGACAAATTCCATTTGTTGCCTATGTTATCTGTCACCATGGCAATGACTTGTCGACTTTTAATATGTTATTAAAACAATACATGTTTGAAATTCCGAGCTGAATCTCAAACAATGGAAAATCCATTTCCTGATAGGCTTAATCACACAAAAGGTTCACAAACCATGCATCATATGTTGGTTGAATTCTGTACTTCAGTAGATAGAGCCCCTTTTCTCAATTACAGTTCTGTGATTGTAGCGATTTCCGTGGAACCCATGATCACACTACCTAAAACTGACACATCTCTTTTGTAATTGCTATCAAGCTGCACAATTCACCGTCTAATATTTTCTAAAACGTCTTTAGTTCTGGTTCATGCCAGCGTTGCAGGCTTGCAGCTCATGTGTCATTTGAGTGATGCGTGATGAGGTTTTAAATTTTTGAGCTTCTATCCATTTGATATTCGAATAGAACTTTATAAAGTACACATGTGTATAGAACTTTCTCTTGCTGCTTGCCTCGTCCACCAATTTGTATGTGTTGAGACATCAGGAGTGCTGCTCCTAGAGAAATTGATGTGCACAGCAGATGTCTGTTTGTGGTTGACTTACCTAGTTGATGCTCCAATCAGTAACTGCAGATTATTTGATCCATTGACAATGTGTTTGAAATTATTGTACTCCAATCAGTATGCTCTATGTTTGTGCAGATATCATACTCCAAATTTCATAACAGCTCTATATAATCTATGTTTTCAAATTGCTAATACTTGATACCTGCATTGCATTTCAGCTTCAACTCCGAGCTGCTGTTTGTAGAGAAGACTATAGGAGTGCTCATAAACTGAAGCTGGCTATTGCGGCTACGGCAAAAAATGACACTGTGGGCAGAGCTATCTCTGACTTAAATGTGAGAAATACCTGTTGTTTCTTTATGTAGTTCTTACTAGTAAATAACACGTCTGACCCAATGGTGAAGTCCCCCCTTTATACATTAAGCGGTCGATCCCATCTACCTATTAAAGTGTAACGTTGGTCCTATGCTACAAAGGGATGAATGTTAGGCAAAGTTGGTGGCTTAGATGTACTCCCTCCAGTAAAAATAAGCGACATTTTAGAATGCCTGCCTCCACACAATTTAAACTTGGGTTCTCATATCTATATGAATATTTAGATGGTATATAGAAAATGATATGTGCATGTACAATTCTGGAATTTCAATAAAGTATTGCCAGAGTAGTGTTTTAGAGATCTTATCAGTATTCAAAGTGCTTCTTAGTTGTGACTGAAGGGAATGATAGCTAATAAGTTTGCAGCTACCTGAAATAACTCAACTTATGGGGACAACTAGTTGTTCTTGCTTCCACGTATTCCTTTAGCTACTATATTTACATTCTCCATTGTAAGCAGGATACCATGACATATCCGACTTCTTGTCAACAGAAGGGTGCTTAACAATAAAACACATATATAGAATCAGTATCAATATCAAGGTTTTTTGTTTAGAGGGTTGATCAATTTGAGGGATTAGGATTGTTATTTATATAAGATAATTGACTACCGTTTTGGGTTTTGCAGAGGGCCATAGAAGAGGAGCGCTACTGGGATGCAACAGTATATCAGAGATCATGCTGGTGCAGGACTGGTTAGTACCGCAGATTTCCTCTATGTTGTACCCTTGCCATCTAAGTCTATGTAGCCTCTTTTCATCCATGTTAATATATCTTTATTATTATTTCGCAAAAGATGAATCTTGATCATGCTTTGTAATTCACACCTATCTATTTCTACATCTTATTTCTTTCCACCTGTGCTATAATGTTATTGCCTAATCCATTAGAGCACATGCAGCTGGGATGGTGGTCTGGAATTTCTGGAAATTTATCTGATCCGTATGGTCTTATAATTCGTATAAGTGCTGAGCATGGTCGATATGTGGCTAGAAGTTATGATACAAGGTATTAATTTTGTTGGTTACATTATTTATGTGCCTAACTACATTTTTTATTATTATTTTATACTTTGGTTTGCTATTCTGTGAGTGGATGTGCTGCTCATATTTCTGCTTTTGTTATAATGGCTGGAATTCTCATATTCATTTAATTTTACAATTTCCTGCTGAAGTATGATCCAGTTTAAGGAGCTATTGGCATTTTTTTTGGCAATTGGGTTGCATATCAGGAGTGCTGCTCCTAGAGAAATTGATGGCCTGCAGCAGTAGATGTCTGTTTGTGGAGCCTAGTAGATGCCTGTTTTTTTTTTTCCGGCAACTGCGGTACATATTTGTAGTGATACTGATTTGAGACATCAGGAGTGCTGCTCCTAGAGAAATTGATGTGCGCAACAGATGTTTGTTTGTGGTTGACTTAGCCTAGCTGATGCTCCAATCAGTAACTGCAGATTATTTGATATAAGAATTGTTTGAAATTATTATACTCCATTGACAATGTGTTATGGATTCATAGCAATGGATAAGTTTTTTTTTTAATTTTTTTACACAAAGTAGGTCTTAGTATACCGAAATGAGTCAAAAATGTTTTATGGAGTACTGCTGCTGCAAGAACAATTTCCTTTTATCAGTTGTAGTTGGTGAGATTAGTGCAGCAAGATGACTGGACAATAGCAAAAGTATATATGTCTTCTAAATTAGTACAACCAGCACTATAATTTAAACGTTCTTCAATGTATTTTTGTGTCGTCCATATACTTGGAAATACTGTAAAGGCTCTTATCTGATTTCATTTTACTGATGTTGAAAACACTTTATTGTATGAAATATTTGTTTTTCATGATGCCCGCCAATTGACTGTTCTCATTTTTAGACAGCTGGCTTCAGACAGCCCTGGTTTCCCTATATTTGAAATATACTTTGCAGAGGCAGATGGAGGATACAAAGTGCAGGTACAATGTTTTATGCTTAATATAAGAAAATAATATGCAAATATTGAAAATCATCTTGTTATAAATTTTGGTGTCCCCTTCTATGGGGAAAAAATTGAAATCATCTTCGATATCATGGACATGTTACTTGCTGTTAGCAATTTCATGATCTGAATTTCAATTTATCATGTGCTCTTGGAAATTCAGGATGGCATCAGTTATCTCTTTTGATAGTAACATTGTATAATATATGATGACATCTGGAAGTGCATATCCTCATGTTGGTCAGCGTGGTTGGGTTATATTGTCGTAGGCCTATCCATGTAGGCATGCATGACTCTTAGACTTGATAAAGCATGCAAAACTTTGTTTCACTTTCACTGTTGCTGTTATGTTGTCTGGGAGTCTGTGACGGGCTTTGTTCATTCAATCAAGCCAACAGCCTTCCCTTCCCATTAGTTTTCTCATGTCCACAATTCCATAAAATTGAACCCTAGTGTTTTTACTGCACGTGGCATGCATGATTTCCTATGTCATATTTCTTCAAATTTCAATTTGAAGAGTTGGTTTTATTTAAAAAAAACTGTAAGATTATAGCAACTATGGGTAAGGTGACAAGAAGGGTTATCTTGGTTTCTAACGTGTAATGTTTCCATCCATTCTCTGATAAAACGGGGCTGTTATTTTCAGGCAGTGCATCTGAAACCAGATGATAGTGATTCTGACCAATTGCCAAACATTTTAAGAGAGAAACTTGGCATGGACAGTATAAACATATCTAGCAGTTCAATAGGGTCTAAGCATGAAGAATTCGATGGAAGTATAAACATGGATGATCAAGATAGTGATGATAGTAATATTACTGCCGGTGGCCCAGCTGGTTTGAAAAACTTATCAAGCGATTCAACTGCAGTTCCCAGGATTAAAATCTTGAAAGTGGTACCCATGGAAAATGTCAACCAAGACTACATAATCAATATTTTCGATCAAATTTCAGAGGAAGATGATGACCATGATGACCCTGAGGTTGAAAATGCATCTTCACATGATATTGGTGATGAAGATAACAATGCAGGAGCAGAAACAGTTTCTGCAGAAGAGAATGGTGATGAATCTGGTGATGAAAATGATATTGAAGCCTTGATTTCAATTGATTTCATCAGTGAGAATAACAACGATTATGCTTCTCATTCGTCAGCTGAAGCTTTTGAACGAATGCCAGCTAGATTAGAAAAAACAGACCGCTTCTCGTTTTCCTTCTATACAGAACAATACAGTAAAAAGATAGATGTGGGGAAAACCCAGCAGACTGCGAGGAAAACAATTGATTTACATACCAGTCAGGAGGGTGATGATGGTTTTGTCCAGCTTGATCGTGTAAAGTTGAGTGGCAGCAACAAGAAACTATCGGTAAATATTTTTGTTGATATAGTGCTCTGCATTAGCTTTGATGTCCTTCATTGCGCTTGATTGACTCATCTGAATAAAAATCAATTATTTGTCTTGTTTGTTGATTGTTAATGGTCTCTTCTGTTTCAGTTTCTCTTTAAATAGGCTGTATGAACTGGTAAAACATGGAACATAACTTTTTTATGCTTGATTCCCAGTGAACTTTGTGAACCGCATTCTTTTTGTAAACTGTGCCGCCTTGTCCTTTTGTCAAAGAACATGGATTTTATCAATTATCTCTCTGATACCTGTTTTTCTGTTTTGCTGTTGATTGTTAGATCTGTATCAAGTACTTTTGAACATTTTTGGTAGTGTGGACCCACGATCCTTGTCTCTTTTGTGCTTATTCTTACATGCTCACAAAATTAACTATATCATTCAGTATGGAGTAAGGAAGTAAATGAATTTTTCAATGGTATTGTGGACTTGCATGATGAAAATAGACTTTTAAACTGATTGCCAGTATCATTCAATTTATCTTATGCAGATACTGCAACTTGGCATCAAACAACATAATAACAAGGCCCAGCAAAACCTGCATGGAGTTACCCACTTCAGCCGTATTCAGATGCCTATATCTTCAGATCCTCTTACCGGTATATTCCAAAATTGTACCTACCACTTGAGCTTTCATTTTTTTTTTCTCAAATACACTAAAGAGCTGCATATCATTGCATTAAAAAGAAATAGAATTAGGAGTGTAAGATACCACCCTACACACCCGCCTCTTGAGGTTTTCATGGTACCATTCTCGTTTTCTCGGCCTGCATGAGAAGGTCTTCTCTTAGCAAAATGCTCAGGGGCTGTCTTACATATCATTGCAGGTCGAGTTTTTTTCTTCTCCTTTTTGGGGTATTGACTGAAAAACATCCTTTGCAGGCTTGTACGTGACTGCATCAGGGCTTGACTCAGAAATTCTTAGTTTGCAACGAAAATTTGGTCAATGGCGGGAAGATAATTCGTCTGAGGAGCATAGCGATCTACTGTTCTATGAGTATGTTGAAGCTGTAAAATTAACAGGGGACAACCTTGTGCCAGCGGGTCAGGTGTGGTCATCATATCATTAACGTTTTTGGCCAATCTTCTCTGTCAATTTCCTGCAGTTTTCCGTAGCCCACTCTCAGTTTAGAAAGTCATTTAATGTGTGGTTTCTTGAAAAGCATAATAATTCAGGTTGACCTGATATAATTCCTATGCCAGGTTGTGTTCCGTGCAAAAGTTGGTGAGCGCTATCAGCTTCCTCATAAGGGAATCATCCCTAGAGAACTTGGAGTGGTACTTTTTCCATAACTTAAATAGTGTTTTTGTCTTTTCACCAGCAAACGTCCAAACTTACATTTCAATATGATATAGGTTGCTAGGTATAAGGGGCAACGGAAAATTGCAGAACCTGGTTTCCAAAACCCTCGATGGGTTGATGGGGAGCTTTTGATACTGGATGGAAAGGTGAATTCAATAAACCGAGCACATCGTTGGTCCTTATTATTATTATTATTATTATTATTATTATTATTATTGTTATGAACATATTTCTGTTGTGCAACTTGCAGTTCATCAGGGATGGTCCTGTGATAGCTTTCTTTTACTGGACATCAAATTTCCATCTTTTCGAATTCTTTAGACGGTTGAGGCTTCCTGACTAGTTCCTTCTAAGAGTAGTAGGTGGAGGTAAACTGCATTTCATCTTCTAGTGGTTCACAATTCATGTATTATTGTACTAAAGTAATATTAATTTCGTTGTTGCGTCTTCGTGTGCTTTTCAAACACCAATATCTGTTCCATGCAGAGATGATGCTTGTTGGCTGTGGCCATCATTGATCCAAATTTGGCCTAGTTTCCTTCAGGAAATGCTATATTCATCCTAAATGGTCGTATTCATTGTTGACCTCCAAATAAGAATTAAAATGGACAAAAAGGATCAGAGTCACCTGATTTTGTTTATCTCAAGTTGGTGCTGTCATATAGGGTAAAGCCAGAACTAACCAAAGTATGTAATGTCTCTATATTTATTAGGATAAATACTACTGCTGTAATTTTGTGACGCTTTTGAAGCTTTTGACTGGTAGCCACAATGAGTTTTCAGTGAGTCTGTTTGCTTTGGATAAAAATGCATCACTTGTAGCAAGAATGAGTTTTCAGCGAGTCTGTTTGCTTTGGATAAAAAATGCATCACTTGTAGCAAGAAGCCGAGAACATGGTCAATTCAAAAGTGGGCATTATTGCTATATTGGTAGGGAGTTTAAAAAACATCATTCTTGACTTCTCATACCAGGTTTGGCTTGGTATTTATGAACATCTTTGATGAATTCAAGGACATAGTTTTGTCATTTGTTACCTGGCCTCATTATGTTTTATATGTCTGGTTTGGATGTGCAGTATCTTAGTAGTTAGAAATGTTCTGGGTAACTGATGTTTCTTAGGAAACCTTTCGAAAGGTTATTGGGGCGAGCATTTAGGATGCATGCACCCAGAGGTGCTGTGCCTTAGCTGGACTGGAAAGACACCTTGATAGCCCATTCTGCTCAGTAGATATTAGAACATGTATTATGATACTTGTTTATTTTATTGTGAACTGGCTAGCCTGTACTTTATTGCCAATACTACAGGAAATACCCTCTATAGTGCCGGACAATTATAATTTCTTATTATAGCTGTTCATTGCTGAGACTGTTGAGCAGAAACTGCTTCAAATAGATGCATTATGCTTGTTTTATCATTTTTTGGTCACGTGTGGAGTGCTGTTGCTAATGAATATGCCTGGATTAGAGAGAGTTTATTATCATAAGTTTTAATTCAATGTATGTCCTGTGTCCTTTTCTGGTCTGTTTGTCTAGGGTCCTTTTGCCCCACTTAACATTTCATTTGCGCAACATCTTCATAATGTAGGTAACTTAACTTCAGATTTGTTTACCTCTTAGCAGGTCATTTCAATCTCACATGATGATGTACATAGTTGCCTTTGGTGCCAACTGGAGTCTGCCCTGCCTGTACATTCCTGAATGTGGGTTTGATGTGGAGAATAGAGCTCTGGATGTTGTGCGAGTTTTCGTGGCTTATCCATCCACTCTGAAAACCTGCCGGGTGAAAAAGAGCACACAACAAGAGAAGTAGCATACTGTCAGCATGGGTGGGCCGTGGTCTCATCATACATACCCATTCTTGTGCTCTGCTTGGGCCAAGAACTTGACAGCATAAAAACGTGTTTCTCAGAACAGGTAGAATTAGCACTTAGTAAGGCAGAGTTATGTAGCTACAAAGGTATAGTTATGTAGCCACAAATAATGGCGTGTCTTCGTATGTGAAATAGCAACAGATTTTTGCAGTGTGATCAAATAATGGAGCTACAATTAACAGCGTCCGCTTGACCGTACATGTATTTCAATCAGCCGCAGAGGCGTAGGCTGATGCGCATATGCAGCTAAACACAGACTTGTTAATATATTGAAGCTTGTTTAGCATTGTCGTTTCCTTACGCTAGCATTCTATTTCTTTTTGTTTTTTGGCCCCTCTGCTGTCTACAACAAGCAAGGGCAGAAAAAGGCTATGCTGTCGCTGAAGCAAGCGGTAACCTACCCTCACTCGCGTGCTTGTTTCGCACGTAAACGACAGACCCGTACCTGTAAGATCCATACAATTGCTTCTTCCGAACTGATCGTGATCGAGTGATCTGGAGTATTATCGACCGAACTGTCAGCGTCGATGTTGTCTTGTGCGGGGTCTCCAGTGGAGTTTTGGCTTAGGCTGTTCGCAATGGTCAACCTCTACTCTATCCTTTAAAAAGAATATTCTATCCTAGTCATCGAGATTTCAACCTTTAAATCAACTTCTTCCGCACTCGTCATACTTTATATCCCATACTCCATATCAATTATACTATATTCTATTCAACCATTCCAACTACCCTCTCTTCTCTCTCCCCACCTTTTATTTTTTTTCCTACCTTTTTCCCCTCCTCTGTTTTTCTCCGCCGCCCCCTTCTCTCTGGAACCATCCCGATCCGGCCGCACTCCCGCTCCCATAGTCCCATTCGGCCGAGCAGGGGCGGCGCCCAAGGAGATGTGGTCCGGCGGAGCTCGCAGAGGAGGAGGAGACGCGGCCTGGCGGCAGGCGCGGGAGGAGCAGCGGCAGCCGCCGCTCCCAACAGCAGGCGCGCGCGAGCTATCCTTTCCTGGGCTATTTCTTTGGATCAAGTCTAGAGATTCCAGGGGCGTGTTTAGTTCCTCCACTAAATTTTTTCACCCATCAAATCAAAGGGAATCTTAAATACTAAATGTGGATGAAAAAATAATCTATTACGTGGATGAAGTGTATTTCGCGAGGCGAATTTAATGAGCCTACTTAATCCATGATTCGCAACAGTGCTGCTACAGTAACTATCCGCTAATCATGGTTTAATTACCCTCTAATTACCCATCATTAGATTCGTCTCGCGATTTTCTGGCTAGATCTGTAATTTATTTTATTAGTACTCTACGCTTACACTCTCAAATGATACATTTCCTTTAATGTGACATTTTCATGAAAAGTTTTTCACCTCATCTAAACACCCCCTGAACTGGAGCTTGATGGGACCTTGGCTTGAGATAATGAGATACCAAAGGTTTGTGTTTCCTAGGTGATTGCGTCGACTCAAAGGTCATCCATCGATAATTTTGAATCAAGAGAGTAACCTATATATTGAAATCCTATTTGCATTCCTGATCCTACACGTATGGTTTGAAGGCTTGGCCTTCTTTGTAGTGCTACACCGGGTCATTTTTTTTTTGAACTTGCAGGTAAATGACCATTTCAAACATAGGCAGAGTCAATTTCAGGTGGAGACTTCCGTTTTTTCAAATAGAAATCGAGATTCCATTTCCAATATTTTATGATGCGATTATAAAAACGTCGAGGCTTCAACTAGAGGGGAAAAATAGCCCGTGCGCCACGTTTCTAGCGTCCCCTCCTCCTTTCCTTCTTCCCGGAGCCGCGTCAAACGAACCAAACCTTGTGAGAGCTCCCCGTCCCCCCTCCGGCCCTCCCCCACCTCCCCCTTCTACTCTCACCGCGCCGATTCCTCGCACCATCTCCTCCACTGTATCCTTCCTCCGCTGCCGCCACCGACGGCGAATCCGCGGGGCGCCGCCCCTAATTCGCGCCGCCCGCGCCCAGATCTCCCCCCTCCGCTCCTCCGGATGTGATGAGCCGCCCCCATTTGCACAAGGACCCGGCCTTCCCGCGCGCCAATGGGTCCTTGGACGGCGGAGCCCGCGGCTTCGGCGAGATCGAGGAGGTGGGCGCGGCGGCCACCGTAGCCGTCGAGCAGTCGCCCTCGCAGTCCTCGTCCCCGACGGCGTCGTCGCCGCTGGCGATGTCGGCGTGCGGGCAGTACATGCTGCACCGGGTGCGCAAGCTCGACACCCTCGCGGGCGTCGCCATCAAGTACGGCGTCGAGGTAATGCGACGGGAGTGATGTCCTGCTGTATTATTTAGGGCCTCTCTGGTTTTAATATTGCATTGGAGTATCAGATATGTGTATAAAACAACAGCATTCTTTAACTCGTAGCTGTACTGGTTGCAACGCCCTTCTATTTTGTACTTTTGGTGAACTGATTTATGAATGGTTGGTGTATTCGGATTGTGTAGGTAGCCGACATTAAGAGGCTGAATGGCCTCTCAACTGACCTCCAGATGTTTGCACACAAGACATTGCGTATTCCGCTCCCGGGAAGGCACCCTCCATCATCTTACCAGAATGGTTCAGATGAGATTGATGACAGGTAGCTGGAATGTGAAATTGTTCATCAGCATGGCTTGCTACATAAACCATTATTGCCATTGTGTCATATGTTGTGGTGCGAGAAAGCGTTGTGATTCGTTTTGTGTTGATATTCACTAGTTATTTACGGAATAGTTTACTCAGGAGATGCATAGCAAGGTCAAGGTCAGGCTAAGGATACTGGTGCAAGATCGTTGAATATTTGTGTATCCATTTCAACTATTTTCACGTGAAATCCAAGTGTATGACGTTACTCAAAATAGTAACTGATTGGGGAAGCTTAGCCTTGTACTCTGATGCAAAAGCTTTCTTATCATTTCAAGTTTCAACTGCATGTTTGCTGCCAAAAACTTTTCCACAACCAGGGGAAACGTTTCCCCATCATGTTGATCATTCAGGTTGGTTTAAGGTAGTTTGAATTATGAAGCCCTCTCATACCTGCTAGTCCCTAGGAGTGTTGAATCATGGGTGTGGTAGGAGTACGTTACTCTACTGGTATGAAAACCACTCCCTAGTTCCCACGTTTGCTATAATCTAGACATGCAGCTGGAGTTACTAACTTTTGTCGTGGCTTATTTCCGCGCTCATTGTGAGCATTAAATTTCTCTGGCTATTCCCTTTTCTACATGTGGAGTGTTTTTAGTTGTTTTGGTCTTTTGTACTATTCAGATGATTTGGCCTATTAGTGAACTTTCTCCACACGCACCTTGGAGCTTGATTTGTTTTTATGGAAAGTGATTCTAACTAAATATGAATGCATGATAACATTTGTGTCGGAGCTTTCAGCAGCGGGCAGTCCTTGAATCTTTCTTTGGCTACCTTTTCTTTTGGTGACATGCACTTAATCAATTTGGTGGGCATATAACTTGGAGAACTTGATATTTTTAGCTTTTGACTGTATGCATGCTCATGTGGCATGTTTAAATTGGTCGTTGGCATATTTCTTTTGGCAACTTTAAGCTATCTTCAAGTGACTGCGATATTAGTTATGGACATAAGTCACCAAGTGAAGAACACTATAGGAGCTAAAGGTTCATGTGATGATGTGAACCAACATGTCAATACATTGTAGTCATCTTGTGCTTACATGGCTTTGAGAATCTCCTCCATCGAGCATTTATCATCTGTGATGTTAGCAAAGTGACATATACTTCAGACATGTCAGACATTTCCGGGTGAATTCTACAGTGGCTGTGTTTTTAGTCGTTACACGCCACAAAACTTAGCCTTTATTCTCTAGTTGCCAATTGCCATAGCAACTTGCAAGTGCTTCTTCTTTGTAGCTTACCGAGTCTAACACTTTTTAAAATATTAGTTAATTACATTGTGTAAAGACCTCTCCAGTTTGGCAACCATCTTTGCGATGTTTATGATATGCCTTACCCTTACCTGATATAGTGATATTATTGTTTCAGGGAATGTACTCCACGCCGCATTCATGATGATATCTTGGATTCAGTATTGAAGACACCAAAGCCCAAAGTTTCACCAGCCATGAGTCTTCTGCAGGGATACTATGGCCTTACACCACCTCCAAAGAGAGACCAAACAGGCGAAGGCACTGAGATGGCAGTCTATAGAAAAGGCAAATCTGCCTTTTTGGATGTTGAGCCATGGCTGGAGCCACCAAATTCTGAACCGTTCTCTCTTCAGAATAGGAAAACAAGAAGTTTAACAATAGGTTCTTCTCTTCTTGATGGTGATGCTGATGAAAATGGTGATAGTGAAAGGCTGATAAGGCGGCGCCAGAAAGCTGATGGTGAGCTGTTACCTAGAGAGGAAAACGGCGGTGACTTCCTGGCAAGTGCTGGGAAAGGCTTGGCACTGAGGCCGAAGTCGAGCAGTCGACAGGACATAAACAAGAGTCAGCAGAACCTTTTTGCAATGGCAGAGCCTTTGTTCAGCAATGGTGTGCAAACTGTAAGGAAATCATCCAGCACTCCAGAGTTCCAAGAGCCAGAGAGCAACACCAGTTCGTCCATATGGTCAGCGAGCAAGTGGAGCATAAACACAGATGCTTTTGCTCTGCCTCTCCCCATACCTCGCTTCGACAACATCCCAAAGCCAATTGCTGCTTGGAGAAACAAGGCGGCTCGTGATTAATAATGTGCTATCTTGGTTGTGCATGATTTTCCCTGAACACTAGGAGGCCCAGAAAATGGCCATGAAGGAGCTTACAGCTTAGATTGGCAGTTGGCAACAGTGTTGACAGCTGGAAGCAAAGCAGGACCTTGGTTGGTTCATGCTTGTTGGAACATACTGAAATCAGATGCATTTCGTACATGTTCCCAGATGGTATCTAGATTAGGAGGTTTACATGGTTCTCATGTTATATTGGACATGTTGCACCAAGAGTAGCAACGTTAATATTCTTCATATAAATTATAGATGTTAGATGACATAGAGGAGACTTGGATATTTGAGGAGGATATTCTTTTGTACACAATGAGATAATGTAGAGGATCAAAGGGCGGTTATATATGTGTTGTATGTGTGATCCCATACCCTAATATAGAAGTTGGCTTCGCTTAACATAAGATTAGTTTCTTTGTCTTTCCCTTGTATCGCCATAGGAGAAATCAACGCAAATCTGCGCGCGTGTCGAATCAGTATCCACGGCTTGTAACTAGCACGTGGAAGCGCCTTCCTCCGTAGCTCCGTCGCCAACCACCCACAGTCCACAGACGGCCACGCATTTCCCCACTTTCCAGAGGAACCTTCCCGATGGCGACCCCAAGCTCCCCTCCAGCTGCCCTCGCCGGCACCGCCGCCTCCTCCATCTCGCGCCTCCCGTCACAACGCCCTTGCCTACCCCGCCTCAGCTTCTGCCCAGCACCAGCGGCTGCCGCCGCCGCGGCTTCCCCCATTTCCCTGGGGCCGGGGTGTCGTCCCTTGCTCAGTATCCGCTGTGGAGCCGCCGCCGGGCCGTCGCCGCCCTCCTCCGAGCCCCCTCCTCCGTCTGGTAAGCACACGTACTTGTTCATTTTTCCTTCCGTTTCTGCAACCTTTGTTGCTGCGTTTAGTGTAATACATCCATGAAACTGCGCACGATTAGTTGACTGATTAGGCGTTTGAACTCGGCGCTGGGGATGGGGATATCTATTTTGATATTGGTCCGTGGGAGCGAAGAGGGATCTGCTACATATGTTGGATGTAGATCCACACGAACTCAGTGGTTGGGATAGGGTACTGGAGAAATTGTTGGGGGAGAATTTGTGTGCTATTTCTCGTCTAGACGCTCTCAGTGTGTGGATTTTATTCAGTTTGTGGGATGTTTGTAGATTGTGATGGTTTTCTCAGAAATGCTCACTTGAATTCGACGGCTTCGACAGAAAGCTCTTCTCTGTCTTTTGGTGATAAGTTATCACTTTTAAAGAACTGAATGTTGGATTTTTTTTTTAAAGCTTGAAAGTTTAAGCCATTAAACTGTGGTGTACATAAAAAGTTGGTCTGTATGTATCGTGTTGTCAAAATGCCTATGTTCCCATAGGTATGTGAAAGGAGAAAATGTAATCTAGCTGATTATATTCAGAGATATGGTGTGTTCTTGTACAATTGCTTGATTATAATTATGACACTTAAACAATTTGCATAACGGATCAATAGATAACTTGCTCCCAATATTGTGTCAACATCAATACGATAAACCTGACAAGTGGATTTCTTTGTTTGGAGCAGCCACATATACTAATAATCTATACTACAGCTACCATCAAGTTCTAACAATAACCAGGACTGTTGGGGTGGTACTATAAACATGTTGTAAGGACTACCTTTCCTTTATGGTGGCATGTAAAACAAAATTTAAGATATAGTCAAGGATTTTGGGTCAATGTCTGAATTTGCGCATATTTGGATGATCTCTATTCAGACGATGTGTTTTGTTAACGAATGTGAAATTCATGACATATTGGCATGCAACACATACAATGTGCAGGTTCACATTAGAATAGAATCAACAATCAAGTGCATACTTTTTTGAAGTAATTGGATCAACTAATTAAGACTTGAAAAGATGAGAAGCAGTGACACTTAACATCAGTTCGCTGTATAGAAGGCAATTGTATTCAACAGTCACCGAAGTTGTTGAAGTTATGTTTTCTGTAGCTGTCCTATGACCATTGTAGAGCCTTTTGAAGTAAGGTTCACAGTAATTTTTGTGATCTTTTTGAGTTATTTTTCTATGTGTCATCATGATTTCTATGTTTTGCTTTTTATAGGATAAAATGTTCAAGATTAAGAAACACTGTAATTCCCAGAATACTGGCATGGTGGCATACTAGTTTGACATACTGTTTCTGAAACATTAATTCAAAGAGAAAAATAGGTAGAAATTGGTTGCTTCAATTTGTTTGTGATGTTTGTCAGCAGATAATTGACATGTGTATCAATAGCTCAGAATAACCAAAATTGTTAGGATCTTATAGCTATTGAGGAACTATCTAGGAAGTAGGAACAGTGAGTCAAGACCTAGTTTGCAGAGTTTCACTTTCATGGCATGAAATATTTCTGTATTTTCTCGACTATCAGGTTTGTACATTTTATCAAATATTCATATGTTTTCCGTCGCTGAACCCATTGTCACACTCAAGATTCTTGCGTAATAAATGCATGCACAAAAACTGGGTGTAACTAATTTTATTTTCCTTTGACAGGTTGGCAAGAGAGGCTGTCAAGTTTGCAGGATAGAGCACGGATATTCTTTGCTGTTCTGTTCTGGATGTCATTATTTTTCTGGGGAAGTGCTTGGGATGGAAGTAACAATTCAGGAGGCAAGAAGCGTCAACGATTTCGAAAGAAATCCAAGTGAAGATGGATTGGGTGTCATTTTTCTAGGCATATAGTTTTCTATGTTCAAGGACTTCTGAATATACAATGGCGCGTAGTGAATATGTAGGTATATAGGAAGCTGTCGTGTTACATGGTTGCATTTCAGCAACCAGTACCCTGATGGAAGTTACTTAGTCCTGTTGTGTATATTGCCGATCATTGACATGGAGATATCGGTGTCATCATAAGACATCTATGCCTGCTCGTTGATATTATTACGGAGTAGTATTTTTCTGGCTGCAGACTGCATGGCTGGTGGTAACTTTTGGTAGCCAAGCGGCCAAGCTGGAATTCAGCTCTCCTGTTTCAAACATGTATATATATCGTCCTGACCATCAATGACTATGACTATACAAGTCTACTGACATAAATTTGGTAAATACTACTGTACCTCTGTCATATATTGGACCATTAAACTACTTTAGTTAATTTTTGAACTAATAAGCTTGTCCAAAACATCATATATTGAAGAACGGAGGGAGTAATTAATTAAAGATCAACAGAGATGCCATTTTCCAAATCGTAATAACACGGCCTGTAAAAGGATACGAAGGGAGTATCGAAGTTTTTCTAACAACCACCCATTCTTTTATTTTAGATAGAAGATAGAGAAACAAAGTCAATCAATTGTATGTGTGTTTAGGGGCGGAGCCAGGATTCGTCATTTTCCAAATCGTAATAACACGGCCTGTAAAACGATACTAAGGGAGTATCAAAGTTTTCTAACAACCACCCATTCTTTTATTTTAGATAGAGAAACAAAGTCAATCAATTGTATGTGTGCTTAGGTGCGGAGCCAGGATTCAATCATAAGAGGGGCCAAGACCACGGCTAGAACGTGTACTCATAAGAAATTTTTCTCAACAAAATAAATGTACTCATAGCAATGTTGATGCCTAGTTTGATGCTTGGACAATTGTAGCCTTGCATCAGGCGCATAGATTAACTCTTACACACGTGATTCTTAGTTGACTTCTTGGAGTTGTACACTGGAAACAATCTTGAAGACTTATACATGGACCTATAAAAAGCAATTAACTCAATATGCAGGATCAGCACGCACAATTAGCTAAGCATGGATCACAGGATCAATCAACACAAATAAAAAAAAAAAACTGCCACTGACTTTGGGAGGGAGGGGCCATGGCCCCCTTGGCTCCTTGTGGTTTGTGAATTGTGAACGCCATGAGATGAAAGCATGCTGCGGCTTGCTCTTGATAAAATATACTATTACCGCGCCTGGATCAACATGCATAATAACCGAACAGATAAACTGGCCAACATGGTAAACATGATCATACTTCGAAGTCGAACAAAAACGAAAGGAGATTCGTCAATCAATCACGATAGCGTGACTAGGCTGAACCGCTGTGAGCCGTAACACCCGCCACTAGAGGAGAGGCATTCGCGTTCATTCCGCAGGCACGTGCCCATCTGACAAGACGGGTCCACATGCAAGCCACCCAGGAGCTCGAATCCGTTCGTATTCGTTACCTCGTCCCCTCAGCCTCCAGTCTCCACAACGGTAACGGCCGCTGCGTCCTCTGCTTCTGCTCGCCCCAGAACGCAGAACATTCCCCCTCGCCGGCTCGCCGCGCCAACGAACGCCATGACCATCACGGCGCCACCCACACCCACCGCCTCACGCACTTCGCCTTCTCCTACTTCTCCCCCACCTCCTCTCCCCTCCCTCCCCTCCCGCTACGCTTCTCACCTCCCAGTCCCCGCCACCGCCGATTGGCCCGCACCGAACCCTACCGCTCCATCGCCCCTATGGCGCCTGACGCCATGTCCGAGGACGGCGACCCGCCGCCCCCACCTCCGCCGGAGCAGTTCCCGCCTCCTCGCCGCCCGCACAAGCAGCTCCAGCCTCGGGGGTATACTGACCGACCACTCTGATCTCGCGCTACGGGGCCGTCCTTGGCCCCGGCCCGTGGCGGCGCCTGAACCTGAACCGAGCTGATTGCGGCTTCGCTCTCGCGTGCAGGTACCAGCTGGAGGTGTTCGCGGCGGCGCTGCGCGGGAACACCATCGCGGTGCTCGACACCGGCTCCGGGAAGACCATGGTCGCCGTCATGCTGGCGCGGGAGCACGCCCGCCGCGCGCGCGCTGGGGAGGCCCCGCGCCGGATCGTGGTGTTCCTCGCGCCCACCGTGCACCTCGTCCACCAGGTGCGCGTCTGGTGGTCCATTTGTCTTCTCCACGCGGGGAATGTGGGGATGGATGCTATTTTTTTCTCATCGGGAGGTGGTTGCGTTTCTGACTTTCTGTGTTTTGTGCCGTAGCAATTTGAGGTGATTCGGGAGTACACGGACCTCGACGCAGCGGAGTGCCACGGGGCATCGGGTGTTGGTGACTGGAATGCTCGTCAGTGGAAGGAGGCAATCGGGAGTAAGGAGGTAAGCACCAGAGCACACCGAAGCTCGTGCCATGTCCAAGGCGGTAATTGAGCAATTGTATGCACTGTGAGGTCTATGGACTACCGTGTACGACTGTCTGCCAAGTGCTTGATGAATGGTTTGGGGCTAACAAGCATCCTGGACTCCTGGTGTTGCTGACGGCACTGTTTTGTTGATAGTGGTGGTTATTAATTGTGTCATTGAGGTTATTGTTCACAAATGTCAGAGTTGTTGACTAAATAATCTTGAACTTTGCTAAAACACATATGGGTTTTCCTGCCACAACTCTAAAAGGATACTCAACTTACATTCACGAGATATTTAGCAACCTTGTAAATATGCCACTACGATCAAATTAGTTATCTTAGATTTTGTGGCTTTCTAGTGCTGCTTCTTCTGTTAGATGAAATAATCATTTACAAGATCTTTCAGATTATCAGTTCGAAATCCAAAGTCCCATATTTTGCTTTTTCTACTATATCTGATTTGAAATGTGTTTGCCTTGAGTAATGGATCTTTTCCTTTTTGTCTCTCAGATTGTTGTTATGACGCCACAGATATTGCTGGACGCTCTGAGGCATGCTTTTCTAACAGTGAACACGATGAGCTTGCTAATATTTGATGAATGTCATCGTGCTTGTGGAAACCATCCTTACTCACGAATAATGAAGGTAACAGGGATATGAAGATCTTTTCGAATTTACAATGTTGATAGATAATACCCTCTTGCAATTTTTATAGACTAGATAAATTTCTTAGGATCACATTTCTAAATAAATGTCATGCAGAATTTTCTAATGTTTACACCCCACTTGACTTTACAGGAGTTTTATGTTAACTCTGAGTGGAGGCCAGCTGTATTTGGAATGACGGCATCTCCAGTTGCTGCAAAAGGTAGGAATTCTGTACATGACAGTCATGTGCACCTTTTTTAGAAAAGTAATGTGTACTATCTTTCATCAAAATTATGCTTGTAGTTATTTATATTATCATGTTGTCTAACCGTAATTTCATTCCTTTCATTTTGTCATGTTCCATGGAAAACTCTTTTCTTGAATTCTACCATAAAATGTGACATGTTCTTCTAATTTGCTTTAGCATTTTATTACAACCTTTTATTTATTGACGCCTTATGTTTTTTTCAGGAGCTTCTACTATAGAAGATTGTGAAGCACAGATTGTTCAACTTGAACTGATATTGGATGCCAAGGTTCTTTCTTGCAGCTAAAACTTCTTCAGTTTTGAACTTTATTGAGTTCTTTTAGGAAACGCAAGTTTGCAGCAACAGATTGATGTCAATATCTTACATGTTATCCCAGGTATATATTGTTGAAGATAGGAATGAACTTGAGAGCTTTTCACCTGGTGCAACAATTGTTAATAAATACTATGATCCTTACTTGTTTGATTTGGATGATCTGGAATCAAAGTTACAGATACTGTTTGAGGAGGTGATTTAACTAAACAACTATATTTCTTCTGATGTGCAAGAAAAAATATGTCGTTCGAGTAGTCACACCCATACTTAATTTATTATTTTTTGTTTGCACTTATGTATATTTTTATATAATTAAACATCGTACTGTTGGGCAGTTTGATGGTTTATTGGTTAGCCTACAAGAATCATCCCCTAATAAATTTGAAGACACTGATAGTATCTTGGAGATGTCAAGAAAGAATTTGTCCAAGTACAATGGGAAGATATTGTATGGACTAAATACTCTTGGTCCAATTGTTACCTTGGAGGTAATATTTTGTTTAAGTGTTGAGTATGCATAGTAACACTAAAACATACATATTTGTGTACATAAAAGTCAAACTTGCTAGAAGTTCTATATATTTGCACATCTAAAAAGTAAGTATTCTACCAAATAATATTTTTGGGAGAAATCTATATCCTACAACACTTCGTATACTTACGATTTTAATTACTTCGAAGTTCATTATGGTAGTTGTAATCATCCTATTGACTAAATTATGAATTTAATGGTTATTTAACTTATGTAATCATGATTAACACGAGTGTGTTTGGACGGTTTAGATGATTTTAAACGGTTTAAACGGGTTTAAACGGCCCAACCGTTTAATCCACCGTTTAGGGCTAAACGACACAGTCGACCTCTGTTTACCGTTTAAACGGTGTTTAAACGGACTAAACGACCGTTTAGGCGAACAGAGCTTTTGTCCCAAGTGATTCAGACCTTCCTACACATTTATGTTAACTCTTTGTTGTTTTTTCCTAACAGGTGGTGAAAATATATAATGAAAGCATCAGTGCACTTGGTGATTCTGAAGATTGCCTCTTTTCTAAAGCTAGCCTGAACTTACACCTGTCCTATTTTAAAGAAGCTTTATTTTTGATAGAGGAAATTCTGCCACAGGGTATGATGCGCTCTTTACTTGTTAGGTTCAGTTTCTTATTTCTGATTATAACTGCATAAGCAAGCATGCAATAGTTATATCCTGAAAGTATGTTCAATATCTTACTGTTTTTGCTTGCAACTACATATACTACATTGAAAACTTTACAATATCTTCCTTATTTATTAATGATAAAGTAATAATACAGTTTACAAGAGCAAGCGGGAATTTATTTCTTTCCATGTGTTTAGTTAACACCTTTAATTTGTATATGTCATGTTACAAAATAAAAGGAAGATAAAGACATGCTTCTATTCACCTTTTCTGTTTCTTGCATGCTTGGTGCTTTATAGAATCGTGCCACAATGAAATTTCAACACTCTCTGTTGTGTGGATCTATAGATTCCTAGACGTAATCTGGTGTAACAGTGTGCATGGTGTGTGTCTGTGTGAGTTCTTGGGTCTAAGCATTGCCCTTGGGGTACTGTACTGGCTGTTTCTTATCTCTCTAAAAAAAACTCGACCACAGGGGATACTCTGGGCTCTGTTCTAAGAAGGTAGCATGCTTTGAATCTGGGACAGGACAAAAGTTTCAGCGTTTCACAGAGTTCAACGCTCTAACCGATGCATGTTTTTGGGTCAATCCTTTTTAGGCTTTTATTTTACTGAAATCTAACTATACTATCACCGGCTATTAAATTACACTTATGCATCAATATGCTTACTAATTCTCATGGCATCATCCTATAATAGGTTATGAGGAACTAATGAAATCAGAATCTGGTTCTGCGGAACTAACTAAGAGGGGATATATTTCTTCTAAAGTGGAGACACTGGTTGACATTTTCAAATCATTTGGGTAACATCTTGCACCACTCAAGCTGTTTATTTTTGCCTATTTTTTTGTTGGTACAAAGATACATTTATGTGTGTTTTCTCCACAGCTCATCAGAGGAAGTCCTTTGCCTGATTTTTGTAGAAAGAATTATGACAGCCAAAGCTGTTGAAAGGTTTATGAGAGGAATTGTGAACTTCTCCCGTTTTTCAATTTCTTACTTAACTGGAGGGAGTACATCAAAAGATTCTTTGAGCCCAGCAGTACAGAGATTTACTTTGGATTTATTCCGAGCTGGGAAAGTATGACTCGTTACTTGTCAAATTTGATTCAAATAGGATTTCAAATGATATGCTAACTTTTATGTCAATATCCAGGTGAATTTGCTTTTCACAACAGATGTTACTGAAGAGGGTATTGATGTACCAAACTGTTCTTGTGTGATACGCTTCGACCTTCCCAGAACTGTTTGTAGCTATGTCCAATCTCGTGGACGTGCCAGAAGAAGCAGTTCAAGTTATGTTCTTATGATTGAGAGGTACAAAGATTGCCACACTTAATCAATCGCATTTTGATAGAGTTTTTTTTTTTTCAAAAGTGATATAGGTTATTTAGCTTTAAAAATGTTTTCATAGTCACTGATATTTGATTCCATTCTAAGTTACAATCATGCATAAATCTCCTCTTCTTTTGATGCTTTGTCTCGAACTTTCAGGGGAAACTTGGTGCAGCAGGAACACATATTTCGTATAATACGAACTGGATATTACGTTAAAAACTTCGCACTGCATAAACCACCCAATACCCCATCACATGATTTGCCTCTTGAAGAGAAGTACACGTACCATGTTGACTCAACAGGAGCGACTATCACTGCAGACTGCTGTGTTAATCTAATTTATAAATACTGTGAGAAGCTTCCTAAAGATAGGTATTACTTGCACTTCCATGTAACTATTTATAACCTTTGTTGTTCTATTATTCTCCTTGTACCTCAAGAAAGTTTTGTTTCATCTAGTTGCAAGCATAGAATTTCAATTGATTTTGTTGCTGTTATGTCTAGCATTTGCACGTGGGATGAAAAGTTGATCAGTCTTAAATTACAGAAATAAAACAACAACTATACATCCTAATCCATGATTTTTTTCTGTATTTGTTTCGCACAAAAAATGGTTGTTCATGATAGCATTCTTATGCAGGTATTACACGCCAAAGCCATCCTTTGATGTGGGTCTCAAAGATGGGTCATATCAATGTACCTTGACAATGCCTCCCAGTGCTGCATTTCGAAGTATAGTTGGTCCTCCAAGCAGCACATGTAATTTAGCTAAGCAGCTTGTATCCCTTGAGGCATGCAAGAAATTGCACCAGCTAGGAGAACTCAATGATCATCTAGTACCCTTGACTGAAGAACCTACTAATATTGATACAACTGCAACAGGTGGAAAATGTCTTTCTGGACCAGGTACAGGTCTCATGTCTTGCAAGTCTCTCTTGCTTATATCAAGATTTCACGGAGAGGAGCGTCTTTTTGTCTGTTTTGCTATGTTTCAGCACTAATATCATCGTGAATCGGAATGGGCCTGAATTTTTGTTGGATGTAATTGTGCTGCTCTTGTTTGATCTTCTCCTGATTAGCAAAGTCAATGGAGCAGGTGAGCTCCATTGTACACTGCCTGCCGTATAGGACAGCAGTGCCATGAGTATAAGGGCAGTATGCCCTGTCTTGTATAGAGTACTGGTAGCAGTAGAATAGTTGGTAGAAGTGCTCAAGTGTGTGTACTAGGTACTCAAGTAGCTGTACTAGGAAGTTGACTCTTGTATGTATAAGAAAAGAGAGAGCAGCTGCAGCTCAAGTTAGTTCAGCAGCAACCAAACATCAGAGAGGTGTGCGTGTGTGCTGTGGTGTTCCTCTTGTTCATCCTCTAGCTCTAGAATTGCTTAGTTGTGTTGTGATTCTTAGAGAATTACCTCTGCCATTGCCAACAAGTGGCATCAGAGCCGCGTTCTGAGCGATCAGACCGGCAATGGCTGAGCGCGAGCGTCGGGGAAGGGGGCGTTCTGTAGGCCGCCGTGGAGGAGCAGCGGCGTCTTTGTCACCAGAGCCCGGCCGTCGTGGGACGGCGTACGTGGTGACGAAGACGGTCCGCGACATGGGCGGTGCGCAGTACCCCGTCCTCACCCGCAGCAACTATGCGGAGTGAGAGGTCGTCGTCAAGGTGATGATGAAGGCGCGCGGCCTTTGGAAGGCCGTCAGCATCGGCGCCGACGACGAGCAGGAAGACCAGATGGCCATGGAGGCCATCCTGAAGGCCGTGCCCGCCGAGTTCGCCATCGCACTCGGTTCCAAGAACACGGCGAAGGAGGCCTGGGACAGCCTCAAGACCATGCGGCTCGGCAACGACCGCGTGCGCAAGGCGAAGGCGCAGCAGCTGCGCCGTGAGTACGAGGCACTCACGTTCCGCGATGGCGAGGCCGTCGAGGACTTCGCGCTCCGGCTCACCACGGCGGTGAGCCAACTGGCGTCGCTGGGCGACACCATCAGCGAGCCCGCTGCCGTCGCCAAGTTCCTTCGCGTCGTGCCCCCTCGACTCGCCCAGATCGCGATGTGGATCGAGACCATGCTAGACATGGACACCCTCACGATTGAGGAAGTCACGGGGCGGCTCAAGGCGGTCGAGGACCGCGTCACGGAGGCGCCGGCGCACACGACCGCCGGCGGGCAACTGCTCCTCACGGCGGAGCAATGGGAGGCGCGCGGGCGGAAGTCCGAAACAGGGGAAGGATCCCTTATTTCGCACGGAGGCGGTGGAGGCGGACGCGGCGGAAGAGGCAGCGGCCGCGGCAGAGGCCGCGGAGGCGGCCGCGGCAGAGGTCGTGGCGGCGGCGGCGGCAGAGGCCGCGTGGGCAAGGACCAGTGCCTTAACTGCGGCAGAACTGGGCACTGGATCCGCGACTGCAAGGAGCCGCGCCGAGAACGCGCGCATCTCGTCCAGGAGGACGACGACGAGCCCGCACTCATGATGGCGCGAGTGTGCGTGCTCAGCGACAACGAGCAAGATGCGTCGCGCACCCGAGTGGTGCTCGACGAAACGCGCGCGCAAGTCCATCTCGGGGAAGATGGCGACGACAGCGGCGGCGGCGGCGAGAAGAAGTTGTGGTACCTGGACTCTGGCGCCAGCAACCACATGACCGGAGAACGCGTGGCCTTCTCCGAGCTCGACACGGGCGTCGTCGGGACAGTCAAGTTCGGCGACGGCTCGCGCGTGGAGATCCGCGGGCGCGGCACCATCGTCTTCACGTGCAAGAACGGCGAACACCGCGCCCTCACCGACGTGTACTTCATTCCCCGGCTGCGGAGCAACATCATCAGCATTGGGCAGCTCGACGAGCGAGGCTGCCAGGTGCTCATCGACGACGGCGTGCTCCGCATCCGCGACAGAGACAACAAGCTGCTCGCCAAGGTGAATCGTACCACCAATCGCCTCTACTTGCTCGACCTTCGTTTGACGAAGCCCGTGTGCCTGGCGGCGCACACCGGCGAGGCGGCTTGGCTGTGGCATGCCCGCTACGGGCATCTCAGCTTCGACGCGCTGGCAACCCTTGCGCGCCATGAGATGGTGCGGGGATTGCCCAGCATCGAGCACGCGAGCGAGCTGTGCGACAGCTGCCTCGCAGGGAAGCAGAGGAGGACGCCGTTCCCCAAGACGGTGAGGTACCGCGCCGAGGAGCTCCTGGAGCTCGTCCACGGCGACCTGTGCGGGCCAATCACGCCGGCCACGCATGGCGGACGGCGGTACTTTCTCCTGCTGGTGGACGACTGCAGCCGCTACATGTGGCTGCAGCTCCTGACGGGGAAGGACGAGGCGGCAGCAGCGATCTGGCAATTCAAGGCTCGGGTCGAGTCGGAGACGGGGAAGAAGATGAAGGTGCTGAGGATGGACCATGGCGGTGAGTTCAATTCGATTGAATTCGGTCTGTCTTGCGTAGAGGAAGGGGTGCAGAGGCACCTCACGGCGCCGTATTCGCCACAGCAGAACGGCGTGGTGGAGAGAAGGAACCAGACCATCGTGGGCATGGCTAGGAGCATGCTCAAGGCGATGAGAGTATCAGCGGCGTTCTGGGGAGAAGCAGTGAGCACGGCGGTGTTCATCCTGAACCGCGCTCCAACGAAGAGCTTGAAGGGGAAGACACCTTCGAGGCATGGCACGGCCGGAAGCCGGACGTGTCATTCCTGCGCACGTTTGGGTGCGTGGGACACGTCAAGAAGACGAAGCCCGGCCTCACCAAGCTGGAAGACAGAAGCACCCCGATGGTGTTCTTGGGATACGAGACGGGGAGCAAGGCTTACCGCCTGTTCGACCCACGGGCGCAGAGAGTCCACGTCTCGCGTGACGTGTTGTTTGACGAGGCAAAGGGTTGGAACTGGGAGGAATCCAGCGTGGGGGAAGGAGGAACGAGCGGGCTGAACATCTCGTTCACCATCGAGCACATGGTGTACAGCGGAGCAGAGGAAGCAGAGGATGAAGGAGTAGAGGGTCAGGCGACACCTCCAGGAGAAGCAGGGGTGCCGGGAACGCCTGTGGGACAGGCATCACCGGCATCAGGAGCGCCTGCAGGGCAGGCATCACCGGCGACAGGATCCACAGAAGCATCATCGCCGGCGACGGGCTCCACAACGACAACTACGAGCTCTGCTTCGTCAGTCCGTTTCGCCACGCCTCCGCCTGAGGTGACGGACATCGTCGATGATGACTACGACGGCGAGCCATTGCGATTCCGCCCAGTGGACAACATCATCGCGGCAAGGCAGCTCCACCAGGATGTGCGAGGCGCATCCTGGAGCAATTGGAGGAGGAAGAAGAGCTCCATCTCGAGAGCGCAGAGGAACCTGCGACATTCCGCGAGGCGGAACAAGATCACCGGTGGCAGAAGGCCATGACCGAGGAGATGAGCTCAATTGAAGAGAACAAGACTTGGTCCCTTGTCGATCCGCCGGCAAATTGCCGGCCAATTGGGCTCTAATGGGTCTACAAGGTCAAGCACGACGAGCAGGGCAATGTCGTGAAGCACAAAGCTAGGCTTGTGGCGAAGGGATTCGTGCAGAGAGAGGGGATCGACTTCGAGGAAGTCTTTGCCCCTGTTGCGCGCATGGAGTCGGTGCGCCTGCTGCTGGCGATGGCGGCAACTGAAGATTGGAAGGTCCATCACATGGATGTAAAGTCTGCATTCCTGAACGGGGAACTCCAGGAGGAGGTGTTCGTGCAGCAGCCGCCAGGATTCGTCGTCGCCGGAGAACAACACAAGGTGTTGCGCCTGCACAAGGCGCTCTACGGCCTACGGCAGGCGCCGCGTGCTTGGAACATCAAGCTCGATGAGAGCTTGACATCGCTGGGCTTCACCAAGTGCGCCACCGAGCACGCGCTCTACACCAGGCGGAAGGCGCGGAGGACGTGATCGTCGGCGTGTATGTCGATGACCTGATCATCACTGGCTCGGAGCAAGGAGACATAGAGGCGTTCAAGAAGGAGATGACTTCACTGTTCAAGATGAGTGATTTAGGATTGCTCAGCTACTACCTCGGCATCGAGGTGGAGCAGTCGGAGCGCGCCATCACGCTCCGGCAGAGCGCCTACGCGAAGAAATTGCTCGAGCGTGGCGGGATGGGCGGCTGCAAGTCGTGCCAGTCCCCAATGGAGGAGAAGATCAAGCTGTCAAAGGACAGCACTGCGCCAAGGGTGAACGCGACGAGCTACCGCAGCCTCGTCGGCGGACTGCGCTATCTGGCGCACATGAGGCCCGACATCGGTTTCGCCATCGGCTACCTAAGCCGCTTCATGGAGGATCCGCGGGAAGATCACTTCACCGCGATCAAGCACCTTCTCCGCTACATCGCTGGGACGATTGGGCACAGGATCATCTATCCTAGGCGAGGAGGAGCACGACTGGAGCTGACTGGGTACAGCGACAGCGACATGGCGGGCGACATTGATGGGCGGCGCAGCAAAACGGGGATCATCTTCTTCCTCGGTTCGTGCCCGATCTCCTGGCAGTCACAGAAGCAGAGGGTGGTTGCGCTATCGACCTGCGAGGCAGAGTACATAGCCGCCGCCACAGCATGCTGCCAGGGAGTTTGGCTTGAGCGGTTGGTGCGGGAGCTCACCGGCGAGGAGCTCCGCACACCGACTCTGTTGGTGGACAACAAGTTTTCCATTGCTTTGGCGAAGAACCCAGTCCTCCACGACCGCAGCAAGCACATCGACACCAAATTCCACTTCATCAGAGACTGTGTCGAAGGAGGATTGATCAAGCTAGAGTATGTTGAGACATCTCAACAGCTCGATGACATTCTCACCAAGCCACTCGGGCGACTTCGGTTCCAGGAGCTGAGGGGCAAGATTGGCGTGGAGAAGATCAGCCCAGAGCATCACACTTAGGGGAAGGATTGTTGGATGTAATTGTGCTGCTCTTGTTTGATCTTCTCCTGATTAGCAAAGTCAATGGAGCAGGTGAGCTCCATTGTACACTGCCTGCCGTATAGGACAGCAGTGCCATGAGTATAAGGGCAGTATGCCCTGTCTTGTATAGAGTACTGGTAGCAGTAGAATAGTTGGTAGAAGTGCTCAAGTGTGTGTACTAGGTACTCAAGTAGCTGTACTAGGAAGTTGACTCTTGTATGTATAAGAAAAGAGAGAGCAGCTGCAGCTCAAGTTAGTTCAGCAGCAACCAAACATCAGAGAGGTGTGCGTGTGTGCTGTGGTGTTCCTCTTGTTCATCCTCTAGCTCTAGAATTGCTTAGTTGTGTTGTGATTCTTAGAGAATTACCTCTGCCATTGCCAACAAGTTTTGCCTAGCAAGATAAAATTTGATAAACCTGTGCTGGTAGAATGTGTTTGTTTCCTTGCATGTTGCATCATAATTACTTGTGCAGGAACTCTTTTCATATATAGTGTTATATTTTTGGACTTGTTTATTAAAGAAAAGGCCTCCAGGACAGTGGGCTCAGTTGCCTTTTTGTAGCTACTCTATCTCGTTTGTTACTTTTTAACATTTAGACGAGCCATACAGGGCATACTTTAGTCTGCAAAAATGGAAGTCAACAGTAGCATTGCCGTAAAGTTGACAACATTTATGAACAATTCTCCTTTAGAAGAAAATTCTTTACTTTTTAATTGCCCCTTTTCATCATTTCGGCAGGAACAACTAAACGAAAGGAGCTTCATGGAACTATAAATGTTCACGGTCTATCTGGAAACTGGATCCATGAAGAAACTGTCACTCTGAATACTTACAGGTTTGATTTTGTTTGTGATCAAGAAGGTGAAATCTATGCTGGGTTCGTTCTCTTAATGGAATCAGTACTTGATGATGATGTTGCAAATTCAAAAATGGATCTCTTCCTTATACCTAATAAGATGGTCTACACAACTGTAACTCCTTGTGGAAAAATTCAACTGAACAAAGAGCAGGTTGTTCATGAAACAATACTTTGTATTACTTTTCTTAGAATTCTATAAAGTTTACCCATGGCTTACTTTTCCTAGTTTTCTTCAGCTGCGTAAAGGAAAATTATTCCAAGAATTCTTCTTCAATGGTATATTTGGCAGATTATTTCATGGTTCCCGGACAAGTGGACTGCAAAGGGAATTTATTTTCAGAAAAGGCTATGAAATACAATGGAGCTCAGACAACATGTACTTACTTTTGCCTCTGAGGCATTTGTCACATATACAGTGTGATCTAAACATACAGTGGGAAGCTGTTGAATCTTGCTCGGATGCAGTGGAGCACTTGAGAAATTTGTATCTGGAAGATGGAAATCTCAATCATGAAATTTTAAGCCAAAATAAAGCAAACAAGGGAGAAGAAATTGTTCATATGGCCAATAGATCTATTCATTTTTCCTTGGTCAAAGATTCAGTTGTGCTATCTCTTCACACTGGGAGGATTTATTCTGTTCTGGACTTGATTTTAGACACAACTGCAGGCGATTCATTCGATGAAATGTATAATGGGAAAACCTCGCCATTTGCTTCCTTCGTGGACTATTACCATCAAAAGTAGGTGTTTGTTTTTATATGCCTCAGATTAAAGAATGATCTATTCTGGTATGCTTCCTCACTAATTTCTCTGTTTTCATCTGTGTAGGTACGGTATTGTTATTCAGCATCCAGGACAACCTTTGTTACTGTTAAAGCAAAGCCACAATGCACACAATCTACTTTTTTCAAAATTGAAGTACCTAGGTACTGTAACCTCTAATGCATTAACATTCTTTGCTTCTCTGTAGTAAACTTTAAGTCTTCGAGATAACTGTGTTACTATTGGGCTCGCTTTTTCATGACATTCCACCTGACTTATGGCAGATGATTCAACTGGCAATCCTCTGCTCTTGGAGAAAGAGCAAATTCATGCCAGAGTCCCACCTGAACTGCTCATCCACATTGATGTCACAACTGATATACTCAAATCATTTTATTTACTCCCTTCTGTGATGCATCGGCTTCAGTCTTTAATGCTAGCCAGCCAGCTTCGCAGCGACATTGGTTACACTCAACGCATACCGAGTAGTCTGGTTTGTTCTATCATTATATTACATATCATTTTGTTTTGTAAAGATAGTAATGCATACCTAAGGAATCTGATTTCTCTTCATGTCAGATATTGGAAGCTATCACAACTTTAAGGTGCTGTGAGACATTTTCTCTGGAGCGGCTGGAGTTATTAGGAGACTCAGTACTGAAATATGTAATAGGATGTGACCTGTTCCTAAGGTATCCAATGAAACATGAAGGTCATCTCTCTGATATGAGATCCACGGCTGTATGCAATGCAACACTGCATAAACATGGAATATGGCGATCCTTGCAGGTAGATGCTTTCAAGCCTAAGTCCATTTGTATAGTGTCAATTTGCTGGAGTTAATAATTGATTCTGTCAATATTCTTTTATATCATAATTCAACCCGTTCTGTTTGAGAATGACACCAATAAATTCCTCGTCGTCATGTAACAAAAGTTGATATTTTCCAGAAGCTTAGTCCAAATGGAATAAAAATGCATGAATGTCCAGTTACATTGCCTTTTTATTTTGAAAGAGAGTCATCTTCCTTTTATTAGGAAGCATATAAAGTTTGACAGTTACATTGGTTTTTTACTGTGTTATCCTCTTGTAGCTTCAAGTTGTACAGGAGGCCTGGTTTCTTCTATTGATCTCTTTGAAATCTTTCTTTTTTTTTATCAGGTTTTATAATTTTTTAATGCCTAACTTTTTCATGCTTTCAGGGTTATGTACGTGATAGTGCATTCGACCCACGTCGTTGGGTTGCCCCTGGACAGATATCACTGCGCCCTTTTCCTTGTACCTGCGGAGTAGAGACTGCATTTGTTCCTTTTAGTAGAAGATATATCAGAGATGATCCGTCTTTTGTTGTGGGAAAACCATGTGACAGAGGTCACAGATGGATGTGCTCGAAAACAGTATCTGATTGTGTTGAAGCACTAGTTGGAGCATATTATGTTGGTGGTGGCATCGCGGCTGCACTTTGGGTTATGCACTGGTTTGGTATTGAGATCAGATGTGATATGAAACTAGTGCAGAAAGTGAAATGTAATGCATCTCATCTGTGCTATTTATCAAAATTGAAAGATATTGAGGAACTGGAAGCGAAACTGAAGTACAACTTCTCGGTTAAGGGCCTTCTTCTTGAAGCCATAACACATCCATCTCTACAGGAATTAGGGGCCGACTATTGTTACCAGGTTAGTGAAACAGTAGCTAGTTCTCATCGTAGGTGTTGCAGTTTTAGACTTTTCGTACATTAGATTACTGCATTCAAATCACCCATTGATTCAAAGTAAGATACATGTCTCAATATTTTTGCTTTACATCAGCGGCTGGAATTTCTTGGTGATTCTTTGCTGGATCTACTGATCACACGGCATCTCTATGCTTCCCACACTGATATTGATCCTGGAGAATTAACAGACTTACGTTCTGCTTTGGTTAGTAATGAGAATTTTGCACAATCAGTTGTCAGAAATAATATTCACAATCATCTACAGCATGGATCTGGAATACTTTTGGAGCAAATAACAGAATATGTCAGGTTCAATTTGGAGTGCAACGGGACTGAGAATGGATTCCTTCAACAAGCTACAGGCAAAGTCCCCAAGGTTAGAAATTTAGTTCTACTTATATGCATGGTTTAACAACCTAATTTCCAATGCTGTATTTTATCTCTTTGAGTGAATCGTGTGCAGGTCTCCTGAATATTTTTGATAAATAAAATGAGCTTTTATTGTTTCTGCAATGTCTATTTGTCTTTGCTATGCAGACCTTTCACAAGCCAATAGTATCCACACAAGTTAGCAAGCTAATTTTATTTTTCATGTATAGGTTCTTGGAGACATCATGGAAAGTATTACTGGTGCAATATTTATAGATGTTGATTTTAATGTTGATCTGGTTTGGAAGATTGTTGAACCACTGCTTTCTCCAATGATTACCCCTGATAAGCTTGCGTTGCCACCTTATCGTGAGTTGCTGGAGCTATGTAGCCACCTTGGTTGCTTCATAAATTCAAAATGTACCAGTAAAGGAGAAGAATTAATCATAGAGATGACGGTGCAGTTACGAGATGAACTGCTGATAGCACAGGGGCATGACAGAAATAGGAAGAGTGCAAACGCAAAGGCAGCAGCCCGAATTTTGGTCGACCTGAAGGTATGTTTTCTCAAACAGAAACAAAAAAAAAATGGCGAGGAGTTCAAGGGTTGGAGCAGGCCCCTCGTGATGCTAATGGGTAGCACAACGACACACCTTGGGTGTAAATTTCTGGCCTTTTGCAATGGGAACATTTAATATCTCTTGCATTTGCACATTTAGTATCTAACATGGTAGAATAAATTACCACGTTTTGTTGAATATTTATTCTACCATGTTAGATACTAACTTTTTGTTGTTTTTAAAGCAGAAAAGGGGTCTTTCACTTAAACAATGTTTATCTAAGGCTAAGCAACTGGATACTGTCTCTTCAGAACTGCAATCTCAATTGACAAGTGTAAGCTTGGAGTGTTCTCCACAAAATGGCACTTCAAAGTATTGAATTTAATTCTGACTTTCTGAGTTATGAACTTTATTGCATCTCTGCAGTTGGAATCACGACACGATTTTCATAATGTGAATGGAAGTCTTAGCCTAGAGGATCTTTCCTCAGTGAGAGCAACAGGTGTGCCCTGATTTGGTTGTTATATGGCACTCACTGTCTTGCTGGCTATTAAATAGGAAGTACTAGAGATTAAATTTGTTTACCTATTTCTAGCTGCCACAACATACTTACTTTACTACCATGCCCTTTCATATGCTTTCAGTTGTTCTTCCTCTCAAAATGGATAAAGGTGGACCTCGGACTGCACTTTTTAGGCTGTGCAAGATTTTGCAGTGGCCAATGCCAGAATTTGAATTTGTGGAACGAAGGTTTAGGTATGTACTCCCTCCTGTTCACTATTAGAAGTCGTTTAGGACAGCGACACGGTCACCAAAGCAAAACTTTGACTTCTCTTTTCTATAAAAATATTTCTTAAAAAATTATATATGTATATTGTTATGAAAGTAATTTTCATGACCAATCTATTTATATGATTTTCACATTTCCAAACTCAACAATTTAAATGTTATTCATGATTTATATTCCCAATGTTTGACTCAAATCTTGTCCAAAACGACTTCTAATACTAAACCGGAGGGAGTATACTCTTTTTCTACATATTACTTTCTCCTAGAAGGACGTGAAACCTTCATTCACATGAACCTTTGTAATGCTTATTCATTTGGTCTTCCAGAAATTTCCTGCTTTTCTTTTTAAGCATCATAGTTACACGACTGTCTGTAGAAAATAACAGGATTCTAATAGTATATCACATGGTAATTATATCTGAGCAGCAGATCTTTTGTGGCGCACATATTTCTCATCAATGAATATAATTAAACAGTATTGGGGTGTTTTCAAGATATTAACTTTATTATTATTTTTTTGGAACAGGACTCCTATAATTCTGGATGGGGTTACAACTACAAACTTCAATAGCTTTGTTGCAACCATCACCTTGCACATACCCGACGTGACGGTCATTACGCTTCAAGGAGATCAGCGAACTGACAAGAAGAGTTCTCAGGATTCAGCGTCGTTGATGATGCTTGAGAAACTCCAAGAACTCAAGGTCTGCAAATGCCAGACGTAGCAAAGCAGCTTTGGATCATTGTACCAGTTAAGTTAATGGCTACCGCTGATTAACGTGGGCGGCGTCCTCCCTCCCAGAGTGACGTGTTGAAAATGTGTCCGATGAAGCACTCAATACGTGTAGGCTGACTATAGGATGTGCTAGTGTTATGGTATGGTACATTACCTTTTGTAGCCTCAGCTATAGTTCCTGGCCACTTGGGTTCTATGGTGTTTAATCCCTACTCCCTTCGTTTCTAAATAACTGCCTTTCTCGCTTATGAGCTGACGAAGAATGCCCTTTGTCTATGCCCCAAATACTGGCTGGGTCCCTAAGTCTTCAATGATTGAGATGATACTTAGTTATCTTGGAGACGGAGGAGAGCTCAAGGACGTCGAAACTTTTGTTGATCTGCTGAAAGTTGCTGTGCCAATGAACTCGGACATGACCGAGGCTTTGGCAAGAGCTAGTGCTAGGGAAGAAAAGAAGGTTGAAGAGACAAATGCATGAGGCTGTTGTTGCCTGAGCTCTTGATTATCACAACGAGACGGAGTTTCTGTTCTGCTGTTGTCCTTCCTTCAAACAGATATTATTTTACTTAGAAAGAATTATGTCAGTTTTAGGATTTCCTTTTGAAGAATACACCTAAGAAACTTCTATGGAAAAAACTAAAAAAAAAGAGTAAAATTACAACCACACAATGAACAAATATTGTGCAAATTAATTGTTGAACAAAAGGTGGTGGTTCGATGGAGCGCAGAAGCACGGATAAGGAGCGAACACACTCCTGTTGTGCAGGACCGTCCGGATTTACGATCTTGGCCATCGCGGCAGCCGGATTTACGGTGACCGAGACTCGCGTCCTTGACCGTCACACCAGCCGAGCCGGATTCTTCACGTCCTTGACCGTCACACCGTCAGACCCACAAGATCCAGGAGCGTCGGTTCCAATACATGGCGCTCCTGCCCTCCGTCGAGCCAGCGCCTTTGCCCCCAAGCTTGGGATGACGTGGGCCACCGCTACGAGGCCCGGCGATCCTCCGTCCGAGCGGCAGGGTATTTGCGCTGCTCTCGCCGCTCGGCGTTCCCCGGTGTGGGACTAAGACTAGCTGCGGCGATCAGCGTCCGCGACCGCGGGTCGCGAGTACTGGCTACTGGCGTGTCCATGCGCGTGCGCGTTACGCGAAGGCGGTGGCGCGCCGCGTGGGGGGCTGGACTGGAGCTGGCTGCAACTGCAAGGCGCGTCGAGGAAGCTGGCAAGGGCAAGCCTACGCGCGGCATCGCGGTCGCCTCACCTGCGTATCTGGGGCCGAAGGTGACGGGGTCCTGCCAGCTCCTGCAGGCTGAAGCTCAACTGCCCCAGCTGCACGTTGTTCCCTGTGGAGGCGCAGAGGATGTCACGGAGGGCCGCTGGACGGAGCGCGCTCTGTTCGTTAAGGTTTCTTCGGCTCGGTACAACGACGTGCGCATACGAAAGCACGACGTTGACGCGCACGCTAGGCATGCTCCTCCAGGAACCGTTCGTGCTTGAACGAGGACGATCGATCTTTTGGCCTACGTTGTCATCTTTTTTTTTTCGGACAACGTCGTCATCTATTTTTGTATCTGCCTAAGGGCCTGTTTAGATATTTCGCGAAATTTTTTTCGAGTAGGTTCCCTCACATGCATGACATATTAAATGTAGTCGAAAAAAATAACCCATTATATGGATGGAGTGTACTTCGCGAGACGAATCTAATGAGCCTAGTTAGGTCGCGATTAGACAATAAATTGCTACAGTAAACATGTGCTGATGACGGATTAATTAGACTCGTTAGGTTCGTCTTGCGATTTACTGAGAGAATCTGTAATTAGTTTTGTAATTAGTCTATATTTAGTACTTCAAATGTGTGCCCGACATACCCGAAAAAAATTTCACGTTTTATCTAAACAGGGCATAAGGCCTCCTCTAATGTTGCCAACTCAGCTAGCTTATAAGTGTGCCATATCAGCTTTTTGCCTATGTGGAAGAGATGATGAAGAGCTATCTCTTGTTTAAGAGATAGTCTCATGCACACATCCCCATATTATGTGAGAGTCACTACCGGATTCCATGGCTTTGCCGTGTGCCCGGTACACACGGCAAAGCCTTAAATACACACGGCAAAGGCTTTGCCGTGTGTGGCACACGGCAAAGAGCACACGGCAAAGTTTGGACGGCAAAGGGGTTCTTTGCCGTGTGCCCAAGATCGGGCACACGGCAAAGGCTTTGCCGTGTGCTCCTCCCTTTGCCGTGCGCCGTGAACGACTAACGGACGGCCGCCGTTACTTACGCTTTGCCGTGTGCTGCGAAACGTGGCACACGGCAAAGGCCACCCCTTTGCCGTGTGCTACGCCACGTGGCACACGGCAAAGGCTTACATGGCGGCACACGTGGCGCTCCTTTGCCGTGTGCTACTCCACGTGGCACACGGCAAAGGCTTACATGGCGGCACACGTGGCGCTCCTTTGCCGTGTGCTGTTACCATAGCACACGGCAAAGAGGTGGCCTTTGCCGTGTGCTTTTACCATAGCACACGGCAAAGGCCCAGCAACAGCACGTTTTTTTTTTGTTTATTGTTACTTATACCCCCAAACAACTCAATCTTAAACAGTTTATATATCAATAACCATCACAGGCAGTTTATATATCAGACCGACCATCACAGGCAGTTTATATATCACAACGACCATCACAAGTCCATAAATGTCCATACAAGTCCATACAAGTCCATACAAATCCATACAAGTCCATACTAATCAAATAATACAAGTCCATACTAAGCAAATGATACAAGTCCATACAACTCACTGAGACCCAGGTGGCCGCGGCGGCTCCTGCGAGAAGGGTGATCCGTGAGGTAACGGCGGGAACGGCGACGGGAAGCTGTGAGGGTGCGGCGTCATGCCGGGACGCAACTGCGGCCAAGGCTGGAACGGCGTGCCGGGAGGCAACTGCGACCACGGGTACTGCGTCCACGGTGGGGGGTGAGGGGACTGCTGAGGGGGTGACATGTCTACAGCGATCGGCCCATCGTTCGAGGCCGCGGACTGGTGAGGGGACTGCACAAATGATACAAAATCTAAATAATTCTGGTTTCATCCTAAGTCTTTCAATCATTCTAGGATCTAAGTCGGCTCTAAGTCATTATGAGGAATGAAAATTCAAAGTTGTGAAGAGACTCACAGGCGTAGCATCTCGAGCTGGTGGGGGCATGATAACTGGCGGCGGTGCTTGACCTACCACCGAACCAATGTTGTGCACGTACTGGAACATGTGCTCGTACTGCTGCCGCAGGGCCTCCCGGTCGGCGGCCTGCTTCCGCTCAAACTCGGCAATCAAATTCGCCCTCTCGGTATGCCAGTTCTGCTGCAGCTCTTCCTTTGCTGCTCTCACCCCCTCCGCCACCTGGGCTGCCATCATTTCCTGCACATATTCATGACATTGTTAACATACCAAACAATGGTTAGCGATAATCAATTAACAATAGGTAAAACACAAATACCTGAAACTGAGCCATCTGGATCTGTGTAGGGGTCTGGCGTGGGCGTATAGGCGGGGTGGAGTCCGTGGCACGGGCTTTAAGCGCGGTGAGAGTGGGAGTACTAGCCGTGTCCACTAGGCTGTTCGCAATCGCATACCGGCCGTGCTTCTTGCCTCCTCCTGACCTCATGAGGACTTCTCCGTCAAGGTCAGCACTGATCGGATCAAACTCCGGCCCATGGACCTCCCTTGCCATCTCTGTGTAGTCACTAAGGCGGCTGTAGGCAGTCGGATTGGAGTACGCCTCAGGCCCGTCATTCGGGTTGTACGTGTTCTCTGGGTCCGTCGCCTTGCCCTTGTGGGACAAAGCGTATGCCATGGCCGGGGGGCAAGGCTGGTTACCATGTGTCCGCGACTGAAAAAAAACAAAAACAAAAACAAAAGGGAAAATGGTTATGAATTATTCAGGAGAGCTCATTAGAATTAAAAATTGAATTCACGTACCCATGTGTTCGCGAACGCCTGGAGGTTATGGTTGCCTTGATGATGTGATGCACCTGACATCATCAAACGCCGCCGCCGGAGCTCGTTGTGGGTCTCCTCCCACTCGTCCGCGAGCCACTTGTCCACCATCTTACCCCAGGCCGGAATTTGGGTCAAGCACCACCAAGGAACCGCCTGCACATCATTAAACACGTGACATATGACAAGACAAAACAAAGGGTACTTAGTATAAGAGAAGGAGTATATTTACCCGCATGAATTGCTCACGTGTCAACCGCATGTTTCTCGCCTCCGCTTTAGTAAGCTTCACCTTCATGTACTTGCGGTAGAAATGCACGACGGCTGCAATGCGCGCCTCGTAGTGCATATCTTGTACCAGTTTGTAGCAGGCATGGTGAGCCACAGCCTTGGCAGTCGCCTCGTACCCGTCGTCCCATCTAAAGAAATCCTGCACATTGATTGGATGTGATTATTTATAGAATGTTAGATGAATCTGATGTATTGAGCAATATAAAGTTTGAACAAGACTTACCCATAGCTCTTCCACCACCCGATGTGCCATGTTGTTGAACGTCCTGCCATCACGATCTGGGTGCGGGTCTACGGTGCAGGCGATGTAGTGCTCCCACGTGTACGCCGGCTCCTCTCGGCCGGCGAGCTGCACCAAGCCAGGGAAGTGTAGCTTGCACAAAAGCCCCAGGATGCCATTGGGCATGCGATTGTGACTACCTGGCGTGATCAGCAACCACCCCCTGCACAAGTGACGAAGACAATTTAGACGTTTCAGTAGTGCTAATAAACATATGAAAGGAAAAAGTAGTGAAAACATTTAAAATTTCTTACCTCCTCCCGTCGGGTCTAATTACCGGTCGGTTCGAGAAAGGTATCGGCCGATCAGGTATCTTCGAGGGGCCTCGCTCGTATGGAGACAGTTGTGCATCCTCTCCCTCCTCCCCCTCCTCTCCCTCGACCTGCTCCCCCTCCTCACCCTGCCCACCCTCCTCTCCCTCGACCTGCTCCCCCTCCTCACCCTGCCCACCATCCTCTCCCTCGGACTGCTCCCCCTCCTCTGCCTCGTCCTCAGAGGCATGAGCGAAAGGTAGCTCCTCCCTATCCTGTCCCTCCTCCTCCTCGTCAACCTCAGGCGAGGGTGTCCTCGCCCTCCTCCCCCTCCTCCTCTGTGCAGTGCCGGAGGACTCAGCTCTTCCCTTGCCTCTCCCTCGACCCTTGGGTCTCCCTCGACCCTGGCCTCCCCCCCTAGCGAGCTCGGAGTCCTCAGCACCTCCAACGACTCTCTGGTAAATGGAAGTGACCGACCTAAAAGGGTTACGTCCCACCATCTTTTATCAATCACCTGCATAAACAAGAGAAAGCAAATTAGTACAATAATTACAAATAATTAGTACAAGTAGTAAATGAATTTATACAATTTGTAAATTAATTAGTGCGACTAGTAAATTAAAAATGAAATAACTTACATGTTTTAGAAATAATCATCATGATCCGGATTATCCGGATCATAATTCTCATCATCACTATCACGCATTTCAATATAATCGCTGTTCTGGTGCAAGGGAGGCTCGTCGTCGTCGTCACTGTCGTTGCCTAAACGTAATTTCTCAAGTAAGGTTAAGTCATTCACATTCTCAACCACATCTCCGACGTCCTCGTCAACAAGCATTTCATTTTCTACGTCCTCATCTTCGGTTAATTCTATCTCAAATCTTCCTTCTAGCCCATCTTCCTGGAAGAACTCTCCGTCATAAGTATTTGGGTCTATGTTGTAATCTTCATTGTTTGGGACAGGTAGTCTACCATGTGGCGATACTTTGTACACAACATCCCAACCGATAAGACGTTCGTCGGTTTGACACGGGTACGAGAGATAATACACTTGGGTCGCCTGTTGAGCCACAATGTAGACATCGTCTCGTGGGTAGACGGAAGACTGTTGAATTTCGACTAGCCCGATTTTCGGGTTCCGTCTCACCGCTTGAGGATCAAACCAATGGCATTTGAATATTACAGGTTTGAGAGGATGTGAACCATGAAATGTGAGTTCGTATATTTCTTCAATTTTTCCGTAGTATTCTAGCCCATCATCTCCTGGAGTGAACACTCCGGTATTTGTAGTTCTTCTATTGGGTCGTCTCTGATCATGCCGTGTTGTGTGAAACCGATATCCATTCACATCATACGCGCCAAATGACTTGACCCTAAAGGCACAGCCATCGGCCACTTGCCTCAACTCGGCACTCATTGACGCATCCGTCATGCCCTACACATTAAAGCAGGATATATAACTCGTTATGTTACGTACGAGCTAATTTGTATAGTCATGCATACTATGAGCTAAATAGAACATTACCTTCTTTTTGAACCAAGAAATGAAATCAGGCATTCCTTCAGCAGAACCATGTCTAACAAGGTTCTCACTTTCCTCCTCGGTAGGTGGCCTTGATTGATGCCAGAATTGCACATGAAATTCCCTGTACCAACGAAAACGATGGGGTTGGATGCAGAAAAGATTGTATTAGAGAACATGTTTGTTGAAAACTTACTTTATGTACGGCTCAACTTCGTCAAGATTTTTCAGTACATATAGCATGATGTCACGCCATTCTTCGAGATTCAAGGTTTTGATGGTCGCTTCACTTGCCTTTCCGAGTTGGCCTCGGAAAATGCTGAGGTTGGACTCCTCTTCGCCGGCATTGTAACGAGAAGGTGGATTATGCACGCTTGGAAGGTTCTCAGAATAGTATTTTGATGTGAAGTTTGACACCTCCTCTAGAATGTGCGCCTCAGCAATAGAAGCTTCAATTTTGCATTTATTTTTACATTTAGTTCGAAGAACTTTTTGACATCTCTCAATAGAATAGCACCAACGGTTCTGCACAGGACCACCCATTCGTGCCTCATACGGGAGGTGCAAAATCATATGTTCCATCGGATTGAAGAAGCCAGGTGGAAAGATCTTCTCCAACTTACAGAGCAACACAGGAGCCAATAATTTCATATCTGCAATCACGGATCGAGATACTTCCTTAGCACAAAGCTGGCGGAAGAAATTGCTCATACGCCGGCATGTCATGCAAGGAGTACTGGTACCAAACATGCATTTTGAAGTTTGTTTTCGTAGCCCGGTCGTATGTCAATACCCCCTCGGTCCAAGCAGTCTCCAATTCATCAATCAGAGGCTCCATGTACACACACATATTATTCCCCGGATGTTCAGGTATTATCAATGATAAGAATATGTTCTGTCTTTGGAAAAGGACGCCGGGAGGGAGATTGAGAGGGATAACGAACATGGGCCAACAAGTGTACGGCGCACTATTCATTCCATAAGGTTGGAAACCGTCTGTAGCTAGCGCAACACGTACATTACGAGCCTCTACAGCTTTCTCAATATAGCACGAATCAAAGTGCGTCCATGATTCACCATCGGATGGATGTACCAGCTTATCTGGATTATATCGGCGCCCATTTTTGTGCCATGTCATTTGTTTGGCGGATTCTTCTGTCATGTAAAGCCGTTGGATCCTCGGTATGAACGGAAGGTACCGTAAGATTTTCACAGCAATTGTGGTTTGTCTTTTATGACCATCACCTAACTCTACCTCAACAAACCTAGAGGATGCACACTTTGGGCAGTACTTTGCTTCCGCATAATCTTTCCTGAATAGGATGCATCCCTTCGGACAAGTGTGTATCTGCTCATATGGCATCTTAAGTGCACGAAGGAGTTTTTGTGCCTCATACATGTTCTTTGGCAGAATGTGACCAGCTGGAAGCAGGCTGCCAAAAACTGTCAACATAAGATCAAAGGCGTCTCGACCCAGGCTAAACTGGGACTTTATGGCCATTAGGCGCGCAATGGCATCGAGTTGAGAAACATTGGTATGTTCGTGAAGTGGTTGTTGTGCCGCAGACAACATGTCGTAGTACGCCTTTGCGGTTGGCTCTGGCTCTTCCTCCCTTGGTTCTTCATTAAAGTGTGCTTGATGATAGTCATCTAACATGTCTGCTACACCGGCGTCATCATCTAGAGCCTCGATACGTTCTCGGACGACCTCATCTCTCACACGCCCAGCTGTGCCATGATATCTCCACTTAGTTTGGTCTCGAGTAAATCCATGTTTGCAAAGATGATTTCTGATGACGGTCTTTGTATGTTCACGAGTGTTTCCACATCTGCTGCAAGGACACCAAGTGCTGGACCTTCCTCTAACATTAGCAAAGGCTTCATCCAAGAAAGACTCGGTCTTGTTAATCCAATCCAAGCTCAAGTTACCCCGACTGGACCAGCCCGTGTACATCCACTCACGGTCAGCCATCGTCTACTATACGAACTAGTAATATAAAAATAAAATGCATGAGTAATGTAAAACTCAATTGCATCTACACGAATTTTATATTGCCTAACTAATAGGTGAAGATAGGTCCTAATCCCACCCGAGGATGCGTAGCTGGGGTTAGTTCCCATGCTCTACCCCGATCCGAGACCGAATTTCGGCAGCACCTCCCCGCTGTTCTCCAAATACACGTCCCGAGAGGGAGATTGTGTATCCAGAGAACAACGGGGAGATGTTGCCAAAATTCAGTCTCGGATCGAATTAGAGCATAGAAACTGACCCCAGCTACGCATCCTCGGGCTGTCCAAAAAATGTGGACAATTCGAAACAGATAAAGTCATAGATATGCAAAAGATCTGCATATCTCCAACTGTATCCCTTCCGAACGGGAGACGCCTAGGTTACGTAAACCGCTAACATGTATGAAAGGGAAAGGGGGATGTCTCACCTTGCTCTACTGCAAAGTAGTCGATAACGGTGGCAAGACGCGGATGCCGAGGGAGTGTGCCTTGCGTGGGGGCGGCCGGCCGCGGCGTACGGCCGCCCGGCCGGGGGAGGGCACGGTCGGCAGCGACGCGGGGGCACGGTCGGCAGTGACGCGGGGGGAGGAGTGCGCGAGGGCACGATGGCGCGCGAAGACGGGTATCCCTGTCCTGAAAAGTAAAAGGAAAAAAAGGTCAAAAGTTGTAAATTTCGGCAGCATCTCCCCTGCACAGGGAGGTTTCGAAACCTACATCAAAACAACGGCACGACGGCCGACAACCATACACATAGCGGCACGATGACCGTCAACCACATATTGCAGCAATTATAACTACAAAAATCTCTAAGTCAATTCTAACTATCATTTGTAACTAAAATTTCTAACTAACAATTTCTAATTAACATTTGTAACTAACATTTCTAACTAACAATTTGTAACTAACAATTTCTAAAAAACATTTGTCACTAACAATTTCTAAAATACATTACCTAAAACGCGCCCAATCTTCTCCCTACGGCTCCGGCGGCCCGGGCAGCCGACGGCGACGTGGGCAGCCGCCGGCGCGCCCTCTCCTCCCCCCTCCTCCTCCTACCCTGGCCTCCCCCCGCCTCTTCCCTCCTTACCCCGGCCTTCTCAGGGGGCGGCGGCGGCGGCGCAGGGGGCGGCGGCGGCGGCGGACGGCGTCAGGGGCTGCGGGCGCGCAAGGGGGGGGGGGGGGGCGGGCGGCGGCGTGGCGCAGGGGCCTGCGGCGGCGCAGGGGGGGGCGGCTGGCGGGCGGTGCGCGGCGCAGGGCGCGGCGGCGCGGGGCGTCGGCGGCGCATCGGCTGCGGTCGGCGCAGGGGGGCGGGGCGGCGGCGCAGGGGCTACGGCGGCGCGGGGGGGGGTTGGGGGGGGGGGTGGGGTGGGGGAGGCGGCGGCGGCGGCGCAGGGGCTTCGGGCGGCGCAGGGGGCGTCGGCGGGCGCAGGGGGCTGCGGCGGCGCAGGGGGGGCGGGGGGGGCGGCGGCGCAGGGGCTACCGGCGGCGCTGGGGGGGGGGGGGGGGGGGGGGGCGGCGGCGGCGCAGGGAGTCCGGCGGCGGGCGTGTTCGGCGGCGGGGTCCGGCGGCGGCGCTGGAGGCGGCGGGCTCCGGCGGCGGCGGGGTCCGGCGGCGGCGCGGCTGTGCTCTGTGTGTGTGGCGTGTGCGTGTGTGGCGTGCGTGCAGTGGGGGGGACTGGTCAAAATGACCCCCCCCCCCTTTGCCGTGTGCCGTGATCTAGCACACGGCAAAGGCTGAGGCTCAGCCTTTGCCGTGTGCTAGATCACGGCACACGGCAAAGGGGGGGCATTTTGAAAAAAGCCGCGTGCCCCCCCTTTGCCGTGTGCTAGATCACGGCAAAGGGGGGGACCTTTTGAAAAAACGCCCGTTACCCCCCGCCCCCCCCCCCCCCCCCCCTTTGCCGTGTGCTGCGCAGCAAAGCACACGGCAAACGCCCCCCTTTGCCGTGTGCTGCGCAGCAAAGCACACGGCAAAGGTAATTTTTTTGTTTATTACATTTTTTAAAATTGTGTTCGTAATATAATTTTATGATTTGCTTTTCTAAAAACCTGTGAAAATAGTTTCTCAAAGACAACCTTTAACATATTTAATTAAACGATAAAAAAACCTATTATTTCATGTACATAACTACAAATTGTTTAGTTGAAAAATAAAGAAATGTCACACGTGTACGAAAATTGCGGCAATTTTGGTATGTCATACTAATGTGAGTTGTTCTTGCATATACAAAAAGACTTGAAGTGAAAACCGAATTTGACTGCACTTACAACTCACAATATCAACAGCTCAACATCAACTCTCTGAAACTTCTTTGGAGATTCTTCGATTTGCAAACGAGGTATGTGATAACGTGTGCGAAACACGTTCTATTTTTTACCACAGCATGTACACATGAAATCATGATGTCAGGGCAAATCTTATGATTTTCAGATATGGATTATTTTTTTTAGAATTTAAATACGATTGGGCCACACGTATCTGATCAGGTTTCATGAACAAGTCGCTAGTTATTTCATTCAATTTTCTGGAAACGGCCTAATATTAGACTCAATAACATGAATATTATTTTTGAAACCATTATATTCAATTATTCGACACACTTGCAGTTCAAAAGTTTATTTTTGCCGATAAATCCATGGAATCAAATAAATTGACTAAATATAGCAAAAATAACGAGAAATGTACCAAATCTTGACATGAAATACAGAGTACCGTATCTTGACACCACAAAAATTTGGAAAGGAATAGGACGGAAAAAAAATTTATGCTTTGCCGTGTGCCGGCCCTTTACCGTGCGCCGGTAGACAGAACACACGGCAAAGGGCCGCGGCCGTGACTTAACTGTTACCTTTGCCGTGTGCCCTAACGGCTGGCACACGGCAAAGAGTGCTCGTTGCCGTGTGCTGGCCTTTGCCGTGTGCCCGCTGTGCAGGCACACGGCAAAGAGGGCCCTTTGCCGTGTGTTTATCCTTTGCCGTGCGTCCTGGGCCGGGGCTCACGGCAAAGGGTAGGGACGCCGTGTGCTGGGCCATTGCCGTGTGCCACGTGGTGGGCACACGGCAAAGAGTGTCCTTTGCCGTGGGCCCGCGTGCCGGCGCACGGCAAAGGGCCGTGCACACGGCAATGGCCCGTTTTCCGGTAGTGAGTGATGTGTGGGGTCTCCTAGACATAAGAGCTAGCTTTTGACTCTTATTGTTGGATGACCTATCTCTTATGCTAGCTCTTAGATGTATGAGCTAGTAATCTTTGGAGGAGGCCTAACAACGGCCACATCGATGGTCAAATCAAATGCATTCACTCCACTTGTGGCACATGGCCGGATGCAAAACTTCTAAAAGAATCAATTACAATTTGTTGAGAATAATGGAACAGTGGCATCGGTTTAGTAAACATACACACATAGGTAAACATTTAAATCCATCCCTCTATTAAATGTGCCACGCCATGTACAAAAATTAGCAAATTTTCTCATTTCAATGGCAAATGTATAGAAACCATTCTAAATGTTGCATTTGAAGAGGTGATACTGAAAGTGATAATAATGGCGAATAGTTAAATATCCTCAGAGAACACATATTCGAAGAACTAAACTTCTTTAAAGAGCGCTAAATTTGCCAGTGATATACCACCAACGTGTTCAATACTTATTTACCTATTGTGATCTACTTCCTCCGGTCACAACATGTAAGAAATGATAAGAAAAATCGAGGTGACAGGAAATAAAACACATTTATTTCAACAGTGGAACACCAACGAACACATCTGAACAAACAAGATAAACAAAAAAACATATACTAGAAATTAAGATTTCAACGAGCCGACGAGCCATGGGGACAACGACCACTTCCCTATTGATGCCTTGAGAATTAAGATGGGCAGGAACAGAACATATATGTGGTGCTGTGCTTTGCTTACACAACAACATCTGTTGAAGTTGAAGGACGTTCCTCGGCAGTCGTCATGCCGTCGAACCACTCGCCCGGAGACCAGTGCGGCAGCCTGGGGCTGAAATGGCTCGAGACCACGCGGGAGTCAAGCAGCTCGACGACGCCCGGCGCGGCCACGCACCGGGGCACCTTGTACTGGCCGACGGACGAGCCGCGCGCGACGGCGTAGTCCATGAGCGCCTCGAATGTGCCCGGCCGGACGACCCGGATCTCGAGCGGCCCGATCGAGCCGTCCTTGACCCGGCACTGCCTGTACATGGCGTTCAGCGCCTCCTCCATCTCCAGGCAGCACCTGCCCAGCGTCTCCCCGTCGTTTTCCACCGCGGCGCCGCCTCCCATCGTCGTCGTCAGCTCCCAGTAGATGACGTAGTGCCCCGGGACGGTCGCGGCGCACGCGCGGCTCGTGTAGTCGGCCAGCTGCACGGCGCCGCCGCGCCGCCGGCGGAGCAGCGCGGCGGCGCGGTCCACGGCGCGCTGCAGCTCGGCCTCGTCGGTCTTGTCGATGGAGTCGAGGGAGAGCAGCACGCCGGCGCGGCGGACGAACCGGAACCGCGGCGCGGCGTTGTGGAACCCGGCCACGCGGAGCACGTCGCCCAGGCGGTACCGGCACAGCCCTGCGTAGGTGGTGACCACGGCCTAGTACTCGCGCCCGGCCTCCACGCCGGCGAGCTCCACCAGCTGCTGCTGCTGCTGGTGGTGGCTCGCTTTTTCCGTGGTATCCTCCAGTGGGAGTGGCAGTGGGAGGAACTCGAAGTAGGCCATGTTGGGCATGACGGTGTAGGACACCTCGGAGGGGTCAACCATGGGCTGGAGGTTGAGGCCGATGTAGCACTCGGAGGACCCGTAGATGGTGGATACGATGGGCAAGCCGCCGCCGTAGTGGTTCAGGGCCGGGACGTACTGCGCCATCGACCCGGTGGCGATGGCGTCCAGGCACTTGGCGTTGGGCCAGATGCGCGGGACGATGCCGGCCCAGCAGTCGCCGCCGTCCCGGGAGCACTCGGCGCGGATGAGGTGGGCCAGCTCGGGGTCCGGCCGCCGGAGGACGCCGGCTACCGCCTCGCGCACCGACGGGTCGGCGACGCCGGCCTCGATGTCGTCGGCGAGCTCCCTCCAGCTGAGCTGCAGGAAGCGGATCGCGAGGACGAGGCCGTAGGCGAACGCGGCGCCGACGCGGCGCACGCTGCGGCGGTGGAGCAGGCCGCACAGCATCTGCGCGTACATGCCCTGGGACGTGTCCTCGCAGAGCACCGCCGCCGCCGGGCTCGTGTAGCTGTAGCGAGGGTCGTACAGGAGGCTCTTCAAGTGGTCGCTGCGGAAGAAGCTCGTCAGGACGGTGCGCGCAGGTAGGCCTCCCGGCGTCGTGGTCTCCGACTTCACGAAATGGAAGTAGAGGTCGCTCCCCTCGTCGAGCCCAGGCACGTACCTGATCACCGTACAATCTTTCAACTCATGCAGTGCTACTGCATATAGTATACTCGCTCGGTTCGTTTGGTACGACTGGACCCTATTGATTTTGGCTGATTCTAGGCTGATTCAATAGTGTTTCGTGAGAAAAATGACCTCGAGGAAAATGTATGTTACAAATTATAGTTCGTTTGACTTTTTCATCTCAAGTTTGACAGCTTGTCTCATATTAAAAAACATACAAAATATCATATTTTTTGTTATGACTTGCTTTATTAATAAAATATGTTAAACAATGACTTAAATTTAAATAACTTAAACGAGTTATAATTTAGAACGGAGTATATAAGATCGAATCATGCTTTACTTGGTCATGACTGGCATGACGAGGTCGTGGAGTAAAGCGCGGCGATCAAGGTCATCCTTCACGGTGGGGATCAGCTTGGGCTCGCCGCCGGATGTCCCGGAGCTCGCGAGGAGCTCGGAGATGGGGTGGGCCAGACCTGTCAGGATAGGCGAGCGGTCGCCGTCGGCGACACGCCGGATGTACGGCTGCAGGTCATCGTACGTCGATATGGGCACCTTGGCCCGGAAAGTGGCGCGGTCGGTGGCGCCGGCAAGGCCGCACTTGACGGCGAGGTACTCGGCCTCAGCGTTGCGGGAGAGGATCTCCTCCAGCACCCGCTCCTGCACCGCGTCCACGTCGGTGGTCATCTCCTCGATGAATTCAAGCTTCTTCCCCATCTCCTTCGCCGTTGCTGCCAGCATTGGCATTCTCAAAACACAAGTGCTTGCTAGGTAGGAGTAGTAGATGTGTATGGATTGTGTGAGGGATCAGAGGGAATTTAAAAGTGGTGGATTCAGATGGTTTTGGGTGGCCGGAGCCCGTCGAGGTATTTGTAGCCATGCATGCCCACCCGGTGCAGGTTCAATTATTGGTGGAGCACACACCTGCAGGCTGCATCTACCTGACGGGGAGCACACGTGCGGTAACCCAAGAAGGTTATTGTACAAATTAAATTGGTTATGTGATGTGATGTGATGCAAAATTGCAAACCATAAAAAAATTCATGGTTAAGCTTGAGTTTGTTCGTGGGATACGAAACATAAAAAAAACAAAGGGAAAGATCAGGACGAGTAATCTGTTAGTTGTGTGGTAATATAAAAGTATCTGTCGGCATGCATGGTTATACAGTTGACACTACTTGTGTCAGTCACCGATGGTTCAGTCAGCTCATTTCACTCGGCTCAACGCTTTCGGCAGCGATGTGTAAAAGGAAAGAAAATGAGAAATTCAGCGAGCGTGTAGAGTTTTGCATGTGCCAATGGTTCATTTATTTCTGGTCCTGTCCTCGTACACAACAGTACATGTAGTCGCGTGTTTGGTTTGAAGACGAAATTTCTTCTGTCCTCGTACAACAGTACACATGGTCACGTGTTTGGTTTATTTGAAGACAAAATTTTCTTATTATGTCCTCGCTCGTACTACAGTGCACATAGTCGCGTGTTCGTTTCGAAGATGAATTTTCTTATGTTCCCGTACAACAGTAGTCACGCACTTATTCCTTTTTTTAGGGCGTAGTCGCGTGTTCGTTTTGAAGACGAATTTTCTTTTGGATGGAATTGTTTTTTGAGAACGTGCATAGCACGTTTTTTCATTAAGCGGAAGAGAGTTTTACAACGAACCAACTTTGAGAGACCCTCAAAGCGCAGAAACACAACAACACAACACGAAACAAAAGCTAGAGCTAAACATACGACCCAAACGACAAGGGCAACTTACAACTATAAAGAAGAGGGCCACCCTAACCCACACAACCTGCCAAACCAGATAAGACTAAACTTCTAAGCCTACCGAAAAGAAATAACACCACCAAGATCGCCAAAGGTCCTCAAGCACCAACAATGGTGGCAAAGCATCCACCAAACACAGAGACAAGGCAGCCAAGCATCCGCCCGGATGAAGTAGAGGTAGCCAAGCATCCACCAAACGACGGCACAGCAACCGCCAGCAAAGAGATGAGCGACAACACACCAACAGACGACGACCAAAGGTGGCAAGGCAACCACCGGACACAGCAGCATCAATGGCTAAACATCTGTAGGATGTAGGATACCGACTAGAGGGGGGGTGAATAGGCGGTTTTAACTAAAATCAAAGCACTAATAAAAATTGTTAGTAACACAAGAGAAAACCTATTTCTACTTGATTCTAAACTAGGTCAAGGTTTGCAACCTAGGGTGACAAGTATGATTCAATCTCTATGAATGTAAATGACCAAGACAAATAGCAAAATGTAAATGAGTGAAGGAATGATCAATCACACGAGAGACCGAAATTTTTCCCGTGGTGTCGATGACTTGCCGGTCACCCCTAATCCACGTTGAGGTGGATTCAAAGCTTCAACCGCTTCTCTATCAAGTCACACTTGATGTATAAGCCGGCTTGAATGCAATGAACCTCTCCAAACCTCGATTCCACTAGAGTTGCCCTTTACCGCTCCGGTGAGGTGAGCACAAGACCTCTCACAATCTTTCAAGGCTTCTTCACAATCTTCTTGAAGAGCTCAATGGAAATCACACACCAAGCCGTCTAGGAGGCGGCAACCTCCAAGAGTAACAAGCCAATGACGCTTGCTTGATGTTCTCCTAGTGCCTCAATGCTCAATGCAATCCAAAGCAATGCACTAGAACTCTTCACACTCACAAGAATGCAATCCCTTAGCAAATGAGTGAGAGAGAAAATGAGAGAGGGGACTCTTGGGTCAAGTGAGCTTTCAGAATGGCCAAGAGAGACTCCTCAAACCTGTGGGATAAGTATATATACTCCCCACCTTTCCAACTAGCCGTTATGTGTAAAACTCGTGAAAACAGAGCACTGGCGGACCGTCCGCCTAAGAGGGGGCGGACCGTCCGCCCGAGCCCAACGGCTACTATTTCAAAAAGTCAAACGTGTCAGAAGTGACCGTTACGGGGTTGGCGGACCGTCCGCCCAACAGGGGCGGACCGTCCGCCCAACAGGGGCGGACCGTCCGCCTCTTAGTTAGAAAAAGATCACCACACGACTATGGACTACGTTTCACAAAGGCAGACCGTCCGCCTTATAAAAGTGTCCTGGAACCTCCAGAAAACGTCTCTGCGTGAACGGTCCGCGAAAGGGTCCGCCTCATGCAAATAATAGCCTGCGGACCGTCCGCCTGTACCCGGCGGACCGTCCGCCTAAGAAAGACGGCAGGGCCCCTTTATCCAACACTTAGCCGATTTTCCTTCAACCAGATGTGAGGCAGACCGTCCGCCATCCCAAGGGCGGACCGTCCGCCTGACTAAAAATAGTAAGGTTGAATTCCCTTCAACTTTTGAAAACGAAGTTAGCTCTCATGCATGCACTTATACTATTTGAGCAAGTTGGCACTAGAATCATAACAAGCAACCACAATTGACCCCTCTTAATAGTACGGCTATCTAGCCTATCAATCCGGTCAAATTTTCTTCTCTAAAACACCTTAGGACCGGTAAAAGAAAACAACCTATCTTTTACCTTTTCCTTTAGCATCCTCTTGCTTCAATATACGGTGATATATCGTAATCAATCATTGAAGCTCATCCATTCATCCGGACTAACCTAATCTCATCATCTCAATAGAATTGTTAGTCCATGATGATTGTCATTAATTACCAAAACACATTTAGGGGCCTAGATGCACTTTCAACATCCACCGGACAACAGGGGCATGGCGGCCAAGCATCCGCCCGTAGCGACAAGGGTGGCAAAGCATCCATCAAACGACAGCAAAACGTTCATGAGCATAGTCCTGGGCGGCGACGCATCCACCCACAGACGACGACCTAGGTAACCATGGTGATGTTGAAGAGACCTAGAGAAGATAGGCATAGAAGAACAACCGACAACCACTGGTAGAAGAAGATAGGCGCAGGACATGCACCTAAACCGACCAAGACCTGCGGGAGGGATAGGCACCACGAACACACGCACATCACTGCATGACTAACGATCCGAGTTGAGGAGGTTGAGCGAGGAGGTCCTGCAGGACGATGCCTCCACGGAAGGAACGACGTCAACGCCGCCATCGTCCGACTGACCGTGATGGAGCAGTCCAAGTTTTCACCTGGCGAGACTAAATGGCTTGGAGGCCAGAACAACGCCTCCAGCGAGGGTAACTACGTCAAAGGACGCAGCCGTTGCCAGCACCGACGAACACCGGCCTTAGCTTTCGCCAAAGGCCTCTGAAACCAACTCCACACTGCAGACCGCCGAGACTAGGATGAGAGCCAAGCGATGGGATGGCAGCGAGCAATCCACGGTGGTAACAGCGATGAGGCACATCCACAGGCCCAGAGATTGGCGACATTAACGACCCAGACTACCAGAAAATCCGGACTACGACCAAGAGCAGCCGCTAGTATCAACCGTAAAATTCTACCATCAAGCACGACCAAGAGCAGCACCGGCACCAACAACCAGGTCCAAACCACGCCCCTCCGACGCCGCAACCGTCGGCCCGACGTAGATCCGGCAATGGAGAGGCCCCAGCCCGGACCTCAGCCGGCAGCCATACAGGGAAATACAGCTGCATTCTCCTCTGTTTCCTGGACGGCAAGGGCAGATTCGGCCAGCAGGGCCCAGATCCGGTGGCCAGGCCGCACCAACAGCGCAGGGGGGCTCGCGGCCGGCGGCCCGACACCCGGACGGCGAAGTGAAGGCCATGGCGGTGGATGGGTGAGGGAAGCGACCGATGGACCTAGACGGACGCAGATCGGCTGCGTCCCGCAGGCGGCCGCGGCAGCACCCCCAAGGATGCCCCCTGACGAAGGCTGGGGGTGCTTGTGAGGGGAAGGGAAGCCGCCTCCGCGGGGGTCCTCCGGGGACGCAGAGCCCCGGCGAGCCGAGGCTCGGCCGGCGGCGGCGGCCAGGAAGAGGAGAAGCCACCGCCACCGCGCCGGCTAGGGGGTCGCAGATCCAGGGCCCGGGCAGCGTCCAGTGGATGGAATTGTTGTAAAACAACCGGACTTTCCGAGAAGGAAAGGAGGACTAGAAGTCCTAGACCTTGTCCGGTTGCTTGTGGGCTCTTGCCATAATCTCTAGCCTTAGTTCGGACTATATAATCGGAGGAGCACCCCATTGTAATACATCGATTTGAGAAATAAAGAGAAGCTCCACCTATATTGTCTCTTGTCTACTTTATGTTTGTTCTTGTGTGCTTGTCATGAGAGACGTGAGAGGGAGAAGATCCAACCGTTGACGACGTGTTTTACAACACGTTATCAGCACGATCGCTCTTCGTCGACTACGTCGGAGGAGTTTCCATCAAGCTCGCCGCCGGCGATCTCACCGTCGTTCCCGCCGATGACTACTTCGACGACGTCGACTACATCAACATTGCCAGCGAACAGATCTGCACCGACTCGCCATCACGCAGGCATGTCTACGACCATGCCTAACGCCCTACGCGGTATGTATCTACTGATAACTGCCCTACGCGGCAAGTGAAGTAGATCAAATTAGCATCTAATACAAGAAGGTATGATTTTTTTTAATCATATAGTAGATTGTTTTTGTGTCCGGCCATCGAGCTGGAAAATTGTTTTTTGAAATCTACTACTTCATCAGCCATGAAGGCTAGGCAGACCATGAAAACCAAGAGGGCAAATCACGAGGACATCTGTACACGAGTTGAAGTATACAAGCAGGAAGCTAGATATACATCCTAGCATGCATGAAGCATAAAGGATTGACGTAATATAGATTTGTACTTGCACAGGCCGCGCAACTCACCGGATCATGACAGCCAACGAATATACAGAAAAAAAGGAAACTTTTTCGCCGGATCAGTAATCCGTCGATTCAATTGGTATATGCCGACGTCGCGGAGACGGGCGGCCAAATCCTGCAGTCAGCACGCTGCCTCTCGTTGACTGCCTTCATGCATCCCGTACACCAAACAGCTTGCAGTTGAGCCCCGAACAGTAGCCGTTATCGTCCCTTTTGGTCGAGCATTGCCCGAAGTCGTGCCGAACTCGTTGGCCACGGCCATGCTCTACCGCTGAACCAACCTCATCCGCACACAAGCTCCGCCTGAAGCCGAGATACACTCGAAGTCGAATTCATCGCCAGAAGACGAGTACTGCCGCCAACAGAACGCCCTGCGCCGCCAGAACTCATCGCTTAACACAAATAGCAGTCCGAAAGCTGATATCATCTCGAAGTCAAATCCCACACGCACCGCCTGAAAATTTTCCACAACTGTGTAGTCGTCCGAAACATGCGCCTGTAGCCGCAAGTCCTTGAACTGCACGTCGAGGACTCTACCTGAGCCCCAGCCCGTAGCAAAGATCGGCTCTAGTACTCAGCAACACACACACGCGCCGCCTGCAGCCATGCCGACCCGACCTAGCTCCAGTCGCTCTGCGTTGTCTACAGACACACAGCGCAGCGCCGCACTTGATCTAGCCACCTCGCCTGAAGCAATGCCTGCAGCAGCGTCGCCCAGCACCGACCTGCAGTTGTCATCTATGGGCCGCCGCCGCCCGCCCAGTAGCGCAAGCAATAATAGCCCGCTTTCACTTGCCTAGCAGTGCTCACACGTACCGGGAATAGGGGAAGGGGGGAGCCGGCCAGCCGTCAGCGCTACTGACTACCCTCTGCACGAAGCAGGGAATTAGGGTTCACGGAGAGAAATGAAATGAGTGTTCAACATGGCATTTTTCACGGAATTTTGTTTGTCGATGTTTGCGGCTGGTTAAGTTTTAAATGTATTTTTACAATTTGATTTTTATCAACTATATATTTTTTGTGTATATTGTCATAATTGCACATAAATTCAGTAAATCATGCCTTTAATCATAGAAACATGATTTCAGTAAATCGTGTACTTTTTCTAGCATGTTTAATGGCTATATATATTTTTGAAATTGAAACCATTAATCCCTGAAGTGGATAGAACTTTACCTTTAATCATAGAAAATGGTTTTAGATTTATGACCTCTCTCAAATCTTGAAGAACCTTAGACATGTTACACCCCTGAGAGTGTCATTTTTTTTCCTAGCAGTGATAAATGTGGCATAATTTTTGCTAATTCTGGGAAAATAACAAATATATTGAATAGATTAACCAACCTTAATTAATTTTGCACTTGTTTCATGAATTTGAACACATGAAGTGTGCTTGTAGCAATTGCATGAATAATGTAGGAAGTGACATGAAGTCCACTATTTCTAGAAGAATTTTTATCATTGGTTTAAAGTATAGTAATGTATAATTTCAAGAAGAAATGCTATATAACTCTGAAAGTTATTTTGTCCATGTGAAACAACGTATTTTTCTTCCAACATGGCATTATGATTTTACAATAGCAGTAAATTCGTAAGTTGTATGCCAACTATTTGAGTTTATAAATAACATGAAGTTATACAAAATTTATGTGCTTTCTTGAAGAATCACATTATTTGCCACGTAGGTATTTTTGCAATTCAAGAAGAATACGCATAAACTCAATATAGAAAATATTTTTATGTGATGCATAAATTATAGAATTGGAAGGAAAATAAGATACATTCCTAAAGTGATGCTAGGATCAGGGGGAGATGCATTGAAACAAAGAAGTTTCATACTCACCCCTTAACCATACATAAATAGAATTTTCTACAAAGGTGCATTATTAATTATATTCGTGAAGAATTTGGTTATGCTCACGAAGAGAGAACAATTACTTTTTGCTCCATACTAGAGGTTTAGCAAAATTTTAAGAATATTTCCCAGAATAGAAGGGCAAATTTAATATATTAGTGTTTCTTACCTCTGTATAGGTTTTTCTCACCTTATCTTATGCCCACTTGCTTGTAGCAATTTTTACCTGAAGTAATAACTTTAATCTCATGAAATAAATAAAGAATTACATGCCAAATATTGCAAATAATTGCTTTGCTAAATATTGCAAATAATTGCTTTGAATTGCCTATTTGATAATTATTTGAAACAAATTTTCCACTAAAAGTCTCAAATAACCATGAAGGTTACGGTTATTGTGCATTTCTACCATGAAGGTAGAACGGAAATTGAATTTTTATGAAGCACATTAACTAGTAATGTACATGCTTTTTAATTGAACTCAGAAGATTCAATTTAGCCTAGAAATTGTATATTACTCAACTATGTACTAAATACATAAGCCCTATAACTTGAAGTTTATTCAACCCAAGCCATATTATTGTACATTGAATAGTACAACTATGTTGATTTCATATCATACTCTGTATATACTAGCAGTATAATTCAATTCTATGGTATATTTGAAATAGTTCATAGATCATGCTTAAAGCATAGCATCACCTGAAGTGCAATTACGATATGAAAAGGGAAGAAATTTGGGGCATTGAGACATATGAAGAATGTAGATAAACTTGAAAAATCTAATAGGCATATCCCTAATCTTGTAGTATTGTTGGTTTAGAGCTGCATCCTGTTAGATTGATGGACAAACCAATGTGCAAGTTGGCCTGTGGCTGTGGTCATTATAATGACTAAGTCTGTAGCTCTGTGCATAGCCTTTGCAATCCATATATACCACTATGTCACTGAGAATGACTAGTTAATAGTTATTCCATAATAATGTGAGAACCTGCATGTTACTACATTATTAGCCTTTGCATGGGTATTATATGAAAATTCCGCTTTATGTTGGCTAGAAGCCACAATACTATTGTTTTTGTTGTATTAGCTCGCATGCTATACATACTCAAGCTTCTCCTGTTGAGTACACACTATCAATCAGCTTGCATGCTGATCCAATTTGTGCATTTCAAGCAGGGGGAGCAAACTAATTTGAAATCGGGACAATAGTGATTTTATTCAATCAGTTAGAAATTGGTTGACTCAATTAGAATGAGTTTGCGGACAAATAAAAGATGGACCTGCTAAAATTATTTCATATTTATGGGTTCAAAATCTTAAGGCATATGGGAAATTCTTGTATGAATAAGCAATTAAAAAGAAATTTCGTGTAGATTTAATGTTGCAAACAATAAACGTGAAGTTTATTTCCAAATGACTTAAAGTATATCGTATGAGTATTTGAATTGAAATATTTTAGGCTAAATAAAGAAGTTAGACAATAAAATAGTCTTGTAGACTTTTTAGAACTGCAAATTTGTAGGCATTCAGAACATACTAAATTGCATAATATACAAATAAAGTCTAGCTCACTGCATAACAAATAACCCCTAAATTTTGAAATTAGGTGTGTGAAAATTATTAATTTCACCATATTAGCATACATGGCATTAACTTGGAGTTTAAAAATATGGATCTGAAATTCCATTATGTAAAGCTCATGGGGATATTATTGGAAGTATGCTATTATTTATGAAGATGTAATATCGGCATTAGGGGGAGAGAAAGTCTATATGAATGCCTTGTATTGAATGGAATAATGATCTTATAAAACATTCTTGAAAGCTTGAAGCACGAATAAAAACACGCACTAAATCATACTCGCATGAAGCTGAGTATATGCCAGAATATTTAAATGTGAGGAAGCCCATGAAGGGCACCACCTGATGTGGAAACACACTTGAAGTGAAACTCTTTGAAGGAATTTATCCCAGTGAGAATGTGCACATAATGAATACTCACAAATGGGAAACCGGAAAATTAGGAGAAACAACCTGAAGTTATTAAGTTATTAACCAGAAGTTAAGTTTACTTGTAGTAAACATGATGCTATGTGTGGTATATCCCGAGTATTTAATAATATACTCACCATAGCAAATGACTTGATCATTAATTTAAAATCTACGGGGACGCCTGTTGTTTTTGGATCAAATGAACTTGTCAAATAAATTTAATGAAATCTCCATAGAACTTCGGAATGAAGACCATGAAGGTCAAATACCTTAGCAAACTATGAAGCTATCATCATGAAGATGAATGTCTAACACTATAAGCGCGCTCAATATTTTGTGTTAGGATAGCAGATTCTAATTGACTATACCGTAGTCTTATCCTGAAGATATGGGAGACAAAGAATGAATGTCGACAACATTACCTCTATCATTGATGATTCTCTAATGAGAATATGGATCCATTAGCAAAGTCCATGGCAGAGTTGCATGAAGCACTCATATCGGGTCACTGAAAAGATGCAATTGAGGTTAAACCATTAAGCAAAAATATTTGAACCTGCAAGTTCAAATTAGATAAGTCATAATGAAATAATGATATGGTGAAATGCAATGGTTTATTGGTCTTTTAAAGACTAACAAACTCCCATTATGTTTGAGTGAATATTCTGCTATTTATCTGGCAAATAGAAAGAAAGAATAAACTAAATATTATGCAGTTAATTGGTGGATTCAGAAAATCCATAGGTGATCCTTGAAGGACTCATCATTCCTCGAAGGAATTAAAATTAAATCTCATACCAAGTAATAAATGTCTAAGGTAGATAATATTTCTGAATGAATATTAAAATCTCTAGAAAAGCTAAATCCTGGAAGGAAATAAAGTCATAGAATGACTTATTAGTGAATAACACTTTTTAAATGTATAGTTCATAGAAGAACTTAAATTTAAAAGATTGTGTGAATCACTTCTCCCTGTGCATGAGAGAATTTCTCATAGAAGAGAAATAATATTCTTGAAGAATTAGAAATTTCTTGAAGAACTTATCGGTCATTTCCTGAATGAACACCAATAATCTCAAAGATATAAATTAACTTTATACAGACCCAAATAAATTAAGAATAAAGTGAGAATCATATGGTTCTGAATGTACCATTTAAGCACTTGTACATAGCTATCTAGTATTGATAGTAAGTATTCTCACATACCACAGAAGGTATATTGGTGATCGGTGATTTGAATTATCCCCTCAAATGCCAAAGTGAAGACTGATTTATCTATAGTGGAATAAGCCATCTTTGAAGATCTACTGAATAGATCATTGGTTATAAACTAGAATCCACTTAGATAGAGTTGCTATCATTTCAAATTTGAATATTGAAGTTTGAAATCAAATATCTAGGAGATATGTGAATTGAAACTTATTAGCCCCATATTACTCTGAAAGGATAAAGTTTATTTTGTGTTGCACAATTAATAAGTGGTTATTAATGCTTGAAGAATTGCTCTTTATCATAGTTAAGTCTTTATCATAGTTAAGTCTTTGAAGGACTAATTATTGTACTCCTGCACATTTATGTAAAATGTAACTAAGACATTATTGAACACTGAAGTTTAAAGGATGTCGTCCTGAGGGGAGCATATTTTTCATCATGTTGTTACTCAAAAGGAATTAACTTGATGTTTAATTTTTGAATTAACCATGAAGGTTTACCATGAAGATCATTAGTGCAAGAATCATGAAGTTCATGCATAAATCTTGAAGATTCATCACTATTCATGGAGAATAGTAAATATAGAACTGTGTATAACCAGAAGGTTTAATGTTGTACTCTTTTTCCCTTTGTGAGTTTTTACTTGAAGGTTTCTCACATAAGGTTTTTGATGAGGCAACATGTGCAATACAATTGCGGTTGATATGTACTCTTTTCTCCAAGAACCGTTTTCCCACTGGGTTTTCGGATGGAGTTTTTGATGAGGCATATGCATTCGCGGTAATCGCCCAAGGGGGAGTGTTGTAAAACAACCGGACTTTCCGAGAAGGAAAGGAGGACTAGAAGTCCTAGACCTTGTCCGGTTGCTTGTGGGCTCTCGCCATAATCGATCTCTAGCCTTAGTTCGGACTATATAATCGGATGAGCACCCCATTGTAATACATTGATTTGAGAAATAAAGAGAAGGTTCACCTATATTGTCTCTTGTCTACTTTATGTTTGTTCTTGTGTGCTTGTCATGAGAGGCGTGAGAGGGGGAAGATCCAACCGTTGACGACGTGTTTTACAACAGGAATCACTGGTATCTGCAGCTAGTAGCTACCGAGCCCTCCTTTGTTTTTCCGACCTATGGACATATATGCGATGGTAGGCTTCCTTCTATTTAAGGAGTTTGTAGGACTGGTTTGGTATGTACGGGCTCCTAACTTATGACTTGTAAGTACTCCGTACGGCCGTACTGGCTTACAATTACAAACTTCAATAGAGCTTTGTTTCAACCATCAGTCCATCAGAGCAGCTCCAGCCTCCATTGCTGCACCGACCACTTCTGTCCACGGAAGCGAATGGAACTTGTGTTCGGTTTCTCCTGTGTGCACACATCGATTGTTGCACCCCATTTTTTGCTGTAAAAAGAAAGCTATCCCCATGGACGTCTACTACTCGCACGAATAGAAGAAAAGTTTGCTGCTTACCATTCTCTACACCATGTGCCTGATATCATATTTTATCCAGCAACGTTCGAATGCTATCTATATATCTGGAGGTCGATTTTTTGCTTTGACACATATCATTCGACTTTAATTGTGTGCTCTATTCGTTTTTCACTAGGACAGAAACGATTTTACGTGACGGTCATATCGTATCTGTGCGGGCGGGTTAGCGCAAATCGTTTAAGGCCGAGTGTTCGACTTTCACGGTTCGATTATTTTGCACACCGGAGCTGCCCTCACTTTGCGTATCCGTGAGGCGACACTCTATTCATTATGCTTCGAGGTGATAAACGAACTGACAAAAAAAAAAAGATCTCACGACATTCAACGTCAGTTGATAATGCTTGATAAACTCCAAGAACTCATGGTCTGCATATGTAAGATGTAGCAAAGTGGCATGGATCACTATGTCATACCGCTCATTAACGTAGGCGTCCTCACTCCCATAGTGACCATAGTGCCGGACTTCAAGCGGCTTCCGGCTTCTCCTATGCATGTACAGAGCGTTTTATCTTTTGTTTCCAAATAAATGAATTAGAAGCCGATGAAGCCACTAATTTTGGCTCCACCGTCTCCGGCTCCTCGCGACACTGTGGCAAGGAGCCAGAGCTGCTTGGTGTAGGTTGACCGGAGCACTTGAAGCTCTTTGTATTTGTGTTGGGCCCAAAGTACAAAATAGCCAGCTATAGCTGCCGGGAAGCTCCTTCGCTAGGATAGACAACTTTTAATGCTAAACGATTCTGACCGCTATTAGCGGCGATTAGCCAGCTAAAATCGCTAAATTAAACTTCAATTAGCGCCATAGCTCTCGGGTCTAAATTATTTCGGGCCACAGCCCACAGGCCTTCTCAGCTTCTCCCACCGCCTGGCCCAAAACGGACGCATAAAAGCTCCTCAGCAGCCAGCGTGTAACGAAGGCATGAAGCCACGTGTCTGTTTCATTCCATGATATGCTGACTGCTGAACATGCATGTGAAGTTTATGAGTTGAATGTGCAAAACGCTAAATGTGCTTAGCTGGAGCTATAGCCTACTTTAGCCTTTCTTAGCTTTTGAAAAATCAGCCGCTAAAGGGCTTAGCCGGCTATTTTGTACATTGGTTGTGCCCAAGTCCATAGAAATCTCTTGCCAGACAGTACCGTTCATAACCAAAAAACCATCCCAATCATATACACCAAAGAGAAACGAAGAGCAAAATTGCAACACCAGACCGGCGACACACCGTGCCATCTCCCCAAACCAACAACCGTTCAAAGCCCTACCTAAGTAGTAGTAAATGGCATCATTTACATCGACGTCAGCTTGTGGAGTTTTGGTGATGATCACCTACCAAAGCGCGACGAGGGCGCCTTGCCCGCCCTGTCGAGAAACCCCGCCATGACCGCCTTCTTCTTGCACTCCTCCGTGGCGCGCGGCTCCGCCACGATGACCTTCTCGCCGGCCACCCCCACCGGCTCGCCGAACCTCCGGCTACCGCTACCGCCAGTGCCACTATTGCTCGCCTTGGCGGCGGCGGCGACCCTTGCCCGGACGAAGCGCGTGCCGTACAGGCAGGAGCAGAGGAAGACCACGGCGGTGACGCGGCCGAAGAGCACGATCACGCCCAGCGTCGCCGCCGCCGTCCACACCCCTCCGGCGCCGCCCGGCGTCCGCTCGGTGCTGCCGAGCTGGTGACGAAACGAGTGCCGCCTCGACGGGGCTCGCCAGATGCGGCCGGCGGCGAGGGCTGGCCCGTCGGTTTGTCTCGGGCTCGGCTGGCAGCTCGTCTCCGGCCGAGAACGAGCAGGTGCCGTGCTCCTGGTCCACCTGGTGCTCGCGGTCGTCGTCGACGGGGCTTGCGGTTGCCGGCTGCTGCCGCTTGCCGCGCCGGCTGCCGTCGTTGGTCGTGGCTTGCGGTTGCTCTGCTTCTTGGCGTCGCCGAAACTGGTAACCTGCAGACAGTGGCAATGAGCTAGTGTGGTTGACGGGTTGAGCGATAACAACTTTGACAAAATCGAACATGAACAGAGAGTTATTCGTGACTCGTGAATTGTTGCCTGATGACATGTACGGCAGCAAGCCAGGGTTCGAGCTAGCCACGTTGGTCGCGTTTTGGTGCCTAAAAAACGCCTTGAGAAAGAAGTGCAGTGCAGAACAGCAAAGATTTAGTTGACTTTTCCTAGGTCGAAGGAGCTCCAGTTGTTTTACTTTTCGGGCTTGTATCCGGGCGTCCGACGCCATCGGACGCGTGGATCATTCCCCACCACGTGAAACAGCCAGCGTTATCTTCTCATCTGCACCTGCCTTCTTCCTCGTGGCCGCCGATTCATCTTCTCTCTCCTCGTTCTACTCCCATTGCCGAGCAGCGCAGCCACCGTGACGAGCCCTGCCGCCGGCGAGCATCTCTCCCCCGGGATCGCTGGCGACTTCTTCCCCTCCGGCCTCGGCAGCATGCCCTTCTATGGCCCCGCATCTCACGCGTCGCCGCCATGCCTGGAGCTCAAGCCCCCGCCGCGGTGCTCTAAGCTTCGACCTCGTCGCCAATCCTGTCCCCCGTGGCTGCCCGGAGCTCGAGCTCCCTTGCCGCAATGCCCTCATCTCCGACTTCCTGCCGCCGACGCGCCCAAGGTCGGGTCCCCTCGTCGTCGCCATGGTTGCTGCTCGATGCTCCCCCTAGCCATGCCTGCCACCCGGAGCTTTGCTCGGACGCACGCCATGGCTGAGCTCCTCTAGCGGCGCGAGCTCCCCACGAGGACGAGGACCCCGTCGGTGCGATCTCGCCGCGGTGAGCCCCCTCGAGTGCCCCACCCCCCTTCCCGACGGCGAGCTTGCTGCTGGCCATCCTCTTCCTCCTCCGTCTACCTGTGCAATTCTACTCTTTTTTTGTTAGGGTTTGCTGCATATTGCAAGTGTATGTTTCACGTGTTTCATATGTTTCAAAACAATGTTGCAACTGTTTTATTCAGATGTTGAAAAAAGTAGATCTGGATGTTGCGAATGTTGCATATGTTTCGCACGCATGTTGCAAGTGTTTTATCTAGATGTTGCTAGAGGTTTTGACTAGGTCGTGTGCGACTGAGTGTTGGGAATGACACCGTGTTTCACTATGTTTCATAGAATTTTTTCAATGTTGTAGTTGCATGATAGTGATCTTGCAGTAGCTTTGTTTCAATGTTGCACAAATTGAACAATGAATTAACAATGTTGCATGCAACAGAGCTCCGATGTTGCGTCGGGAATTTTACTCCCCGCACGCAGATGTTTCACTTGTGTTTCAGTACGTAATTTCTGATATTGCAAACATATATTCCTAATATTAGAAATACGTTTTTTCGATGTTGCAACGACCGTCCGATGAAAAAAAACCATCGGACGTCCGGGCGCTAGCACTTCCGTTTACTTTTACATTAGAATGTTTGGTCTAATGGTATACGGCTGCGTTTAGATCGTAAAAAGGGAATGAAAAGTATGAAAAAATATTGTTTCTATAGAAGCGTGCATAGAGATAGAAATAAACTGACACGATTCTTTAGGTGGATAACTTTTCATAAAAAGAGGACACCTTTTCTGCATCTAAACACGGCCGTGACGTTTTGTAATGGCAGCATATAGCACGAAAATGATAGGCGTAATTTGAATCCGCATGATTGGCATGCATTTAGATTTCAGAATCCAGGATGGTATATTTGAAGCAGTAGGCAGTAGCACAGTGGCAGGAAGGTAAGCATTCCTATCTTCACCAACGCATGGGTTCAACCGGGCGTGTTTAGATCGAGAAAAATGGATTGAAAGTAAAGAAAAATATTGTTTTTATGGAACCGTGCATAGAGATAGAAATGACACGGTTCTATAGGTGGATAACTTTTCGTAAAAAGTGAACGTTTTTTCTAGATCTAAATAGGGCCTAAAGCAACAAGAACAAGTTTCTTGCTTACTTTCTATTGTCGTCCTCGAAAAGATTGAACTGAAAAGGCCAACGCAAGTGTCGGTGCCAATCCTGAAGGAGGCCCTAAGACGACGATAAATCACCAACTAAGCCACTGGAACTAATTAACTCAGCAAAAGATAAGCAAGGAAGTTCTAATCCGCTGTCAGGCTCGAGGGTGCCCAGCACCCCTCGAGCGAATCGGAACTCCGCCTCGCTCGAGGCCCGGAGGCCGCCCTCGACACCCATCTCCGCCTCGCTCGAGGCTTCCCCTCGCTCGTGGGGCCCGTTGACGGCTCGCCTGCCCCATGGACAAAAGCATTTAATAGCTCTGCACGTCCTTGGGCGCGGAAGTCAAGCGACGGATCCCTTGCCCATCCTCGGTCATTTCCGCCAACTCCTAACACCGTGCGGTCATTCTTGACGCCGTGCGGTCATCCTCGACGCTGTGCAGTGTGACATACCTGTGCGGTGTCACGAGCCTGTGCGGCGTGACAGGCCTGTGCTGTCACGCTCCACTGTTCCACCAACTTCGGTACGGGCACCCCTCGAACGGACATGGGGAACCCTCGAATGGGTCCACGGCCTGTTGCACTCGATGATGACGCGTGACGCCAGCCCATAAAATCAGGAGCACAGGAAGCGTGCGTCATGAACAGGGGACGCCACGCCATGCGCCAGAGCTCCATACGCCAGGAAGTCACATAATCCGACAACGCGAGCCAAGACAGGGACCACGCCTGCGACCACACCTCATCGTACGCCGTCACTGTACCAAGTACTGTACTTTCACTGTTTGTAACTGCCCCTCTTTGAACTATAAAAGGAGGAGGCAGCCCCTTAGAACGGGGACAGAGACTCTAGGCGCCAGACACACTCAGTTCACCAAAGAACACAACTCTCACTCGTTCTAAGGGACCTGGAGGCTCATCCTCCTCTCCCGCCAAGCTTGTAGCCCCCTACTACGAGCACCCCCGGTGCAAGGCAATATAGTGCGCAAGCACACCCTGCTGGACGTACGATCGGAAGATCGGAACCAGGATAAACCTCGTGTCATCGTGTTGCCCTTGCATCGACCATCGAGAGACGGGACACAGCGCACTTTTCTGCAGGTGTTTGGATCCCGCCGGGTTCCTGCACCGACAGTGGCGCGCCAGGTAGGGGATCGCGCTGTGATCGACTTCTTGACCCGCCAGTTCTCTCGATGGTGATCCGTACCGAGCGTCTCGTTGACCGCTGCTCCTGCGGTTCATCCGACCCGCTCCCGGCCGGATTCACCATCTGGTTCGGGAGCCTGGGGTTTGAGGCAACCGGCAACGGTTATCTCATGCGGCTCCTCCCAAGGGATGCGTCCGCCACCACCGCAACCGTCGCAACGGACCCACCGCCGCCACCAACGCCCAGGCGCAAGAGGCGCTCAGGGCAGCGCTCACGACGGGCGCGAATGGAGCGGCGCCGGGCCGCGCGCGCACGCCACCTTGACGACGTCGACCTCAGCGAGGGCGCCGTCGCCGAGGACACGAAGGCCGCGCCATCACCCGTGCCTCCGACCCCGCGCCTGAACAAGGAGAGCGAGGCCGAGCCGTCACGTTTCCCGTATGGGATGCGTGGAGCGGGCATGGCGTACTCGTCATCAATCAGCACGGCGATGGACGCCTACGACGACCTCGCTGGACATCACCTGCTCTCGATCCGGAACCTCATCGCGACCTCGCCGGGCGACTCATACCTCAGCACGAGCGCGGAGGAGACTTCGCAGGAAGACCCGGAGTGGGACTACCTCGAACTTCGTGACTACGAAGCTTTCGTGGCGTTCCAGGCCGCGGCGGACTACTGCTTCGACTACTCCGATGACTCAAGCACGGGGGATCACGACCCTGCGCGGGAATGTTTCGTCGCGGCAATATTCGAGCCGGACACGAGGACAACGGCCCCGTCACGCCGCGAGACCCTGTGGGAAGTGTGGCACCCCGGCAGGCGGCACCTCCCGCGACCGGAGACGCCGCACTGGTCCAAGCCCAGCTGATCCAAGTGCGGGAACTCGAGGCCAGCCTCGAAGACGAGAGACGTCAGGTTCGACGGCTGCGTGCAGCCCTCGAAACAGGGCGACCCGGGCCCAGCAACTTCGCACAGGAGGTGGCGCGCACCGCGCAGGCGCGAATCATGGCCGACGACCACGGGGACGACCCCCTGGCCCTGGCAAGAACCAGCCAGAAGTTGATCGCCGCGGCTACACTGATACGAGCAATGCCGGAGCCGTCAACGCCGCAGGGCCGCAACCTGCGCCGTGAGGCGCAGGCCCTGATCGAACAGGCTGCGGTACAACAGGCCGAGAGCTCCGCGTCGCGTATGCGATGTTCCGACAGCACGGGAGTCGCGGGTGGAGCGCAAGACCGAGCGGAGTCAATACGTACTCCTCTCAAGAGCCGGATGAAGGCTCCTGTGAAGGAGCGCATGCTGGACACGCGCGCCGGCAAAGATGATGCCCGCCACATCCTCAACAAAAGGAAGCTCGACGCCACCACCGGCCACGGGTACCACGCTCGACGGGGAGGCCGCTACGACAGCCGTGAAGACAAGAGCCCATCGCCGGAACCTCCTGGTACTCGGGTGTTCAGCCGCGAGATCCGGACGGCGCCGATACCTCCGCGGTTTCGGCAACCGACCACCATCGTCAAGTACTCCGGAGAGACCGACCCTCGAGTCTGGCTCAACGACTATCGCCTGGCATGCACGCTGGGTGGTGCGTCCAGCGATGAAGTCATCATCCGCAACCTGCCCCTCCATCTCGCGGACTCAGCGCGAGCATGGCTGGAGCAGCTGCCCCCGAACCAGATCCATGACTGGAACGACCTTGTCGACACCTTCGTGGGCAATTTCCAGGGCACATACGTGCGCCCGGGGAACCCCTGGGACCTACGGCAATGTTGTCAGAAGCCCGGCGAGTCCCTGAGGGATTACGTCCGCCGCTTTTCCAAGTGCTGCACGGACCTTCCGAACGTCGGAGACTCGGAGGTGCTCCATGCCTTCCTCTTGGGCACGACGAATCGAGGGTTGGTGCGCAAACTCGGGCGAAAGCCCCCCACTACCGTTAGTGGGCTGTTCGACATCGCCACGCGCTATGCCTCCGGCGAAGAGGCAGAGGGCGCCAACTTTGTCGACAAGAAGGGGAAGCACGTGGAAGGAGCGCCCGCGGAGGGAAGCAAGCCCAAGGCCCCCGCCAAAAAGATGAAGCAGGGGAAGAAAGGGAAGAAGGCGCAGCAGGCGCCGCGAGTACCGGAGCCAGACGACGACTCCGACGAAGCCCTCGCGGCGGACCCCGCCCGCAAGGGCCCAGGAGGTCAGCCTCGAGGCCCGGGGGTCTTCGACGACATGCTCAAGAAACCGTGCCCGTACCACAGGGGCCCGGTCACTCACACCCTCGAGCAGTGTGAGATGTTGAAGAAGTACTACAACCGCGTGGCCGCGAAGAACGACAACGAGAAGGGAGACTGCCGACGGCAAGGACAAGGGCGGATTCCCCCAGGTGGAGAATGTGTTCTTCATCTTCGGGGGGCCCACCACCAACATGACGTCTCGACAGCGCAAGCGCGAGCGTCGAGAGGTCCTGGCGGTGCACCGGGCGGCCCCAAAGTACCTCGACTGGTCGGAGGAGACCATCTCCTTCAGCAGAGAGGATCACCCTGATTTCATTCCGAATCCGGGGCAATATCCGCTCGTCGTCGACCCCGTCATCGGCAACACACGCTTCTCCAAGGTGCTCATGGACGGAGGCAGCAGCCTCAACATCATGTACGCTCCCACTCTGGAGCTCCTGGGGATCGGCAGGGACCAGCTGCGCCCGAGCAAGGCGCCATTTCACGGCATCGCCCCGGGGAAGCGGGTTCAGCCCCTCGGGCAAATCGACCTGCCAGTCTACTTCGGGACGCCGGACAACTTCCGCAAGGAAGTCCTCACCTTCGAGGTGGTGGGGTTTCGGGGAGCCTATCACGCCATTCTTGGGCGACCATGCTACGCCAAGTTCATGGCCGTCCCAAACTACACCTACCTCAAGATGAAGATGCCGGGCCCGAAGGGGGTCATCACCGTGGGACCCTCGTTCGAGCACGCCTACGAATGCGACGTCGAATGCGTCGAACACGCCGAGGCGCTCGCTGAAGATGAAGCTTGTGTAGCCCGTCTGGAAGAGATGGTTCACGAGATCGACGACCCCGCACCGAAGCATGTTGGCAGCTTCGAGCCAGCCGAGCAGACCAAGGACGTACCCCTCGACCCCAGCGACCCTGACGGCAGGACGTTGAAGGTCAGCTCCACCCTCGATCGCAAATAGGAAGTGGTGCTCGTCGACTTCCTCCGCGCCAACGCCGACATCTTCGCGTGGAGCCCCTCGGATATGCCCGGCATACCGAGGGAGGTCGCCGAGCACTCCCTTGATATCCAGCCCAACTCCAGGCCGGTGTGCCAACGCCTTCGACGCTTTGACGAACAGAAGCGTCGAGCGATTGGAGAGGAGCTGCGCAAGCTCTTGGAGGCCGGATTCATCAAGGAAGTTTTTCATCCCGTGTGGCTAGCTAACCCTGTATTAGTTATGAAAAAGAATGGGAAATGGCGGATGTGTGTGGACTACACTGGTTTAAATAAAGCATGTCCCAAAGTTCCTTTTCCTTTGCCACGAATCGATCAAATTGTAGATTCCACCGCGGGGTGTGAACTCCTCTGCTTCCTTGATGCGTATTCCGGTTATCACCAAATAAAAATGAAAGAATCCGACCAACTCGCGACTTCTTTCATTACCCCCTTCGGCATATACTGCTACACTACGATGCCGTTTGGGCTTCGAAACGCGGGAGCCACGTATCAGCGATGTATGCTTCGGGTCTTCGGAGACCAAATCGGGCGCACCGTGGAAGCATATGTCGACGATATCGTCGTAAAATCCAAGAAGGCGAACAACTTGGTCGACGATTTGCGAGCCGCTTTCGAGGCTCTCCGGGCCGCCGGTGTAAAGCTCAATCCGGAGAAGTGCATTTTCGGAGTGCCGCGTGGCATGTTGTTGGGTTTCATAGTCTCCCAGCGAGGCATTGAACCCAACCCCGAGAAGGTTGCTGCTCTCGAACGGATGGGCCCGATCCGAGACCTGAAAGGAGTCCAACGAGTCCTGGGATGCTTAGCGTCGCTGAGTCGCTTTATATCTCGCTAGGGGAAAAGGGTTTACCTCTGTACCGGCTCCTGAGAAAGCACGAACGCTTCTCCTGGACCCCAGAGGCACAGGAAGCCCTCGACAAGCTCGTCGCATCGCTCTCGAGTTCACCCATCCTTACGCCACCAAGGGATGGAGAAACACTCTACCTATACGTAGCTGCGACAACCCAAGTGGTTAGCGCGGTCATCGTAGTAGAGAGAGAAGAAGAAGGCCATGCGCTGCCGGTACAACGACCCGTGTACTATATCAGCGAAGTGTTGTCAGAAACCAAGACGCGGTACCCACAGATCCAAAAGCTGTTGTACGCGATTGTGCTGGCTCGAAGAAAGCTGAGGCACTACTTCGAGGCGCATCCGGTGACCGTGGTCTCGTCGTTCCCTTTGGGGGAGATAGTCCGCAACCAGGACGCGTCTGGGAGGATTATCAAATGGTCGGTGGAACTGATGGGCGAAACGCTCACGTATGCACCTCGCAAAGCCATCAAGTCCCAAGTTCTCGCGGATTTCGTCGCCGAGTGGACGGACGTTCAACTACCCCCGCCCCAGATACAGGCAGAGTGTTGGACTATGTACTTCGATGGATCTGTGATGAAGACCGGAGCGGGGGCAGGGCTTCTCTTCATCTCACCGCGCGGAGAACACATGCGCTACGCGGTGCGGCTGCATTTCCCCGCCTCCAACAACATGGCGGAATACGAAGCTCTCCTCAGTGGGCTCCGTATTGCCCTCGAGCTGGGCATCAAACGCCTCGATGTTAGGGGGGATTCGCAGTTAGTCGTGGACCAAGTGATGAAGAACTCGAACTGCCACGACGAGAAGATGGAAGCATACTGCCACGCAGTGCGACGCCTCGAAGACAAATTCCTCGGCCTCGAACTCAACCACATCGCGCGCAAGTACAACGAAGAAGCGGACGAGTTGGCAAAGATTGCGTCGGGGCGAATCACGGTCCCCCCGAACGTCTTCGCCCGCGACTGCTCGAGACCCTCCATCGAGCCCCAGCGTCCGGATACGACGTCACAAGCACCCTCGAGGGAGGCTCGTATCGAGCCAATGGACGAGGATCCCTCGACGGAAGGCATCGAGACCCCTCAACCGGGACGCCTCCACCTGACGAGCAAGAGGCGATGGAAATCGACGGATCCCCGGCCCCGCAAGACTGGCGACGCCAGTACATAGACTGGATCGACCACGGCACGCTACCCTCGGATCGGACCGAGGCGCGGCGCATCGCCAGACGAGCTAAGTCATTCGCCATGATCGACGGCGAGCTGTACAAGCGCAGCCCTTCTGGGGTGATGCTACGCTGCCTCCCCATTCCTGCAGGGCGGCAGTTGATACGAGACATCCACGCAGGGACATGCGGGCATCACGCGGCGGCCCGAACCCTCGTGGGCAACGCCTTCCGACAAGGTTTCTATTGGCCCACGGCGGTTGCCGACGCGATAGAGGTCGTGCGTACCTGTGAAGGGTGCCAGTTCTACGCCCGCAAGACACACCTCCCGGCGCACGAGCTACAAACCATCCCAATCACATGGCCCTTCGCCGTGTGGGGATTGGATCTCGTGGGACCGTTGCCAAAAGCGCCCGGGGGCTTCACCCACCTGTTGGTTGCCATCGACAAGTTCTCGAAATGGATCGAGGTCCGGCCCATCACAAACATTCGATCTGAGCAAGCGGTACAGTTCTTCGACGACATAATCCATAGATTCGGGGTGCCGAACTCAATAATCACCGACAACGGCACCCAGTTCACCGGCAAGAAGTTCCTGGAGTTCTGCGACCGTAACCACATCCGCGTGGATTGGTCGGCCGTGGCGCACCCCCAAACGAACGGCCAGGTAGAACGTGCCAACGGCATGATATTGCAGGGATTAAAGTCGAGGATCTTCAACAAGCTGAACAAGTTTGGCCGCAAGTGGGTCGGCGAAGTGCCCTCGGTCGTATGGAGCCTCAGAACGACCCCAAGCAGAGCCACGGGTTTCACCCCGTTCTTTCTAGTGCACGGTGCTGAGGCGATCCTGCCCACGGATCTAGAGTACGGGTCCCCAAGGCTCAGGGCGTATCAAGAGGAAGCAAATCAACAAGCCCGACGAGACTCCCTCGACTGTGTGGACGAGGCGCGCGACGTTGCGCTGTTGAACTCGGCGAGATACCAACAGACGCTTCGCCAGTACCAAGCGCGGAGGGTGCGACGTCGAGACTTCAACAAGGGGGATCTGGTCCTCAGGCTGCGACAAGACACTCGAGGGCGCCACAAGTTTACCCCTCCGTGGGAAGGCCCCTACATCATCGCCGAAGTCCTGAAGCCAGGAACGTACAAGCTAGCCAACGAGAAGGGCGAAGTCTTCACTAACGCCTGGAACATCCAGCAACTACGTCGTTTCTACCCCTAAATTCCTCATGCTTTCCCATGTACCAGCTCATGCGACTCAATAATAATAAAGTTCGTGTACAGTTTAAAACATTGGGATCATCGCTTGTCTCGCGGAGAGAAAGGCGTAACGCCCCTCGAATGGATGAAGGAAGCTCTTTATTGCCATTAAACGCATGACCGGCGAACGGTCGTGTACAATAAACAAGATACAAAGCCGCTCCTTCGCGGCCGAAAGACGTACGCAGCCATGCCCATTTCTCAACACTGGCGACCCTAGACCGGCTAGGAACGTCGCTAGTTTTCTTCTAACATCAGCCTGACCACGTACGCCGAGGCAAACGGGAGTTCTCCACGGCTGGCGCGGCAAAGATTCAAAGAATCTCGTCGACCTCCAGGTCGTCGCGCGCGCCCCGGTTGGTGAAGCGACCTTCACCAACATGGCGAGGGCATGAGCGGTGCAACGTCGGCTGCGACGCCCACCTATCAAGACGTGGCACGCACCCGGAAGCAAGACCACTCTGCCACCAAAGCGCGCCGCCACCGGACGCCGTGGATGGGTGACCAGCGCACCTGCCTCGTTCAACCATCGCCTACACACCGTCCAACTCAAGTTGGAACACGAGGCACCGGTTCCCGACGGGGGCAACCGCTGTCCAAGCATCGACCAGCCCGAGCTGGAAGATGATGCAGCGGTTGCCAACGAGGCAGATGCGGCCGGCACCTTTTCTCCTTCATTTGCCTCCCCCTTCGCTAGCATTCTTCTAACACCAAAGCTCCGCCCACCCTCGAACTAAGTCAGGAGGGCGAGCTCCGCCCCACCCCACCATTCCTAACTCTAAGCCCATGGTACTCGTGAAAGGTTCACAACACTTGTGATCCCTACCACCATGGTCAAGCCTATTTATAGCACCCACGCCTTGACCCGCTCCGCAGCGAGCGCCTGACCCTCTGCGCAGAGCCATCCCACGTGCCTTACTCATGGGACAGACCCCCAACGGGGCCCCCTGACGAAAGGACGGCGCATGACAGCACGACAGAGGCGGGCACCCCTCAGGGAAGAAACACGATCGACGCGTGGCGAACTGACAGAGACACGCACTACGGCCAAGGTCACGAGGCTACTATTTTCGTCAAAAAGGTGGGGCGGACGGCATCAAAGACAGCAGCACGCCATCGCTCAGCGAGCGGCACGCAAGTCGAGGCCGCAGCCCTCGCAGCACGCCATCGCTCAGCGAGCGGCACGCAAGTCGAGGTCGCAGCCCTCGCAGCACGCCATCGCTCAGCGAGCGGCACGCAAGTCGAGGCCGTAGCCCTCGCAGCACGCCACCGCTCAGCGAGCGACACGCAAGTCGAGGCCGCAGCCCTCGCTAAACGCTCTGCACGCTGACGGAGTGACAGGACGCCCGTGACGGGACGAGGCGGCGGTGCCATGCACACGTCGCTGTCACCAGCGCTGAGGCAGCGGAGCCAGGCACCCATCGCGTCACCTGCGCCGCTCCGACAAAAAAGCTAAGCTACCCTTCTACCCTACGGTTTCTTCAAAGCTCCATCATTTCGACCACGACTTTTTCACGCACGAGGCAGGGAGATTCTTTCTTCGCCCCGCGCGAAGACAAAAAACTCCCTCGGGGGCTACCGCAGGGCACACTACCCTGGGAAATAAACGCTCCACCTCTCGCTACTTGTTTCCTCTCGCAATTTTTTACAAATTTTCGTCGCTTTGTCATGTTTCGGTTGTGTGAACGAAGAAGCGACAGAGGTTGGGCGTCGACGGCTAAGGAAAGGGGGTGGCGATGTCGTGGGATAGCTTACGCCTCCGGGATATGGCGTCCTCCTACGTCACCCTCGAGCCTAAGCTACTCGCGGAGGGGCGGGGCGCGGCCGCTTGAGGTCCAAGAGTGTTGGTGTTGAGGGAAAGCCTACGCCCTCCGGGATACGGCGTCCCCCATCGACACCCTTGGGCTCGAGGAGTCCAAGCTCCCCCCGTGCGCAGGGAGATGGTCTAACTCGGTCGAGTTTCTTTCGAGGCACACAACCAAAATGACAACAGACATAACGTATTTAAATATAATCAAGCACGATGCCAAAGTTCTCAAACAACCACAAATCTAAAACAAAAGAGTTCCTAAACCTATTACAAATCTGCCTGGCAGGCACCATCACTGACAAGGCTCTTCAAGCGCCGTCCCCGTCGACGGTACCCTCTGGGGAGGTGTCGTCGTCGCCCTCGCCTGAGCCGGGGAGGATCTCGTCAGCGAAGAGCGTGGCGAGTGCGGCGGCCGTCTCCGCTACGTTGGCATCAGCCTGCTCGACCGCAGCCACCGCAGCGTCATCGTCGAGGCCCTCAGCGACGACATAGCCCGTCGCCAGCGCGTCAAGCTGGACGAGGTAGTGCGTCGACACCACGCCAAGAGCCTTGCGGAGGCCGAGGAGGAACGCGTTCTTCACCCGCCCCATGACGCGGTCGCCCAGAGACCTCAGGCGGCTGGCCAACGAACTGCCAGACTGGGCGCCGTCCTCCTCGAACTCCAAGCACACCGCGGCGGCGGCCTCTCGTAGCTCCTCGAGCTCCTGCTGCGAGGACGCGTAAGCGACCTCCACCGCCTCCGCCCTGGCCTGCGAGTCCGCCGCGGCCGCTTGCAAGCCTGGGAAAAATCAAAAAGGGAAAGGAACCTTCAGCGACAGAGCCAGTATGGATTCGGGAAGAACGGGAAGATTATGCAGAGGCTCGAAGCTTACCGTCTGCTCGCTCCTTCTCCGCGGACCATTGCGCGCGGACCGCGCACGACTCCTCCCGCAGGGCCGCCAACGAAGCCCCTTGTTCTTGGGCTGTGGACCGCAGCGCCTCGAGGGCAACGCTGTACTCGAGGACTTGGGCCTCAGTCGCAGCGGCCGCCTCGTGTTGCTGACGGAGCGAGGCCTGCGCCGCGGCAAGGGAGGCATCCCTCTCCCGCAGGAGAGCGCTCAGGCGCTCCACCTCGAGGGCCCTCTCTGCAGCCGTAGAACGCAGAGCGTCGCGCTCCCTCTCCGCGCGGCTCAGGGAATCACCACGCGCGCGGGCATCGACCGACATCTCGTGTATCGCAGCGCGGGCCTGATCCACGTCGGAGCTCAGCTCAGCGTTCCTTTGCATCAGCTCGTGGATGTGGGCGTGCTGGTCGGTGATGTACGAGACCTTGGATGCCGCCAGATCTCGAAGTTGCTGGCAAAAGGGGATAACGCGAAGTTAAGGCGCAAAGCGAAGAATCAAAAAGCCAAGGGCAAAGGACGCAGACTCACCACGTGTAGCTGGAGCCCCCTGGTCCGGTGAAGCTCGAGCGCGGCGGAGAGGGCGTTCTGGATGTCGGTGCCGATCTGGTGATGCTCCAGCCACAACTGGTTCTCAGTTCTCCGCGATGGAGACGAGCTCAGCCGGGACCCCGGGGCGGTCCAGCCCGAGGGTGCTTCGGATACCCCTGCTCGTGCTGGCACCAGCGCTGGCGGGGACGCCGTGACCCTCGACCACCTCCAGGCTCGAAGGCGCGGTCGGGCCCGTGGCCACGCCAGAACCGGCCGCCGCAGCGGCCTCCGCCGGCGCGGGAGTTCCTTCTGCGACGGCACCCCCACCCTCGAGCGGGGGCGCCGCACTGGCAGAGGGGAGCGCCTGCACCTCGCTCGGGGGCTCGAACCCCGGCGCTGCCTCTTCGTCGTCGGCGAGGACGTAGATTACTTCGTTCCCCGCACGCCTTCCCTCCTCCTCCGCGCCTGGGGCCCGTAGCCTCACCCGGGTGGCCCTGCCCGGCGACTTCAACGGGGGCCGACTCCCGCCCCTCAGCGGCCCCTTCAAGGCCAAGCTCCCGCCGCGCTCGTTCGACCCCCTGGCCATGGCTGCCTCGTAGCTGGCCACGATCGAGGCCTCAGCCTCGAGCGTCGTGCGCGAGGGTGCGGCCTCGGTGTGGGGTGTCGAGTGAACCCTCGTCTTGAGGGCCTTGATGGGAGCAAGCGTAGGGGCGGCGGGAGAGGCTGTCCCGCTAAGCAACAAACAAGGGCTGTCAGCACAAACATCAGCTAAACGAACCATCGAAGGGTGATACGATTCTTACCGGTTGACTCCCCTGAGCTTACGCTTCTGGGAGCGGCGCGAGGGCGGCCGTACCCCGGACGCAGGGGCCCGCTCGCCGGCGACCCCGACACTCGCCGGCGGGGCGGGCGCTGGGACGAGAGCGCTCGACGCGCCTGTGTCATCCCCTGGCGTCGCGGCCGCGAGCGGGGGCGCGTCAGCGATGCGCGCCACCGTCGCCGGCTCGAAGGGAGCCTCGTCGTCAGACGAGTCATCTTCCTCCGGCTCGGGCGTACTGTCGGGGGTCGGCAGCGGGGAAAGGCCCTCCCTCTCCCGCCTCCGGTTCTCCTTCTGGTGCTCGTCCCTCCGCCGTTGCTTCCGGAGACGCATCTCTTTCTCCGCGTCCTTGCGCGCCTTCTGCCGCTCGGCGTTCAGACGGTTGGCCTCGCGAACATCGGGGAGAGGGGGAGGCGATCGGTGCCCTTTACGGGTCAGCCCCTGAAAATACGACACCACTCACTTAAAAAACTCGATACGAGCGCAGGACGGATCGAAAGAAGAAGAAAGATACTCACGAAGGTAAGGTAGCCCTCGTCGGGGCGCATCTTGATGGCCCAGAGGACATCGTCCTCGACCGCCATCTTGGTGTTGTCCACCGCGCGCCTGCGCCCGCTGGGCCGCCTCCACGGGTGAGAGCGGCTCCTGCATCATCCTCGAGCCCTCGAAAGGAGCCTGCGACGTCAGCTCGTAGATGGGCAGCGTCCTCTGCATAAGAGGGACCACCCGCCGCAGGTGGAAGTTGGCGATGACGACGGCGGCGTTCAGCCCCTTCCTCGCCAGGGATTGAAGCGCCGCGGTGAAGATCGCGAGTTTGTCTTGGCGAGCTCGAGGGGATACCCCCCAGCTCCATGCGTGCGGCTTCTCCCCCACGATCTTGTCAGTGTAAGGGAGGAGGAGGTTGCTGTCGTTCCGCAGGTAGAACCACGCTTTGTCCCACTCCGCGTTGTTGGACGTCATGGTGGTGGGGATGTAGAGATCCTTCCTCCCCTCCCGCACCTGGAACATGACGCTGCCGGCACGGACGAGTCTCCGCACCACAGAAGTCCCAGTGGCAGCGGTGTAGAGTTCGGCACGGAACAGATGAATCCATAAGTCCCAGTGCACCGGGACTCCTAAGAATCCCTCGCACACCGCGACGAACACCGCCGCCTGAGAGATGGCGTTGGGGGCGAAGTTGTGGAGCTCCACCCCGTAGTACACGCACAGAGCGGGATGAATTCCCCGGGGGAGATCCGAACCCGCGCTCGTGCAGGCGAGCCAAGCTCACGATATAGCCCTGGGGTGGAGCCGGCGCCCTGTGCGAAGATGGTGGCGCGATCCACTCTGGCTGGCTGGCGGAGGAGATCTTGGGGAGAAAACCTCTCGCGACGAGCGACTCCAGGTAATTCTTGTCGGCGGTGGACGGGCTCCATGGGGCGGCTTCCCTCAGAGTCACCATGGCGAAGGGCGAGAGGTGAAGATGGATCGAATCTGGGCTCTCGAGGGTTGGCAAAGACGGAGAAACGGAGGGAACGAAAATCTGGGCTAAGGTAAGGGAAGCTGACCCCTCCTCTCCCCGTATTTATCGACAAATTTTACCGGGCCGCGGGTAAGCGCGGCTGCGGGCACGCGTTAACTCCACGCTTAACCCTGTCGCCGACAAGTGGACCCCGCAAGCGTGGTGGGCCAACGTAAAGGCACAATTATGACTGTGGCCGCCCGAGGCGTCGCGAAGTCTTGTAGCACGTCTAATCCAACCGCCCCAGCCAGCGCCGCACTCGCCTGAAAAGGCGCGCCACTGCGCCCTGACCGCGCCACGTTGGCCACGACTGCCTGACTGGACGCCTCGGTCCCCGCCCCGTCAAAACCGCCAACGGAATATTCCCTTGCTCAGCGCCTTCACAGGTAAGGCATATACCGCTCGAGCCCTACTAATCAGGGGGTCGAAGCCTGGCTCTCATCGAGAGTTTCGACAGGCTCTCCAGATTAAACAGAGTCAGGGGCGAATGGGGCACGCACGAACACGCTCAACCTCGAACAAAGGCCTCGAGGCCTCGAGGGTGCCCTGATCCGCGTTCAAGGCTGAACAAAGGAGGCCAGTTGAAGGATCCCAACGAGGGAGCCCATCGAGCCCTCGATCCTAACGAATGGGATCGAGCCTTGCCTGGCGTGCCTTTGTAAGCTTGTACTGTATGAGACGTGTCTCCGGACCACGAGCCGACCCTAAACGAGCGGGGCACGGACGTCCACTTGAACTACCCGCTAACAGCTCACCGACACATCCATGACTCGCGGCCCGCTCATGGGTAGCATGGAACTGTGTCCCCCCCTCCTCCCGTGACGGGGCGACGAGGGACGAAACTCGTGGTCAAAAGCCTCTCGAAATCGGCTGAATCAGGGTCCGGTCCATGAAGGACGACCCACGCCAACCCAAAACAGGACAGCCTGGAGCTTAAGGGCAAGAACAAGCTAAGATCCGATCGCAAGGGCCCCTCGAAGCTCACCAGAACCAACAGGAACAAGACCTTGGACGATGCAATTCACTCCTCCAAGGCCTCGGGGGCTACACCCGCGGGTGCGCTAGCGCGCCCCCGCGGAGAGTTCTGCGAGTAGATCTCGAAGCGCTAAACCTCCAGAAAGAATAACTAACCCATGCAGGTCTGACATTCATCACTGCATGGCCTCGGGGGCTACTATCGGTGCCAATCCTGAAGGAGGCCCTAAGACGACGATAAACCTCCAACTAAGCCACAGGAACTAATAACTCAGCAGAAGTTAAGCAAGGCAGCTCCAATCCTCTGCCGGACTCAAGGGTGCCCAACACCCCTCGAGCGAATCGGAACTCCGCCTCGCTCGAGGCCCCCTCGCTCGAGGCCCGGAGGCCGCCCTCGACACCCATCGCCGCCTCGCTCGAGGCTTCCCCTTGCTCGTGGGGCCCGCTGACGGCTCGCCTGCCCCATGGACAAAAGCATTTAATAGCTCTGCACGGCCTTGGGCGCGGAAGTCAAGCGACGGATCCCTTGCCCATCCTCGGTCATTTCCGCCGACTCCTAACACCGTGCGGTCATTCTTGACGCCGTGCGGTCATCCTCGACGTTGTGCAGTGTGACAGACCTGTGCGGTGTCACGAGCTTGTGCGGCGTGACAGGCCTGTGCTGTCACGCTCCACTGTTCCACCAACTCCGGTACGGGCACCCCTCGAACGGACATGGGGAACCGTCGAATGGGTCCACGGCCTATTGCACTCGATGATGACGCGTGACGCCAGCCCATAAAATCAGGAGCACAGGAAGCGTGCATCATGAACAGGGGACGCCACGCCATGCGCCAGAGCTCCATACGCCAGGAAGTCGCATAATCCGACAACGCGAGCCAAGACAGGGACCACGCCTGCGACCACACCTCATCGTACGTCGTCACTGTACCAAGTACTGTACTTTCACTGTTTGTAACTGCCCCTCTTTGAACTATAAAAGGAGGAGGCAGCCCCTTAGAACGGGGACAGAGACTCTAGGCGCCAGACACACTTAGTTCACCAAAGAACACAACTCTCACTCGTTCTAAGGGACCTGGGGGCTCATCCTCCTCTCCCGCCAAGCTTGTAGCCCCCCTACTACGAGCACCCCCGGTGCAAGGCAATATAGTGCGCAAGCACACCCTGCTGGACGTACGATCGGAAGATCGGAACCAGGATAAACCTCGTGTCATCGTGTTGCCCTTGCATCAACCATCGAGAGACGGGATACAGCGCACTTTTCTGCAGGTGTTTGGGTCCCGCCGGGTTCCTGCACCGACAGCAAGATTCTTTGGCCTCGTATCGTTGCCGATTTGCTTAGCGGCAAAGACTACGGACGTGAACTAGGTGGTCTCGAACTGTGTCGTAGCTTTATTTTGGCTTTTATCAAAACAATAAAGAACTGATAGGCTTAAATTCATATAGCATTGACTTTTCGAGATTTGACTATGCTACTAGGCAGTAGCGGGCCTATGAAGTGGTCCATATATGGATTTGCTATATGTCGCATATGCGGCAGATAAGCAGCCACCACACAACCTCCCCTCCCTCTCTCTAACAGGGGGGCCCCACCCACATGCATGCCAACCTCTGCCCGAGCGCACACCGAGCCCTACTGTCCCCTCTAACGCGCATGCATGTCGTGGGTTCCATAGAGTTCAATCACAACTCAACAAAACAATTTATATCTTCTAAATTAAATGTCTAAATCAAATTTCGATTACACCATTGTATTTCTTGCAATAAGACCTTCAAAACTAGACTACACTTGACTATATTTTGATTAAATTTTTTCTGAAACATATTTTTATGAAGACGGAACAACTACGTTAAAAGTTGAAACAAATTCACTATGAATAGAGAGCGGTTGTTCCAGCTTCACGATAAATTGTTCCAACTTAAATAAAAATGTTTCATATTTTTTTAAATTTAAACATAGTCATGTGTGGTCTAGTTTTCTAGATTTTATTGCAAAGAATACGATGATACAATCGAAATTTGATTTGAATATACGGTTTATAAAACACTAATTATTTTCAAATGCTCTCGTCTTGAGTCCGTATAATTGGGGGGCGCAGACAGCGGGGTGTGCCGTGTGCGGTGGAGGCCGTCACCCCGCATCTGCGGGGGCGAGTCTCTCCCGTCCATGTATGCCATGGCATACTTAAAATTTTGCTCCAAACAATTAACCATACAACCCAATCAAGAAACTAGCTGAATTAATGTCCAAAGCCTACTAGGCACGAGGGCACCGCACCGTGCATGTTCATTGTCACCTGACCCTCTCATGATTTTGACCTCTAGCCAGGGGCGGAGCCAAGATTTAGACATAGGGGGCCAAGGCCGGTAATGACGCCTAGCCGCCTATAATATATATATTTGATGGTTTATACACATATACTTATCACCGATTTTGTAAGAGCACTAGATAACAAGCAAATCAACATATGTTCTGTGATACAAAAGAAATTAAGCTAGTTGTCTACTAATTAGTTTCGGATAAACATACAAGAATTAAATAAAATAGAGTATTTTTTCAATACAAAATAATCACATTCCAATTAACTTGAATTTAGATCAATCGGGTTGGTTGCTTACATGTATCTTGGAAAAAATGAGCACGGCAGTATTTTTCTACATGTCAAATTTTGGATCTAAAAACGGTTCAAACTGCTAGATGCTCCGTAGCTTAAGAGCTTTTCAACGGTTCAACCTGCATAGATGTTGATCGGTTGCATAATTAAATTAGTTCTAAACTCACCTGTCTAATCCTAAAAAATAATAAAGCATGGAGCACACAAGGAGTCTGTCGTTTCACAGCCTAATTTCTAGTGCTGGATGATCACCCGAGCAGCAGGGATGCAAAGGAAAGGAAGGAGTACGTGTCAACTGTCAAGCGACGGTAGACTAATGTTGTGCGTCTGAATGAGATTGTACTAGTCGCCTAGTCTAAGTGTTGCAGCAGCAGCCAACAACATGCGTGCATGCTTGCTTAAACATGTAATTAGTAGAAAAATTAAGAGGGGATCGTGTGGACAAAGTGCAGCGATAGGGAGGCCAGGCCTACACACCCCCCCCCCCCCCCCCCCCCCCCCCCCGGCCTCTAGCATATTCACTTGAAATGCATCGCCATTCATGCCTTTTGTTACTAAAACGCAAATCTCACCATCACGCTCACAAAATGCCATTATTCTTAGATTGTACTCAAACCGCTCGATTCCAGTCACGAGGTTTTTAGTAAACCCACGTGACGAGCCATAGTCAGTCACGTGCGTAGTACGCGCGCCCAAGACCTCGCAACAGTGACGCGCCACACGCAGACAGGTAGAATCGATATCGGCCGGCGGCGAGACGGCGTTGGCTGGTCAATCACGCAGCCTCCTCTCCCGCGAGTCGGCCCCACGCACATCATATCGGTCGCCACGACGCCGATCCCCGTCCCGTTAACCCACTCACCAACAAGTCAACAACCCGTTACGTCGAGCCAGCTCGAGCCAGCTCGGCTTGGCTCGGCCTGGCTCGTTAGGTTAACGAGCTAGCTCGGCTCGGCTCATTAGCAAAACGAGCAAAAAGGCTAGCTCGGCTCGGCTCGTTAGGCTCGCGAGCCAGCTCGTTAAGCTCGAACGAGCTCTGGAGCCAAATCTAAATTTAGTATTACCACCTCAACATATATAAAATATAAAAAATGGTTATAATAAAATTATAAACTTCAAAATTCACTATGCATGGCTTGGCTCAACGAGCTCGGTTGGGCTCCAATAGCTCGGCTCCCTTTGTTAAGACCTTATCCTTCTAGCTTGGTTGGCTTGCGAGCAGCTCGCGAGCTGGCTCGAGCTAGCTCGTTATCCAAACGAGCAAAATTAGCAGCTCGGCTCGTTAAAAAGTTCATCGAGCCGAGCTGAGTTGAGCCGAGCCGTGAACGAGCCGAGCCAGCTCGCGAGTTCTTGGCTTGACGTCCAGCCCTAGCGCCAAGGACGACACGATCCAAGTCGACGTCAAAATTAACAAACTAATAACGGCGATTAAGCACACGACCGATCAATCAACAATCCATCAATGAGGAAGCAGTCATGATCGCGCGACGACGATGGAGCTAGCAACGAGATGAAGCTAGCGTGTGCGCCCATGGCGATCGACGTACCTTGGCCGGCAGGAGGGCGCTCTCGCCGGAGACGACGGACGCGAGCGCCTCCTTGGGCTGCAGCGACGCCGTGAACAGCAGCATCAGCCGCCTCCCGCTCCGCTTCTTCTTCCCCTTGCTCTCGCCGCCGCCGCCGCCGCCGCCGCCTGCGCCGCCCTTCCGGAAGAACCATGGCCACGCGAGCCACGACAGCCTGACCCGGAACCTGAGCCTGAGCCTGCGCCGCCACCGCCTCCTCTTCGCCGGCGCCCCCGGGGGCTTCGTCCCCCAGAAACAGAACGGCAGGCACGAGCACCGCCGCCTGCCGGAATCGTCCACGACGCCGCCGCTGCTGCCGGCGGCTCCAGCCCAGTCCTCGTCGAGCGCAGGCATGGCCAAACAATCCCCGCCGCTACCTAGCTAGTAAAGCAGGGCGGCGCTGTCACCGGCCGGCGCCGTGGAGACATCACACATGCCGCCACGGCGCAATGGATAATTTTGGAAGCTTCCTCTGCTCTTGGAACAACCCTGGCGGCTTGATCAGGCCGGGAGGGAGAGAGAATTTTCCAGGCTATGCGTGAGCTGCGTGCTCGATGGGATTTGGAAGAAGAGGATTTCGGGGACCAATTTTCTGACCAGCTGTTGCTTCGGGGGTCATGATTGCAACCCATGGAATGGAACAGCCATGGCGCACGAAGAGCTAGCAGCTCGCGAAAGCTAAGGCGCGGGGGAATTTTTAAGTCTCGGTCGCCTATGACTATGATACGAGAGGAGACCGCTTTGCTTTGTAGCGACCGCGCAAGACTGGTGCCAGGGAGGAGGGGAATTGTTCAAGCTGCGACCAAGCTTGCAACGAAAATGTTTACAAATGTTTGAAACAGGGGAATCCCAGGAACGATACATGTGAGATTATTGTATCCGGGAAATGTATGGTGTTCTTTATTATTGAAGAAAAATGGATAGGTCTTGAGTGGAGCTCATGTCGCTTCGGCACGGTCGTCTGCAGGACTCGTACATAAGGCCAGCTTCTGTTTCAACGCATACAGTTCTACGACTGAAAGAAAGTTTTTCTTTTTCCTTTTTGTTTTGGTTTCCATTCAGTTGTTAATATAAATGGGTTTTTCTTCTCAGAAAAGAACAGTCGTACTTCACATCATACTAGTGGAAGTAAGATGGGATTGTATCTCTTCTAGGAAATACAAGATGTTCTTTACTCAGGAATGATAGCTCTTCTGAAATTGTGCAGCAGTACTGTAGTAGAGAGTGTGGAGCTCATGTCAGCTTCAGCACGAGTGTCCTCGGATATGCTGCAAAAGAAAAAACAAAAACAAAATCGAGTCCAATGCGTTACCGCATATACATAACGATGAAAGCATGAAACACAGTAGTCCTTTGTCCTTATTGTGTTGTCACTATGTAATAATTGAATCCCTATGTATAAAAACGCAAGCAAAAAAATAGAAAGTACTCCTATATGGCCGCAATTTCTCAACCAAGCAGCTTTCTGGAAGAGTAAAATTCACCGCCGGCCCCTAAAACGAGTGTCATCTAGGTCCCTGAACTCGCAAAATGACCATCTGAGTCCTTAAACTTGCTAATCAATTCACGTGAGATCCAAATGTCCACAACCCACTCTAAACTGCCTACGTGGCCTGTTGACTGTGCATTGACGTGGGTCTGATATGTGGGGCCCACTTGACAGCCCCTCTATTTGTCAGCTCTCACTACCCCTCTCTCTCATTCCATCTTTCGCCGCCGCTGCCCCTTCTTCGTCGCGTGCTCACCCCTCCACTCGATTTCACCCCGTCCACCGCCGGAGTTGACTTGGGCAGAGGGGCGAGCCTGTGTCGGGTGGATCCAGGTCGGCCTCCACACGCTCGGCCTCTCGACCCGACTCAATCTCCGGCAGGTCTCGTGGGGCAGCGGTGAATCTCGAGTGGTGGGCCTGGAGCTCAGGAGACGGCGCTGGCCTGCAACTCCAGCCGCGCCGGTCACGAA